>JBAIAA010000142.1:1200000-1890877 GCA_037893245.1 Crossaster papposus | reverse complement strand
GAGTGAGGTGTAGATCAGACACGTGTATATACTCTATCTCTGTCTTCTACCTCTGCTGTTCCTTCTGAGCAGGCTGAGTGAGACACGTGGATATACTCTATCTCTGTCTTCTACCTCTGCTGTTCCTCCTGAGCAGGCTGAGTGAGACACGTGGATATACTCTATCTCTGTCTTCTACCTCTGCTGTTCCTTCTGAGCAGGCTGAGTGAGGTTTAGATCAGACACGTGGATATACTCTATCTCTGTTTTGTACCTCTGCTGTTCCTTCTGAGCAGGCTGAGTGAGACACGTGGATATACTCTATCTCTGTCTTCTACCTATGCTGTTCCATCTGAGCAGGCTGAGTGAGACACGTGGATATACTCTATCTCTGTCTTCAACCTCTGCTGTTCCTTCTGAGCAGGCTGAGTGAGGTGTAGATCAGACACGTGTATATACTCTATCTCTGTATTCTACCTCTGCTGTTCCTTCTGAGCAGGCTGAGTGAGACACGTGGATATACTCTATCTCTGTCTTTTACCTCTGCTGTTTCTTCTGAGCAGGCTGAGTGGGGTGTAGATTAGACACGTGGATATACTCTATCTCTGTCTTCTACCTCTGCTGTTCCATCTGAGCAGGCTGAGTGAGACACGTGGATATACTCTATGATCTGTCTTCCATCTATGCTGTTCCTTCTGAGCAGGCTGAGTGAGACACGTGTATATACTCTATCTCTGTCTTCTACCTCTGCTGTTCCATCTGAGCAGGCTGAGTGAGACACGTGGATATACTCTATGATCTGTCTTCCATCTATGCTGTTCCTTCTGAGCAGGCTGAGTGAGACACGTGGATATACTCTATCTCTGTCTTCAACCTCTGCTGTTCCTTCTGAGCAGGCTGAGGGAGGTGTAGATCAGACACGTGTATATACTCTATCTCTTTCTTCTACCTCTGCTGTTCCTTCTGAGCAGGATGAGTGAGACATGTGGATATACTCTATCTCTGTCTTCTACCTCTGCTGTTCCTTCTGAGCAGGCTCAGTGAGACACGTGGATATATTCTATCTCTGTCTTCTACCTCTGCTGTTCCTTCTGAGCAGGCTGAGTGAGGTGTAGATCAGACACGTGGATATAATCTATCTCTGTCTTCAAACTCTGCTGGTCCTTCTGAGTAGGCTGAGTGAGACACGTGGATATACTCTATCTCTGTCTTCCACCTCTGATGTTCCTTCTGAGTAGGCTGAGTGTGGTGTAGATCAGACACGTGGATATAATCTATCTCTGTCTTCTACCTATGCTGTTCCTTCTGAGCAGGCTGAGTGAGACACGTGGATATACTCTGTCTCTGTCTTCTACCTCTGCTGTTCCTTCTGAGAAGGCTGAGTGAGGTGTAGATCAGACACGTAGATATACTCTATCTCTGTCTTCTACCTCTGCTGTTCCTTCTGAGCAGGCTGAGTGAGACACGTGGATATACTCTATCTCTGTCTTCTACCTCTGCTGTTCATTATGTGCAGGCTGAGTGAGACACGTGGATATACTCTATCTCTGTCTTTTACCCCTGCTGTTCCTTATGAGCAGGCTGAGAGAGGTGTAGATCAGACACGTGGATATACTCTATCTCTGTCTTCTACCTCTGCTCTTCCTTCTGAGCAGGCTGAGTGAGGTGTAGATCAGACACGTGGACATACTCTATCTCTGTCTTCAACCTCTGCTGGTCCTTCTGAGTAGGCTGAGTGAGACACATGGATATACTCTATCTCTGTCTTTTACCTCTGCTGTTTCTTCTGAGCAGGCTGAGTGGGGTGTAGATCAGACACGTGGATATACTCTATCTCTGTCTTCTAGCTCTGCTATTCCTTCTGAGCAGGCTGAGAGAGACACGTGGATATACTCTATTTCTGTCTTCTACCTCTGCTGTTTCTTCTGAGCAGGCTGAGTGCGGTGTAGATCAGACACGTGGATATACCCTATCTCTGTCTTCTACCTCTGCTGTTCCTTCTGAGCAGGCTGAGTGATACACGTGGATATACTCTATCTCTGTCTTCTACCTCTGCTGTTCATTATGTGCAGGCTGAGTGAGACACTTGGATATACTATATCTCTGTCTTCTACCCCTGCTGTTCCTTATGAGCAGGCTAAGTGAGGTGTAGATCAGACACGTGGATATACTCTATCTCTGTCTTCTACCTCTGCTGTTCCATCTGAGCAGGCTGAGTGAGACACGTGGATATACTCTATGATCTGTCTTCCATCTATGCTGTTCCTTCTGAGCAGGCTGAGTGAGACACGTGGATATACTCTATCTCTGTCTTCAACATCTGCTGTTCCTTCTGAGCAGGCTGAGTGAGGTGTAGATCAGACACGTGTATATACTCTATCTCTGTCTTCTACCTCTGCTGTTCCTTCTGAGCAGGCTGAGTGAGACACGTGGATATACTCTATCTCTGTCTTCTACCTCTGCTGTTCCTCCTGAGCAGGCTGAGTGAGACACGTGGATATACTCTATCTCTGTCTTCTACCTCTGCTGTTCCTTCTGAGCAGGCTGAGTGAGGTTTAGATCAGACACGTGGATATACTCTATCTCTGTTTTGTACCTCTGCTGTTCCTTCTGAGCAGGCTGAATGAGACACGTGGATATACTCTATCTCTGTCTTCTACCTATGCTGTTCCATCTGAGCAGGCTGAGTGAGACACGTGGATATACTCTATCTCTGTCTTCTACCTCTGCTGTTCATTATGTGCAGGCTGAGTGAGACACGTGGATATACTCTATCTCTGTCTTTTACCCCTGCTGTTCCTTATGAGCAGGCTGAGAGAGGTGTAGATCAGACACGTGGATATACTCTATCTCTGTCTTCTACCTCTGCTGTTCCTTCTGAGCAGGCTGAGTGAGGTGTAGATCAGACACGTGGACATACTCTATCTCTGTCTTCAACCTCTGCTGGTCCTTCTGAGTAGGCTGAGTGAGACACATGGATATACTCTATCTCTGTCTTTTACCTCTGCTGTTTCTTCTGAGCAGGCTGAGTGGGGTGTAGATCAGACACGTGGATATACTCTATCTCTGTCTTCTAGCTCTGCTATTCCTTCTGAGCAGGCTGAGAGAGACACGTGGATATACTCTATTTCTGTCTTCTACCTCTGCTGTTTCTTCTGAGCAGGCTGAGTGCGGTGTAGATCAGACACGTGGATATACCCTATCTCTGTCTTCTACCTCTGCTGTTCCTTCTGAGCAGGCTGAGTGATACACGTGGATATACTCTATCTCTGTCTTCTACCTCTGCTGTTCATTATGTGCAGGCTGAGTGAGACACTTGGATATACTATATCTCTGTCTTCTACCCCTGCTGTTCCTTATGAGCAGGCTAAGTGAGGTGTAGATCAGACACGTGGATATACTCTATCTCTGTCTTCTACCTCTGCTGTTCCATCTGAGCAGGCTGTGTGAGACACGTGGATATACTCTATGATCTGTCTTCCATCTATGCTGTTCCTTCTGAGCAGGCTGAGTGAGACACGTGGATATACTCTATCTCTGTCTTCAACATCTGCTGTTCCTTCTGAGCAGGCTGAGTGAGGTGTAGATCAGACACGTGTATATACTCTATCTCTGTCTTCTACCTCTGCTGTTCCTTCTGAGCAGGCTGAGTGAGACACGTGGATATACTCTATCTCTGTCTTCTACCTCTGCTGTTCCTCCTGAGCAGGCTGAGTGAGACACGTGGATATACTCTATCTCTGTCTTCTACCTCTGCTGTTCCTTCTGAGCAGGCTGAGTGAGGTTTAGATCAGACACGTGGATATACTCTATCTCTGTTTTGTACCTCTGCTGTTCCTTCTGAGCAGGCTGAGTGAGACACGTGGATATACTCTATCTCTGTCTTCTACCTATGCTGTTCCATCTGAGCAGGCTGAGTGAGACACGTGGATATACTCTATCTCTGTCTTCAACCTCTGCTGTTCCTTCTGAGCAGGCTGAGTGAGGTGTAGATCAGACACGTGTATATACTCTATCTTTGTATTCTACCTCTGCTGTTCCTTCTGAGCAGGCTGAGTGAGACACGTGGATATACTCTATCTCTGTCTTTTACCTCTGCTGTTTCTTCTGAGCAGGCTGAGTGGGGTGTAGATTAGACACGTAGATATACTCTATCTCTGTCTTCTACCTCTGCTGTTCCATCTGAGCAGGCTGAGTGAGACACGTGGATATACTCTATGATCTGTCTTCCATCTATGCTGTTCCTTCTGAGCAGGCTGAGTGAGACACGTGGATATACTCTATCTCTGTCTTCTACCTCTGCTGTTCATTATGTGCAGGCTGAGTGAGACACGTGGATATACTCTATCTCTGTCTTTTACCCCTGCTGTTCCTTATGAGCAGGCTGAGAGAGGTGTAGATCAGACACGTGGATATACTCTATCTCTGTCTTCAACCTCTGCTGGTCCTTCTGAGTAGGCTGAGTGAGACACATGGATATACTCTATCTCTGTCTTTTACCTCTGCTGTTTCTTCTGAGCAGGCTGAGTGGGGTGTAGATCAGACACGTGGATATACTCTATCTCTGTCTTCTAGCTCTGCTATTCCTTCTGAGCAGGCTGAGAGAGACACGTGGATATACTCTATTTCTGTCTTCTACCTCTGCTGTTTCTTCTGAGCAGGCTGAGTGCGGTGTAGATCAGACACGTGGATATACCCTATCTCTGTCTTCTACCTCTGCTGTTCCTTCTGAGCAGGCTGAGTGATACACGTGGATATACTCTATCTCTGTCTTCTACCTCTGCTGTTCATTATGTGCAGGCTGAGTGAGACACTTGGATATACTATATCTCTGTCTTCTACCCCTGCTGTTCCTTATGAGCAGGCTAAGTGAGGTGTAGATCAGACACGTGGATATACTCTATCTCTGTCTTCTACCTCTGCTGTTCCATCTGAGCAGGCTGTGTGAGACACGTGGATATACTCTATGATCTGTCTTCCATCTATGCTGTTCCTTCTGAGCAGGCTGAGTGAGACACGTGGATATACTCTATCTCTGTCTTCAACATCTGCTGTTCCTTCTGAGCAGGCTGAGTGAGGTGTAGATCAGACACGTGTATATACTCTATCTCTGTCTTCTACCTCTGCTGTTCCTTCTGAGCAGGCTGAGTGAGACACGTGGATATACTCTATCTCTGTCTTCTACCTCTGCTGTTCCTCCTGAGCAGGCTGAGTGAGACACGTGGATATACTCTATCTCTGTCTTCTACCTCTGCTGTTCCTTCTGAGCAGGCTGAGTGAGGTTTAGATCAGACACGTGGATATACTCTATCTCTGTTTTGTACCTCTGCTGTTCCTTCTGAGCAGGCTGAGTGAGACACGTGGATATACTCTATCTCTGTCTTCTACCTATGCTGTTCCATCTGAGCAGGCTGAGTGAGACACGTGGATATACTCTATCTCTGTCTTCAACCTCTGCTGTTCCTTCTGAGCAGGCTGAGTGAGGTGTAGATTAGACACGTGTATATACTCTATCTCTGTATTCTACCTCTGCTGTTCCTTCTGAGCAGGCTGAGTGAGACACGTGGATATACTCTATCTCTGTCTTTTACCTCTGCTGTTTCTTCTGAGCAGGCTGAGTGGGGTGTAGATTAGACACGTAGATATACTCTATCTCTGTCTTCTACCTCTGCTGTTCCATCTGAGCAGGCTGAGTGAGACACGTGGATATACTCTATGATCTGTCTTCCATCTATGCTGTTCCTTCTGAGCAGGCTGAGTGAGACACGTGGATATACTCTATCTCTGTCTTCTACCTCTGCTGTTCCATCTGAGCAGGCTGAGTGAGACACGTGGATATACTCTATGATCTGTCTTCCATCTATGCTGTTCTTTCTGAGCAGCCTGAGTGCGACACGTGGATATACTCTATCTCTGTCTTCAAACTCTGCTGTTCCTTCTGAGCAGGCTGAGGGAGGTGTAGATCAGACACGTGTATATACTCTATCTCTGTCTTCTACCTCTGCTGTTCCTTCTGAGCAGGCTGAGTGAGGTGTAGATCAGACACGTGGACATACTCTATCTCTGTCTTCAACCTCTGCTGGTCCTTCTGAGTAGGCTGAGTGAGACACATGGATATACTCTATCTCTGTCTTTTACCTCTGCTGTTTCTTCTGAGCAGGCTGAGTGGGGTGTAGATCAGACACGTGGATATACTCTATCTCTGTCTTCTAGCTCTGCTATTCCTTCTGAGCAGGCTGAGAGAGACACGTGGATATACTCTATTTCTGTCTTCTACCTCTGCTGTTTCTTCTGAGCAGGCTGAGTGCGGTGTAGATCAGACACGTGGATATACCCTATCTCTGTCTTCTACCTCTGCTGTTCCTTCTGAGCAGGCTGAGTGATACACGTGGATATACTCTATCTCTGTCTTCTACCTCTGCTGTTCATTATGTGCAGGCTGAGTGAGACACTTGGATATACTATATCTCTGTCTTCTACCCCTGCTGTTCCTTATGAGCAGGCTAAGTGAGGTGTAGATCAGACACGTGGATATACTCTATCTCTGTCTTCTACCTCTGCTGTTCCATCTGAGCAGGCTGAGTGAGACACGTGGATATACTCTATGATCTGTCTTCCATCTATGCTGTTCCTTCTGAGCAGGCTGAGTGAGACACGTGGATATACTCTATCTCTGTCTTCAACATCTGCTGTTCCTTCTGAGCAGGCTGAGTGAGGTGTAGATCAGACACGTGTATATACTCTATCTCTGTCTTCTACCTCTGCTGTTCCTTCTGAGCAGGCTGAGTGAGACACGTGGATATACTCTATCTCTGTCTTCTACCTCTGCTGTTCCTCCTGAGCAGGCTGAGTGAGACACGTGGATATACTCTATCTGTGTCTTCTACCTCTGCTGTTCCTTCTGAGCAGGCTGAGTGAGGTTTAGATCAGACACGTGGATATACTCTATCTCTGTTTTGTACCTCTGCTGTTCCTTCTGAGCAGGCTGAATGAGACACGTGGATATACTCTATCTCTGTCTTCTACCTATGCTGTTCCATCTGAGCAGGCTGAGTGAGACACGTGGATATACTCTATCTCTGTCTTCTACCTCTGCTGTTCATTATGTGCAGGCTGAGTGAGACACGTGGATATACTCTATCTCTGTCTTTTACCCCTGCTGTTCCTTATGAGCAGGCTGAGAGAGGTGTAGATCAGACACGTGGATATACTCTATCTCTGTCTTCTACCTCTGCTGTCCCTTCTGAGCAGGCTGAGTGAGGTGTAGATCAGACACGTGGACATACTCTATCTCTGTCTTCAACCTCTGCTGGTCCTTCTGAGTAGGCTGAGTGAGACACATGGATATACTCTATCTCTGTCTTTTACCTCTGCTGTTTCTTCTGAGCAGGCTGAGTGGGGTGTAGATCAGACACGTGGATATACTCTATCTCTGTCTTCTAGCTCTGCTATTCCTTCTGAGCAGGCTGAGAGAGACACGTGGATATACTCTATTTCTGTCTTCTACCTCTGCTGTTTCTTCTGAGCAGGCTGAGTGCGGTGTAGATCAGACACGTGGATATACCCTATCTCTGTCTTCTACCTCTGCTGTTCCTTCTGAGCAGGCTGAGTGATACACGTGGATATACTCTATCTCTGTCTTCTACCTCTGCTGTTCATTATGTGCAGGCTGAGTGAGACACTTGGATATACTATATCTCTGTCTTCTACCCCTGCTGTTCCTTATGAGCAGGCTAAGTGAGGTGTAGATCAGACACGTGGATATACTCTATCTCTGTCTTCTACCTCTTCTGTTCCATCTGAGCAGGCTGTGTGAGACACGTGGATATACTCTATGATCTGTCTTCCATCTATGCTGTTCCTTCTGAGCAGGCTGAGTGAGACACGTCGATATACTCTATCTCTGTCTTCAACATCTGCTGTTCCTTCTGAGCAGGCTGAGTGAGGTGTAGATCAGACACGTGTATATACTCTATCTCTGTCTTCTACCTCTGCTGTTCCTTCTGAGCAGGCTGAGTGAGACACGTGGATATACTCTATCTCTGTCTTCTACCTCTGCTGTTCCTCCTGAGCAGGCTGAGTGAGACACGTGGATATACTCTATCTCTGTCTTCTACCTCTGCTGTTCCTTCTGAGCAGGCTGAGTGAGGTTTAGATCAGACACGTGGATATACTCTATCTCTGTTTTGTACCTCTGCTGTTCCTTCTGAGCAGGCTGAGTGAGACACGTGGATATACTCTATCTCTGTCTTCTACCTATGCTGTTCCATCTGAGCAGGCTGAGTGAGACACGTGGATATACTCTATCTCTGTCTTCAACCTCTGCTGTTCCTTCTGAGCAGGCTGAGTGAGGTGTAGATCAGACACGTGTATATACTCTATCTCTGTATTCTACCTCTGCTGTTCCTTCTGAGCAGGCTGAGTGAGACACGTGGATATACTCTATCTCTGTCTTTTACCTCTGCTGTTTCTTCTGAGCAGGCTGAGTGGGGTGTAGATTAGACACGTAGATATACTCTATCTCTGTCTTCTACCTCTGCTGTTCCATCTGAGCAGGCTGAGTGAGACACGTGGATATACTCTATGATCTGTCTTCAAACTCTGCTGTTCCTTCTGAGCAGGCTGAGGGAGGTGTAGATCAGACACGTGTATATACTCTATCTCTGTCTTCTACCTCTGCTGTTCCTTCTGAGCAGGATGAGTGAGACATGTGGATATACTCTTATCTCTGTCTTCTACCTCTGCTGTTCCTTCTGAGCAGGCTGAGTGAGACACGTGGATATATTCTATCTCTGTATTCTACCTCTGCTGTTCCTTCTGAGCAGGCTGAGTGAGGTGTAGATCAGACACGTGGATATAATCTATCTCTGTCTTCAACCTCTGCTGGTCCTTCTGAGTAGGCTGAGTGAGACACGTGGATATACTCTATCTCTGTATTCTACGTATGCTGTTCCTTCTGAGCAGGCTGAGTGAGGTGTAGATCAGACACGTGGATATACTCTATCTGGGTCTTCTACCTCTGCTGTTCCTTCTGAGCAGGCTGAGTGAGACACGTGGATATACTCTATCTCTGTCTTCTACCTCTGCTGTTCATTATGTGCAGGCTGAGTGAGACACGTGGACATACTCTATCTCTGTCTTTTACCCCTGCTGTTCCTTATGAGCAGGCTGAGAGAGGTGTAGATCAGACACGTGGATATACTCTATCTCTGTCTTCTACCTCTGCTGTTCCTTCTGAGCAGGCTGAGTGAGGTGTAGATCAGACACGTGGATATACTCTATCTCTGTCTTCAACCTCTGCTGGTCCTTCTGAGTAGGCTGAGTGAGACACGTGGATATACTCTATCTCTGTCTTTTACCTCTGCTGTTTCTTCTGAGCAGGCTGAGTGGGGTGTAGATCAGACACGTGGATATACTCTATCTCTGTCTTCTAGCTCTGCTATTCCTTCTGAGCAGGCTGAGAGAGACACGTGGATATACTCTATTTCTGTCTTCTACCTCTGCTGTTTCTTCTGAGCAGGCTGAGTGCGGTGTAGATCAGACACGTGGATATACCCTATCTCTGTCTTCTACCTCTGCTGTTCCTTCTGAGCAGGCTGAGTGATACACGTGGATATACTCTATATCTGTCTTCTACCTCTGCTGTTCATTATGTGCAGGCTGAGTGAGACACGTGGATATACTATATCTCTGTCTTCTATCCCTGCTGTTCCTTATGAGCAGGCTAAGTGAGGTGTAGATCAGACACGTGGATATAATCTATCTCTGTCTTCAACCTCTGCTGTTCCTTCTGAGCAGGCTGAGTGAGACACGTGGATATACTCTATCTCTGTCTTCTACCTCTGCTGTTCATTATGTGCAGGCTGAGTGAGACACGTGGATATACTCTATCTCTGTCTTTTACCCCTGCTGTTCCTTATGAGCAGGCTGAGAGAGGTGTAGATCAGACACGTGGATATACTCTATCTCTGTCTTCTACCTCTGCTGTTCCTTCTGAGCAGGCTGAGTGAGGTGTAGATCAGACACGTGGATATACTCTATATCTGTCTTCAACCTCTGCTGGTCCTTCTGAGTAGGCTGAGTGAGACACGTGGATATACTCTATCTCTGTCTTCTACCTCTGCTGTTCCTTCTGAGTAGGCTGAGTGAGACACGTGGATATACTCTATCTCTGTTTTCTACCTCTGCTGTTTCTTCTGAGCAGGCTGAGTGGGGTGTAGATCAGACACGTGGATATACTCTATCTCTGTCTTCTAGCTCTGCTATTCCTTCTGAGCAGGCTGAGTGCGGTGTAGATCAGACAGGTGGATATACCCTATCTCTGTCTTCTACCTCTGCTGTTCCTTCTGAGCAGGCTGAGTGATACACGTGGATATACTCTATCTCTGTCTTCTACCTCTGCTGGTCCTTCTGAGTAGGCTGAGTGAGACACGTGGATATACTCTATCTCTGTCTTCAACCTCTGCTGGTCCTTCTGAGTAGGCTGAGTGAGACACGTGGATATACTCTATCTCTGTCTTTTACCTCTGCTGTTTCTTCTGAGCAGGCTGAGTGGGGTGTAGATCAGACACGTGGATATACTCTATCTCTGTCTTCTAGCTCTGCTATTCCTTCTGAGCAGGCTGAGAGAGACACGTGGATATACTCTATTTCTGTCTTCTACCTCTGCTGTTTCTTCTGAGCAGGCTGAGTGCGGTGTAGATCAGACACGTGGATATACCCTATCTCTGTCTTCTACCTCTGCTGTTCCTTCTGAGCAGGCTGAGTGATACACGTGGATATACTCTATATCTGTCTTCTACCTCTGCTGTTCATTATGTGCAGGCTGAGTGAGACACGTGGATATACTATATCTCTGTCTTCTATCCCTGCTGTTCCTTATGAGCAGGCTAAGTGAGGTGTAGATCAGACACGTGGATATAATCTATCTCTGTCTTCAACCTCTGCTGTTCCTTCTGAGCAGGCTGAGTGAGACACGTGGATATACTCTATCTCTGTCTTCTACCTCTGCTGTTCATTATGTGCAGGCTGAGTGAGACACGTGGATATACTCTATCTCTGTCTTTTACCCCTGCTGTTCCTTATGAGCAGGCTGAGAGAGGTGTAGATCAGACACGTGGATATACTCTATCTCTGTCTTCTACCTCTGCTGTTCCTTCTGAGCAGGCTGAGTGAGGTGTAGATCAGACACGTGGATATACTCTATATCTGTCTTCAACCTCTGCTGGTCCTTCTGAGTAGGCTGAGTGAGACACGTGGATATACTCTATCTCTGTCTTCTACCTCTGCTGTTCCTTCTGAGTAGGCTGAGTGAGACACGTGGATATACTCTATCTCTGTCTTCTACCTCTGCTGTTTCTTCTGAGCAGGCTGAGTGGGGTGTAGATCAGACACGTGGATATACTCTATCTCTGTCTTCTAGCTCTGCTATTCCTTCTGAGCAGGCTGAGTGCGGTGTAGATCAGACAGGTGGATATACCCTATCTCTGTCTTCTACCTCTGCTGTTCCTTCTGAGCAGGCTGAGTGATACACGTGGATATACTCTATATCTGTCTTCAACCTCTGCTGGTCCTTCTGAGTAGGCTGAGTGAGACACGTGGATATACTCTATATCTGTCTTCAACCTCTGCTGGTCCTTCTGAGTAGGCTGAGTGAGACACGTGGATATACTCTATCTCTGTCTTCTACCTCTGCTGTTCCTTCTGAGTAGGCTGAGTGAGACACGTGGATATACTCTATCTCTGTCTTCTACCTCTGCTGTTTCTTCTGAGCAGGCTGAGTGGGGTGTAGATCAGACACGTGGATATACTCTATCTCTGTCTTCTAGCTCTGCTATTCCTTCTGAGCAGGCTGAGTGCGGTGTAGATCAGACAGGTGGATATACCCTATCTCTGTCTTCTACCTCTGCTGTTCCTTCTGAGCAGGCTGAGTGATACACGTGGATATACTCTATCTCTGTCTTCTACCTCTGCTGTTTCTTCTGAGCAGGCTGAGTGGGGTGTAGATCAGACACGTGGATATACTCTATCTCTGTCTTCTAGCTCTGCTATTCCTTCTGAGCAGGCTGAGTGCGGTGTAGATCAGACAGGTGGATATACCCTATCTCTGTCTTCTACCTCTGCTGTTCCTTCTGAGCAGGCTGAGTGATACACGTGGATATACTCTATCTCTGTCTTCTACCTCTGCTGTTCATTGTGTGCAGGCTGAGTGAGACACGTGGATATACTATATCTCTGTATTCTACCCCTGCTGTTCCTTATGAGCAGGCTAAGTGAGGTGTAGATCAGACACGTGGATATAATCTATCTCTGTCTTCAACCTCTGCTGGTCCTTCTGAGTAGGCTGAGTGAGACACGTGGATATACTCTATCTCTGTCTTCTACCTCTGATGTTCCTTCTGAGTAGGCTGAGTGAGGTGTAGATCAGACACGTGGATATACTCTATCACTGTCTTCTACCTCTGCTGTTCCTTCTGAGCAGGCTGAGTGAGACACGTGGATATATTCTATCTCTGTCTTCTACCTCTGTTGTTCATTATGTGCATGCTGAGTGAGACACGTGGATATACTATATCTCTGTCTTCTACCCCTGCTGTTCCTTATGAGCAGGCTGAGAGAGGTGTATATCAGACACGTGGATATACTATATCTCTGTCTTCTACCTCTGCTGTTATTTTTGAGCAGGCTGAGTGAGGTGTAGATCAGACACGTGGATATAATCTATCTCTGTCTTCTACCTCTGCTGTTCCTTCTGAGCAGGATGAGTGAGACATATGGATATACTCTATCTCTGTCTTCTACCTCTGCTGTTCCTTCTGAGCAGGCTGAGTGAGACACGTGGATATACTCTATCTCTGTCTTCTACCTCTGCTGTTCCTTCTGAGCAGGCTGAGTGAGGTGTAGATCAGACACGTGGATATACTCTATCTCTGTTTTGTACCTCTGCTGTTCCTTCTGAGCAGGCTGAGTGAGACACGTGGATATACTCTATCTCTGTCTTCTACCTCTGCTGTTCCATCTGAGCAGGCTGAGTGAGACACGTGGATATTCTCTATGATCTGTCTTCCATCTATGCTGTTCCTTCTGAGCAGGCTGAGTGAGACACGTGGATATACTCTATCTCTGTCTTCAACCTCTGCTGTTCCTTCTGAGCAGGCTGAGTGAGGTGTAGATCAGACACGTGTATATACTCTATCTCTGTATTCTACCTCTGCTGTTCATTATGTGCAGGCTGAGTGAGACACGTGGATGTACTCTATCTCTGTCTTCTAACTCTGCTGTTCCTTCTGAGCAGGCTGAGTGGGGTGTAGATCAGACACGTGGATATACTATATCTCTGTCTTCTAGCTCTGCTGTTCCTTCTGAGCAGGCTGAGAGAGACACGTGGATATACTCTATCTCTGTCTTCTAGCTCTGCTGTTCCTTCTGAGCAGGCTGAGAGAAACACGTGGATATATTCTATCTCTGTCTTCTACCTCTGCTGTTCCTTCTGAGCAGGCTGAGTGAGGTGTAGATCAGACACGTGGATATACTCTATCTCTGTCTTTTACCCCTGCTGTTCCTTATGAGCAGGCTGAGAGAGGTGTAAATCAGACACGTGGATATACTCTATCTCTGTCTTCTACCTCTGCTGTTCCTTCTGAGCAGGCTGAGTGAGGTGTAGATCAGACACGTGGATATACTCTATCTCTGTCTTCAACCTCTGCTGGTCCTTCTGAGTAGGCTGAGTGAGACACGTGGATATACTCTATCTCTGTCTTCTAACTCTGCTGTTCCTTCTGAGCAGGCTGAGTGGGGTGTAGGTCAGACACGTGGATATACTCTATCTCTGTCTTCTAGCTCTGCTGTTCCTTCTGAGCAGGCTGAGAGAGACACGTGGATATACTCTATCTCTGTCTTCTAGCTCTGCTGTTCCTTCTGAGCAGGCTGAGAGAGACACGTGGATATATTCTATCTCTGTCTTCTACCTCTGCTGTTCCTTCTGAGCAGGCTGAGTGAGGTGTAGATCAGACACGTGGATATACTCTATCTCTGTCTTCTAGCTCTGCTGTTCCTTCTGAGCAGGCTGAGAGAGACACGTGGATATACTCTATCTCTGACGTCTACCTCTGCTGTTCACTATGTGCAGGCTGAGTGAGACACGTGGATATACTATATCTCTGTCTTCTACCCCTGCTGTTCCTTATGAGCAGGCTAAGTGAGGTGTAGATCAGACACGTGGATATAATCTATCTCTGTCTTCAACCTCTGCTGGTCCTTCTGAGTAGGCTGAGTGAGACACGTGGATATACTATATCTCTGTCTTCTACCTCTGCTGTTCCTTCTGAGCAGGCTGAGTGAGGTGTAGATCAGACACGTGGATATACTCTATCTCTGTATTCAACCTCTGCTGATCCTTCTGAGCAGGCTGAGTGAGACACGTGGATATACTCTATCTCTGTCTTTTACCTCTGCTGTTCCTTCTGAGCAGGCTGAGTGGGGTGTAGATCAGACACGTGGATATACTCTATCTCTGTCTTCTAGCTCTGCTGTTCCTTCTGAGCAGGCTGAGTGAGACACGTGGATATACTCTATCTCTGTCTTCTAGCTCTGCTGTTCCTTCTGAGCAGGCTGAGAGAGACACGTGGATATACTCTATCTCTGTCTTCTACCTCTGCTGTTCCTTCTGAGCAGGCTGAGTGAGGTGTAGATCAGACACGTGGATATACTCTATCTCTGTCTTCTAGCTCTGCTGTTCCTTCTGAGCAGGCTGAGAGAGACACGTGGATATACTCTATCTCTGACTTCTACCTCTGCTGTTCACTAATTGCAGGCTGAGTGAGACACGTGGATATACTATATCTCTGTCTTCTACCCCTGCTGTTCCTTATGAGCAGGCTAAGTGAGGTGTAGATCAGACACGTGGATATAATCTATCTCTGTCTTCAACCTCTGCTGGTCCTTCTGAGTAGGCTGAGTGAGACACGTGGATATACTCTATCTCTGTCTTCCACCTCTGATGTTCCTTCTGAGTAGGCTGAGTGAGGTGTAGATCAGACACGTGGATATACTCTATCTCTGTCTTCTACCTCTGCTGTTCCTTCTGAGCAGGCTGAGTGAGACACGTGGATATACTATATATCTGTCTTCTACCCCTGCTGTTCCTTATGAGCAGGCTGAGAGAGGTGTATATCAGACACGTGGATATACTATATCTCTGTCTTCTACCTCTGCTGTTATTTTTGAGCAGGCTGAGTGAGGTGTAGATCAGACACGTGGATATAATCTATCTCTGTCTTCTACCTCTGCTGTTCCTTCTGAGCAGGATGAGTGAGACATATGGATATACTCTATCTCTGTCTTCTACCTCTGCTGTTCCTTCTGAGCAGGCTGAGTGAGACACGTGGATATACTCTATCTCTGTCTTCTACCTCTGCTGTTCCTTCTGAGCAGGCTGAGTGAGGTGTAGATCAGACACGTGGATATACTCTATCTCTGTTTTGTACCTCTGCTGTTCCTTCTGAGCAGGCTGAGTGAGACACGTGGATATACTCTATCTCTGTCTTCTACCTCTGCTGTTCCATCTGAGCAGGCTGAGTGAGACACGTGGATATACTCTATGATCTGTCTTCCATCTATGCTGTTCCTTCTGAGCAAGCTGAGTGAGACACGTGGATATACTCTATCTCTGTCTTCAACCTCTGCTGTTCCTTCTGAGCAGGCTGAGTGAGGTGTAGATCAGACACGTGTATATACTCTATCTCTGTATTCTACCTCTGCTGTTCATTATGTGCAGGCTGAGTGAGACACGTGGATGTACTCTATCTCTGTCTTTTACCCCTGCTGTTCGTTATGAGCAGGCTGAGAGAGGTGTAAATCAGACACGTGGATATACTCTATCTCTGTCTTCTACCTCTGCTGTTCCTTCTGAGCAGGCTGAGTGAGGTGTAGATCAGACACGTGGATATACTCTATCTCTGTCTTCAACCTCTGCTGGTCCTTCTGAGTAGGCTGAGTGAGACACGTGGATATACTCTATCTCTGTCTTCTAACTCTGCTGTTCCTTCTGAGCAGGCTGAGTGGGGTGTAGATCAGACACGTGGATATACTCTATCTCTGTCTTCTAGCTCTGCTGTTCCTTCTGAGCAGGCTGAGAGAGACACGTGGATATACTCTTTCTCTGTCTTCTAGCTCTGCTGTTCCTTCTGAGCAGTCTGAGAGAGACACGTGGATATATTCTATCTCTGTCTTCTACCTCTGCTGTTCCTTCTGAGCAGGCTGAGTGAGGTGTAGATCAGACACGTGGATATACTCTATCTCTGTCTTCTAGCTCTGCTGTTCCTTCTGAGCAGGCTGAGAGAGACACGTGGATATACTCTATCTCTGACGTCTACCTCTGCTGTTCACTATGTGCAGGCTGAGTGAGACACGTGGATATACTATATCCCTGTCTTCTACCCCTGCTGTTCCTTATGAGCAGGCTAAGTGAGGTGTAGATCAGACACGTGGATATAATCTATCTCTGTCTTCAACCTCTGCTGGTCCTTCTGAGTAGGCTGAGTGAGACACGTGGATATACTCTATCTCTGTCTTCCACCTCTGATGTTCCTTCTGAGTAGGCTGAGTGAGGTGTAGATCAGACACGTGGATATACTCTATCTCTGTCTTCTACCTCTGCTGTTCCTTCTGAGCAGGATGAGTGAGACATGTGGATATACTCTATCTCTGTCTTCTACCTCTGCTGTTCCTTCTGAGCAGGCTGAGTGAGACACGTGGATATACTCTATCTCTGTCTTCTACCTCTGCTGTTCCTTCGGAGCAGGCTGAGTGAGGTGTAGATCAGACACGTGGATATACTCTATCTCTGTTTTGTACCTCTGCTGTTCCTTCTGAGCAGGCTGAGTGAGACACGTGGATATACTATATCTCTGTCTTCTACCTCTGCTGTTCCTTCTGAGCAGGCTGAATGAGGTGTAGATCAGACACGTGGATATACTCTATCTCTGTCTTCAACCTCTGCTGGTCCTTCTGAGTAGGCTGAGTGAGACACTTGGATATACTCTATCTCTGTCTTCTAGCTCTGCTGTTCCTTCTGAGCAGGCTGAGAGAGACACGTGGATATACTCTATCTCTGTCTTCTAGCTCTGCTGTTCCTTCTGAGCAGGCTGAGAGAGACACGTGGATATACTCTATCTCTGTCTTCTACCTCTGCTGTTCCTTCTGAGCAGGCTGAGTGAGGTGTAGATCAGACACGTGGATATACTCTATCTCTGTCTTCCAGCTCTGCTGTTCCTTCTGAGCAGGCTGAGAGAGACACGTGGATATACTCTATTTCTGACTTCTACCTCTGCTGTTCACTAATTGCAGGCTGAGTGAGACACGTGGATATACTATATCTCTGTCTTCTACCCCTGCTGTTCCTTATGAGCAGGCTAAGTGAGGTGTAGATCAGACACGTGGATATAATCTATCTCTGTCTTCAACCTCTGCTGGTCCTTCTGAGTAGGCTGAGTGAGACACGTGGATATACTCTATTTCTGTCTTCTACCTCTGCTGTTTCTTCTGAGCAGGCTGAGTGCGGTGTAGATCAGACACGTGGATATACTATATCTCTGTCTTCTACCTCTGCTGTTCCTTCTGCGCAGGCTGAGTGAGACACGTGGATATACTCTATTTCTGTCTTCTACCTCTGCTGTTCATTATGTGCAGGCTGAGTGAGACACGTGGATATACTATATCTCTGTCTTCTACCCCTGCTGTTCCTTATGAGCAGGCTGAGAGAGGTGTAGATCAGACACGTGGATATACTATATCTCTGTCTTCTACCTCTGCTGTTATTTCTGAGCAGGCTGAGTGAGGTGTAGATCAGACACGTGGATATACTCTATCTCTGTCTTCTACCTCTGCTGTTCCTTCTGAGCAGGATGAGTGAGACACGTGGATATACTCTATCTCTGTCTTCTACCTCTGCTGTTCCTTCTGAGCAGGCTGAGTGAGGTGTAGATCAGACACGTGGATATACTCTATCTCTGTTTTGTACCTCTGCTGTTCCTTCTGAGCAGGCTGAGTGAGACACGTGGATATAATCTATCTCTGTCTTCCACCTCTGATGTTCCTTCTGAGTAGGCTGAGTGAGGTGTAGATCAGACACGTGGATATACTCTACCTCTGTCTTCTACCTCTGCTGTTCCTTCTGAGCAGGATGAGTGAGACATGTGGATATACTCTATCTCTGTCTTCTACCTCTGCTGTTCCTTCTGAGCAGGCTGAGTGAGACACGTGGATATACTCTATCTCTGTCTTCTACCTCTGCTGTTCCTTCTGATCAGGCTGAGTGAGGTGTAGATCAGACACGTGGATATACCCTATCTCTGTTTTGTACCTCTGCTGTTCCTTCTGAGCAGGCTGAGTGAGACACGTGGATATACTATATCTCTGTCTTCTACCTCTGCTGTTCCTTCTGAGCAGGCTGAGTGAGGTGTAGATCAGACACGTGGATATACTCTATCTCTGTCTTCAACCTCTGCTGGTCCTTCTGAGTAGGCTGAGTGAGACACGTGGATATACTCTATCTCTGTCTTTTACCTCTGCTGTTCCTTCTGAGCAGGCTGAGTGGGGTGTAGATCAGACACGTGGATATACTCTATCTCTGTCTTCTAGCTCTGCTGTTCCTTCTGAGCAGGCTGAGAGAGACACGTGGATATACTCTATCTCTGTCTTCTAGCTCTGCTGTTCCTTCTGAGCAGGCTGAGAGAGACACGTGGATATACTCTATCTCTGTCTTCTACCTCTGCTGTTCCTTCTGAGCAGGCTGAGTGAGGTGTAGATCAGACACGTGGATATACTCTATCTCTGTCTTCTAGCTCTGCTGTTCCTTCTGAGCAGGCTGAGAGAGACACGTGGATATACTCTATCTCTGACTTCTACCTCTGCTGTTCACTAATTGCAGGCTGAGTGAGACACGTGGATATACTATATCTCTGTCTTCTACCCCTGCTGTTCCTTATGAGCAGGCTAAGTGAGGTGTAGATCAGACACGTGGATATAATCTATCTCTGTCTTCAACCTCTGCTGGTCCTTCTGAGTAGGCTGAGTGAGACACGTGGATATACTCTATCTCTGTCTTCCACCTCTGATGTTCCTTCTGAGTAGGCTGAGTGAGGTGTAGATCAGACACGTGGATATACTCTATCTCTGTCTTCTACCTCTGCTGTTCCTTCTGAGCAGGATGAGTGAGACATGTGGATATACTCTATCTCTGTCTTCTACCTCTGCTGTTCCTTCTGAGCAGGCTGAGTGAGACACGTGGATATACTCTATCTCTGTCTTCTACCTCTGCTGTTCCTTCGGAGCAGGCTGAGTGAGGTGTAGATCAGACACGTGGATATACTCTATCTCTGTTTTGTACCTCTGCTGTTCCTTCTGAGCAGGCTGAGTGAGACACGTGGATATACTATATCTCTGTCTTCTACCTCTGCTGTTCCTTCTGAGCAGGCTGAATGAGGTGTAGATCAGACACGTGGATATACTCTATCTCTGTCTTCAACCTCTGCTGGTCCTTCTGAGTAGGCTGAGTGAGACACTTGGATATACTCTATCTCTGTCTTCTAGCTCTGCTGTTCCTTCTGAGCAGGCTGAGAGAGACACGTGGATATACTCTATCTCTGTCTTCTAGCTCTGCTGTTCCTTCTGAGCAGGCTGAGAGAGACACGTGGATATACTCTATCTCTGTCTTCTACCTCTGCTGTTCCTTCTGAGCAGGCTGAGTGAGGTGTAGATCAGACACGTGGATATACTCTATCTCTGTCTTCCAGCTCTGCTGTTCCTTCTGAGCAGGCTGAGAGAGACACGTGGATATACTCTATTTCTGACTTCTACCTCTGCTGTTCACTAATTGCAGGCTGAGTGAGACACGTGGATATACTATATCTCTGTCTTCTACCCCTGCTGTTCCTTATGAGCAGGCTAAGTGAGGTGTAGATCAGACACGTGGATATAATCTATCTCTGTCTTCAACCTCTGCTGGTCCTTCTGAGTAGGCTGAGTGAGACACGTGGATATACTCTATTTCTGTCTTCTACCTCTGCTGTTTCTTCTGAGCAGGCTGAGTGCGGTGTAGATCAGACACGTGGATATACTATATCTCTGTCTTCTACCTCTGCTGTTCCTTCTGCGCAGGCTGAGTGAGACACGTGGATATACTCTATTTCTGTCTTCTACCTCTGCTGTTCATTATGTGCAGGCTGAGTGAGACACGTGGATATACTATATCTCTGTCTTCTACCCCTGCTGTTCCTTATGAGCAGGCTGAGAGAGGTGTAGATCAGACACGTGGATATACTATATCTCTGTCTTCTACCTCTGCTGTTATTTCTGAGCAGGCTGAGTGAGGTGTAGATCAGACACGTGGATATACTCTATCTCTGTCTTCTACCTCTGCTGTTCCTTCTGAGCAGGATGAGTGAGACACGTGGATATACTCTATCTCTGTCTTCTACCTCTGCTGTTCCTTCTGAGCAGGCTGAGTGAGGTGTAGATCAGACACGTGGATATACTCTATCTCTGTTTTGTACCTCTGCTGTTCCTTCTGAGCAGGCTGAGTGAGACACGTGGATATAATCTATCTCTGTCTTCCACCTCTGATGTTCCTTCTGAGTAGGCTGAGTGAGGTGTAGATCAGACACGTGGATATACTCTACCTCTGTCTTCTACCTCTGCTGTTCCTTCTGAGCAGGATGAGTGAGACATGTGGATATACTCTATCTCTGTCTTCTACCTCTGCTGTTCCTTCTGAGCAGGCTGAGTGAGGTGTAGATCAGACACGTGGATATACCCTATCTCTGTTTTGTACCTCTGCTGTTCCTTCTGAGCAGGCTGAGTGAGACACGTGGATATACTATATCTCTGTCTTCTACCTCTGCTGTTCCTTCTGAGCAGGCTGAGTGAGGTGTAGATCAGACACGTGGATATACTCTATCTCTGTCTTCAACCTCTGCTGGTCCTTCTGAGTAGGCTGAGTGAGACACGTGGATATACTCTATCTCTGTCTTTTACCTCTGCTGTTCCTTCTGAGCAGGCTGAGTGGGGTGTAGATCAGACACGTGGATATACTCTATCTCTGTCTTCTAGCTCTGCTGTTCCTTCTGAGCAGGCTGAGAGAGACACGTGGATATACTCTATCTCTGTCTTCTAGCTCTGCTGTTCCTTCTGAGCAGGCTGAGAGAGACACGTGGATATACTCTATCTCTGTCTTCTACCTCTGCTGTTCCTTCTGAGCAGGCTGAGTGAGGTGTAGATCAGACACGTGGATATACTCTATCTCTGTCTTCTAGCTCTGCTGTTCCTTCTGAGCAGGCTGAGAGAGACACGTGGATATACTCTATCTCTGACTTCTACCTCTGCTGTTCACTAATTGCAGGCTGAGTGAGACACGTGGATATACTATATCTCTGTCTTCTACCCCTGCTGTTCCTTATGAGCAGGCTAAGTGAGGTGTAGATCAGACACGTGGATATAATCTATCTCTGTCTTCAACCTCTGCTGGTCCTTCTGAGTAGGCTGAGTGAGACACGTGGATATACTCTATCTCTGTCTTCTACCTCTGCTGTTCCTTCTGATCAGGATGAGTGAGACATGTGGATATACTCTATCTCTGTCTTCTACCTCTGCTGTTCCTTCTGAGCAGGCTGAGTGAGACACGTGGATATACTCTATCTCTGTCTTCTACCTCTGCTGTTCCTTCTGAGCAGGCTGAGTGAGGTGTAGATCAGACACGTGGATATACTCTATCTCTGTTTTGTACCTCTGCTGTTCCTTCTCAGCAGGCTGAGTGAGACACGTGGATATACTCTATCTCTGTCTTCTACCTATGCTGTTCCATCTGAGCAGGCTGAGTGAGACACGTGGATATACTCTAGTATCTGTCTTCCCTCTATGCTGTTCCTTCTGAGCAGGCTGAGTGAGACACGTGGATATACTCTATCTCTGTCTTCAACCTCTGCTGTTCCTTCTGAGCAGGCTGAGTGAGGTGTAGATCAGACACGTGTATATACTCTATCTCTGTATTCTACCTCTGCTGTTCATTATGTGCAGGCTGAGTGAGACACGTGGATATACTCTATTATCTGTCTTCCATCTATGCTGTTCCTTCTGAGCAGGCTGAGTGCGGTGTAGATCAGACACGTGGATATACTCTATCTCTGTCTTCAACCTCTGTTGTTCCTTCTGAGCAGGCTGAGTGAGGTGTAGATCAGACACGTGTATATACTCTATCTCTGTATTCTACCTCTGTTGTTCCTTCTGAGCAGGCTGAGTGAGACACGTGGATATACTCTATCTCTGTCTTTTACCTCTGCTGTTTCTTCTGAGCAGGCTGAGTGGGGTGTAGATTAGACACGTGGATATACTCTATCTCTGTCTTCTAGCTCTGCTGTTCCTTCTGAGCAGGCTGAGAGAGACACATGGATATACTCTATTTCTGTCTTCTACCTCTGCTGTTTCTTCTGAGCAGGCTGAGTGCGGTGTAGATCAGACACGTGGATATACTCTATCTCTGTCTTCTACCTCTGCTGTTCCTTCTGAGCAGGCTGAGTGAGACACGTGGATATACTCTATCTCTGTCTTCTACCTCTGCTGTTCATTATGTGCAGGCTGAGTGAGACACGTGGATATACTATATCTCTGTCTTCTACCCCTGCTGTTCCTTATGAGCAGGCTGAGAGAGGTGTAGATCAGACACGTGGATATACTATATCTCTGTCTTCTACCTCTGCTGTTATTTCTGAGCAGGCTGAGTGAGGTGTAGATCAGACACGTGGATATACTCTATCTCTGTCTTCTACCTCTGCTGTTCCTTCTGAGCAGGATGAGTGAGACACGTGGATATACTCTATCTCTGTCTTCTACCTCTGCTGTTCCTTCTGAGCAGGCTGAGTGAGGTGTAGATCAGACACGTGGATATACTCTATCTCTGTTTTGTACCTCTGCTGTTCCTTCTGAGCAGGCTGAGTGAGACACGTGGATATACTCTATCTCTGTCTTCCACCTCTGATGTTCCTTCTGAGTAGGCTGAGTGAGGTGTAGATCAGACACGTGGATATACTCTATCTCTGTCTTCTACCTCTGCTGTTCCTTCTGAGCAGGATGAGTGAGACATGTGGATATACTCTATCTCTGTCTTCTACATCTGCTGTTCCTTCTGAGCAGGCTGAGTGAGACACGTGGATATACTCTATCTCTGTCTTCTACCTCTGCTGTTCCTTCTGATCAGGCTGAGTGAGGTGTAGATCAGACACGTGGATATACCCTATCTCTGTGTTGTACCTCTGCTGTTCCTTCTGAGCAGGCTGAGTGAGACACGTGGATATACTATATCTCTGTCTTCTACCTCTGCTGTTCCTTCTGAGTAGGCTGAGTGAGACACGTGGATATACTCTATCTCTGTCTTTTACCTCTGCTGTTTCTTCTGAGCAGGCTGAGTGGGGTGTAGATTAGACACGTGGATATACTCTATCTCTGTCTTCTAGCTCTGCTGTTCCTTCTGAGCAGGCTGAGAGAGACACATGGATATACTCTATTTCTGTCTTCTACCTCTGCTGTTTCTTCTGAGCAGGCTGAGTGCGGTGTAGATCAGACACGTGGATATACTCTATCTCTGTCTTCTACCTCTGCTGTTCCTTCTGAGCAGGCTGAGTGAGACACGTGGATATACTCTATCTCTGTCTTCTACCTCTGCTGTTCATTATGTGCAGGCTGAGTGAGACACGTGGATATACTATATCTCTGTCTTCTACCCCTGCTGTTCCTTATGAGCAGGCTGAGAGAGGTGTAGATCAGACACGTGGATATACTATATCTCTGTCTTCTACCTCTGCTGTTATTTCTGAGCAGGCTGAGTGAGGTGTAGATCAGACACGTGGATATACTCTATCTCTGTCTTCTACCTCTGCTGTTCCTTCTGAGCAGGATGAGTGAGACACGTGGATATACTCTATCTCTGTCTTCTACCTCTGCTGTTCCTTCTGAGCAGGCTGAGTGAGGTGTAGATCAGACACGTGGATATACTCTATCTCTGTTTTGTACCTCTGCTGTTCCTTCTGAGCAGGCTGAGTGAGACACGTGGATATACTCTATCTCTGTCTTCCACCTCTGATGTTCCTTCTGAGTAGGCTGAGTGAGGTGTAGATCAGACACGTGGATATACTCTATCTCTGTCTTCTACCTCTGCTGTTCCTTCTGAGCAGGATGAGTGAGACATGTGGATATACTCTATCTCTGTCTTCTACCTCTGCTGTTCCTTCTGAGCAGGCTGAGTGAGACACGTGGATATACTCTATCTCTGTCTTCTACCTCTGCTGTTCCTTCTGATCAGGCTGAGTGAGGTGTAGATCAGACACGTGGATATACCCTATCTCTGTTTTGTACCTCTGCTGTTCCTTCTGAGCAGGCTGAGTGAGACACGTGGATATACTATATCTCTGTCTTCTACCTCTGCTGTTCCTTCTGAGCAGGCTGAGTGAGGTGTAGATCAGACACGTGGATATACTCTATCTCTGTCTTCAACCTCTGCTGGTCCTTCTGAGTAGGCTGAGTGAGACACGTGGATATACTCTATCTCTGTCTTCTACCTCTGCTGTTCCTTCTGAGCAGGCTGAGTGAGACACGTGGATATACTCTATCTCTGTCTTTTACCTCTGCTGTTCCTTCTGAGCAGGCTGAGTGGGGTGTAGATCAGACACGTGGATATACTCTATCTCTGTCTTCTAGCTCTGCTGTTCCTTCTGAGCAGGCTGAGAGAGACACGTGGATATACTCTATCTCTGTCTTCTAGATCTGCTGTTCCTTCTGAGCAGGCTGAGAGAGACACGTGGATATACTCTATCTCTGTCTTCTACCTCTGCTGTTCCTTCTGAGCAGGCTGAGTGAGGTGTAGATCAGACACGTGGATATACTCTATCTCTGTCTTCTAGCTCTGCTGTTCCTTCTGAGCAGGCTGAGTGAGACACGTGGATATACTCTATCTCTGTCTTCCACCTCTGATGTTCCTTCTGAGTAGGCTGAGTGAGGTGTAGATCAGACACGTGGATATACTCTATCTCTGTCTTCTACCTCTGCTGTTCCTTCTGAGCAGGATGAGTGAGACATGTGGATATACTCTATCTCTGTCTTTTACCCCTGCTGTTCCTTATGAGCAGGCTGAGTGAGGTGTAGATCAGACACGTGGATATACTCTATCTCTGTCTTCTACTTCTGCTGTTCCTTCTGAGCAGGTTGAGTGAGGTGTAGATCAGACACGTGGATATACTCTATCTCTGTTTTGTACCTCTGCTGTTCCTTCTGAGCAGGCTGAGTGAGACACGTGGATATACCCTATCTCTGTCTTCTACCTCTGCTGTTCCTTCTGAGCAGGCTGAGTGAGGTGTAGATCAGACACGTGGATATACTCTATCTCTGTTTTGTACCTCTGCTGTTCCTTCTGAGCAGGCTGAGTGAGACACGTGGATATACCCTATCTCTGTCTTCTACCTCTGCTGTTCCATTTGAGCAGGCTGAGTGACACACGTGGATATACTCTATTATCTGTCTTCCATCTATGCTGTTCCTTCTGAGCAGGCTGAGTGAGACACGTGGATATACTCTATCTCTGTCTTCAACCTCTGTTGTTCCTTCTGAGCAGGCTGAGTGAGGTGTAGATCAGACACGTGTATATACTCTATCTCTGTATTCTACCTCTGTTGTTCCTTCTGAGCAGGCTGAGTGAGACACGTGGATATACTCTATCTCTGTCTTTTACCTCTGCTGTTTCTTCTGAGCAGGCTGAGTGGGGTGTAGATTAGACACGTGGATATACTCTATCTCTGTCTTCTAGCTCTGCTGTTCCTTCTGAGCAGGCTGAGAGAGACACATGGATATACTCTATTTCTGTCTTCTACCTCTGCTGTTTCTTCTGAGCAGGCTGAGTGCGGTGTAGATCAGACACGTGGATATACTCTATCTCTGTCTTCTACCTCTGCTGTTCCTTCTGAGCAGGCTGAGTGAGACACGTGGATATACTCTATCTCTGTCTTCTACCTCTGCTGTTCATTATGTGCAGGCTGAGTGAGACACGTGGATATACTATATCTCTGTCTTCTACCCCTGCTGTTCCTTATGAGCAGGCTGAGAGAGGTGTAGATCAGACACGTGGATATACTATATCTCTGTCTTCTACCTCTGCTGTTATTTCTGAGCAGGCTGAGTGAGGTGTAGATCAGACACGTGGATATACTCTATCTCTGTCTTCTACCTCTGCTGTTCCTTCTGAGCAGGATGAGTGAGACATGTGGATATACTCTATCTCTGTCTTCTACCTCTGCTGTTCCTTCTGAGCAGGCTGAGTGAGACACGTGGATATGCTCTATCTCTGTCTTCTACCTCTGCTGTTCCTTCTGATCAGGCTGAGTAAGGTGTAGATCAGACACGTGGATATACCCTATCTCTGTTTTGTACCTCTGCTGTTCCTTCTGAGCAGGCTGAGTGAGACACGTGGATATACTATATCTCTGTCTTCTACCTCTGCTGTTCCTTCTGAGCAGGCTGAGTGAGGTGTAGATCAGACACGTGGATATACTCTATCTCTGTCTTCAACCTCTGCTGGTCCTTCTGAGTAGGCTGAGTGAGACACGTGGATATACTCTATCTCTGTCTTCTACCTCTGCTGTTCCTTCTGAGCAGGCTGAGTGAGACACGTGGATATACTCTATCTCTGTCTTTTACCTCTGCTGTTCCTTCTGAGCAGGCTGAGTGGGGTGTAGATCAGACACGTGGATATACTCTATCTCTGTCTTCTAGCTCTGCTGTTCCTTCTGAGCAGGCTGAGAGAGACACGTGGATATACTCTATCTCTGTCTTCTACCTCTGCTGTTCCTTCTGAGCAGGCTGAGTGAGGTGTAGATCAGACACGTGGATATACTCTATCTCTGTCTTCTAGCTCTGCTGTTCCTTCTGAGCAGGCTGAGAGAGACACGTGGATATACTCTATCTCTGACTTCTACCTCTGCTGTTCACTAATTGCAGGCTGAGTGAGACACGTGGATATACTATATCTCTGTCTTCTACCCCTGCTGTTCCTTATGAGCAGGCTAAGTGAGGTGTAGATCAGACACGTGGATATAATCTATCTCTGTCTTCAACCTCTGCTGGTCCTTCTGAGTAGGCTGAGTGAGACACGTGGATATACTCTATCTCTGTCTTCCACCTCTGATGTTCCTTCTGAGTAGGCTGAGTGAGGTGTAGATCAGACACGTGGATATACTCTATCTCTGTCTTCTACCTCTGCTGTTCCTTCTGAGCAGGATGAGTGAGACATGTGGATATACTCTATCTCTGTCTTCTACCTCTGCTGTTCCTTCTGAGCAGGCTGAGTGAGACACGTGGATATACTCTATCTCTGTCTTCTACCTCTGCTGTTCCTTCTGAGCAGGCTGAGTGAGGTGTAGATCAGACACGTGTATATACTCTATCTCTGTATTCTAACTCTGCTGTTCATTATGTGCAGGCTGAGTGAGACACGTGGATATACTCTATCTCTGTCTTTTACCCCTGCTGTTCCTTATGAGCAGGCTGAGTGAGGTGTAGATCAAACACGTGGATATACTCTATCTCTGTCTTCTACCTCTGCTGTTCCTTCTGAGCAGGCTGAGTGAGGTGTAGATCAGACACGTGGATATACTCTATCTCTGTTTTGTACCTCTGCTGTTCCTTCTGAGCAGGCTGAGTGAGACACGTGGATATACCCTATCTCTGTCTTCTACCTCTGCTGTTCCATTTGAGCAGGCTGAGTGAGACACGTGGATATACTCTATTATCTGTCTTCCATCTATGCTGTTCCTTCTGAGCAGGCTGAGTGAGACACGTGGATATACTCTATCTCTGTCTTCAACCTCTGTTGTTCCTTCTGAGCAGGCTGAGTGAGGTGTAGATCAGACACGTGTATATACTCTATCTCTGTATTCTACCTCTGTTGTTCCTTCTGAGCAGGCTGAGTGAGACACGTGGATATACTCTATCTCTGTCTTTTACCTCTGCTGTTTCTTCTGAGCAGGCTGAGTGGGGTGTAGATTAGACACGTGGATATACTCTATCTCTGTCTTCTAGCTCTGCTGTTCCTTCTGAGCAGGCTGAGAGAGACACATGGATATACTCTATTTCTGTCTTCTACCTCTGCTGTTTCTTCTGAGCAGGCTGAGTGCGGTGTAGATCAGACACGTGGATATACTCTATCTCTGTCTTCTACCTCTGCTGTTCCTTCTGAGCAGGCTGAGTGAGACACGTGGATATACTCTATCTCTGTCTTCTACCTCTGCTGTTCATTATGTGCAGGCTGAGTGAGACACGTGGATATACTATATCTCTGTCTTCTACCCCTGCTGTTCCTTATGAGCAGGCTGAGAGAGGTGTAGATCAGACACGTGGATATACTATATCTCTGTCTTCTACCTCTGCTGTTATTTCTGAGCAGGCTGAGTGAGGTGTAGATCAGACACGTGGATATACTCTATCTCTGTCTTCTACTTCTGCTGTTCCTTCTGAGCAGGATGAGTGAGACACGTGGATATACTCTATCTCTGTCTTCTACCTCTGCTGTTCCTTCTGAGCAGGCTGAGTGAGGTGTAGATCAGACACGTGGATATACTCTATCTCTGTTTTGTACCTCTGCTGTTCCTTCTGAGCAGGCTGAGTGAGACACGTGGATATACTCTATCTCTGTCTTCCACCTCTGATGTTCCTTCTGAGTAGGCTGAGTGAGGTGTAGATCAGACACGTGGATATACTCTATCTCTGTCTTCTACCTCTGCTGTTCCTTCTGAGCAGGATGAGTGAGACATGTGGATATACTCTATCTCTGTCTTCTACCTCTGATGTTCCTTCTGAGCAGGCTGAGTGAGACACGTGGATATACTCTATCTCTGTCTTCTACCTCTGCTGTTCCTTCTGATCAGGCTGAGTGAGGTGTAGATCAGACACGTGGATATACCCTATCTCTGTTTTGTACCTCTGCTGTTCCTTCTGAGCAGGCTGAGTGAGACACGTGGATATACTATATCTCTGTCTTCTACCTCTGCTGTTCCTTCTGAGCAGGCTGAGTGGGGTGTAGATCAGACACGTGGATATACTCTATCTCTGTCTTCTAGCTCTGCTGTTCCTTCTGAGCAGGCTGAGAGAGACACGTGGATATACTCTATCTCTGTCTTCTAGCTCTGCTGTTCCTTCTGAGCAGGCTGAGAGAGACACGTGGATATACTCTATCTCTGTCTTCCACCTCTGATGTTCCTTCTGAGTAGGCTGAGTGAGGTGTAGATCAGACACGTGGATATACTCTATCTCTGTCTTCTACCTCTGCTGTTCCTTCTGAGCAGGATGAGTGAGACATGTGGATATACTCTATCTCTGTCTTCTACCTCTGCTGTTCCTTCTGAGCAGGCTGAGTGAGACACGTGGATATACTCTATCTCTGTCTTCTACCTCTGCTGTTCCTTCTGAGCAGGCTGAGTGAGGTGTAGATCAGACACGTGGATATACTCTATCTCTGTTTTGTACCTCTGCTTTTCCTTCTGAGCAGGCTGAGTGAGACACGTGGATATACCCTATCTCTGTCTTCTACCTCTGCTGTTCCATTTGAGCAGGCTGAGTGAGACACGTGGATATACTCTATTATCTGTCTTCCATCTATGCTGTTCCTTCTGAGCAGGCTGAGTGAGACACGTGGATATACTCTATCTCTGTCTTCAACCTCTGTTGTTCCTTCTGAGCAGGCTGAGTGAGGTGTAGATCAGACACGTGTATATACTCTATCTCTGTATTCTACCTCTGCTGTTTCTTCTGAGCAGGCTGAGTGGGGTGTAGATTAGACACGTGGATATACTCTATCTCTGTCTTCTAGCTCTGCTGTTCCTTCTGAGCAGGCTGAGAGAGACACATGGATATACTCTATTTCTGTCTTCTACCTCTGCTGTTTCTTCTGAGCAGGCTGAGTTCGGTGTAGATCAGACACGTGGATATACTCTATCTCTGTCTTCTACCTCTGCTGTTCCTTCTGAGCAGGCTGAGTGAGACACGTGGATATACTATATCTCTGTCTTCTACCCCTGCTGTTCCTTATGAGCAGGCTGAGAGAGGTGTAGATCAGACACGTGGATATACTATATCTCTGTCTTCTACCTCTGCTGTTATTTCTGAGCAGGCTGAGTGAGGTGTAGATCAGACACGTGGATATACTCTATATCTGTCTTCTACCTCTTCTGTTCCTTCTGAGCAGGATGAGTGAGACACGTGGATATACTCTATCTCTGTCTTTTACCTCTGCTGTTTCTTCTGAGCAGGCTGAGTGGGGTGTAGATTAGACACGTGGATATAATCTATCTCTGTCTTCAACCTCTGCTGGTCCTTCTGAGTAGGCTGAGTGAGACACGTGGATATACTCTATCTCTGTCTTCCACCTCTGATGTTCCTTCTGAGTAGGCTGAGTGAGGTGTAGATCAGACACGTGGATATACTCTATCTCTGTATTCTCCTCTGTTGTTCCTTCTGTGCAGGCTGAGTGAGACACGTGGATATACTCTATCTCTGTCTTTTACCTCTGCTGTTTCTTCTGAGCAGGCTGAGTGGGGTGTAGATTAGACACGTGGATATACTCTATCTCTGTCTTCTAGCTCTGCTGTTCCTTCTGAGCAGGCTGAGAGAGACACATGGATATACTCTATTTCTGTCTTCTACCTCTGCTGTTTCTTCTGAGCAGGCTGAGTGCGGTGTAGATCAGACACGTGGATATACTCTATCTCTGTCTTCTACCTCTGCTGTTCCTTCTGAGCAGGCTGAGTGAGACACGTGGATATACTCTATCTCTGTCTTCTACCTCTGCTGTTCATTATGTGCAGGCTGAGTGAGACACGTGGATATACTATATCTCTGTCTTCTACCCCTGCTGTTCCTTATGAGCAGGCTGAGAGAGGTGTAGATCAGACACGTGGATATACTATATCTCTGTCTTCTACCTCTGCTGTTATTTCTGAGCAGGCTGAGTGAGGTGTAGATCAGACACGTGGATATACTCTATCTCTGTCTTCTACCTCTGCTGTTCCTTCTGAGCAGGATGAGTGAGACACGTGGATATACTCTATCTCTGTCTTCTACCTCTGCTGTTCCTTCTGAGCAGGCTGAGTGAGGTGTAGATCAGACACGTGGATATACTCTATCTCTGTTTTGTACCTCTGCTGTTCCTTCTGAGCAGGCTGAGTGAGACACGTGGATATACTCTATCTCTGTCTTCCACCTCTGATGTTCCTTCTGAGTAGGCTGAGTGAGGTGTAGATCAGACACGTGGATATACTCTATCTCTGTCTTCTACCTCTGCTGTTCCTTCTGAGCAGGATGAGTGAGACATGTGGATATACTCTATCTCTGTATTCTACCTCTGCTGTTCCTTCTGAGCAGGCTGAGTGAGACACGTGGATATACTCTATCTCTGTCTTCTACCTCTGCTGTTCCTTCTGATCAGGCTGAGTGAGGTGTAGATCAGACACGTGGATATACCCTATCTCTGTTTTGTACCTCTGCTGTTCCTTCTGAGCAGGCTGAGTGAGACACGTGGATATACTATATCTCTGTCTTCTACCTCTGCTGTTCCTTCTGAGCAGGCTGAGTGAGGTGTAGATCAGACACGTGGATATACTCTATCTCTGTCTTCAACCTCTGCTGGTCCTTCTGAGTAGGCTGAGTGAGACACGTGGATATACTCTATCTCTGTCTTCTACCTCTGCTGTTCCTTCTGAGCAGGCTGAGTGAGACACGTGGATATACTCTATCTCTGTCTTTAACCTCTGCTGTTCCTTCTGAGCAGGCTGAGTGGGGTGTAGATCAGACACGTGGATATACTCTATCTCTGTCTTCTAGCTCTGCTGTTCCTTCTGAGCAGGCTGAGAGAGACACGTGGATATACTCTATCTCTGTCTTCTAGCTCTGCTGTTCCTTCTGAGCAGGCTGAGAGAGACACGTGGATATACTCTATCTCTGTCTTCTACCTCTGCTGTTCCTTCTGAGCAGGCTGAGTGAGGTGTAGATCAGACACGTGGATATACTATATCTCTGTCTTCTAGCTCTGCTGTTCCTTCTGAGCAGGCTGAGAGAGACACGTGGATATACTCTATCTCTGACTTCTACCTCTGCTGTTCACTAATTGCAGGCTGAGTGAGACACGTGGATATACTATATCTCTGTCTTCTACCCCTGCTGTTCCTTATGAGCAGGCTAAGTGAGGTGTAGATCAGACACGTGGATATAATCTATCTCTGTCTTCAACCTCTGCTGGTCCTTCTGAGTAGGCTGAGTGAGACACGTGGATATACTCTATCTCTGTCTTCCACCTCTGATGTTCCTTCTGAGTAGGCTGAGTGAGGTGTAGATCAGACACGTGGATATACTCTATCTCTGTCTTCTACCTCTGCTGTTCCTTCTGAGCAGGATGAGTGAGACATGTGGATATACTCTATCTCTGTCTTCTACCTCTGCTGTTCCTTCTGAGCAGGCTGAGTGAGACACGTGGATATACTCTATCTCTGTCTTCTACCTCTGCTGTTCCTTCTGAGCAGGCTGAGTGAGGTGTAGATCAGACACGTGTATATACTCTATCTCTGTATTCTACCTCTGCTGTTCATTATGTGCAGGCTGAGTGAGACACGTGGATATACTCTATCTCTGTCTTTTACCCCTGCTGTTCCTTATGAGCAGGCTGAGTGAGGTGTAGATCAGACACGTGGATATACTCTATCTCTGTCTTCTACCTCTGCTGTTCCTTCTGAGCAGGCTGAGTGAGGTGTAGATCAGACACGTGGATATACTCTATCTCTGTTTTGTACCTCTGCTGTTCCTTCTGAGCAGGCTGAGTGAGACACGTGGATATACCCTATCTCTGTCTTCTACCTCTGCTGTTCCATTTGAGCAGGCTGAGTGAGACACGTGGATATACTCTATTATCTGTCTTCCATCTATGCTGTTCCTTCTGAGCAGGCTGAGTGAGACACGTGGATATACTCTATCTCTGTCTTCAACCTCTGTTGTTCCTTCTGAGCAGGCTGAGTGAGGTGTAGATCAGACACGTGTATATACTATATCTCTGTATTCTACCTCTGTTGTTCCTTCTGAGCAGGCTGAGTGAGACACGTGGATATACTCTATCTCTGTCTTTTACCTCTGCTGTTTCTTCTGAGCAGGCTGAGTGGGGTGTAGATTAGACACGTGGATATACTCTATCTCTGTCTTCTAGCTCTGCTGTTCCTTCTGAGCAGGCTGAGGGAGACACATGGATATACTCTATTTCTGTCTTCTACCTCTGCTGTTTCTTCTGAGCAGGCTGAGTGCGGTGTAGATCAGACACGTGGATATACTCTATCTCTGTCTTCTACCTCTGCTGTTCCTTCTGAGCAGGCTGAGTGAGACACGTGGATATACTCTATCTCTGTCTTCTACCTCTGCTGTTCATTATGTGCAGGCTGAGTGAGACACGTGGATATACTATATCTCTGTCTTCTACCCCTGCTGTTCCTTATGAGCAGGCTGAGAGAGGTGTAGATCAGACACGTGGATATACTATATCTCTGTCTTCTACCTCTGCTGTTATTTCTGAGCAGGCTGAGTGAGGTGTAGATCAGACACGTGGATATACTCTATCTCTGTCTTCTACCTCTGCTGTTCCTTCTGAGCAGGATGAGTGAGACACGTGGATATACTCTATCTCTGTCTTTTACCCCTGCTGTTCCTTATGAGCAGGCTGAGTGAGGTGTAGATCAGACACGTGTATATACTCTATCTCTGTATTCTACCTCTGCTGTTCATTATGTGCAGGCTGAGTGAGACACGTGGATGTACTCTATCTCTGTCTTTTACCCCTGCTGTTCCTTATGAGCAGGCTGAGAGAGGTGTAAATCAGACACGTGGGTATACTCTATCTCTGTTTTGTACCTCTGCTGTTCCTTCTTAGCAGGCTGAGTGAGACACGTGGATATACTCTATCTCTGTCTTCTACCTCTGCTGTTCCTTCTGAGCAGGCTGAGTGAGGTGTAGATCAGACACGTGGATATACTCTATCTCTGTCTTCTAGCTCTGCTGTTCCTTCTGAGCAGGCTGAGAGAGACACGTGGATATACTCTATCTCTGTCTTCCACCTCTGATGTTCCTTCTGAGTAGGCTGAGTGAGGTGTAGATCAGACACGTGGATATACTCTATCTCTGTCTTCTACCTCTGCTGTTCCTTCTGAGCATGATGAGTGAGACATGTGGATATACTCTATCTCTGTCTTCTACCTCTGCTGTTCCTTCTGAGCAGGCTGAGTGAGACACGTGGATATACTATATCTCTGTCTTCTACCCCTGCTGTTCCTTATGAGCAGGCTAAGTGAGGTGTAGATCAGACACGTGGATATAATCTATCTCTGTCTTCAACCTCTGCTGGTCCTTCTGAGTAGGCTGAGTGAGACACGTGGATATACTCTATCTCTGTCTTCCACCTCTGATGTTCCTTCTGAGTAGGCTGAGTGAGGTGTAGATCAGACACGTGGATATACTCTATCTCTGTCTTCTACCTCTGCTGTTCCTTCTGAGCAGGATGAGTGAGACATGTGGATATACTCTATCTCTGTCTTCTACCTCTGCTGTTCCTTCTGAGCAGGCTGAGTGAGACACGTGGATATACTCTATCTCCGTCTTCTACCTCTGCTGTTCCTTCTGAGCAGGCTGAGTGAGGTGTAGATCAGACACGTGGATATACTCTATCTCTGTTTTGTACCTCTGCTGTTCCTTCTGAGCAGGCTGATTGAGACACGTGGATATACTCTATCTCTGTCTTCTACCTATGCTGTTCCATCTGAGCAGGCTGAGTGAGACACGTGGATATACTCTAGTATCTGTCTTCCATCTATGCTGTTCCTTCTGAGCAGGCTGAGAGAGACACGTGGATATACTCTATCTCTGACTTCTACCTCTGCTGTTCACTAATTGCAGGCTGAGTGAGACACGTGGATATACTATATCTCTGTCTTCTACCCCTGCTGTTCCTTATGAGCAGGCTGAGTGGGGTGTAGATCAGACACGTGGATATACTCTATCTCTGTCTTCTAGCTCTGCTATTCCTTCTGAGCAGGCTGAGAGAGACACGTGGATATACTCTATTTCTGTCTTCTACCTCTGCTGTTTCTTCTGAGCAGGCTAAGTGAGGTGTAGATCAGACACGTGGATATAATCTATCTCTGTCTTCAACCTCTGCTGGTCCTTCTGAGTAGGCTGAGTGAGACACGTGGATATACTCTATCTCTGTCTTCCACCTCTGATGTTCCTTCTGAGTAGGCTGAGTGAGGTGTAGATCAGACACGTGGATATACTCTATCTCTGTCTTCTACCTCTGCTGTTCCTTCTGAGCAGGCTGAGTGAGACACGTGGATATACTCTATCTCTGTCTTCTACCTCTGTTGTTCATTATGTGCAGGCTGAGTGAGACACGAGGATATACTATATCTCTGTCTTCTACCCCTGCTGTTCCTTATGAGCAGGCTGAGAGAGGTGTATATCAGACACGTGGATATACTATATCTCTGTCTTCTACCTCTGCTGTTATTTTTGAGCAGGCTGAGTGAGGTGTAGATCAGACACGTGGATATAATCTATCTCTGTCTTCTACCTCTGCTGTTCCTTCTGAGCAGGATGAGTGAGACATATGGATATACTCTATCTCTGTCTTCTACCTCTGCTGTTCCTTCTGAGCAGGCTGAGTGAGACACGTGGATATACTCTATCTCTGTCTTCTACCTCTGCTGTTCCTTCTGAGCAGGCTGAGTGAGGTGTAGATCAGACACGTGTATATACTCTATCTCTGTATTCTACCTCTGCTGTTCATTATGTGCAGGCTGAGTGAGACACGTGGATGTACTCTATCTCTGTCTTTTACCCCTGCTGTTCCTTATGAGCAGGCTGAGAGAGGTGTAAATCAGACACGTGGGTATACTCTATCTCTGTTTTGTACCTCTGCTGTTCCTTCTTAGCAGGCTGAGTGAGACACGTGGATATACTCTATCTCTGTCTTCTACCTCTGCTGTTCCTTCTGAGCAGGCTGAGTGAGGTGTAGATCAGACACGTGGATATACTCTATCTCTGTCTTCTAGCTCTGCTGTTCCTTCTGAGCAGGCTGAGAGAGACACGTGGATATACTCTATCTCTGTCTTCCACCTCTGATGTTCCTTCTGAGTAGGCTGAGTGAGGTGTAGATCAGACACGTGGATATACTCTATCTCTGTCTTCTACCTCTGCTGTTCCTTCTGAGCATGATGAGTGAGACATGTGGATATACTCTATCTCTGTCTTCTACCTCTGCTGTTCCTTCTGAGTAGGCTGAGTGAGACACGTGGATATACTATATCTCTGTCTTCTACCCCTGCTGTTCCTTATGAGCAGGCTAAGTGAGGTGTAGATCAGACACGTGGATATAATCTATCTCTGTCTTCAACCTCTGCTGGTCCTTCTGAGTAGGCTGAGTGAGACACGTGGATATACTCTATCTCTGTCTTCCACCTCTGATGTTCCTTCTGAGTAGGCTGAGTGAGGTGTAGATCAGACACGTGGATATACTCTATCTCTGTCTTCTACCTCTGCTGTTCCTTCTGAGCAGGATGAGTGAGACATGTGGATATACTCTATCTCTGTCTTCTACCTCTGCTGTTCCTTCTGAGCAGGCTGAGTGAGACACGTGGATATACTCTATCTCCGTCTTCTACCTCTGCTGTTCCTTCTGAGCAGGCTGAGTGAGGTGTAGATCAGACACGTGGATATACTCTATCTCTGTTTTGTACCTCTGCTGTTCCTTCTGAGCAGGCTGATTGAGACACGTGGATATACTCTATCTCTGTCTTCTACCTATGCTGTTCCATCTGAGCAGGCTGAGTGAGACACGTGGATATACTCTAGTATCTGTCTTCCATCTATGCTGTTCCTTCTGAGCAGGCTGAGAGAGACACGTGGATATACTCTATCTCTGACTTCTACCTCTGCTGTTCACTAATTGCAGGCTGAGTGAGACACGTGGATATACTATATCTCTGTCTTCTACCACTGCTGTTCCTTATGAGCAGGCTAAGTGAGGTGTAGATCAGACACGTGGATATAATCTATCTCTGTCTTCAACCTCTGCTGGTCCTTCTGAGTAGGCTGAGTGAGACACGTGGATATACTCTATCTCTGTCTTCCACCTCTGATGTTCCTTCTGAGTAGGCTGAGTGAGGTGTAGATCAGACACGTGGATATACTCTATCTCTGTCTTCTACCTCTGCTGTTCCTTTTGAGCAGGCTGAGTGAGACACGTGGATATACTCTATCTCTGTCTTCTACCTCTGTTGTTCATTATGTGCAGGCTGAGTGAGACACGAGGATATACTATATCTCTGTCTTCTACCCCTGCTGTTCCTTATGAGCAGGCTGAGAGAGGTGTATATCAGACACGTGGATATACTATATCTCTGTCTTCTACCTCTGCTGTTATTTTTGAGCAGGCTGAGTGAGGTGTAGATCAGACACGTGGATATAATCTATCTCTGTCTTCTACCTCTGCTGTTCCTTCTGAGCAGGATGAGTGAGACATATGGATATACTCTATCTCTGTCTTCTACCTCTGCTGTTCCTTCTGAGCAGGCTGAGTGAGACACGTGGATATACTCTATCTCTGTCTTCTACCTCTGCTGTTCCTTCTGAGCAGGCTGAGTGAGGTGTAGATCAGACACGTGTATATACTCTATCTCTGTATTCTACCTCTGCTGTTCATTATGTGCAGGCTGAGTGAGACACGTGGATGTACTCTATCTCTGTCTTTTACCCCTGCTGTTCCTTATGAGCAGGCTGAGAGAGGTGTAAATCAGACACGTGGGTATACTCTATCTCTGTTTTGTACCTCTGCTGTTCCTTCTTAGCAGGCTGAGTGAGACACGTGGATATACTCTATCTCTGTCTTCTACCTCTGCTGTTCCTTCTGAGCAGGCTGAGTGAGGTGTAGATCAGACACGTGGATATACTCTATCTCTGTCTTCTAGCTCTGCTGTTCCTTCTGAGCAGGCTGAGAGAGACACGTGGATATACTCTATCTCTGACTTCTACCTCTGCTGTTCACTAATTGCAGGCTGAGTGAGACACGTGGATATACTATATCTCTGTCTTCTACCCCTGCTGTTCCTTATGAGCAGGCTAAGTGAGGTGTAGATCAGACACGTGGATATAATCTATCTCTGTCTTCAACCTCTGCTGGTCCTTCTGAGTAGGCTGAGTGAGACACGTAGATATACTCTATCTCTGTCTTCCACCTCTGATGTTCCTTCTGAGTAGGCTGAGTGAGGTGTAGATCAGACACTTGGATATACTCTATCTCTGTCTTCTACCTCTGCTGTTCCTTCTGAGCAGGCTGAGTGAGACACGTGGATATACTCTATCTCTGTCTTCTACCTCTGTTGTTCATTATGTGCAGGCTGAGTGAGACACGTGGATATACTATATCTCTGTCTTCTACCCCTGCTGTTCCTTATGAGCAGGCTGAGAGAGGTGTATATCAGACACGTGGATATACTATATCTCTGTCTTCTACCTCTGCTGTTATTTTTGAGCAGGCTGAGTGAGGTGTAGATCAGACACGTGGATATAATCTATCTCTGTCTTCTACCTCTGCTGTTCCTTCTGAGCAGGATGAGTGAGACATATGGATATACTCTATCTCTGTCTTCTACCTCTGCTGTTCCTTCTGAGCAGGCTGAGTGAGACACGTGGATATACTCTATCTCTGTCTTCTACCTCTGCTGTTCCTTCTGAGCAGGCTGAGTGAGGTGTATATCAGACACGTGTATATACTCTATCTCTGTATTCTACCTCTGCTGTTCATTATGTGCAGGCTGAGTGAGGTGTAGATCAGACACGTGGATATACTCTATCTCTGTTTTGTACCTCTGCTGTTCCTTCTGAGCAGGCTGATTGAGACACGTGGATATACTCTATCTCTGTCTTCTACCTATGCTGTTCCATCTGAGCAGGCTGAATGAGACACGTGGATATACTCTAGTATCTGTCTTCCATCTATGCTGTTCCTTCTGAGCAGGCTGAGAGAGACACGTGGATATACTCTATCTCTGACTTCTACCTCTGCTGTTCACTAATTGCAGGCTGAGTGAGACACGTGGATATACTATATCTCTGTCTTCTACCCCTGCTGTTCCTTATGAGCAGGCTAAGTGAGGTGTAGATCAGACACGTGGATATAATCTATCTCTGTCTTCAACCTCTGCTGGTCCTTCTGAGTAGGCTGAGTGAGACACGTGGATATGCTCTATCTCTGTCTTCCACCTCTGATGTTCCTTCTGAGTAGGCTGAGTGAGGTGTAGATCAGACACGTGGATATACTCTATCTCTGTCTTCTACCTCTGCTGTTCCTTCTGAGCAGGCTGAGTGAGACACGTGGATATACTCTATCTCTGTCTTCTACCTCTGTTGTTCATTATGTGCAGGCTGAGTGAGACACGTGGATATACTATATCTCTGTCTTCTACCCCTGCTGTTCCTTATGAGCAGGCTGAGAGAGGTGTATATCAGACACGTGGATATACTATATCTCTGTCTTCTACCTCTGCTGTTATTTTTGAGCAGGCTGAGTGAGGTGTAGATCAGACACGTGGATATAATCTATCTCTGTCTTCTACCTCTGCTGTTCCTTCTGAGCAGGATGAGTGAGACATATGGATATACTCTATCTCTGTCTTCTACCTCTGCTGTTCCTTCTGAGCAGGCTGAGTGAGACACGTGGATATACTCTATCTCTGTCTTCTACCTCTGCTGTTCCTTCTGAGCAGGCTGAGTGAGGTGTATATCAGACACGTGTATATACTCTATCTCTGTATTCTACCTCTGCTGTTCATTATGTGCAGGCTGAGTGAGACACGTGGATGTACTCTATCTCTGTCTTTTACCCCTGCTGTTCCTTATGAGCAGGCTGAGAGAGGTGTAAATCAGACACGTGGGTATACTCTATCTCTGTTTTGTACCTCTGCTGTTCCTTCTTAGCAGGCTGAGTGAGACACGTGGATATACTCTATCTCTGTCTTCTACCTCTGCTGTTCCATCTGAGCAGGCTGAGTGAGACACGTGGATATACACTATGATCTGTCTTCCATCTATGCTGTTCCTTCTGAGCAGGCTGAGTGAGACACGTGGATATACTCTATCTCTGTCTTCAACCTCTGCTGTTCCTTCTGAGCAGGCTGAGTGAGGTGTAGATCAGACACGTGTATATACTCTATCTCTGTATTCTACCTCTGCTGTTCATTATGTGCAGGCTGAGTGAGACACGTGGATGTACTCTATCTCTGTCTTTTACACCTGCTGTTCCTTATGAGCAGGCTGAGAGAGGTGTAAATCAGACACGTGGATATACTCTATCTCTGTCTTCTACCTATGCTGTTCCTTCTGAGCAGGCTGAGTGAGGTGTAGATCAGACACGTGGATATACTCTATCTCTGTCTTCAACCTCTGCTGGTCCTTCTGAGTAGGCTGAGTGAGACACGTGGATATACTCTATCTCTGTCTTCTAGCTCTGCTGTTCCTTCTGAGCAGGCTGAGAGAGACACGTGGATATACTCTATCTCTGTCTTCTAACTCTGCTGTTCCTTCTGAGCAGGCTGAGTGGGGTGTAGATCAGACACGTGGATATACTCTATCTCTGTCTTCTAGCTCTGCTGTTCCTTCTGAGCAGGCTGAGAGAGACACGTGGATATACTCTATCTCTGACGTCTACCTCTGCTGTTCACTATGTGCAGGCTGAGTGAGACACGTGGATATACTATATCTCTGTCTTCTACCCCTGCTGTTCCTTATGAGCAGGCTAAGTGAGGTGTAGATCAGACAGGTGGATATAATCTATCTCTGTCTTCAACCTCTGCTGGTCCTTCTGAGTAGGCTGAGTGAGACACGTGGATATACTCTATCTCTGTCTTCCACATCTGATGTTCCTTCTGAGTAGGCTGAGTGAGGTGTAGATCAGACACGTGGATATACTCTATCTCTGTCTTCTACCTCTGCTGTTCCTTCTGAGCAGGCTGAGTGAGGTGTAGATCAGACACGTGGATATACTCTATCTCTGTCTTCTAGCTCTGCTGTTCCTTCTGAGCAGGCTGAGAGAGACACGTGGATATACTCTATCTCTGACTTCTACCTCTGTTGTTCACTAATTGCAGGCTGAGTGAGACACGTGGATATACTATATCTCTGTCTTCTACCCCTGCTGTTCCTTATGAGCAGGCTAAGTGAGGTGTAGATCAGACACGTGGATATAATCTATCTCTGTCTTCAACCTCTGCTGGTCCTTCTGAGTAGGCTGAGTGAGACACGTGGATATACTCTATCTCTGTCTTCCACCTCTGATGTTCCTTCTGAGTAGGCTGAGTGAGGTGTAGATCAGACACGTGGATATACTCTATCTCTGTCTTCTACCTCTGCTGTTCCTTCTGAGCAGGCAGAGTGAGGTGTAGATCAGACACGTGGATATACTCTATCTCTGTCTTCTAGCTCTGCTGTTCCTTCTGAGCAGGCTGAGAGAGACACGTGGATATACTCTATCTCTGACTTCTACCTCTGCTGTTCACTAATTGCAGGCTGAGTGAGACACGTGGATATACTATATCTGTGTCTTCTACCCCTGCTGTTCCTTATGAGCAGGCTAAGTGAGGTGTAGATCAGACACGTGGATATAATCTATCTCTGTCTTCAACCTCTGCTGGTCCTTCTGAGTAGGCTGAGTGAGACACGTAGATATACTCTATCTCTGTCTTCCACCTCTGATGTTCCTTCTGAGTAGGCTGAGTGAGGTGTAGATCAGACACGTGGATATACTCTATCTCTGTCTTCTACCTCTGCTGTTCCTTCTGAGCAGGATGAGTGAGACATGTTGATATACTCTATCTCTGTCTTCTACCTCTGCTGTTCCTTCTGAGCAGGCTGAGTGAGACACGTGGATATACTCTATCTCCGTCTTCTACCTCTGCTGTTCCTTCTGAGCAGGCTGAGTGAGGTGTAGATCAGACACGTGGATATACTCTATCTCTGTTTTGTACCTCTGCTGTTCCTTCTGAGCAGGCTGATTGAGACACGTGGATATACTCTATCTCTGTCTTCTACCTATGCTGTTCCATCTGAGCAGGCTGAGTGAGACACGTGGATATACTCTAGTATCTGTCTTCCATCTATGCTGTTCCTTCTGAGCAGGCTGAGAGAGACACGTGGATATACTCTATCTCTGACTTCTACCTCTGCTGTTCACTAATTGCAGGCTGAGTGAGACACGTGGATATACTCTATCTCTGTCTTCTACCTCTGCTGTTCATTATGTGCAGGCTGAGTGAGACACGTGGATATACTATATCTCTGTCTTCTACCCCTGCTGTTCATTATGAGCAGGCTAAGTGAGGTGTAGATCCGACACGTGGATATAATCTATCTCTGTCTTCAACCTCTGCTGGTCCTTCTGAGTAGGCTGAGTGAGACACGTGGATAAACTCTATCTCTGTCTTCTACATCTGATGTTCCTTCTGAGTAGGCTGAGTGAGGTGTAGATTAGACACGTGGATATACTCTATCTCTGTCTTCTACCTCTGCTGTTCCTTCTGAGCAGGCTGAGTGAGGTGTAGATCAGACACGTGGATATACTCTATCTCTGTTTTGTACCTCTGCTGTTTCTTCTGAGCAGGCTGAGTGAGACACGTGGATATACCCTATCTCTGTCTTCTACCTCTGCTGTTCCATTTGAGCAGGCTGAGTGAGACACGTGGATATACTCTATTATCTGTCTTCCATCTATGCTGTTCCTTCTGAGCAGGCTGAGTGAGACACGTGGATATACTCTATCTCTGTCTTCAACCTCTGCTGTTCCTTCTGAGCAGGCTGAGTGAGGTGTAGATCAGACACGTGTATATACTCTATCTCTGTATTCTACCTCTGCTGTTCATTATGTGCAGGCTGAGTGAGACACGTGGATGTACTCTATCTCTGTCTTTTACACCTGCTGTTCCTTATGAGCAGGCTGAGAGAGGTGTAAATCAGACACGTGGATATACTCTATCTCTGTCTTCTACCTATGCTGTTCCTTCTGAGCAGGCTGAGTGAGGTGTAGATCAGACACGTGGATATACTCTATCTCTGTCTTCAACCTCTGCTGGTCCTTCTGAGTAGGCTGAGTGAGACACGTGGATATACTCTATCTCTGTCTTCTAGCTCTGCTGTTCCTTCTGAGCAGGCTGAGAGAGACACGTGGATATACTCTATCTCTGTCTTCTAACTCTGCTGTTCCTTCTGAGCAGGCTGAGTGGGGTGTAGATCAGACACGTGGATATACTCTATCTCTGTCTTCTAGCTCTGCTGTTCCTTCTGAGCAGGCTGAGAGAGACACGTGGATATACTCTATCTCTGACGTCTACCTCTGCTGTTCACTATGTGCAGGCTGAGTGAGACACGTGGATATACTATATCTCTGTCTTCTACCCCTGCTGTTCCTTATGAGCAGGCTAAGTGAGGTGTAGATCAGACAGGTGGATATAATCTATCTCTGTCTTCAACCTCTGCTGGTCCTTCTGAGTAGGCTGAGTGAGACACGTGGATATACTCTATCTCTGTCTTCCACATCTGATGTTCCTTCTGAGTAGGCTGAGTGAGGTGTAGATCAGACACGTGGATATACTCTATCTCTGTCTTCTACCTCTGCTGTTCCTTCTGAGCAGGCTGAGTGAGGTGTAGATCAGACACGTGGATATACTCTATCTCTGTCTTCTAGCTCTGCTGTTCCTTCTGAGCAGGCTGAGAGAGACACGTGGATATACTCTATCTCTGACTTCTACCTCTGTTGTTCACTAATTGCAGGCTGAGTGAGACACGTGGATATACTATATCTCTGTCTTCTACCCCTGCTGTTCCTTATGAGCAGGCTAAGTGAGGTGTAGATCAGACACGTGGATATAATCTATCTCTGTCTTCAACCTCTGCTGGTCCTTCTGAGTAGGCTGAGTGAGACACGTGGATATACTCTATCTCTGTCTTCCACCTCTGATGTTCCTTCTGAGTAGGCTGAGTGAGGTGTAGATCAGACACGTGGATATACTCTATCTCTGTCTTCTACCTCTGCTGTTCCTTCTGAGCAGGCAGAGTGAGGTGTAGATCAGACACGTGGATATACTCTATCTCTGTCTTCTAGCTCTGCTGTTCCTTCTGAGCAGGCTGAGAGAGACACGTGGATATACTCTATCTCTGACTTCTACCTCTGCTGTTCACTAATTGCAGGCTGAGTGAGACACGTGGATATACTATATCTGTGTCTTCTACCCCTGCTGTTCCTTATGAGCAGGCTAAGTGAGGTGTAGATCAGACACGTGGATATAATCTATCTCTGTCTTCAACCTCTGCTGGTCCTTCTGAGTAGGCTGAGTGAGACACGTAGATATACTCTATCTCTGTCTTCCACCTCTGATGTTCCTTCTGAGTAGGCTGAGTGAGGTGTAGATCAGACACGTGGATATACTCTATCTCTGTCTTCTACCTCTGCTGTTCCTTCTGAGCAGGATGAGTGAGACATGTTGATATACTCTATCTCTGTCTTCTACCTCTGCTGTTCCTTCTGAGCAGGCTGAGTGAGACACGTGGATATACTCTATCTCCGTCTTCTACCTCTGCTGTTCCTTCTGAGCAGGCTGAGTGAGGTGTAGATCAGACACGTGGATATACTCTATCTCTGTTTTGTACCTCTGCTGTTCCTTCTGAGCAGGCTGATTGAGACACGTGGATATACTCTATCTCTGTCTTCTACCTATGCTGTTCCATCTGAGCAGGCTGAGTGAGACACGTGGATATACTCTAGTATCTGTCTTCCATCTATGCTGTTCCTTCTGAGCAGGCTGAGAGAGACACGTGGATATACTCTATCTCTGACTTCTACCTCTGCTGTTCACTAATTGCAGGCTGAGTGAGACACGTGGATATACTCTATCTCTGTCTTCTACCTCTGCTGTTCATTATGTGCAGGCTGAGTGAGACACGTGGATATACTATATCTCTGTCTTCTACCCCTGCTGTTCATTATGAGCAGGCTAAGTGAGGTGTAGATCCGACACGTGGATATAATCTATCTCTGTCTTCAACCTCTGCTGGTCCTTCTGAGTAGGCTGAGTGAGACACGTGGATAAACTCTATCTCTGTCTTCTACATCTGATGTTCCTTCTGAGTAGGCTGAGTGAGGTGTAGATTAGACACGTGGATATACTCTATCTCTGTCTTCTACCTCTGCTGTTCCTTCTGAGCAGGCTGAGTGAGGTGTAGATCAGACACGTGGATATACTCTATCTCTGTTTTGTACCTCTGCTGTTTCTTCTGAGCAGGCTGAGTGAGACACGTGGATATACCCTATCTCTGTCTTCTACCTCTGCTGTTCCATTTGAGCAGGCTGAGTGAGACACGTGGATATACTCTATTATCTGTCTTCCATCTATGCTGTTCCTTCTGAGCAGGCTGAGTGAGACACGTGGATATACTCTATCTCTGTCTTCAACCTCTGTTGTTCCTTCTGAGCAGGCTGAGTGACGTGTAGATCAGACACGTGTATATACTCTATCTCTGTATTCTACCTCTGTTGTTCCTTCTGAGCAGGCTGAGTGAGACACGTGGATATACTCTATCTCTGTCTTTTACCTCTGCTGTTTCTTCTGAGCAGGCTGAGTGGGATGTAGATTAGACACGTGGATATACTCTATCTCTGTCTTCTAGCTCTGCTGTTCCTTCTGAGCAGGCTGAGAGAGACACGTGGATATACTCTATTTCTGTCTTCTACCTCTGCTGTTTCTTCTGAGCAGGCTGAGTGCGGTGTAGATCAGACACGTGGATATACTCTATCTCTGTCTTCTACCTCTGCTGTTCCTTCTGAGCAGGCTGAGTGAGACACGTGGATATACTCTATCTCTGTCTTCTACCTCTGCTGTTCATTATGTGCAGGCTGAGTGAGACACGTGGATATACTATATCTCTGTCTTCTACCCCTGCTGTTCCTTATGAGCAGGCTGAGAGAGGTGTAGATCAGACACGGGGATATACTATATCTCTGTCTTCTACCTCTGCTGTTATTTCTGAGCAGGCTGAGTGAGGTGTAGATCAGACACGTGGATATACTCTATCTCTGTCTTCTACCTCTGCTGTTCACTATGTGCAGGCTGAGTGAGACACGTGGATATACTATATCTCTGTCTTCTACCCCTGCTGTTCCTTATGAGCAGGCTAAGTGAGGTGTAGATCAGACAGGTGGATATAATCTATCTCTGTCTTCAACCTCTGCTGGTCCTTCTGAGTAGGCTGAGTGAGACACGTGGATATACTCTATCTCTGTCTTCCACCTCTGATGTTCCTTCTGAGTAGGCTGAGTGAGGTGTAGATCAGACACGTGGATATACTCTATCTTTGTCTTCTACCTCTGCTGTTCCTTCTGAGCAGGATGAGTGAGACATGTGGATATACTCTATCTCTGTCTTCTACCTCTGCTGTTCCTTCTGAGCAGGCTGAGTGAGACACGTGGATATACTCTATCTCTGTCTTCTACCTCTGCTGTTCCTTCTGAGCAGGCTGAGTGAGGTGTAGATCAGACACGTGGATATACTCTATCTCTGTTTTGTACCTCTGCTGTTCCTTCTGAGCAGGCTGAGTGAGACACGTGGATATACTATATCTCTGCCTTCTACCTCTGATGTTCCTTCTGAGCAGGCTGAGTGAGGTGTAGATCAGACACGTGGATATACTCTATCTCTGTCTTCAACCTCTGCTGGTCCTTCTGAGTAGGCTGAGTGAGACACGTGGATATACTCTATCTCTGTCTTCTACCTCTGCTGTTCCTTCTGAGCAGGCTGAGTGAGACACGTGGATATACTCTATCTCTGTCTTTTACCTCTGCTGTTCCTTCTGAGCAGGCTGAGTGGGGTGTAGATCAGACACGTGGATATACTCTCTCTCTGTCTTCTAGCTCTGCTGTTCCTTCTGAGCAGGCTGAGAGAGACACGTGGATATACTCTATCTCTGTCTTCTAGCTCTGCTGTTCCTTCTGAGCAGGCTGAGAGAGACACGTGGATATACTCTATCTCTGTCTTCTACCTCTGCTGTTCCTTCTGAGCAGGCTGAGTGAGGTGTAGATCAGACACGTGGATATACTCTATCTCTGTCTTCTAGCTCTGCTGTTCCTTCTGAGCAGGCTGAGAGAGACACGTGGATATACTCTATCTCTGACTTCTACCTCTGCTGTTCACCAATTGCAGGCTGAGTGAGACACGTGGATATACTATATCTCTGTCTTCTACCCCTGCTGTTCCTTATGAGCAGGCTAAGTGAGGTGTAGATCAGACACGTGGATATAATCTATCTCTGTCTTCAACCTCTGCTGGTCCTTCTGAGTAGGCTGAGTGAGACACGTGGATATACTCTATCTCTGTCTTCCACATCTGATGTTCCTTCTGAGTAGGCTGAGTGAGGTGTAGATCAGACACGTGGATATACTCTATCTCTGTCTTCTACCTCTGCTGTTCCTTCTGAGCAGGCTGAGTGAGGTGTAGATCAGACACGTGGATATACTCTATCTCTGTCTTCTAGCTCTGCTGTTCCTTCTGAGCAGGCTGAGAGAGACACGTGGATATACTCTATCTCTGACTTCTACCTCTGCTGTTCACTAATTGCAGGCTGAGTGAGACACGTGGATATACTATATCTCTGTCTTCTACCCCTGCTGTTCCTTATGAGCAGGCTAAGTGAGGTGTAGATCAGACACGTGGATATAATCTATCTCTGTCTTCAACCTCTGCTGGTCCTTCTGAGTAGGCTGAGTGAGACACGTGGATATACTCTATCTCTGTCTTCCACCTCTGATGTTCCTTCTGAGTAGGCTGAGTGAGGTGTAGATCAGACACGTGGATATACTCTATCTCTGTCTTCTACCTCTGCTGTTCCTTCTGAGCAGGATGAGTGAGACATGTGGATATACTCTATCTCTGTCTTCTACCTCTGCTGTTCCTTCTGAGCAGGCTGAGTGAGACACGTGGATATACTCTATCTCCGTCTTCTACCTCTGCTGTTCCTTCTGAGCAGGCTGAGTGAGGTGTAGATCAGACACGTGGATATACTCTATCTCTGTTTTGTACCTCTGCTGTTCCTTCTGAGCAGGCTGATTGAGACACGTGGATATACTCTATCTCTGTCTTCTACCTATGCTGTTCCATCTGAGCAGGCTGAGTGAGACACGTGGATATACTCTAGTATCTGTCTTCCATCTATGCTGTTCCTTCTGAGCAGGCTGAGAGAGACACGTGGATATACTCTATCTCTGACTTCTACCTCTGCTGTTCACTAATTGCAGGCTGAGTGAGACACGTGGATATACTATATCTCTGTCTTCTACCCCTGCTGTTCCTTATGAGCAGGCTAAGTGAGGTGTAGATCAGACACGTGGATATAATCTATCTCTGTCTTCAACCTCTGCTGGTCCTTCTGAGTAGGCTGAGTGAGACACGTGGATATACTCTATATCTGTCTTCCACCTCTGATGTTCCTTCTGAGTAGGCTGATTGAGGTGTAGATCAGACACGTGGATATACTCTATCTCTGTCTTCTACCTCTGCTGTTCCTTCTGAGCAGGCTGAGTGAGACACGTGGATATACTCTATCTCTGTCTTCTACCTCTGTTGTTCATTATGTGCAGGCTGAATGAGACACGAGGATATACTATATCTCTGTCTTCTACCCCTGCTGTTCCTTATGAGCAGGCTGAGAGAGGTGTATATCAGACACGTGGATATACTATATCTCTGTCTTCTACCTCTGCTGTTATTTTTGAGCAGGCTGAGTGAGGTGTAGATCAGACACGTGGATATAATCTATCTCTGTCTTCTACCTCTGCTGTTCCTTCTGAGCAGGATGAGTGAGACATATGGATATACTCTATCTCTGTCTTCTACCTCTGCTGTTCCTTCTGAGCAGGCTGAGTGAGACACGTGGATATACTCTATCTCTGTCTTCTACCTCTGCTGTTCCTTCTGAGCAGGCTGAGTGAGGTGTAGATCAGACACGTGTATATACTCTATCTCTGTATTCTACCTCTGCTGTTTATTATGTGCAGGCTGAGTGAGACACGTGGATGTACTCTATCTCTGTCTTTTACCCCTGCTGTTCCTTATGAGCAGGCTGAGAGAGGTGTAAATCAGACACGTGGGTATACTCTATCTCTGTTTTGTACCTCTGCTGTTCCTTCTTAGCAGGCTGAGTGAGACACGTGGATATACTCTATCTCTGACTTCTACCTCTGCTGTTCACTAATTGCAGGCTGAGTGAGACACGTGGATATACTATATCTCTGTCTTCTACCCCTGCTGTTCCTTATGAGCAGGCTAAGTGAGGTGTAGATCAGACACGTGGATATAATCTATCTCTGTCTTCAACCTCTGCTGGTCCTTCTGAGTAGGCTGAGTGAGACACGTGGATATACTCTATCTCTGTCTTCCACCTCTGATGTTCCTTCTGAGTAGGCTGAGTGAGGTGTAGATCAGACACGTGGATATACTCTATCTCTGTCTTCTACCTCTGCTGTTCCTTCTGAGCAGGATGAGTGAGACATGTGGATATACTCTATCTCTGTCTTCTACCTCTGCTGTTCCTTCTGAGCAGGCTGAGTGAGACACGTGGATATACTCTATCTCCGTCTTCTACCTCTGCTGTTCCTTCTGAGCAGGCTGAGTGAGGTGTAGATCAGACACGTGGATATACTCTATCTCTGTTTTGTACCTCTGCTGTTCCTTCTGAGCAGGCTGATTGAGACACGTGGATATACTCTATCTCTGTCTTCTACCTATGCTGTTCCATCTGAGCAGGCTGAGTGAGACACGTGGATATACTCTAGTATCTGTCTTCCATCTATGCTGTTCCTTCTGAGCAGGCTGAGAGAGACACGTGGATATACTCTATCTCTGACTTCTACCTCTGCTGTTCACTAATTGCAGGCTGAGTGAGACACGTGGATATACTATATCTCTGTCTTCTACCCCTGCTGTTCCTTATGAGCAGGCTAAGTGAGGTGTAGATCAGACACGTGGATATAATCTATCTCTGTCTTCAACCTCTGCTGGTCCTTCTGAGTAGGCTGAGTGAGACACGTGGATATACTCTATCTCTGTCTTCCACCTCTGATGTTCCTTCTGAGTAGGCTGAGTGAGGTGTAGATCAGACACGTGGATATACTCTATCTCTGTCTTCTACCTCTGCTGTTCCTTCTGAGCAGGATGAGTGAGACATGTGGATATACTCTATCTCTGTCTTCTACCTCTGCTGTTCCTTCTGAGCAGGCTGAGTGAGACACGTGGATATACTCTATCTCCGTCTTCTACCTCTGCTGTTCCTTCTGAGCAGGCTGAGTGAGGTGTAGATCAGACACGTGGATATACTCTATCTCTGTTTTGTACCTCTGCTGTTCCTTCTGAGCAGGCTGATTGAGACACGTGGATATACTCTATCTCTGTCTTCTACCTATGCTGTTCCATCTGAGCAGGCTGAATGAGACACGTGGATATACTCTAGTATCTGTCTTCCATCTATGCTGTTCCTTCTGAGCAGGCTGAGAGAGACACGTGGATATACTCTATCTCTGACTTCTACCTCTGCTGTTCACTAATTGCAGGCTGAGTGAGACACGTGGATATACTATATCTCTGTCTTCTACCCCTGCTGTTCCTTATGAGCAGGCTAAGTGAGGTGTAGATCAGACACGTGGATATAATCTATCTCTGTCTTCAACCTCTGCTGGTCCTTCTGAGTAGGCTGAGTGAGACACGTGGATATACTCTATCTCTGTCTTCCACCTCTGATGTTCCTTCTGAGTAGGCTGAGTGAGGTGTAGATCAGACACGTGGATATACTCTATCTCTGTCTTCTACCTCTGCTGTTCCTTCTGAGCAGGCTGAGTGAGACACGTGGATATACTCTATCTCTGTCTTCTACCTCTGTTGTTCATTATGTGCAGGCTGAGTGAGACACGTGGATATACTATATCTCTGTCTTCTACCCCTGCTGTTCCTTATGAGCAGGCTGAGAGAGGTGTATATCAGACACGTGGATATACTATATCTCTGTCTTCTACCTCTGCTGTTATTTTTGAGCAGGCTGAGTGAGGTGTAGATCAGACACGTGGATATAATCTATCTCTGTCTTCTACCTCTGCTGTTCCTTCTGAGCAGGATGAGTGAGACATATGGATATACTCTATCTCTGTCTTCTACCTCTGCTGTTCCTTCTGAGCAGGCTGAGTGAGACACGTGGATATACTCTATCTCTGTTTTCTACCTCTGCTGTTCCTTCTGAGCAGGCTGAGTGAGGTGTATATCAGACACGTGTATATACTCTATCTCTGTATTCTACCTCTGCTGTTCATTATGTGCAGGCTGAGTGAGACACGTGGATGTACTCTATCTCTGTCTTTTACCCCTGCTGTTCCTTATGAGCAGGCTGAGAGAGGTGTAAATCAGACACGTGGGTATACTCTATCTCTGTTTTGTACCTCTGCTGTTCCTTCTTAGCAGGCTGAGTGAGACACGTGGATATACTCTATCTCTGTCTTCTACCTCTGCTGTTCCATCTGAGCAGGCTGAGTGAGACACGTGGATATACTCTATGATCTGTCTTCCATCTATGCTGTTCCTTCTGAGCAGGCTGAGTGAGACACGTGGATATACTCTATCTCTGTCTTCAACCTCTGCTGTTCCTTCTGAGCAGGCTGAGTGAGGTGTAGATCAGACACGTGTATATACTCTATCTCTGTATTCTACCTCTGCTGTTCATTATGTGCAGGCTGAGTGAGACACGTGGATGTACTCTATCTCTGTCTTTTACCCCTGCTGTTCCTTATGAGCAGGCTGAGAGAGGTGTAAATCAGACACGTGGATATACTCTATCTCTGTCTTCTACCTCTGCTGTTCCTTCTGAGCAGGCTGAGTGAGGTGTAGATCAGACACGTGGATATACTCTATCTCTGTCTTCAACCTCTGCTGGTCCTTCTGAGTAGGCTGAGTGAGACACGTGGATATACTCTATCTCTGTCTTCTAACTCTGCTGTTCCTTCTGAGCAGGCTAAGTGGGGTGTAGATCAGACACGTGGATATACTCTATCTCTGTCTTCTAGCTCTGCTGTTCCTTCTGAGCAGGCTGAGAGAGACACGTGGATATACTCTATCTCTGTCTTCTAACTCTGCTGTTCCTTCTGAGCAGGCTGAGTGGGGTGTAGATCAGACACGTGGATATACTCTATCTCTGTCTTCTAGCTCTGCTGTTCCTTCTGAGCAGGCTGAGAGAGACACGTGGATATACTCTATCTCTGACGTCTACCTCTGCTGTTCACTATGTGCAGGCTGAGTGAGACACGTGGATATACTATATCTCTGTCTTCTACCCCTGCTGTTCCTTATGAGCAGGCTAAGTGAGGTGTAGATCAGACAGGTGGATATAATCTATCTCTGTCTTCAACCTCTGCTGGTCCTTCTGAGTAGGCTGAGTGAGACACGTGGATATACTCTATCTCTGTCTTCCACATCTGATGTTCCTTCTGAGTAGGCTGAGTGAGGTGTAGATCAGACACGTGGATATACTCTATCTCTGTCTTCTACCTCTGCTGTTCCTTCTGAGCAGGCTGAGTGAGGTGTAGATCAGACACGTGGATATACTCTATCTCTGTCTTCTAGCTCTGCTGTTCCTTCTGAGCAGGCTGAGAGAGACACGTGGATATACTCTATCTCTGACTTCTACCTCTGCTGTTCACTAATTGCAGGCTGAGTGAGACACGTGGATATACTCTATGATCTGTCTTCCATCTATGCTGTTCCTTCTGAGCAGGCTGAGTGAGACACGTGGATATACTCTATCTCTGTCTTCAACCTCTGCTGTTCCTTCTGAGCAGGCTGAGTGAGGTGTAGATCAGACACGTGTATATACTCTATCTCTGTATTCTACCTCTGCTGTTCATTATGTGCAGGCTGAGTGAGACACGTGGATGTACTCTATCTCTGTCTTTTACCCCTGCTGTTCCTTATGAGCAGGCTGAGAGAGGTGTAAATCAGACACGTGGATATACTCTATCTCTGTCTTCTACCTCTGCTGTTCCTTCTGAGCAGGCTGAGTGAGGTGTAGATCAGACACGTGGATATACTCTATCTCTGTCTTCAACCTCTGCTGGTCCTTCTGAGTAGGCTGAGTGAGACACGTGGATATACTCTATCTCTGTCTTCTAACTCTGCTGTTCCTTCTGAGCAGGCTAAGTGGGGTTTAGATCAGACACGTGGATATACTCTATCTCTGTCTTCTAGCTCTGCTGTTCCTTCTGAGCAGGCTGAGAGAGACACGTGGATATACTCTATCTCTGTCTTCTAACTCTGCTGTTCCTTCTGAGCAGGCTGAGTGGGGTGTAGATCAGACACGTGGATATACTCTATCTCTGTCTTCTAGCTCTGCTGTTCCTTCTGAGCAGGCTGAGAGAGACACGTGGATATACTCTATCTCTGACGTCTACCTCTGCTGTTCACTATGTGCAGGCTGAGTGAGACACGTGGATATACTATATCTCTGTCTTCTACCCCTGCTGTTCCTTATGAGCAGGCTAAGTGAGGTGTAGATCAGACAGGTGGATATAATCTATCTCTGTCTTCAACCTCTGCTGGTCCTTCTGAGTAGGCTGAGTGAGACACGTGGATATACTCTATCTCTGTCTTCCACATCTGATGTTCCTTCTGAGTAGGCTGAGTGAGGTGTAGATCAGACACGTGGATATACTCTATCTCTGTCTTCTACCTCTGCTGTTCCTTCTGAGCAGGCTGAGTGAGGTGTAGATCAGACACGTGGATATACTCTATCTCTGTCTTCTAGCTCTGCTGTTCCTTCTGAGCAGGCTGAGAGAGACACGTGGATATACTCTATCTCTGACTTCTACCTCTGCTGTTCACTAATTGCAGGCTGAGTGAGACACGTGGATATACTATATCTGTGTCTTCTACCCCTGCTGTTCCTTATGAGCAGGCTAAGTGAGGTGTAGATCAGACAGGTGGATATAATCTATCTCTGTCTTCAACCTCTGCTGGTCCTTCTGAGTAGGCTGAGTGAGACACGTGGATATACTCTATCTCTGTCTTCCACATCTGATGTTCCTTCTGAGTAGGCTGAGTGAGGTGTAGATCAGACACGTGGATATACTCTATCTCTGTCTTCTACCTCTGCTGTTCCTTCTGAGCAGGCTGAGTGAGGTGTAGATCAGACACGTGTATATACTCTATCTCTGTATTCTACCTCTGCTGTTCATTATGTGCAGGCTGAGTGAGACACGTGGATGTACTCTATCTATGTCTTTTACCCCTGCTGTTCCTTATGAGCAGGCTGAGAGAGGTGTAAATCAGACACGTGGATATAATCTATCTCTGTCTTCTACCTCTGCTGTTCCTTCTGAGCAGGATGAGTGAGACATATGGATATACTCTATCTCTGTCTTCTACCTCTGCTGTTCCTTCTGAGCAGGCTGAGTAAGACACGTGGATATACTCTATCTCTGTCTTCTACCTCTGCTGTTCCTTCTGAGCAGGCTGAGTGAGGTGTAGATCAGACACGTGTATATACTCTATCTCTGTATTCTACCTCTGCTGTTCATTATGTGCAGGCTGAGTGAGACACGTGGATGTACTCTATCTCTGTCTTTTACCCCTGCTGTTCCTTATGAGCAGGCTGAGAGAGGTGTAAATCAGACACGTGGGTATACTCTATCTCTGTTTTGTACCTCTGCTGTTCCTTCTTAGCAGGCTGAGTGAGACACGTGGATATACTCTATCTATGTCTTCTACCTCTGCTGTTCCATCTGAGCAGGCTGAGTGAGACACGTGGATATACTCTATGATCTGTCTTCCATCTATGCTGTTCCTTCTGAGCAGGCTAAGTGAGACACGTGGATATACTCTATCTCTGTCTTCAACCTCTGCTGTTCCTTCTGAGCAGGCTGAGTGAGGTGTAGATCAGACACGTGTATATACTCTATCTCTGTATTCTACCTCTGCTGTTCATTATGTGCAGGCTGAGTGAGACACGTGGATGTACTCTATCTATGTCTTTTACCCCTGCTGTTCCTTATGAGCAGGCTGAGAGAGGTGTAAATCAGACACGTGGATATACTCTATCTCTGTCTTCTACCTCTGCTGTTCCTTCTGAGCAGGCTGAGTGAGGTGTAGATCAGACACGTGGATATACTCTATCTCTGTCTTCAACCTCTGCTGGTCCTTCTGAGTAGGCTGAGTGAGACACGTGGATATACTCTATCTCTGTCTTCTAACTCTGCTGTTCCTTCTGAGCAGGCTAAGTGGGGTGTAGATCAGACACGTGGATATACTCTATCTCTGTCTTCTAACTCTGCTGTTCCTTCTGAGCAGGCTGAGTGGGGTGTAGATCAGACACGTGGATATACTCTATCTCTGTCTTCTAGCTCTGCTGTTCCTTCTGAGCAGGCTGAGAGAGACACGTGGATATACTCTATCTCTGACGTCTACCTCTGCTGTTCACTATGTGCAGGCTGAGTGAGACACGTGGATATACTATATCTCTGTATTCTACCCCTGCTGTTCCTTATGAGCAGGCTAAGTGAGGTGTAGATCAGACAGGTGGATATAATCTATCTCTGTCTTCAACCTCTGCTGGTCCTTCTGAGTAGGCTGAGTGAGACACGTGGATATACTCTATCTCTGTCTTCCACCTCTGATGTTCCTTCTGAGTAGGCTGAGTGAGGTGTAGATCAGACACGTGGATATACTCTATCTCTGTCTTCTACCTCTGCTGTTCCTTCTGAGCAGGACGAGTGAGACATGTGGATATACTCTATCTCTGTCTTCTACCTCTGCTGTTCCTTCTGAGCAGGCTGAGTGAGACACGTGGATATACTCTATCTCTGTCTTCTACCTCTGCTGTTCCTTCTGAGCAGGCTGAGTGAGGTGTAGATCAGACACGTGGATATACTCTATCTCTGTTTTGTACCTCTGCTGTTCCTTCTGAGCAGGCTGAGTGAGACACGTGGATATACTATATCTCTGTCTTCTACCTATGCTGTTCCTTCTGAGCAGGCTGAGTGAGGTGTAGATCAGACACGTGGATATACTCTATCTCTGTCTTCAACCTCTGCTGGTCCTTCTGAGTAGGCTGAGTGAGACACGTGGATATACTCTATCTCTGTCTTCTACCTCTGCTGTTCCTTCTGAGCAGGCTGAGTGAGACACGTGGATATACTCTATCTCTGTCTTTTACCTCTGCTGTTCCTTCTGAGCAGGCTGAGTGGGGTGTAGATCAGACACGTGGATATACTCTCTCTCTGTCTTCTAGCTCTGCTGTTCCTTCTGAGCAGGCTGAGAGAGACACGTGGATATACTCTATCTCTGTCTTCTAGCTCTGCTGTTCCTTCTGAGCAGGCTGAGAGAGACACGTGGATATACTCTATCTCTGTTTTCTACCTCTGCTGTTCCTTCTGAGCAGGCTGAGTGAGGTGTAGATCAGACACGTGGATATACTCTATCTCTGTCTTCTAGCTCTGCTGTTCCTTCTGAGCAGGCTGAGAGAGACACGTGGATATACTCTATCTCTGACTTCTACCTCTGCTGTTCACCAATTGCAGGCTGAGTGAGACACGTGGATATACTATATCTCTGTCTTCTACCCCTGCTGTTCCTTATGAGCAGGCTAAGTGAGGTGTAGATCAGACACGTGGATATAATCTATCTTTGTCTTCAACCTCTGCTGGTCCTTCTGAGTAGGCTGAGTGAGACACGTGGATATACTCTATCTCTGTCTTCCACCTCTGATGTTCCTTCTGAGTAGGCTGAGTGAGGTGTAGATCAGACACGTGGATATACTCTATCTCTGTCTTCTACCTCTGCTGTTCCTTCTGAGCAGGATGAGTGAGACATGTGGATATACTCTATCTCTGTCTTCTACCTCTGCTGTTCCTTCTGAGCAGGCTGAGTGAGACACGTGGATATACTCTATCTCTGTCTTCTACCTCTGCTGTTCCTTCTGAGCAGGCTGAGTGAGGTGTAGATCAGACACGTGGATATACTCTATCTCTGTTTTGTACCTCTGCTGTTCCTTCTCAGCAGGCTGAGTGAGACACGTGGATATACTCTATCTCTGTCTTCTACCTATGCTGTTCCATCTGAGCAGGCTGAGTGAGACACGTGGATATACTCTAGTATCTGTCTTCCCTCTATGCTGTTCCTTCTGAGCAGGCTGAGTGAGACACGTGGATATACTCTATCTCTGTCTTCAACCTCTGCTGTTCCTTCTGAGCAGGCTGAGTGAGGTGTAGATCAGACACGTGTATATACTCTATCTCTGTATTCTACCTCTGCTGTTCATTATGTGCAGGCTGAGTGAGACACGTGGATATACTATATATCTGTCTTCTACCCCTGCTGTTCCTTATGAGCAGGCTGAGAGAGGTGTATATCAGACACGTGGATATACTATATCTCTGTCTTCTACCTCTGCTGTTATTTTTGAGCAGGCTGAGTGAGGTGTAGATCAGACACGTGGATATAATCTATCTCTGTCTTCTACCTCTGCTGTTCCTTCTGAGCAGGATGAGTGAGACATATGGATATACTCTATCTCTGTCTTCTACCTCTGCTGTTCCTTCTGAGCAGGCTGAGTAAGACACGTGGATATACTCTATCTCTGTCTTCTACCTCTGCTGTTCCTTCTGAGCAGGCTGAGTGAGGTGTAGATCAGACACGTGTATATACTCTATCTCTGTATTCTACCTCTGCTGTTCATTATGTGCAGGCTGAGTGAGACACGTGGATGTACTCTATCTCTGTCTTTTACCCCTGCTGTTCCTTATGAGCAGGCTGAGAGAGGTGTAAATCAGACACGTGGGTATACTCTATCTCTGTTTTGTACCTCTGCTGTTCCTTCTTAGCAGGCTGAGTGAGACACGTGGATATACTCTATCTCTGTCTTCTACCTCTGCTGTTCCATCTGAGCAGGCTGAGTGAGACACGTGGATATACTCTATGATCTGTCTTCCATCTATGCTGTTCCTTCTGAGCAGGCTATGTGAGACACGTGGATATACTCTATCTCTGTCTTCAACCTCTGATGTTCCTTCTGAGCAGGCTGAGTGAGGTGTAGATCAGACACGTGTATATACTCTATCTCTGTATTCTACCTCTGCTGTTCATTATGTGCAGGCTGAGTGAGACACGTGGATGTACTCTATCTATGTCTTTTACCCCTGCTGTTCCTTATGAGCAGGCTGAGAGAGGTGTAAATCAGACACGTGGATATAATCTATCTCTGTCTTCTACCTCTGCTGTTCCTTCTGAGCAGGATGAGTGAGACATATGGATATACTCTATCTCTGTCTTCTACCTCTGCTGTTCCTTCTGAGCAGGCTGAGTAAGACACGTGGATATACTCTATCTCTGTCTTCTACCTCTGCTGTTCCTTCTGAGCAGGCTGAGTGAGGTGTAGATCAGACACGTGTATATACTCTATCTCTGTATTCTACCTCTGCTGTTCATTATGTGCAGGCTGAGTGAGACACGTGGATGTACTCTATCTCTGTCTTTTACCCCTGCTGTTCCTTATGAGCAGGCTGAGAGAGGTGTAAATCAGACACGTGGGTATACTCTATCTCTGTTTTGTACCTCTGCTGTTCCTTCTTAGCAGGCTGAGTGAGACACGTGGATATACTCTATCTCTGTCTTCTACCTCTGCTGTTCCATCTGAGCAGGCTGAGTGAGACACGTGGATATACTCTATGATCTGTCTTCCATCTATGCTGTTCCTTCTGAGCAGGCTAAGTGAGACACGTGGATATACTCTATCTCTGTCTTCAACCTCTGCTGTTCCTTCTGAGCAGGCTGAGTGAGGTGTAGATCAGACACGTGTATATACTCTATCTCTGTATTCTACCTCTGCTGTTCATTATGTGCAGGCTGAGTGAGACACGTGGATGTACTCTATCTATGTCTTTTACCCCTGCTGTTCCTTATGAGCAGGCTGAGAGAGGTGTAAATCAGACACGTGGATATACTCTATCTCTGTCTTCTACCTCTGCTGTTCCTTCTGAGCAGGCTGAGTGAGGTGTAGATCAGACACGTGGATATACTCTATCTCTGTCTTCAACCTCTGCTGGTCCTTCTGAGTAGGCTGAGTGAGACACGTGGATATACTCTATCTCTGTCTTCTAACTCTGCTGTTCCTTCTGAGCAGGCTAAGTGGGGTGTAGATCAGACACGTGGATATACTCTATCTCTGTCTTCTAACTCTGCTGTTCCTTCTGAGCAGGCTGAGTGGGGTGTAGATCAGACACGTGGATATACTCTATCTCTGTCTTCTAGCTCTGCTGTTCCTTCTGAGCAGGCTGAGAGAGACACGTGGATATACTCTATCTCTGACGTCTACCTCTGCTGTTCACTATGTGCAGGCTGAGTGAGACACGTGGATATACTATATCTCTGTATTCTACCCCTGCTGTTCCTTATGAGCAGGCTAAGTGAGGTGTAGATCAGACAGGTGGATATAATCTATCTCTGTCTTCAACCTCTGCTGGTCCTTCTGAGTAGGCTGAGTGAGACACGTGGATATACTCTATCTCTGTCTTCCACCTCTGATGTTCCTTCTGAGTAGGCTGAGTGAGGTGTAGATCAGACACGTGGATATACTCTATCTCTGTCTTCTACCTCTGCTGTTCCTTCTGAGCAGGACGAGTGAGACATGTGGATATACTCTATCTCTGTCTTTTACCTCTGCTGTTCCTTCTGAGCAGGCTGAGTGAGACACGTGGATATACTCTATCTCTGTCTTCTACCTCTGCTGTTCCTTCTGAGCAGGCTGAGTGAGGTGTAGATCAGACACGTGGATATACTCTATCTCTGTTTTGTACCTCTGCTGTTCCTTCTGAGCAGGCTGAGTGAGACACTTGGATATACTATATCTCTGTCTTCTACCTCTGCTGTTCCTTCTGAGCAGGCTGAGTGAGGTGTAGATCAGACACGTGGATATACTCTATCTCTGTCTTCAACCTCTGCTGGTCCTTCTGAGTAGGCTGAGTGAGACACGTGGATATACTCTATCTCTGTCTTCTACCTCTGCTGTTCCTTCTGAGCAGGCTGAGTGAGACACGTGGATATACTCTATCTCTGTCTTTTACCTCTGCTGTTCCTTCTGAGCAGGCTGAGTGGGGTGTAGATCAGACACGTGGATATACTCTCTCTCTGTCTTCTAGCTCTGCTGTTCCTTCTGAGCAGGCTAAGAGAGACACGTGGATATACTCTATCTCTGTCTTCTAGCTCTGCTGTTCCTTCTGAGCAGGCTGAGAGAGACACGTGGATATACTCTATCTCTGTCTTCTACCTCTGCTGTTCCTTCTGAGCAGGCTGAGTGAGGTGTAGATCAGACACGTGGATATACTCTATCTCTGTCTTCTAGCTCTGCTGTTCCTTCTGAGCAGGCTGAGAGAGACACGTGGATATACTCTATCTCTGACTTCTACCTCTGCTGTTCACCAATTGCAGGCTGAGTGAGACACGTGGATATACTATATCTCTGTCTTCTACCCCTGCTGTTCCTTATGAGCAGGCTAAGTGAGGTGTAGATCAGACACGTGGATATAATCTATCTTTGTCTTCAACCTCTGCTGGTCCTTCTGAGTAGGCTGAGTGAGACACGTGGATATACTCTATCTCTGTCTTCCACCTCTGATGTTCCTTCTGAGTAGGCTGAGTGAGGTGTAGATCAGACACGTGGATATACTCTATCTCTGTCTTCTACCTCTGCTGTTCCTTCTGAGCAGGATGAGTGAGACATGTGGATATACTCTATCTCTGTCTTCTACCTCTGCTGTTCCTTCTGAGCAGGCTGAGTGAGACACGTGGATATACTCTATCTCTGTCTTCTACCTCTGCTGTTCCTTCTGAGCAGGCTGAGTGAGGTGTAGATCAGACACGTGGATATACTCTATCTCTGTTTTGTACCTCTGCTGTTCCTTCTCAGCAGGCTGAGTGAGACACGTGGATATACTCTATCTCTGTCTTCTACCTATGCTGTTCCATCTGAGCAGGCTGAGTGAGACACGTGGATATACTCTAGTATCTGTCTTCCCTCTATGCTGTTCCTTCTGAGCAGGCTGAGTGAGACACGTGGATATACTCTATCTCTGTCTTCAACCTCTGCTGTTCCTTCTGAGCAGGCTGAGTGAGGTGTAGATCAGACACGTGTATATACTCTATCTCTGTATTCTACCTCTGCTGTTCATTATGTGCAGGCTGAGTGAGACACGTGGATATACTCTATCTCTGTCTTTTACCCCTGCTGTTCCTTATGAGCAGGCTGAGAGAGGTGTAAATCAGACACGTGGATATACTCTATCTCTGTCTTCTAGCTCTGCTGTTCCTTCTGAGCAGGCTGAGAGAGACACGTGGATATACTCTATCTCTGACTTCTACCTCTGCTGTTCACCAATTGCAGGCTGAGTGAGACACGTGGATATACTATATCTCTGTCTTCTACCCCTGCTGTTCCTTATGAGCAGGCTAAGTGAGGTGTAGATCAGACACGTGGATATAATCTATCTCTGTCTTCAACCTCTGCTGGTCCTTCTGAGTAGGCTGAGTGAGACACGTGGATATACTCTATCTCTGTCTTCCACCTCTGATGTTCCTTCTGAGTAGGCTGAGTGAGGTGTAGATCAGACACGTGGATATACTCTATCTCTGTCTTCAACCTCTGCTGGTCCTTCTGAGTAGGCTGAGGGAGACACGTGGATATACTCTATCTCTGTCTTCTACCTCTGCTGTTCCTTCTGAGCAGGCTGAGTGAGACACGTGGATATACTCTATCTCTGTCTTTTACCTCTGCTGTTCCTTCTGAGCAGGCTGAGTGGGGTGTAGATCAGACACGTGGATATACTCTCTCTCTGTCTTCTAGCTCTGCTGTTCCTTCTGAGCAGGCTGAGAGAGACACGTGGATATACTCTATCTCTGTCTTCTAGCTCTGCTGTTCCTTCTGAGCAGGCTGAGAGAGACACGTGGATATACTCTATCTCTGTCTTCTACCTCTGCTGTTCCTTCTGAGCAGGCTGAGTGAGGTGTAGATCAGACACGTGGATATACTCTATCTCTGTCTTCTAGCTCTGCTGTTCCTTCTGAGCAGGCTGAGAGAGACACGTGGATATACTCTATCTCTGACTTCTACCTCTGCTGTTCACCAATTGCAGGCTGAGTGAGACACGTGGATATACTATATCTCTGTCTTCTACCCCTGCTGTTCCTTATGAGCAGGCTAAGTGAGGTGTAGATCAGACACGTGGATATAATCTATCTCTGTCTTCAACCTCTGCTGGTCCTTCTGAGTAGGCTGAGTGAGACACGTGGATATACTCTATCTCTGTCTTCCACCTCTGATGTTCCTTCTGAGTAGGCTGAGTGAGGTGTAGATCAGACACGTGGATATACTCTATCTCTGTCTTATACCTCTGCTGTTCCTTCTGAGCAGGATGAGTGAGACATGTGGATATACTCTATCTCTGTCTTCTACCTCTGCTGTTCCTTCTGAGCAGGCTGAGTGAGACACGTGGATATACTCTATCTCTGTCTTCTACCTCTGCTGTTCCTTCTGAGCAGGCTGAGTGAGGTGTAGATCAGACACGTGGATATACTCTATCTCTGTTTTGTACCTCTGCTGTTCCTTCTCAGCAGGCTGAGTGAGACACGTGGATATACTCTATCTCTGTCTTCTACCTATGCTGTTCCATCTGAGCAGGCTGAGTGAGACACGTGGATATACTCTAGTATCTGTCTTCCCTCTATGCTGTTCCTTCTGAGCAGGCTGAGTGAGACACGTGGATATACTCTATCTCTGTCTTCAACCTCTGCTGTTCCTTCTGAGCAGGCTGAGTGAGGTGTAGATCAGACACGTGTATATACTCTATCTCTGTATTCTACCTCTGCTGTTCATTATGTGCAGGCTGAGTGAGACACGTGGATATACTCTATCTCTGTCTTTTACCCCTGCTGTTCCTTATGAGCAGGCTGAGAGAGGTGTAAATCAGACACGTGGATATACTCTATCTCTGTCTTCTAGCTCTGCTGTTCCTTCTGAGCAGGCTGAGAGAGACACGTGGATATACTCTATCTCTGTCTTCTACCTCTGCTGTTCCTTCTGAGCAGGCTGAGTGAGGTGTAGATCAGACACGTGGATATACTCTATCTCTGTCTTCTAGCTCTGCTGTTCCTTCTGAGCAGGCTGAGAGAGACACGTGGATATACTCTATCTCTGACTTCTACCTCTGCTGTTCACCAATTGCAGGCTGAGTGAGACACGTGGATATACTATATCTCTGTCTTCTACCCCTGCTGTTCCTTATGAGCAGGCTAAGTGAGGTGTAGATCAGACACGTGGATATAATCTATCTCTGTCTTCAACCTCTGCTGGTCCTTCTGAGTAGGCTGAGTGAGACACGTGGATATACTCTATCTCTGTCTTCCACCTCTGATGTTCCTTCTGAGTAGGCTGAGTGAGGTGTAGATCAGACACGTGGATATACTCTATCTCTGTCTTATACCTCTGCTGTTCCTTCTGAGCAGGATGAGTGAGACATGTGGATATACTCTATCTCTGTCTTCTACCTCTGCTGTTCCTTCTGAGCAGGCTGAGTGAGACACGTGGATATACTCTATCTCTGTCTTCTACCTCTGCTGTTCCTTCTGAGCAGGCTGAGTGAGGTGTAGATCAGACACGTGGATATACTCTATCTCTGTTTTGTACCTCTGCTGTTCCTTCTCAGCAGGCTGAGTGAGACACGTGGATATACTCTATCTCTGTCTTCTACCTATGCTGTTCCATCTGAGCAGGCTGAGTGAGACACGTGGATATACTCTAGTATCTGTCTTCCCTCTATGCTGTTCCTTCTGAGCAGGCTGAGTAAGACACGTGGATATACTCTATCTCTGTCTTCAACCTCTGCTGTTCCTTCTGAGCAGGCTGAGTGAGGTGTAGATCAGACACGTGTATATACTCTATCTCTGTATTCTACCTCTGCTGTTCATTATGTGCAGGCTGAGTGAGACACGTGGATATACTCTATCTCTGTCTTTTACCCCTGCTGTTCCTTATGAGCAGGCTGAGAGAGGTGTAAATCAGACACGTGGATATACTCTATCTCTGTCTTCTAGCTCTGCTGTTCCTTCTGAGCAGGCTGAGAGAGACACGTGGATATACTCTATCTCTGACTTCTACCTCTGCTGTTCACCAATTGCAGGCTGAGTGAGACACGTGGATATACTATATCTCTGTCTTCTACCCCTGCTGTTCCTTATGAGCAGGCTAAGTGAGGTGTAGATCAGACACGTGGATATAATCTATCTCTGTCTTCAACCTCTGCTGGTCCTTCTGAGTAGGCTGAGTGAGACACGTGGATATACTCTATCTCTGTCTTCCACCTCTGATGTTCCTTCTGAGTAGGCTGAGTGAGGTGTAGATCAGACACGTGGATATACTCTATCTCTGTCTTCTACCTCTGCTGTTCCTTCTGAGCAGGATGAGTAAGACATGTGGATATACTCTATCTCTGTCTTCTACCTCTGCTGTTCCTTCTGAGCAGGCTGAGTGAGACACGTGGATATACTCTATCTCTGTCTTCTACCTCTGCTGTTCCTTCTGAGCAGGCTGAGTGAGGTGTAGATCAGACACGTGGATATACTCTATCTCTGTTTTGTACCTCTGCTGTTCCTTCTCAGCAGGCTGAGTGAGACACGTGGATATACTCTATCTCTGTCTTCTACCTATGCTGTTCCATCTGAGCAGGCTGAGTGAGACACGTGGATATACTCTAGTATCTGTCTTCCCTCTATGTTGTTCCTTCTGAGCAGGCTGAGTGAGACACGTGGATATACTCTATCTCTGTCTTCAACCTCTGCTGTTCCTTCTGAGCAGGCTGAGTGAGGTGTAGATCAGACACGTGTATATACTCTATCTCTGTATTCTACCTCTGCTGTTCATTATGTGCAGGCTGAGTGAGACACGTGGATATACTCTATCTCTGTCTTTTACCCCTGCTGTTCCTTATGAGCAGGCTGAGAGAGGTGTAAATCAGACACGTGGATATACTCTATCTCTGTCTTCTACCTCTGCTGTTCCTTCTGAGCAGGTTGAGTGAGACACGTGGATATACTCTATCTCTGTCTTCTACCTCTGCTGTTCCTTCTGAGCAGGCTGAGTGAGGTGTAGATCAGACACGTGGATATACTATATCTCTGTCTTCTAGCTCTGCTGTTCCTTCTGAGCAGGCTGAGAGAGACACGTGGCTATACTCTATTTCTGTCTTCTACCTCTGCTGTTTCTTCTGAGCAGGCTGAGTGCGGTGTAGATCAGACACGTGGATATACTATATCTCTGTCTTCTACCTCTGCTGTTCCTTCTGAGCAGGCTGAGTGAGACACGTGGATATATTCTATCTCTGCCTTCTACCTCTGCTGTTCCTTATGTGCAGGCTGAGTGAGACACGTGGATATACTATATCTCTGTCTTCTACCCCTGCTGTTCATTATGAGCAGGCTAAGTGAGGTGTAGATCCGACACGTGGATATAATCTATCTCTGTCTTCAACCTCTGCTGGTCCTTCTGAGTAGGCTGAGTGAGACACGTGGATAAATTCTATCTCTGTCTTCTACCTCTGATGTTCCTTCTGAGTAGGCTGAGTGAGGTGTAGATCAGACACGTGGATATACTCTATCTCTGTTTTGTACCTCTGCTGTTCCTTCTCAGCAGGCTGAGTGAGACACGTGGATATACTCTATCTCTGTCTTCTACCTATGCTGTTCCATCTGTGCAGGCTGAGTGAGACACGTGGATATACTCTAGTATCTGTCTTCCCTCTATGCTGTTCCTTCTGAGCAGGCTGAGTGAGACACGTGGATATACTCTATCTCTGTCTTCAACCTCTGCTGTTCCTTCTGAGCAGGCTGAGTGAGGTGTAGATCAGACACGTGTATATACTCTATCTCTGTATTCTACCTCTGCTGTTCATTATGTGCAGGCTGAGTGAGACACGTGGATATACTCTATCTCTGTCTTTTACCCCTGCTGTTCCTTATGAGCAGGCTGAGAGAGGTGTAAATCAGACACGTGGATATACTCTATCTCTGTCTTCTAGCTCTGCTGTTCCTTCTGAGCAGGCTGAGAGAGACACGTGGATATACTCTATCTCTGACTTCTACCTCTGCTGTTCACCAATTGCAGGCTGAGTGAGACACGTTGATATACTATATCTCTGTCTTCTACCCCTGCTGTTCCTTATGAGCAGGCTAAGTGAGGTGTAGATCAGACACGTGGATATAATCTATCTCTGTCTTCAACCTCTGCTGGTCCTTCTGAGTAGGCTGAGTGAGACACGTGGATATACTCTATCTCTGTCTTCCACCTCTGATGTTCCTTCTGAGTAGGCTGAGTGAGGTGTAGATCAGACACGTGGATATACTCTATCTCTGTCTTCTACCTCTGCTGTTCCTTCTGAGCAGGATGAGTAAGACATGGGGATATACTCTATCTCTGTCTTCTACCTCTGCTGTTCCTTCTGAGCAGGCTGAGTGAGACACGTGGATATACTCTATCTCTGTCTTCTACCTCTGCTGTTTCTTCTGAGCAGGCTGAGTGAGGTGTAGATCAGACACGTGGATATACTCTATCTCTGTTTTGTACCTCTGCTGTTCCTTCTCAGCAGGCTGAGTGAGACACGTGGATATACTCTATCTCTGTCTTCTACCTATGCTGTTCCATCTGAGCAGGCTGAGTGAGACACGTGGATATACTCTAGTATCTGTCTTCCCTCTATGCTGTTCCTTCTGAGCAGGCTGAGTGAGACACGTGGATATACTCTATCTCTGTCTTCAACCTCTGCTGTTCCTTCTGAGCAGGCTGAGTGAGGTGTAGATCAGACACGTGTATATACTCTATCTCTGTATTCTACCTCTGCTGTTCATTATGTGCAGGCTGAGTGAGACACGTGGATATACTCTATCTCTGTCTTTTACCCCTGCTGTTCCTTATGAGCAGGCTGAGAGAGGTGTAAATCAGACACGTGGATATACTCTATCTCTGTCTTCTACCTCTGCTGTTCCTTCTGAGCAGGTTGAGTGAGACACGTGGATATACTCTATCTCTGTCTTCTACCTCTGCTGTTCCTTCTGAGCAGGCTGAGTGAGGTGTAGATCAGACACGTGGATATACTATATCTCTGTCTTCTAGCTCTGCTGTTCCTTCTGAGCAGGCTGAGAGAGACACGTGGCTATACTCTATTTCTGTCTTCTACCTCTGCTGTTTCTTCTGAGCAGGCTGAGTGAGACACGTGGATATACTCTATCTCTGTTTTGTACCTCTGCTGTTCCTTCTCAGCAGGCTGAGTGAGACACGTGGATATACTCTATCTCTGTCTTCTACCTATGCTGTTCCATCTGAGCAGGCTGAGTGAGACACGTGGATATACTCTAGTATCTGTCTTCCCTCTATGTTGTTCCTTCTGAGCAGGCTGAGTGAGACACGTGGATATACTCTATCTCTGTCTTCAACCTCTGCTGTTCCTTCTGAGCAGGCTGAGTGAGGTGTAGATCAGACACGTGTATATACTCTATCTCTGTATTCTACCTCTGCTGTTCATTATGTGCAGGCTGAGTGAGACACGTGGATATACTCTATCTCTGTCTTTTACCCCTGCTGTTCCTTATGAGCAGGCTGAGAGAGGTGTAAATCAGACACGTGGATATACTCTATCTCTGTCTTCTACCTCTGCTGTTCCTTCTGAGCAGGTTGAGTGAGACACGTGGATATACTCTATCTCTGTCTTCTACCTCTGCTGTTCCTTCTGAGCAGGCTGAGTGAGGTGTAGATCAGACACGTGGATATACTATATCTCTGTCTTCTAGCTCTGCTGTTCCTTCTGAGCAGGCTGAGAGAGACACGTGGCTATACTCTATTTCTGTCTTCTACCTCTGCTGTTTCTTCTGAGCAGGCTGAGTGCGGTGTAGATCAGACACGTGGATATACTATATCTCTGTCTTGTACCTCTGCTGTTCCTTCTGAGCAGGCTGAGTGAGACACGTGGATATATTCTATCTCTGCCTTCTACCTCTGCTGTTCCTTATGTGCAGGCTGAGTGAGACACGTGGATATACTATATCTCTGTCTTCTACCCCTGCTGTTCATTATGAGCAGGCTAAGTGAGGTGTAGATCCGACATGTGGATATAATCTATCTCTGTCTTCAACCTCTGCTGGTCCTTCTGAGTAGGCTGAGTGAGACACGTGGATAAACTCTATCTCTGTCTTCTACCTCTGATGTTCCTTCTGAGTAGGCTGAGTGAGGTGTAGATCAGACACGTGGATATAATCTATCTCTGTTTTGTACCTCTGCTGTTCCTTCTCAGCAGGCTGAGTGAGACACGTGGATATACTCTATCTCTGTCTTCTACCTATGCTGTTCCAACTGAGCAGGCTGAGTGAGACACGTGGATATACTCTAGTATCTGTCTTCCCTCTATGCTGTTCCTTCTGAGCAGGCTGAGTGAGACAGGTGGATATACTCTATCTCTGTCTTCAACCTCTGCTGTTCCTTCTGAGCAGGCTGAGTGAGGTGTAGATCAGACACGTGTATATACTCTATCTCTGTATTCTACCTCTGCTGTTCATTATGTGCAGGCTGAGTGAGACACGTGGATATACTCTATCTCTGTCTTTTACCCCTGTTGTTCCTTATGAGCAGGCTGAGAGAGGTGTAAATCAGACACGTGGATATACTCTATCTCTGTCTTCTAGCTCTGCTGTTCCTTCTGAGCAGGCTGAGAGAGACACGTGGATATACTCTATCTCTGACTTCTACCTCTGCTGTTCACCAATTGCAGGCTGAGTGAGACACGTTGATATACCATATCTCTGTCTTCTACCCCTGCTGTTCCTTATGAGCAGGCTAAGTGAGGTGTAGATCAGACACGTGGATATAATCTATCTCTGTCTTCAACCTCTGCTGGTCCTTCTGAGTAGGCTGAGTGAGACACGTGGATATACTCTATCTCTGTCTTCCACCTCTGATGTTCCTTCTGAGTAGGCTGAGTGAGGTGTAGATCAGACACGTGGATATACTCTATCTCTGTCTTCTACCTCTGCTGTTCCTTCTGAGCAGGATGAGTAAGACATGGGGATATACTCTATCTCTGTCTTCTACCTCTGCTGTTCCTTCTGAGCAGGCTGAGTGAGACACGTGGATATACCCTATCTCTGTCTTCTACCTCTGCTGTTCCTTCTGAGCAGGCTGAGTGAGGTGTAGATCAGACACGTGGATATACTCTATCTCTGTTTTGTACCTCTGCTGTTCCTTCTCAGCAGGCTGAGTGAGACACGTGGATATACTCTATCTCTGTCTTCTACCTATGCTGTTCCATCTGAGCAGGCTGAGTGAGACACGTGGATATACTCTAGTATCTGTCTTCCCTCTATGCTGTTCCTTCTGAGCAGGCTGAGTGAGACACGTGGATATACTCTATCTCTGTCTTCAACCTCTGCTGTTCCTTCTGAGCAGGCTGAGTGAGGTGTAGATCAGACACGTGTATATACTCTATCTCTGTATTCTACCTCTGCTGTTCATTATGTGCAGGCTGAGTGAGACACGTGGATATACTCTATCTCTGTCTTTTACCCCTGCTGTTCCTTATGAGCAGGCTGAGAGAGGTGTAAATCAGACACGTGGATATACTCTATCTCTGTCTTCTACCTCTGCTGTTCCTTCTGAGCAGGTTGAGTGAGACACGTGGATATACTCTATCTCTGTCTTCTACCTCTGCTGTTCCTTCTGAGCAGGCTGAGTGAGGTGTAGATCAGACACGTGGATATACTATATCTCTGTCTTCTAGCTCTGCTGTTCCTTCTGAGCAGGCTCAGATAGACACGTGGCTATACTCTATTTCTGTCTTCTACCTCTGCTGTTTCTTCTGAGCAGGCTGAGTGCGGTGTAGATCAGACACGTGGATATACTATATCTCTGTCTTCTACCTCTGCTGTTCCTTCTGAGCAGGCTGAGTGAGACACGTGGATATATTCTATCTCTGCCTTCTACCTCTGCTGTTCATTATGTGCAGGCTGAGTGAGACACGTGGATATACTATATCTCTGTCTTCTACCCCTGCTGTTCATTATGAGCAGGCTAAGTGAGGTGTAGATCCGACACGTGGATATAATCTATCTCTGTCTTCAACCTCTGCTGGTCCTTCTGAGTAGGCTGAGTGAGACACGTGGATAAACTCTATCTCTGTCTTCTACCTCTGATGTTCCTTCTGAGTAGGCTGAGTGAGGTGTAGATCAGACACGTGGATATACTCTATCTCTGTCTTCTACCTCTGCTGTTCCTTCTGAGCAGGCTGAGTGAGGTGTAGATCAGACACGTGGATATACTCTATCTCTGTTGTGTACCTCTGCTGTTCCTTCTGAGCAGGCTGAGTGAGACACGTGGATATACCCTATCTCTGTCTTCTACCTCTGCTGTTCCATTTGAGCAGGCTGAGTGAGACACATGGATATACTATATCTCTGTCTTCTACCCCTGCTGTTCCTTATGAGCAGGCTGAGAGAGGTGTAGATCAGACACGTGGATATACTATATCTCTGTCTTCTACCTCTGCTGTTATTTCTGAGCAGGCTGAGTGAGGTGTAGATCAGACACGTGGATATACTCTATCTCTGTCTTCTACCTCTGCTGTTCCTTCTGAGCAGGATGAGTGAGACACGTGGATATACTCTATCTCTGTCTTCTACCTCTGCTGTTCCTTCTGAGCAGGCTGAGTGAGGTGTAGATCAGACACGTGGATATACTCTATCTCTGTTTTGTACCTCTGCTGTTCCTTCTGAGCAGGCTGAGTGAGACACGTGGATATACTCTATCTCTGTCTTCTACCTCTGCTGTTCCATCTGAGCAGGCTGAGTGAGGTGTAGATCAGACACGTGGATATACTATATCTCTGTCTTTTACCCCTGCTGTTCCTTATGAGCAGGCTGAGAGAGGTGTAAATCAGACACGTGGATATACTCTATCTCTGTCTTCTAGCTCTGCTGTTCCTTCTGAGCAGGCTGAGAGAGACACGTGGATATACTCTATCTCTGACTTCTACCTCTGCTGTTCACCAATTGCAGGCTGAGTGAGACACGTTGATATACCATATCTCTGTCTTCTACCCCTGCTGTTCCTTATGAGCAGGCTAAGTGAGGTGTAGATCAGACACGTGGATATAATCTATCTCTGTCTTCAACCTCTGCTGGTCCTTCTGAGTAGGCTGAGTGAGACACGTGGATATACTCTATCTCTGTCTTCCACCTCTGATGTTCCTTCTGAGTAGGCTGAGTGAGGTGTAGATCAGACACGTGGATATACTCTATCTCTGTCTTCTACCTCTGCTGTTCCTTCTGAGCAGGATGAGTAAGACATGGGGATATACTCTATCTCTGTCTTCTACCTCTGCTGTTCCTTCTGAGCAGGCTGAGTGAGACACGTGGATATACTCTATCTCTGTCTTCTACCTCTGCTGTTCCTTCTGAGCAGGCTGAGTGAGGTGTAGATCAGACACGTGGATATACTCTATCTCTGTTGTGTACCTCTGCTGTTCCTTCTGAGCAGGCTGAGTGAGACACGTGGATATACCCTATCTCTGTCTTCTACCTCTGCTGTTCCATTTGAGCAGGCTGAGTGAGACACATGGATATACTATATCTCTGTCTTCTACCCCTGCTGTTCCTTATGAGCAGGCTGAGAGAGGTGTAGATCAGACACGTGGATATACTATATCTCTGTCTTCTACCTCTGCTGTTATTTCTGAGCAGGCTGAGTGAGGTGTAGATCAGACACGTGGATATACTCTATCTCTGTCTTCTACCTCTGCTGTTCCTTCTGAGCAGGATGAGTGAGACACGTGGATATACTCTATCTCTGTCTTCTACCTCTGCTGTTCCTTCTGAGCAGGCTGAGTGAGGTGTAGATCAGACACGTGGATATACTCTATCTCTGTTTTGTACCTCTGCTGTTCCTTCTGAGCAGGCTGAGTGAGACACGTGGATATACTCTATCTCTGTCTTCTACCTCTGCTGTTCCATCTGAGCAGGCTGAGTGAGGTGTAGATCAGACACGTGGATATACTATATCTCTGTCTTTTACCCCTGCTGTTCCTTATGAGCAGGCTGAGAGAGGTGTAAATCAGACACGTGGATATACTCTATCTCTGTCTTCTAGCTCTGCTGTTCCTTCTGAGCAGGCTGAGAGAGACACGTGGATATACTCTATCTCTGACTTCTACCTCTGCTGTTCACCAATTGCAGGCTGAGTGAGACACGTTGATATACCATATCTCTGTCTTCTACCCCTGCTGTTCCTTATGAGCAGGCTAAGTGAGGTGTAGATCAGACACGTGGATATAATCTATCTCTGTCTTCAACCTCTGCTGGTCCTTCTGAGTAGGCTGAGTGAGACACGTGGATATACTCTATCTCTGTCTTCCACCTCTGATGTTCCTTCTGAGTAGGCTGAGTGAGGTGTAGATCAGACACGTGGATATACTCTATCTCTGTCTTCTACCTCTGCTGTTCCTTCTGAGCAGGATGAGTAAGACATGGGGATATACTCTATCTCTGTCTTCTACCTCTGCTGTTCCTTCTGAGCAGGCTGAGTGAGACACGTGGATATACTCTATCTCTGTCTTCTACCTCTGCTGTTCCTTCTGAGCAGGCTGAGTGAGGTGTAGATCAGACACGTGGATATACTCTATCTCTGTTTTGTACCTCTGCTGTTCCTTCTCAGCAGGCTGAGTGAGACACGTGGATATACTCTATCTCTGTCTTCTACCTATGCTGTTCCATCTGAGCAGGCTGAGTGAGACACGTGGATATACTCTAGTATCTGTCTTCCCTCTATGCTGTTCCTTCTGAGCAGGCTGAGTGAGACACGTGGATATACTCTATCTCTGTCTTCAACCTCTGCTGTTCCTTCTGAGCAGGCTGAGTGAGGTGTAGATCAGACACGTGTATATACTCTATCTCTGTATTCTACCTCTGCTGTTCATTATGTGCAGGCTGAGTGAGACACGTGGATATACTCTATCTCTGTCTTTTACCCCTGCTGTTCCTTATGAGCAGGCTGAGAGAGGTGTAAATCAGACACGTGGATATACTCTATCTCTGTCTTCTACCTCTGCTGTTCCTTCTGAGCAGGTTGAGTGAGACACGTGGATATACTCTATCTCTGTCTTCTACCTCTGCTGTTCCTTCTGAGCAGGCTGAGTGAGGTGTAGATCAGACACGTGGATATACTATATCTCTGTCTTCTAGCTCTGCTGTTCCTTCTGAGCAGGCTCAGAGAGACACGTGGCTATACTCTATTTCTGTCTTCTACCTCTGCTGTTTCTTCTGAGCAGGCTGAGTGCGGTGTAGATCAGACACGTGGATATACTATATCTCTGTCTTCTACCTCTGCTGTTCCTTCTGAGCAGGCTGAGTGAGACACGTGGATATATTCTATCTCTGCCTTCTACCTCTGCTGTTCATTATGTGCAGGCTGAGTGAGACACGTGGATATACTATATCTCTGTCTTCTACCCCTGCTGTTCATTATGAGCAGGCTAAGTGAGGTGTAGATCCGACACGTGGATATAATTTATCTCTGTCTTCAACCTCTGCTGGTCCTTCTGAGTAGGCTGAGTGAGACACGTGGATAAACTCTATCTCTGTCTTCTACCTCTGATGTTCCTTCTGAGTAGGCTGAGTGAGGTGTAGATCAGACACGTGGATATACTCTATCTCTGTCTTCTACCTCTGCTGTTCCTTCTGAGCAGGCTGAGTGAGGTGTAGATCAGACACGTGGATATACTCTATCTCTGTTGTGTACCTCTGCTGTTCCTTCTGAGCAGGCTGAGTGAGACACGTGGATATACCCTATCTCTGTCTTCTACCTCTGCTGTTCCATTTGAGCAGGCTGAGTGAGACACATGGATATACTATATCTCTGTCTTCTACCCCTGCTGTTCCTTATGAGCAGGCTGAGAGAGGTGTAGATCAGACACGTGGATATACTATATCTCTGTCTTCTACCTCTGCTGTTATTTCTGAGCAGGCTGAGTGAGGTGTAGATCAGACACGTGGATATACTCTATCTCTGTCTTCTACCTCTGCTGTTCCTTCTGAGCAGGATGAGTGAGACACGTGGATATACTCTATCTCTGTCTTCTACCTCTGCTGTTCCTTCTGAGCAGGCTGAGTGAGGTGTAGATCAGACACGTGGATATACTCTATCTCTGTTTTGTACCTCTGCTGTTCCTTCTGAGCAGGCTGAGTGAGACACGTGGATATACTCTATCTCTGTCTTCTACCTCTGCTGTTCCATCTGAGCAGGCTGAGTGAGGTGTAGATCAGACACGTGGATATACTATATCTCTGTCTTCTACCCCTGCTGTTCCTTATGAGCAGGCTAAGGGAGGTGTAGATCAGACACGTGGATATAATCTATCTCTGTCTTCAACCTCTGCTGGTCCTTCTGAGTAGGCTGAGTGAGACACGTGGATATACTCTATCTCTGTCTTCCACCTCTGATGTTCCTTCTGAGTAGGCTGAGTGAGGTGTAGATCAGACACGTGGATATACTCTATCTCTGTCTTCTAGCTCTGCTGTTCCTTCTGAGCAGGCTGAGAGAGACACGTGGATATACTCTATCTCTGACTTCTACCTCTGCTGTTCACCAATTGCAGGCTGAGTGAGACACGTTGATATACCATATCTCTGTCTTCTACCCCTGCTGTTCCTTATGAGCAGGCTAAGTGAGGTGTAGATCAGACACGTGGATATAATCTATCTCTGTCTTCAACCTCTGCTGGTCCTTCTGAGTAGGCTGAGTGAGACACGTGGATATACTCTATCTCTGTCTTCCACCTCTGATGTTCCTTCTGAGTAGGCTGAGTGAGGTGTAGATCAGACACGTGGATATACTCTATCTCTGTCTTCTACCTCTGCTGTTCCTTCTGAGCAGGATGAGTAAGACATGGGGATATACTCTATCTCTGTCTTCTACCTCTGCTGTTCCTTCTGAGCAGGCTGAGTGAGACACGTGGATATACTCTATCTCTGTCTTCTACCTCTGCTGTTCCTTCTGAGCAGGCTGAGTGAGGTGTAGATCAGACACGTGGATATACTCTATCTCTGTTTTGTACCTCTGCTGTTCCTTCTCAGCAGGCTGAGTGAGACACGTGGATATACTCTATCTCTGTCTTCTACCTATGCTGTTCCATCTGAGCAGGCTGAGTGAGACACGTGGATATACTCTAGTATCTGTCTTCCCTCTATGCTGTTCCTTCTGAGCAGGCTGAGTGAGACACGTGGATATACTCTATCTCTGTCTTTAACCTCTGCTGTTCCTTCTGAGCAGGCTGAGTGAGGTGTAGATCAGACACGTGTATATACTCTATCTCTGTATTCTACCTCTGCTGTTCATTATGTGCAGGCTGAGTGAGACACGTGGATATACTCTATCTCTGTCTTTTACCCCTGCTGTTCCTTATGAGCAGGCTGAGAGAGGTGTAAATCAGACACGTGGATATACTCTATCTCTGTCTTCTACCTCTGCTGTTCCTTCTGAGCAGGTTGAGTGAGACACGTGGATATACTCTATCTCTGTCTTCTACCTCTGCTGTTCCTTCTGAGCAGGCTGAGTGAGGTGTAGATCAGACACGTGGATATACTATATCTCTGTCTTCTAGCTCTGCTGTTCCTTCTGAGCAGGCTCAGAGAGACACGTGGCTATACTCTATTTCTGTCTTCTACCTCTGCTGTTTCTTCTGAGCAGGCTGAGTGCGGTGTAGATCAGACACGTGGATATACTATATCTCTGTCTTCTACCTCTGCTGTTCCTTCTGAGCAGGCTGAGTGAGACACGTGGATATATTCTATCTCTGCCTTTTACCTCTGCTGTTCATTATGTGCAGGCTGAGTGAGACACGTGGATATACTATATCTCTGTCTTCTACCCCTGCTGTTCATTATGAGCAGGCTAAGTGAGGTGTAGATCCGACACGTGGATATAATTTATCTCTGTCTTCAACCTCTGCTGGTCCTTCTGAGTAGGCTGAGTGAGACACGTGGATAAACTCTATCTCTGTCTTCTACCTCTGATGTTCCTTCTGAGTAGGCTGAGTGAGGTGTAGATCAGACACGTGGATATACTCTATCTCTGTCTTCTACCTCTGCTGTTCCTTCTGAGCAGGCTGAGTGAGGTGTAGATCAGACACGTGGATATACTCTATCTCTGTTGTGTACCTCTGCTGTTCCTTCTGAGCAGGCTGAGTGAGACACGTGGATATACCCTATCTCTGTCTTCTACCTCTGCTGTTCCATTTGAGCAGGCTGAGTGAGACACATGGATATACTATATCTCTGTCTTCTACCCCTGCTGTTCCTTATGAGCAGGCTGAGAGCGGTGTAGATCAGACACGTGGATATACTATATCTCTGTCTTCTACCTCTGCTGTTATTTCTGAGCAGGCTGAGTGAGGTGTAGATCAGACACGTGGATATACTCTATCTCTGTCTTCTACCTCTGCTGTTCCTTCTGAGCAGGATGAGTGAGACACGTGGATATACTCTATCTCTGTCTTCTACCTCTGCTGTTCCTTCTGAGCAGGCTGAGTGAGGTGTAGATCAGACACGTGGATATACTCTATCTCTGTTTTGTACCTCTGCTGTTCCTTCTGAGCAGGCTGAGTGAGACACGTGGATATACTCTATCTCTGTCTTCTACCTCTGCTGTTCCATCTGAGCAGGCTGAGTGAGGTGTAGATCAGACACGTGGATATACTATATCTCTGTCTTCTACCCCTGCTGTTCCTTATGAGCAGGCTAAGGGAGGTGTAGATCAGACACGTGGATATAATCTATCTCTGTCTTCAACCTCTGCTGGTCCTTCTGAGTAGGCTGAGTGAGACACGTGGATATACTCTATCTCTGTCTTCCACCTCTGATGTTCCTTCTGAGTAGGCTGAGTGAGGTGTAGATCAGACACGTGGATATACTCTATCTCTGTCTTCTACCTCTGCTGTTCCTTCTGAGCAGGATGAGTGAGACATGTGGATATACTCTATCTCTGTCTTCTACCTCTGCTGTTCCTTCTGAGCAGGCTGAGTGAGACACGTGGATATACTCTATCTCTGTCTTCTACCTCTGCTGTTCCTTCTGAGCAGGCTGAGTGAGGTGTAGATCAGACACGTGGATATACTCTATCTCTGTTTTGTACCTCTGCTGTTCCTTCTCAGCAGGCTGAGTGAGACACGTGGATATACTCTATCTCTGTCTTCTACCTATGCTGTTCCATCTGAGCAGGCTGAGTGAGACACGTGGATATACTCTAGTATCTGTCTTCCCTCTATGCTGTTCCTTCTGAGCAGGCTGAGTGAGACACGTGGATATACTCTATCTCTGTCTTCAACCTCTGCTGTTCCTTCTGAGCAGGCTGAGTGAGGTGTAGATCAGACACGTGTATATACTCTATCTCTGTATTCTACCTCTGCTGTTCATTATGTGCAGGCTGAGTGAGACACGTGGATATACTCTATCTCTGTCTTTTACCCCTGCTGTTCCTTATGAGCAGGCTGAGAGAGGTGTAAATCAGACACGTGGATATACTCTATCTCTGTCTTCTACCTCTGCTGTTCCTTCTGAGCAGGTTGAGTGAGACACGTGGATATACTCTATCTCTGTCTTCTACCTCTGCTGTTCCTTCTGAGCAGGCTGAGTGAGGTGTAGATCAGACACGTGGATATACTATATCTCTGTCTTCTAGCTCTGCTGTTCCTTCTGAGCAGGCTGAGAGAGACACGTGGCTATACTCTATTTCTGTCTTCTACCTCTGCTGTTTCTTCTGAGCAGGCTGAGTGCGGTGTAGATCAGACACGTGGATATACTCTATCTCTGTCTTCTACCTCTGCTGTTCCTTCTGAGCAGGCTGAGTGAGACACGTGGATATACTCTATCTCTGTCTTCTACCTCTGCTGTTCATTATGTGCAGGCTGAGTGAGACACGTGGATATACTATATCTCTGTCTTCTACCCCTGCTGTTCATTATGAGTAGGCTAAGTGAGGTGTAGATCCGACACGTGGATATAATCTATCTCTGTCTTCAACCTCTGCTGTTCCTTCTGAGCAGGCTGAGTGAGACACGTGGATATACTCTATCTCTGTCTTCAACCTCTGCAGTTCCTTCTGAGCAGGCTGAGTGAGGTGTAGATCAGACACGTGTATATACTCTATCTCTGTATTCTACCTCTGCTGTTCATTATGTGCAGGCTGAGTGAGACACGTGGATATACTCTATCTCTGTCTTTTACCCCTGCTGTTCCTTATGAGCAGGCTGAGAGAGGTGTAAATCAGACACGTGGATATACTCTATCTCTGTCTTCTACCTCTGCTGTTCCTTCTGAGCAGGTTGAGTGAGACACGTGGATATACTCTATCTCTGTCTTCTACCTCTGCTGTTCCTTCTGAGCAGGCTGAGTGAGGTGTAGATCAGACACGTGGATATACTATATCTCTGTCTTCTAGCTCTGCTGTTCCTTCTGAGCAGGCTGAGAGAGACACGTGGCTATACTCTATTTCTGTCTTCTACCTCTGCTGTTTCTTCTGAGCAGGCTGAGTGCGGTGTAGATCAGACACGTGGATATACTATATCTCTGTCTTCTACCTCTGCTGTTCCTTCTGAGCAGGCTGAGTGAGACACGTGGATATATTCTATCTCTGCCTTCTACCTCTGCTGTTCATTATGTGCAGGCTGAGTGAGACACGTGGATATACTATATCTCTGTCTTCTACCCCTGCTGTTCATTATGAGCAGGCTAAGTGAGGTGTAGATCCGACACGTGGATATAATCTATCTCTGTCTTCAACCTCTGCTGGTCCTTCTGAGTAGGCTGAGTGAGACACGTGGATAAACTCTATCTCTGTCTTCTACCTCTGATGTTCCTTCTGAGTAGGCTGAGTGAGGTGTAGATCAGACACGTGGATATACTCTATCTCTGTCTTCTACCTCTGCTGTTCCTTCTGAGCAGGCTGAGTGAGGTGTAGATCAGACACGTGGATATACTCTATCTCTGTTTTGTACCTCTGCTGTTCCTTCTGAGCAGGCTGAGTGAGACACGTGGATATACCCTATCTCTGTCTTCTACCTCTGCTGTTCCATTTGAGCAGGCTGAGTGAGACACGTGGATATACTCTATTATCTGTCTTCCATCTATGCTGTTCCTTCTGAGCAGGCTGAGTGAGACACGTGGATATACTCTATCTCTGTCTTCAACCTCTGTTGTTCCTTCTGAGCAGGCTGAGTGAGGTGTAGATCAGACACGTGTATATACTCTATCTTTGTATTCTACCTCTGTTGTTCCTTCTGAGCAGGCTGAGTGAGACACGTGGCTATACTCTATTTCTGTCTTCTACCTCTGCTGTTTCTTCTGAGCAGGCTGAGTGCGGTGTAGATCAGACACGTGGATATACTATATCTCTGTCTTCTACCTCTGCTGTTCCTTCTGAGCAGGCTGAGTGAGACACGTGGATATATTCTATCTCTGCCTTCTACCTCTGCTGTTCATTATGTGCAGGCTGAGTGAGACACGTGGATATACTATATCTCTGTCTTCTACCCCTGCTGTTCATTATGAGCAGGCTAAGTGAGGTGTAGATCCGACACGTGGATATAATCTATCTCTGTCTTCAACCTCTGCTGGTCCTTCTGAGTAGGCTGAGTGAGACACGTGGATAAACTCTATCTCTGTCTTCTACCTCTGATGTTCCTTCTGAGTAGGCTGAGTGAGGTGTAGATCAGACACGTGGATATACTCTATCTCTGTCTTCTACCTCTGCTGTTCCTTCTGAGCAGGCTGAGTGAGGTGTAGATCAGACACGTGGATATACTCTATCTCTGTTTTGTACCTCTGCTGTTCCTTCTGAGCAGGCTGAGTGAGACACGTGGATATACCCTATCTCTGTCTTCTACCTCTGCTGTTCCATTTGAGCAGGCTGAGTGAGACACGTGGATATACTCTATTATCTGTCTTCCATCTATGCTGTTCCTTCTGAGCAGGCTGAGTGAGACACGTGGATATACTCTATCTCTGTCTTCAACCTCTGTTGTTCCTTCTGAGCAGGCTGAGTGAGGTGTAGATCAGACACGTGTATATACTCTATCTTTGTATTCTACCTCTGTTGTTCCTTCTGAGCAGGCTGAGTGAGACACGTGGATATACTCTATCTCTGTCTTTTACCTCTGCTGTTTCTTCTGAGCAGGCTGAGTGGGGTGTAGATTAGACACGTGGATATACTCTATCTCTGTCTTCTAGCTCTGCTGTTCCTTCTGAGCAGGCTGAGAGAGACACATGGATATACTCTATTTCTGTCTTCTACCTCTGCTGTTTCTTCTGAGCAGGCTGAGTGCGGTGTAGATCAGACACGTGGATATACTCTATCTCTGTCTTCTACCTCTGCTGTTCCTTCTGAGCAGGCTGAGTGAGACACGTGGATATACTCTATATCTGTCTTCTACCTCTGCTGTTCATTATGTGCAGGCTGAGTGAGACACGTGGATATACTATATCTCTGTCTTCTACCCCTGCTGTTCCTTATGAGCAGGCTGAGAGAGGTGTAGATCAGACACGTGGATATACTATATCTCTGTCTTCTACCTCTGCTGTTATTTCTGAGCAGGCTGAGTGAGGTGTAGATCAGACACGTGGATATACTCTATCTCTGTCTTCTACCTCTGCTGTTCCTTCTGAGCAGGATGAGTGAGACACGTGGATATACTCTATCTCTGTCTTCTACCTCTGCTGTTCCTTCTGAGCAGGCTGAGTGACGTGTAGATCAGACACGTGGATATACTCTATCTCTGTTTTGTAACTCTGCTGATCCTTCTGAGCAGGCTGAGTGAGACACGTGGATATACTCTATCTCTATCTTCTACCTCTGCTGTTCCATCTGAGCAGGCTGAGTGAGGTGTAGATCAGACACGTGGATATACTATATCTCTGTCTTCTAGCTCTGCTGTTCCTTCTGAGCAGGCTGAGAGAGACACGTGGCTATACTCTATTTCTGTCTTCTACCTCTGCTGTTTCTTCTGAGCAGGCTGAGTGCGGTGTAGATCAGACACGTGGATATACTCTATCTCTGTCTTCTACCTCTGCTGTTTCTTCTGAGCAGGCTGAGTGAGACACGTGGATATACTCTATCTCTGTCTTCTACCTCTGCTGTTCATTATGTGCAGGTTGAGTGAGACACGTGGATATACTATATCTCTGTCTTCTACCCCTGCTGTTCATTATGAGCAGGCTAAGTGAGGTGTAGATCCGACACGTGGATATAATCTATCTCTGTCTTCTACCTCTGCTGGTCCTTCTGAGTAGGCTGAGTGAGACACGTGGATAAACTCTATCTCTGTCTTCTACATCTGATGTTCCTTCTGAGTAGGCTGAGTGAGGTGTAGATTAGACACGTGGATATACTCTATCTCTGTCTTCTACCTCTGCTGTTCCTTCTGAGCAGGCTGAGTGAGGTGTAGATCAGACACGTGGATATACTCTATCTCTGTTTTGTACCTCTGCTGTTCCTTCTGAGCAGGCTGAGTGAGACACGTGGATATACCCTATCTCTGTCTTCTACCTCTGCTGTTTCATTTGAGCAGGCTGAGTGAGACACGTGGATATACTCTATTATCTGTCTTCCATCTATGCTGTTCCTTCTGAGCAGGCTGAGTGAGACACATGGATATACTCTATCTCTGTCTTCAACCTCTGTTGTTCCTTCTGAGCAGGCTGAGTGACGTGTAGATCAGACACGTGTATATACTCTATCTCTGTATTCTACCTCTGTTGTTCCTTCTGAGCAGGCTGAGTGAGACACGTGGATATACTCTATCTCTGTCTTTTACCTCTGCTGTTTCTTCTGAGCAGGCTGAGTGGGGTGTAGGTGGATATACTCTATCTCTGTCTTCTAGCTCTGCTGTTCCTTCTGAGCAGGCTGAGAGAGACACGTGGATATACTATATCTCTGTATTCTACCCCTGCTGTTCATTATGAGCAGGCTAAGTGAGGTGTAGATCCGACACGTGGATATAATCTATCTCTGTCTTCAACCTCTGCTGGTCCTTCTGAGTAGGCTGAGTGAGACACGTGGATAAACTCTATCTCTGTCTTCTACCTCTGATGTTCCTTCTGAGTAGGCTGAGTGAGGTGTAGATCAGACACGTGGATATACTCTATCTCTGTCTTCTACCTCTGCTGTTCCTTCTGAGCAGGCTGAGTGAGGTGTAGATCAGACACGTGGATATACTCTATCTCTGTTTTGTACCTCTGCTGTTCCTTCTGAGCAGGCTGAGTGAGACACGTGGATATACCCTATCTCTGTCTTCTACCTCTGCTGTTCCATTTGAGCAGGCTGAGTGAGACACGTGGATATACTCTATTATCTGTCTTCCATCTATGCTGTTCCTTCTGAGCAGGCTGAGTGAGACACGTGGATATACTCTATCTCTGTCTTCAACCTCTGTTGTTCCTTCTGAGCAGGCTGAGTGAGGTGTAGATCAGACACGTGTATATACTCTATCTTTGTATTCTACCTCTGTTGTTCCTTCTGAGCAGGCTGAGTGAGACACGTGGATATACTCTATCTCTGTCTTTTACCTCTGCTGTTTCTTCTGAGCAGGCTGAGTGGGGTGTAGATTAGACACGTGGATATACTCTATCTCTGTCTTCTAGCTCTGCTGTTCCTTCTGAGCAGGCTGAGAGAGACACATGGATATACTCTATTTCTGTCTTCTACCTCTGCTGTTTCTTCTGAGCAGGCTGAGTGCGGTGTAGATCAGACACGTGGATATACTCTATCTCTGTCTTTTACCTCTGCTGTTTCTTCTGAGCAGGCTGAGTGGGGTGTAGGTGGATATACTCTATCTCTGTCTTCTAGCTCTGCTGTTCCTTCTGAGCAGGCTGAGAGAGACACGTGGATATACTATATCTCTGTCTTCTACCCCTGCTGTTCATTATGAGCAGGCTAAGTGAGGTGTAGATCCGACACGTGGATATAATCTATCTCTGTCTTCAACCTCTGCTGGTCCTTCTGAGTAGGCTGAGTGAGACACGTGGATAAACTCTATCTCTGTCTTCTACCTCTGATGTTCCTTCTGAGTAGGCTGAGTGAGGTGTAGATCAGACACGTGGATATACTCTATCTCTGTCTTCTACCTCTGCTGTTCCTTCTGAGCAGGCTGAGTGAGGTGTAGATCAGACACGTGGATATACTCTATCTCTGTTTTGTACCTCTGCTGTTCCTTCTGAGCAGGCTGAGTGAGACACGTGGATATACCCTATCTCTGTCTTCTACCTCTGCTGTTCCATTTGAGCAGGCTGAGTGAGACACGTGGATATACTCTATTATCTGTCTTCCATCTATGCTGTTCCTTCTGAGCAGGCTGAGTGAGACACGTGGATATACTCTATCTCTGTCTTCAACCTCTGTTGTTCCTTCTGAGCAGGCTGAGTGAGGTGTAGATCAGACACGTGTATATACTCTATCTTTGTATTCTACCTCTGTTGTTCCTTCTGAGCAGGCTGAGTGAGACACGTGGATATACTCTATCTCTGTCTTTTACCTCTGCTGTTTCTTCTGAGCAGGCTGAGTGGGGTGTAGATTAGACACGTGGATATACTCTATCTCTGTCTTCTAGCTCTGCTGTTCCTTCTGAGCAGGCTGAGAGAGACACATGGATATACTCTATTTCTGTCTTCTACCTCTGCTGTTTCTTCTGAGCAGGCTGAGTGCGGTGTAGATCAGACACGTGGATATACTCTATCTCTGTCTTCTACCTCTGCTGTTCCTTCTGAGCAGGCTGAGTGAGACACGTGGATATACTCTATATCTGTCTTCTACCTCTGCTGTTCATTATGTGCAGGCTGAGTGAGACACGTGGATATACTATATCTCTGTCTTCTACCCCTGCTGTTCCTTATGAGCAGGCTGAGAGAGGTGTAGATCAGACACGTGGATATACTATATCTCTGTCTTCTACCTCTGCTGTTATTTCTGAGCAGGCTGAGTGAGGTGTAGATCAGACACGTGGATATACTCTATCTCTGTCTTCTACCTCTGCTGTTCCTTCTGAGCAGGATGAGTGAGACACGTGGATATACTCTATCTCTGTCTTCTACCTCTGCTGTTCCTTCCGAGCAGGCTGAGTGACGTGTAGATCAGACACGTGGATATACTCTATCTCTGTTTTGTAACTCTGCTGTTCCTTCTGAGCAGGCTGAGTGAGACACGTGGATATACTCTATCTCTGTCTTCTACCTCTGCTGTTCCATCTGAGCAGGCTGAGTGAGGTGTAGATCAGACACGTGGATATACTATATCTCTGTCTTCTAGCTCTGCTGTTCCTTCTGAGCAGGCTGAGAGAGACACGTGGCTATACTCTATTTCTGTCTTCTACCTCTGCTGTTTCTTCTGAGCAGGCTGAGTGCGGTGTAGATCAGACACGTGGATATACTCTATCTCTGTCTTCTACCTCTGCTGTTTCTTCTGAGCAGGCTGAGTGAGACACGTGGATATACTCTATCTCTGTCTTCTACCTCTGCTGTTCATTATGTGCAGGTTGAGTGAGACACGTGGATATACTATATCTCTGTCTTCTACCCCTGCTGTTCATTATGAGCAGGCTAAGTGAGGTGTAGATCCGACACGTGGATATAATCTATCTCTGTCTTCAACCTCTGCTGGTCCTTCTGAGTAGGCTGAGTGAGACACGGGGATAAACTCTATCTCTGTCTTCTACATCTGATGTTCCTTCTGAGTAGGCTGAGTGAGGTGTAGATTAGACACGTGGATATACTCTATCTCTGTCTTCTACCTCTGCTGTTCCTTCTGAGCAGGCTGAGTGAGGTGTAGATCAGACACGTGGATATACTCTATCTCTGTTTTGTACCTCTGCTGTTCCTTCTGAGCAGGCTGAGTGAGACACGTGGATATACCCTATCTCTGTCTTCTACCTCTGCTGTTTCATTTGAGCAGGCTGAGTGAGACACGTGGATATACTCTATTATCTGTCTTCCATCTATGCTGTTCCTTCTGAGCAGGCTGAGTGAGACACATGGATATACTCTATCTCTGTCTTCAACCTCTGTTGTTCCTTCTGAGCAGGCTGAGTGAGACACGTGGATATACTCTATCTCTGTCTTTTACCTCTGCTGTTTCTTCTGAGCAGGCTGAGTGGGGTGTAGGTGGATATACTCTATCTCTGTCTTCTAGCTCTGCTGTTCCTTCTGAGCAGGCTGAGAGAGACACATGGATATACTCTATTTCTGTCTTCTACCTCTGCTGTTTCTTCTGAGCAGGCTGAGTGCGGTGTAGATCAGACACGTGGATATACTCTATCTCTGTCTTCTACCTCTGCTGTTTCTTCTGAGCAGGCTGAGTGAGACACGTGGATATACTCTATCTCTGTCTTCTACCTCTGCTGTTCATTATGTGCAGGTTGAGTGAGACACGTGGATATACTATATCTCTGTCTTCTACCCCTGCTGTTCATTATGAGCAGGCTAAGTGAGGTGTAGATCCGACACGTGGATATAATCTATCTCTGTCTTCAACCTCTGCTGGTCCTTCTGAGTAGGCTGAGTGAGACACGTGGATAAACTCTATCTCTGTCTTCTACATCTGATGTTCCTTCTGAGTAGGCTGAGTGAGGTGTATATTAGACACGTGGATATACTCTATCTCTGTCTTCTACCTCTGCTGTTCCTTCTGAGCAGGCTGAGTGAGGTGTAGATCAGACACGTGGATATACTCTATCTCTGTTTTGTACCTCTGCTGTTCATTCTGAGCAGGCTGAGTGAGACACGTGGATATACCCTATCTCTGTCTTCTATCTCTGCTGTTCCATTTGAGCAGGCTGAGTGAGACACGTGGATATACTCTATTATCTGTCTTCCATCTATGCTGTTCCTTCTGAGCAGGCTGAGTGAGACACGTGGATATACTCTATCTCTGTCTTCAACCTCTGTTGTTCCTTCTGAGCAGGCTGAGTGACGTGTAGATCAGACACGTGTATATACTCTATCTCTGTATTCTACCTCTGTTGTTCCTTCTGAGCAGGCTGAGTGAGACACGTGGATATACTCTATCTCTGTCTTTTACCTCTGCTGTTTCTTCTGAGCAGGCTGAGTGGGGTGTAGATTAGACACGTGGATATACTCTATCTCTGTCTTCTAGCTCTGCTGTTCCTTCTGAGCAGGCTGAGAGAGACACGTGGATATACTCTATTTCTGTCTTCTACCTCTGCTGTTTCTTCTGAGCAGGCTGAGTGCGGTGTAGATCAGACACGTGGATATACTCTATCTCTGTCTTCTACCTCTGCTGTTCCTTCTGAGCAGGCTGAGTGGGGTGTAGATCAGACACGTGGATATACTCTATCTCTGTCTTCTAGCTCTGCTGTTCCTTCTGAGCAGGCTGAGAGAGACACGTGGATATACTCTATCTCTGTCTTCTACCTCTGCTGTTCCTTCTGAGCAGGCTGAGTGAGGTGTAGATCAGACACGTGGATATACTCTATCTCTGTCTTCTAGCTCTGCTGTTCCTTCTGAGCAGGCTGAGAGAGACACGTGGATATACTCTATCTCTGACTTCTACCTCTGCTGTTCACTAATTGCAGGCTGAGTGAGACACGTGGATATACTATATCTCTGTCTTCTACCCCTGCTGTTCCTTATGAGCAGGCTAAGTGAGGTGTAGATCAGACACGTGGATATAATCTATCTCTGTCTTCAACCTCTGCTGGTCCTTCTGAGTAGGCTGAGTGAGACACGTGGATATACTCTATCTCTGTCTTCCACCTCTGATGTTCCTTCTGAGTAGGCTGAGTGAGGTGTAGATCAGACACGTGGATATACTCTATCTCTGTCTTCTACCTCTGCTGTTCCTTCTGAGCAGGATGAGTGAGACATGTGGATATACTCTATCTCTGTCTTCTACCTCTGCTGTTCCTTCTGAGCAGGCTGAGTGAGACACGTGGATATACTCTATCTCTGTCTTCTACCTCTGCTGTTCCTTCTGAGCAGGCTGAGTGAGGTGTAGATCAGACACGTGGATATACTCTATCTCTGTTTTGTACCTCTGCTGTTCCTTCTGAGCAGGCTGAGTGAGACACGTGGATATACTCTATCTCTGTCTTCTACCTATGCTGTTCCATCTGAGCAGGCTGAGTGAGACACGTGGATATACTCTAGTATCTGTCTTCCATCTATGCTGTTCCTTCTGAGCAGGCTGAGTGAGACACGTGGATATACTCTATCTCTGTCTTCAACCTCTGCTGTTCCTTCTGAGCAGGCTGAGTGAGGTGTAGATCAGACACGTGTATATACTCTATCTCTGTATTCTACCTCTGCTGTTCATTATGTGCAGGCTGAGTGAGACACGTGGATATACTCTATCTCTGTCTTTTACCCCTGCTGTTCCTTATGAGCAGGCTGAGAGAGGTGTAAATCAGACACGTGGATATACTCTATCTCTGTCTTCTACCTCTGCTGTTCCTTCTGAGCAGGTTGAGTGAGACACGTGGATATACTCTATCTCTGTCTTCTACCTATGCTGTTCCTTCTGAGCAGGCTGAGTGAGGTGTAGATCAGACACGTGGATATACTATATCTCTGTCTTCTAGCTCTGCTGTTCCTTCTGAGCAGGCTGAGAGAGACACGTGGCTATACTCTATTTCTGTCTTCTTCCTCTGCTGTTTCTTCTGAGCAGGCTGAGTGCGGTGTAGATCAGACACGTGGATATACTCTATCTCTGTCTTCTACCTCTGCTGTTCCTTCTGAGCAGGCTGAGTGAGACACGTGGATATACTCTATCTCTGTCTTCTACCTCTGCTGTTCATTATGTGCAGGCTGAGTGAGACACGTGGATATACTATATCTCTGTCTTCTACCCCTGCTGTTCATTATGAGCAGGCTAAGTGAGGTGTAGATCCGACACGTGGATATAATCTATCTCTGTCTTCTACCTCTGCTGTTTCTTCTGAGCAGGCTGAGTGCGGTGTAGATCAGACACGTGGATATACTCTATCTCTGTCTTCTACCTCTGCTGTTCCTTCTGAGCAGGCTGAGTGAGACACGTGGATATACTCTATCTCTGTCTTCTACCTCTGCTGTTCATTATGTGCAGGCTGAGTGAGACACGTGGATATACTATATCTCTGTCTTCTACCCCTGCTGTTCATTATGAGCAGGCTAAGTGAGGTGTAGATCCGACACGTGGATATAATCTATCTCTGTCTTCAACCTCTGCTGTTCATTATGTGCAGGCTGAGTGAGACACGTGGATATACTCTATCTCTGTCTTTTACCCCTGCTGTTCCTTATGAGCAGGCTGAAAGAGGTGTAAATCAGACACGTGGATATACTCTATCTCTGTCTTCTACCTCTGCTGTTCCTTCTGAGCAGGTTGAGTGAGACACGTGGATATACTCTAGTATCTGTCTTCCATCTATGCTGTTCCTTCTGAGCAGGCTGAGTGAGACACGTGGATATACTCTATCTCTGTCTTCAACCTCTGCTGTTCCTTCTGAGCAGGCTGAGTGAGGTGTAGATCAGACACGTGTATATACTCTATCTCTGTATTCTACCTCTGCTGTTCATTATGTGCAGGCTGAGTGAGACACGTGGATATACTCTATCTCTGTCTTTTACCCCTGCTGTTCCTTATGAGCAGGCTGAGAGAGGTGTAAATCAGACACGTGGATATACTCTACCTCTGTCTTCTACCTCTGCTGTTCCTTCTGAGCAGGCTGAGTGAGGTGTAGATCAGACACGTGGATATACTATATCTCTGTCTTCTAGCTCTGCTGTTCCTTCTGAGCAGGCTGAGAGAGACACGTGGCTATACTCTATTTCTGTCTTCTACCTCTGCTGTTTCTTCTGAGCAGGCTGAGTGCGGTGTAGATCAGACACGTGGATATACTCTATCTCTGTCTTCTACCTCTGCTGTTCCTTCTGAGCAGGCTGAGTGAGACACGTGGATATACTCTATCTCTGTCTTCTACCTCTGCTGTTCATTATGTGCAGGCTGAGTGAGACACGTGGATATACTATATCTCTGTCTTCTACCCCTGCTGTTCATTATGAGCAGGCTAAGTGAGGTGTAGATCCGACACGTGGATATAATCTATCTTTGTCTTCAACCTCTGCTGTTCCTTCTGAGCAGGCTGAGTGAGACACGTGGATATACTCTATCTCTGTCTTCAACCTCTGCTGTTCCTTCTGAGCAGGCTGAGTGAGATGTAGATCAGACACGTGTATATACTCTATCTCTGTATTCTACCTCTGCTGTTCATTATGTGCAGGCTGAGTGAGACACGTGGATATACTCTATCTCTGTCTTTTACCCCTGCTGTTCCTTATGAGCAGGCTGAGAGAGGTGTAGATCAGACACGTGGATATAATCTATCTCTGTCTTCAACCTCTGCTGGTCCTTCTGAGTAGGCTGAGTGAGACACGTGGATATACTCTATCTCTGTCTTCCACCTCTGATGTTCCTTCTGAGTAGGCTGAGTGAGGTGTAGATCAGACACGTGGATATACTCTATCTCTGTCTTCTACCTCTGCTGTTCCTTCTGAGCAGGATGAGTGAGACATGTGGATATACTCTATCTCTGTCTTCTACCTCTGCTGTTCCTTCTGAGCAGGCTGAGTGAGACACGTGGATATACTCTATCTCTGTCTTCTACCTCTGCTGTTCCTTCTGAGCAGGCTGAGTGAGGTGTAGATCAGACACGTGTATATACTCTATCTCTGTATTCTACCTCTGCTGTTCATTATGTGCAGGCTGAGTGAGACACGTGGATATACTCTATCTCTGTCTTTTACCCCTGCTGTTCCTTATGAGCAGGCTGAGATAGGTGTAAATCAGACACGTGGATATACTCTATCTCTGTCTTCTACCTCTGCTGTTCCTTCTGAGCAGGTTGAGTGAGACACGTGGATATACTCTATCTCTGTCTTCTACCTCTGCTGTTCCTTCTGAGCAGGCTGAGTGAGGTGTAGATCAGACACGTGGATATACTATATCTCTGTCTTCTAGCTCTGCTGTTCCTTCTGAGCAGGCTGAGAGAGACACGTGGCTATACTCTATTTCTGTCTTCTACCTCTGCTGTTTCTTCTGAGAAGGCTGAGTGCGGTGTAGATCAGACACGTGGATATACTCTATCTCTGTCTTCTACCTCTGCTGTTCCTTCTGAGCAGGCTGAGTGAGGTGTAGATCAGACACGTGGATATACTATATCTCTGTCTTCTAGCTCTGCTGTTCCTTCTGAGCAGGCTGAGAGAGACACGTGGCTATACTCTATTTCTGTCTTCTACCTCTGCTGTTTCTTCTGAGAAGGCTGAGTGCGGTGTAGATCAGACACGTGGATATACTCTATCTCTGTCTTCTACCTCTGCTGTTCCTTCTGAGCAGGCTGAGTGAGACACGTGGATATACTCTATCTCTGTCTTCTACCTCTGCTGTTCATTATGTGCAGGCTGAGTGAGACACGTGGATATACTATATCTCTGTCTTCTACCCCTGCTGTTCATTATGAGCAGGCTAAGTGAGGTGTAGATCCGACACGTGGATATAATCTATCTCTGTCTTCAACCTCTGCTGTTCCTTCTGAGCAGGCTGAGTGAGACACGTGGATATACTCTATCTCTGTCTTCAACCTCTGCTGTTCCTTCTGAGCAGGCTGAGTGAGGTGTAGATCAGACACGTGTATATATTCTATCTCTGTATTCTACCTCTGCTGTTCATTATGTGCAGGCTGAGTGAGACACGTGGATATACTCTATCTCTGTCTTTTACCCCTGCTGTTCCTTATGAGCAGGCTGAGAGAGGTGTAAATCAGACACGTGGATATACTCTATCTCTGTCTTCTACCTCTGCTGTTCCTTCTGAGCAGGTTGAGTGAGACACGTGGATATACTCTATCTCTGTCTTCTACCTATGCTGTTCCTTCTGAGCAGGCTGAGTGAGGTGTAGATCAGACACGTGGATATACTATATCTCTGTCTTCTAGCTCTGCTGTTCCTTCTGAGCAGGCTGAGAGAGACACGTGGCTATACTCTATTTCTGTCTTCTTCCTCTGCTGTTTCTTCTGAGCAGGCTGAGTGCGGTGTAGATCAGACACGTGGATATACTCTATCTCTGTCTTCTACCTCTGCTGTTCCTTCTGAGCAGGCTGAGTGAGACACGTGGATATACTCTATCTCTGTCTTCTACCTCTGCTGTTCATTATGTGCAGGCTGAGTGAGACACGTGGATATACTATATCTCTGTCTTCTACCCCTGCTGTTCATTATGAGCAGGCTAAGTGAGGTGTAGATCCGACACGTGGATATAATCTATCTCTGTCTTCTACCTCTGCTGTTTCTTCTGAGCAGGCTGAGTGCGGTGTAGATCAGACACGTGGATATACTCTATCTCTGTCTTCTACCTCTGCTGTTCCTTCTGAGCAGGCTGAGTGAGACACGTGGATATACTCTATCTCTGTCTTCTACCTCTGCTGTTCATTATGTGCAGGCTGAGTGAGACACGTGGATATACTATATCTCTGTCTTCTACCCCTGCTGTTCATTATGAGCAGGCTAAGTGAGGTGTAGATCCGACACGTGGATATAATCTATCTCTGTCTTCAACCTCTGCTGTTCATTATGTGCAGGCTGAGTGAGACACGTGGATATACTCTATCTCTGTCTTTTACCCCTGCTGTTCCTTATGAGCAGGCTGAGAGAGGTGTAAATCAGACACGTGGATATACTCTATCTCTGTCTTCTACCTCTGCTGTTCCTTCTGAGCAGGTTGAGTGAGACACGTGGATATACTCTATCTCTGTCTTCTACCTATGCTGTTCCTTCTGAGCAGGCTGAGTGAGGTGTAGATCAGACACGTGGATATACTATATCTCTGTCTTCTAGCTCTGCTGTTCCTTCTGAGCAGGCTGAGTGAGACACGTGGATATACTCTATCTCTGTCTTCTACCTCTGCTGTTCATTATGTGCAGGCTGAGTGAGACACGTGGATATACTATATCTCTGTATTCTAGCTCTGCTGTTCCTTCTGAGCAGGCTGAGAGAGACACGTGGCTATACTCTATTTCTGTCTTCTACCTCTGCTGTTTCTTCTGAGAAGGCTGAGTGCGGTGTAGATCAGACACGTGGATATACTCTATCTCTGTCTTCTACCTCTGCTGTTCCTTCTGAGCAGGCTGAGTGAGACACGTGGATATACTCTATCTCTGTCTTCTACCTCTGCTGTTCATTATGTGCAGGCTGAGTGAGACACGTGGATATACTATATCTCTGTCTTCTACCCCTGCTGTTCATTATGAGCAGGCTAAGTGAGGTGTAGATCCGACACGTGGATATAATCTATCTCTGTCTTCAACCTCTGCTGTTCCTTCTGAGCAGGCTGAGTGAGACACGTGGATATACTCTATCTCTGTCTTCAACCTCTGCTGTTCCTTCTGAGCAGGCTGAGTGAGGTGTAGATCAGACACGTGTATATACTCTATCTCTGTATTCTACCTCTGCTGTTCATTATGTGCAGGCTGAGTGAGACACGTGGATATACTCTATCTCTGTCTTTTACCCCTGCTGTTCCTTATGAGCAGGCTGAGAGAGGTGTAAATCAGACACGTGGATATACTCTATCTCTGTCTTCTACCTCTGCTGTTCCTTCTGAGCTGGCTGAGTGAGACACGTGGATATACGCTATCTCTGTCTTCTACCTCTGCTGTTCCTTCTGAGCAGGCTGAGTGAGGTGTAGATCAGACACGTGCATATACTCTATCTCTGTTTTGTACCTCTGCTGTTCCTTCTGAGCAGGCTGAGTGAGACACGTGGATATACTCTATCTCTGTCTTCTACCTCGGCTGTTCCATCTGAGCAGGCTGAGTGAGACACGTGGATATACTCTATTATCTGTCTTCCATCTATGCTGTTCCTTCTGAGCAGGCTGAGTGAGACACGTGGATATACTCTATCTCTGTCTTCAACCTCTGCTGTTCCTTCTGAGCAGGCTGAGTGAGGTGTAGATCAGACACGTGTATATACTCTATCTCTGTATTCTACCTCTGCTGTTCCTTCTTAGCAGGCTGAGTGAGACACGTGGATATACTCTATCCCTGTCTTTTACCTCTGCTGTTTCTTCTGAGCAGGCTGAGTGGGGTGTAGATCAGACACGTGGATATACTCTATCTCTGTCTTCTACCTCTGCTGTTCCTTCTGAGCAGGCTGAGTGAGACACGTGGATATACTCTATCTCTGTCTTCTACCTCTGCTGTTTCTTCTGAGAAGGCTGAGTGCGGTGTAGATCAGACACGTGGATATACTCTATCTCTGTCTTCTACCTCTGCTGTTCCTTCTGAGCAGGCTGAGTGAGACACGTGGATATACTCTATCTCTGTCTTCTACCTCTGCTGTTCATTATGTGCAGGCTGAGTGAGACACGTGGATATACTATATCTCTGTCTTCTACCCCTGCTGTTCATTATGAGCAGGCTAAGTGAGGTGTAGATCCGACACGTGGATATAATCTATCTCTGTCTTCAACCTCTGCTGTTCCTTCTGAGCAGGCTGAGTGAGACACGTGGATATACTCTATCTCTGTCTTCAACCTCTGCTGTTCCTTCTGAGCAGGCTGAGTGAGGTGTAGATCAGACACGTGTATATACTCTATCTCTGTATTCTACCTCTGCTGTTCATTATGTGCAGGCTGAGTGAGACACGTGGATATACTCTATCTCTGTCTTTTACCCCTGCTGTTCCTTATGAGCAGGCTGAGAGAGGTGTAAATCAGACACGTGGATATACTCTATCTCTGTCTTCTACCTCTGCTGTTCCTTCTGAGCAGGCTGAGTGAGACACGTGGATATACTCTATCTCTGTCTTCTACCTCGGCTGTTCCATCTGAGCAGGCTGAGTGAGACACGTGGATATACTCTATTATCTGTCTTCCATCTATGCTGTTCCTTCTGAGCAGGCTGAGTGAGACACGTGGATATACTCTATCTCTGTCTTCAACCTCTGCTGTTCCTTCTGAGCAGGCTGAGTGAGGTGTAGATCAGACACGTGTATATACTCTATCTCTGTATTCTACCTCTGCTGTTCCTTCTTAGCAGGCTGAGTGAGACACGTGGATATACTCTATCCCTGTCTTTTACCTCTGCTGTTTCTTCTGAGCAGTCTGAGTGGGGTGTAGATCAGACACGTGGATATACTCTATCTCTGTCTTCTACCTCTGCTGTTCCTTCTGAGCAGGCTGAGTGAGACACGTGGATATACTCTATCTCTGTCTTCTACCTCTGCTGTTTCTTCTGAGAAGGCTGAGTGCGGTGTAGATCAGACACGTGGATATACTCTATCTCTGTCTTCTACCTCTGCTGTTCCTTCTGAGCAGGCTGAGTGAGACACGTGGATATACTCTATCTCTGTCTTCTACCTCTGCTGTTCATTATGTGCAGGCTGAGTGAGACACGTGGATATACTATATCTCTGTCTTCTACCCCTGCTGTTCATTATGAGCAGGCTAAGTGAGGTGTAGATCCGACACGTGGATATAATCTATCTCTGTCTTCAACCTCTGCTGTTCCTTCTGAGCAGGCTGAGTGAGACACGTGGATATACTCTATCTCTGTCTTCAACCTCTGCTGTTCCTTCTGAGCAGGCTGAGTGAGGTGTAGATCAGACACGTGTATATACTCTATCTCTGTATTCTACCTCTGCTGTTCATTATGTGCAGGCTGAGTGAGACACGTGGATATACTCTATCTCTGTCTTTTACCCCTGCTGTTCCTTATGAGCAGGCTGAGAGAGGTGTAAATCAGACACGTGGATATACTCTATCTGTGTCTTCTACCTCTGCTGTTCCTTCTGAGCAGGTTGAGTGAGACACGTGGATATACTCTATCTCTGTCTTCTACCTATGCTGTTCCTTCTGAGCAGGCTGAGTGAGGTGTAGATCAGACACGTGGATATACTATATCTCTGTCTTCTAGCTCTGCTGTTCCTTCTGAGCAGGCTGAGAGAGACACGTGGCTATACTCTATTTCTGTCTTCTACCTCTGCTGTTTCTTCTGAGCAGGCTGAGTGCGGTGTAGATCAGACACGTGGATATACTCTATCTCTGTCTTCTACCTCTGCTGTTCCTTCTGAGCAGGCTGAGTGAGACACGTGGATATACTCTATCTCTGTCTTCTACCTCTGCTGTTCATTATGTGCAGGCTAAGTGAGGTGTAGATCCGACACGTGGATATAATCTATCTCTGTCTTCTACCTCTGCTGTTTCTTCTGAGCAGGCTGAGTGCGGTGTAGATCAGACACGTGGATATACTCTATCTCTGTCTTCTACCTCTGCTGTTCCTTCTGAGCAGGCTGAGTGAGACACGTGGATATACTCTATCTCTGTCTTCTACCTCTGCTGTTCATTATGTGCAGGCTGAGTGAGACACGTGGATATACAATATCTCTGTCTTCTACCCCTGCTGTTCATAATGAGCAGGCTAAGTGAGGTGTATATCCGACACGTGGATATAATCTATCTCTGTCTTCAACCTCTGCTGTTCCTTCTGAGCAGGCTGAGTGAGACACGTGGATATACTCTATCTCTGTCTTCAACCTCTGCTGTTCCTTCTGAGCAGGCTGAGTGAGGTGTAGATCAGACACGTGTATATACTCTATCTCTGTATTCTACCTCTGCTGTTCATTATGTGCAGGCTGAGTGAGACACGTGGATATACTCTATCTCTGTCTTTTACCCCTGCTGTTCCTTATGAGCAGGCTGAGAGAGGTGTAAATCAGACACGTGGATATACTCTATCTCTGTCTTCTACCTCTGCTGTTCCTTCTGAGCAGGTTGAGTGAGACACGTGGATATACTCTATCTCTGTCTTTTACCTCTGCTGTTCCTTCTGAGCAGGCTGAGTGAGGTGTAGATCAGACACGTGGATATACTATATCTCTGTCTTCTAGCTCTGCTGTTCCTTCTGAGCAGGCTGAGAGAGACACGTGGCTATACTCTATTTCTGTCTTCTACCTCTGCTGTTTCTTCTCAGCAGGCTGAGTGCGGTGTAGATCAGACACGTGGATATACTCTATCTCTGTCTTCTACCTCTGCTGTTCCTTCTGAGCAGGCTGAGTGAGACACGTGGATATACTCTATCTCTGTCTTCTACCTCTGCTGTTCATTATGAGCAGGCTAAGTGAGGTGTAGATCCGACACGTGGATATAATATATCTCTGTCTTCAACCTCTGCTGGTCCTTCTGAGTAGGCTGAGTGAGACACGTGGATACACTCTATCTCTGTCTTCTACCTCTGATGTTCCTTCTGAGTAGGCTGAGTGAGGTGTAGATCAGACACGTGGATATACTCTATCTCTGTCTTCTACCTCTGCTGTTCCTTCTGAGCTGGCTGAGTGAGACACGTGGATATACGCTATCTCTGTCTTCTACCTCTGCTGTTCCTTCTGAGCAGGCTGAGTGAGACACGTGGATATACTCTATTATCTGTCTTCCATCTATGCTGTTCCTTCTGAGCAGGCTGAGTGAGACACATGGATATACTCTATCTCTGTCTTCTACCTCGGCTGTTCCATCTGAGCAGGCTGAGTGAGACACGTGGATATACTCTATTATCTGTCTTCCATCTATGCTGTTCCTTCTGAGCAGGCTGAGTGAGACACGTGGATATACTCTATCTCTGTCTTCAACCTCTGCTGTTCCTTCTGAGCAGGCTGAGTGAGGTGTAGATCAGACACGTGTATATACTCTATCTCTGTATTCTACCTCTGCTGTTCCTTCTGAGCAGGCTGAGTGAGACACGTGGATATACTCTATCTCTGTCTTTTACCTCTGCTGTTTCTTCTGAGCAGGCTGAGTGGGGTGTAGATCAGACACGTGGATATACTCTATCTCTGTCTTCTAGCTCTGCTGTTCCTTCTGAGCAGGCTGAGAGAGACACGTGGCTATACTCTATTTATGTCTTCTACCTCTGCTGTTTCTTCTGAGCAGGCTGAGTGCGGTGTAGATCAGACACGTGGATATACTCTATCTCTGTCTTCTACCTCTGCTGTTCCTTCTGAGCAGGCTGAGTGAGACACGTGGATATACTCTATCTCTGTCTTCTACCTCTGCTGTTCATTATGTGCAGGCTGAGTGAGACACGTGGATATACTATATCTCTGTCTTCTACCCCTGCTGTTCATTATGAGCAGGCTAAGTGAGGTGTAGGTCCGACACGTGGATATAATCTATCTCTGTCTTCAACCTCTGCTGGTCCTTCTGAGTAGGCTGAGTGAGACACGTGGATAAACTCTATCTCTGTCTTCTACCTCTGATGTTCCTTCTGAGTAGGATGAGTGAGGTGTAGATCAGACACATGGATATACTCTATCTCTGTCTTCTACCTCTGCTGTTCATTCTGAGCAGGCTGAGTGAGACACGTGGATATACTCTATCTCTGTCTTCTACCTCTGCTGTTCCTTCTGAGCAGGCTGAGTGAGGTGTAGATCAGACACGTGGATATACTCTATCTCTGTTTTGTACCTCTGCTGTTCCTTCTGAGCAGGCTGAGTGAGACACGTGGATATACTCTATCTCTGTCTTCTACCTCGGCTGTTCCATCTGAGCAGGCTGAGTGAGACACGTGGATATACTCTATTATCTGTCTTCCATCTATGCTGTTCCTTCTGAGCAGGCTGAGTGAGACACGTGGATATACTCTATCTCTGTCTTCAACCTCTGCTGTTCCTTCTGAGCAGGCTGAGTGAGGTGTAGATCAGAAACGTGTATATACTCTATCTCTGTCTTCTACCTCTGCTGTTCCTTCTGAGCAGGCTGAGTGAGGTGTAGATCAGACACGTGGATATACTCTATCTCTGTCTTCAACCTCTGCTGGTCCTTCTGAGTAGGCTGAGTGAGACACGTGGATATACTCTATCTCTGTCTTCTACCTCTGCTGTTCCTTCTGAGCAGGCTGAGTGGGGTGTAGATCAGACACGTGGATATACTCTATCTCTGTCTTTTAGCTCTGCTGTTCCTTCTGAGCAGTCTGAGAGAGACACGTGGATATACTCTATCTCTGTCTTCTAGCTCTGCTGTTCCTTCTGAGCAGGCTGAGAGAGACACGTGGATATACTATATCTCTGTCTTCTACCTCTGCTGTTCCTTCTGAGCAGGCTGAGTGAGGTGTAGATCAGACACGTGGATATACTCTATCTCTGTCTTCTAGCTCTGCTGTTCCTTCTGAGCAGGCTGAGAGAGACACGTGGATATACTCTATCTCTGACTTCTACCTCTGCTGTTCACTATGTGCAGGCTGAGTGAGACACGTGGAGATACTATATCTCTGTCTTCTACCCCTGCTGTTCCTGATGAGCAGGCTAAGTGAGGTGTAGATCAGACACGTGGATATAATCTATCTCTGTCTTAAACCTCTGCTGGTCCTTCTGAGTAGGCTGAGTGAGACACGTGGATATACTCTATCTCTGTCTTCCACCTCTGACGTTCCTTCTGAGTAGGCTGAGTGAGGTGTAGATCAGACACGTGGATATACTCTATCTCTGTCTTCTACCTCTGCTGTTCCTTCTGAGCAGGATGAGTGAGACATGTGGATATACTCTATCTCTGTCTTCTACCTCTGCTGTTCCTTCTGAGCAGGCTGAGTGAGACACGTGGATATACTCTATCTCTGTCTTCTACCTCTGCTGTTCCTTCTGAGCAGGCTGAGTGAGGTGTAGATCAGACACGTGGATATACTCTATCTCTGTTTTGTACCTCTGCTGTTCCTTCTGAGCAGGCTGAGTGAGACACGTGGATATACTATATCTCTGTCTTCTACCTATGCTGTTCCATCTGAGCAGGCTGAGTGAGACACGTGGATATACTCTAGTATCTGTCTTCCATCTATGCTGTTCCTTCTGAGCAGGCTGAGTGAGACACGTGGATATACTCTATCTCTGTCTTCAACCTCTGCTGTTCCTTCTGAGCAGGCTGAGTGAGGTGTAGATCAGACACGTGTATATACTCTATCTCTGTATTCTACCTCTGCTGTTCCTTCTGAGCAGGCTGAGTGAGACACGTGGATATACTCTATCTCTGTCTTTTACCTCTGCTGTTTCTTCTGAGCAGGCTGAGTGGGGTGTAGATCAGACACGTGGATATACTCTATCTCTGTCTTCTAGCTCTGCTGTTCCTTCTGAGCAGGCTGAGAGAGACACGTGGCTATACTCTATTTATGTCTTCTACCTCTGCTGTTTCTTCTGAGCAGGCTGAGTGCGGTGTAGATCAGACACGTGGATATTCTCTATCTTTGTCTTCTACCTCTGCTGTTCCTTCTGAGCAGGCTGAGTGAGACACGTGGATATACTCTATCTCTGTCTTCTACCTCTGCTGTTCATTATGTGCAGGCTGAGTGAGACACGTGGATATACTATATCTCTGTCTTCTACCCCTGCTGTTCATTATGAGCAGGCTAAGTGAGGTGTAGATCCGACACGTGGATATAATCTATCTCTGTCTTCAACCTCTGCTGGTCCTTCTGAGTAGGCTGAGTGAGACACGTGGATAAACTCTATCTCTGTCTTCTACCTCTGATGTTCCTTCTGAGTAGGCTGAGTGAGGTGTAGATCAGACACGTGGATATACTCTATCTCTGTCTTCTACCTCTGCTGTTCATTCTGAGCAGGCTGAGTGAGACACGTGGATATACTCTATCTCTGTCTTCTACCTCTGCTGTTCCTTCTGAGCAGGCTGAGTGAGACACGTGGATATACTCTATCTCTGTCTTCTACCTCGGCTGTTCCATCTGAGCAGGCTGAGTGAGACACGTGGATATACTCTATTATCTGCCTTCCATCTATGCTGTTCCTTCTGAGCAGGCTGAGTGAGACACGTGGATATACTCTATCTCTGTCTTCAACCTCTGCTGTTCCTTCTGAGCAGGCTGAGTGAGGTGTAGATCAGACACGTGTATATACTCTATCTCTGTCTTCTACCTCTGCTGTTCCTTCTGAGCAGGCTGAGTGAGGTGTAGATCAGACACGTGGATATACTCTATCTCTGTCTTCAACCTCTGCTGGTCCTTCTGAGTAGGCTGAGTGAGACACGTGGATACACTCTATCTCTGTCTTCTACCTCTGATGTTCCTTCTGAGTAGGCTGAGTGAGGTGTAGATCAGACACGTGGATATACTCTATCTCTGTCTTCTACCTCTGCTGTTCCTTCTGAGCTGGCTGAGTGAGACACGTGGATATACGCTATCTCTGTCTTCTACCTCTGCTGTTCCTTCTGAGCAGGCTGAGTGAGGTGTAGATCAGACACGTGCATATACTCTATCTCTGTTTTGTACCTCTGCTGTTCCTTCTGAGCAGGCTGAGTGAGACACGTGGATATACTCTATCTCTGTCTTCTACCTCGGCTGTTCCATCTGAGCAGGCTGAGTGAGACACGTGGATATACTCTATTATCTGTCTTCCATCTATGCTGGTCCTTCTGAGTAGGCTGAGTGAGACACGTGGATACACTCTATCTCTGTCTTCTACCTCTGCTGTTCCTTCTGAGCAGGCTGAGTGGGGTGTAAATCAGACACGTGGATATACTCTATCTCTGTCTTCTAGCTCTGCTGTTCCTTCTGAACAGGCTGAGAGAGACACGTGGATATACTCTATCTCTGTCTTCTAGCTCTGCTGTTTCTTCTGAGCAGGCTGAGAGAGACACGTGGATATACTATATCTCTGTCTTCTACCTCTGCTGTTCCTTCTGAGCAGGCTGAGTGAGGTGTAGATCAGACACGTGGATATACTCTATCTCTGTCTTCTAGCTCTGCTGTTCCTTCTGAGCAGGCTAAGAGAGACACGTGGATATACTCTATCTCTGACTTCTACCTCTGCTGTTCACTATGTGCAGGCTGAGTGAGACACGTGGATATACTATATCTCTGTCTTCTACCCCTGCTGTTCCTTATGAGCAGGCTAAGTGAGGTGTAGATCAGACACGTGGATATAATCTATCTCTGTCTTAAACCTCTGCTGGTCCTTCTGAGTAGGCTGAGTGAGACACGTGGATATACTCTATCTCTGTCTTCCACCTCTGATGTTCCTGCTGAGTAGGCTGAGTGAGGTGTAGATCAGACACGTGGATATACTCTATCTCTGTCTTCTACCTCTGCTGTTCCTTCTGAGCAGGATGAGTGAGACATGTGGATATACTCTATCTCTGTCTTCTACCTCTGCTGTTCCTTCTGAGCAGGCTGAGTGAGACACGTGGATATACTCTATCTCTGTATTCTACCTCTGCTGTTCCTTCTGAGCAGGCTGAGTGAGGTGTAGATCAGACACGTGGATATACTCTATCTCTGTTTTGTACCTCTGCTGTTCCTTCTGAGCAGGCTGAGTGAGACACGTGGATATACTATATCTCTGTCTTCTACCTATGCTGTTCCATCTGAGCAGGCTGATTGAGACACGTGGATATACTCTAGTATCTGTCTTCCATCTATGCTGTTCCTTCTGAGCAGGCTGAGTGAGACACGTGGATATACTATATCTCTGCCTTCAACCTCTGCTGTTCCTTCTGAGCAGGCTGAGTGAGACACGTGGATATACTCTATCTCTGTATTCTACCTCTGCTGTTCCTTCTGAGCAGGCTGAGTGAGGTGTAGATCAGACACGTGGATATACTCTATCTCTGTTTTGTACCTCTGCTGTTCCTTCTGAGCAGGCTGAGTGAGACACGTGGATATACTATATCTCTGTCTTCTACCTATGCTGTTCCATCTGAGCAGGCTGATTGAGACACGTGGATATACTCTAGTATCTGTCTTCCATCTATGCTGTTCCTTCTGAGCAGGCTGAGTGAGACACGTGGATATACTATATCTCTGCCTTCAACCTCTGCTGTTCCTTCTGAGCAGGCTGAGTGAGGTGTAGATCAGACACGTGTATATACTCTATCTCTGTATTCTACCTCTGCTGTTCATTATGTGCAGGCTGAGTGAGACACGTGGATATACTCTATCTCTGTCTTTTACCCCTGCTGTTCCTTATGAGCAGGCTGAGAGAGGTGTAAATCAGACACGTGGATATACTCTATCTCTGTCTTCTACCTCTGCTGTTCCTTCTGAGCAGGTTGAGTGCGACACGTGGATATACTCTATCTATGTCTTCAACCTCTGCTGTTCCTTCTGAGCAGGCTGAGTGAGGTGTAGATCAGACACGTGTATATACTCTATCTCTGTCTTCTACCTCTGCTGTTCCTTCTGAGCAGGCTGAGTGAGGTGTAGATCAGACACGTGGATATACTCTATCTCTGTCTTCAACCTCTGCTGGTCCTTCTGAGTAGGCTGAGTGAGACACGTGGATATACTCTATCTCTGTCTTCTACCTCTGCTGTTCCTTCTGAGCAGGCTGAGTGGGGTGTAGATCAGACACGTGGATATACTCTATCTCTGTCTTCTAGCTCTGCTGTTCCTTCTGAGCAGGCTGAGAGAGACACGTGGATATACTCTATCTCTGTCTTCTAGCTCTGCTGTTCCTTCTGAGCAGGCTGAGAGAGACACGTGGATATACTATATCTCTGTCTTCTACCTCTGCTGTTCCTTCTGAGCAGGCTGAGTGAGGTGTAGATCAGACACGTGGATATACTCTATCTCTGTCTTCTAGCTCTGCTGTTCTTTCTGAGCAGGCTGAGAGAGACACGTGGATATACTCTATCTCTGACTTCTACCTCTGCTGTTCACTATGTGCAGGCTGAGTGAGACACGTGGATATACTATATCTCTGTCTTCTACCCCTGCTGTTCCTTATGAGCAGGCTAAGTGAGGTGTAGATCAGACACGTGGATATAATCTATCTCTGTCTTCAACCTCTGCTGGTCCTTCTGAGTAGGCTGAGTGAGACACGTGGATATACTCTATCTCTGTCTTCCACCTCTGATGTTCCTTCTGAGTAGGCTGAGTGAGGTGTAGATCAGACACGTGGATATACTCTATCTCTGTCTTCTACCTCTGCTGTTCCTTCTGAGCAGGATGAGTGAGACATGTGGATATACTCTATCTCTGTCTTCTACCTCTGCTGTTCCTTCTGATCAGGCTGAGTGAGACACGTGGATATACTCTATCTCTGTCTTCTACCTCTGCTGTTCCTTCTGAGCAGGCTGAGTGAGGTGTAGATCAGACACGTGGATATACTCTATCTCTGTTTTGTACCTCTGCTGTTCCTTCTGAGCAGGCTGAGTGAGACACGTGGATATACTATATCTCTGTCTTCTACCTATGCTGTTCCATCTGAGCAGGCTGAGTGAGACACCTGGATATACTCTAGTATCTGTCTTCCATCTATGCTGTTCCTTCTGAGCAGGCTGAGTGAGACACGTGGATATACTATATCTCTGTCTTCAACCTCTGCTGTTCCTTCTGAGCAGGCTGAGTGAGGTGTAGATCAGACACGTGTATATACTCTATCTCTGTATTCTAACTCTGCTGTTCATTATGTGCAGGCTGAGTGAGACACGTGGATATACTCTATCTCTGTCTTTTACCCCTGCTGTTCCTTCTGAGCAGGCTGAGTGAGGTGTAGATCAGACACGTGGATATACTATATCTCTGTCTTCTAGCTCTGCTGTTCCTTCTGAGCAGGCTGAGAGAGACACGTGGCTATACTCTATTTCTGTCTTCTACCTCTGCTGTTTCTTCTCAGCAGGCTGAGTGCGGTGTAGATCAGACACGTGGATATACTCTATATCTGTCTTCTACCTCTGCTGTTCCTTCTGAGCAGGCTGAGTGAGACACGTGGATATACTCTATCTCTGTCTTCTACCTCTGCTGTTCATTATGTGCAGGCTGAGTGAGACATGTGGATATACTATATCTCTGTCTTCTACCTCTGCTGTTCGAACTGAGCAGGCTGAGTGAGGTGTAGATCAGACAGGTGGATATACTCTATCTCTGTCTTCTACCTCTGCTGTTCCTTCTGAGCAGGCTGAGTGAGACACGTGGATATACTCTATCTCTGTCTTCTACCTCTGCTGTTCATTATGTGCAGGCTGAGTGAGACACGTGGATATACTATATCTCTGTCTTCTACCCCTGCTGTTCATTATGAGCAGGCTAAGTGAGGTGTAGATCCGACACGTGGATATAATCTATCTCTGTCTTCAACCTCTGCTGGTCCTTCTGAGTAGGCTGAGTGAGACACGTGGATAAACTCTATCTCTGTCTTCTACCTCTGATGTTCCTTCTGAGTAGGCTGAGTGAGGTGTAGATCAGACACGTGGATATACTCTATCTCTGTCTTCTACCTCTGCTGTTCCTTCTGAGCAGGCTGAGTGAGACACGTGGATATACTCTATCTCTGTCTTCTACCTCTGCTGTTCCTTCTGAGCAGGCTGAGTGAGGTGTAGATCAGACACGTGCATATACTCTATCTCTGTTTTGTACCTCTGCTGTTCCTTCTGAGCAGGCTGAGTGAGACACGTGGATATACTCTATCTCTGTCTTCTACCTCGGCTGTTCCATCTGAGCAGGCTGAGTGAGACACGTGGATATACTCTATTATCTGTCTTCCATCTATGCTGTTCCTTCTGAGCAGGCTGAGTGAGACACGTGGATATACTCTATCTCTGTCTTCAACCTCTGCTGTTCCTTCTGAGCAGGCTGAGTGAGGTGTAGATCAGACACGTGTATATACTCTATCTCTGTATTCTACCTCTGCTGTTCCTTCTGAGCAGGCTGAGTGAGACACGTGGATATACTCTATCTCTGTCTTTTACCTCTGCTGTTTCTTCTGAGCAGGATGAGTGGGGTGTAGATCAGACACGTGGATATACTCTATCTCTGTCTTCTAGCTCTGCTGTTCCTTCTGAGCAGGCTGTGAGAGACACGTGGCTATACTCTATTTATGTCTTCTACCTCTGCTGTTTCTTCTGAGCAGGCTGAGTGCGGTGTAGATCAGACACGTGGATATACTCTATCTCTGTCTTCTACCTCTGCTGTTCCTTCTGAGCAGGCTGAGTGAGACACGTGGATATACTCTATCTCTGTCTTCTACCTCTGCTGTTCATTATGTGCAGGCTGAGTGAGACACGTGGATATACTATATCTCTGTCTTCTACCCCTGCTGTTCATTATGAGCAGGCTAAGTGAGGTGTAGATCCGACACGTGGATATAATCTATCTCTGTCTTCAACCTCTGCTGGTCCTTCTGAGTAGGCTGAGTGAGACACGTGGATAAACTCTATCTCTGTCTTCTACCGCTGATGTTCCTTCTGAGTAGGCTGAGTGAGGTGTAGATCAGACACGTGGATATACTCTATCTCTGTCTTCTACCTCTGCTGTTCCTTCTGAGCAGGCTGAGTGAGACACGTGGATATACTCTATCTCTGTCTTCTACCTCTGCTGTTCCTTCTGAGCAGGATGAGTGAGGTGTAGATCAGACACGTGCATATACTCTATCTCTGTTTTGTACCTCTGCTGTTCCTTCTGAGCAGGCTGAGTGAGACACGTGGATATACTCTATCTCTGTCTTCTACCTCGGCTGTTCCATCTGAGCAGGCTGAGTGAGACACGTGGATATACTCTATTATCTGTCTTCCATCTATGCTGTTCCTTCTGAGCAGGCTGAGTGAGACACGTGGATATACTCTATCTCTGTCTTCAACCTCTGCTGTTCCTTCTGAGCAGGCTGAGTGAGGTGTAGATCAGACACGTGTATATACTCTATCTCTGTATTCTACCTCTGCTGTTCCTTCTGAGCAGGCTGAGTGAGACACGTGGATATACTCTATCTCTGTCTTTTACCCCTGCTGTTCCTTATGAGCAGGCTGAGAGAGGTGTAAATCAGACACGTGGATATACTCTATCTCTGTCTTCTACCTCTGCTGTTCCTTCTGAGCAGGTTGAGTGAGACACGTGGATATACTCTATCTCTGTCTTCTACTTCTGCTGTTCCTTCTGAGCAGGCTGAGTGAGGTGTAGATCAGACACGTGGATATACTATATCTCTGTCTTCTAGCTCTGCTGTTCCTTCTGAGCAGGCTGAGAGAGACACGTGGCTATACTCTATTTCTGTCTTCTACCTCTGCTGTTTCTTCTGAGCAGGCTGAGTGCGGTGTAGATCAGACACGTGGATATACTCTATCTCTGTCTTCTACCTCTGCTGTTCCTTCTGAGCAGGCTGAGTGAGACACGTGGATATACTCTATCTCTGTCTTCTACCTCTGCTGTTCATTATGTGCAGGCTGAGTGAGACACGTGGATATACTATATCTCTGTCTTCTACCCCTGCTGTTCATTATGAGCAGGCTAAGTGAGGTGTAGATCCGACACGTGGATATAATCTATCTCTGTCTTCAACCTCTGCTGGTCCTTCTGAGTAGGCTGAGTGAGACACGTGGATAAACTCTATCTCTGTCTTCTACCTCTGATGTTCCTTCTGAGTAGGCTGAGTGAGGTGTAGATCAGACACGTGGATATACTCTATCTCTGTCTTCTACCTCTGCTGTTCCTTCTGAGCAGGCTGAGTGAGACACGTGGATATACTCTATCTCTGTCTTCTACCTCTGCTGTTCCTTCTGAGCAGGCTGAGTGAGGTGTAGATCAGACACGTGGATATACTCTATCTCTGTTTTGTACCTCTGCTCTTCCTTCTGAGCAGGCTGAGTGAGACACGTGGATATACTCTATCTCTGTCTTCTACCTCGGCTGTTCCATCTGAGCAGGCTGAGTGAGACACGTGGATATACTCTATTATCTGTCTTCCACCTATGCTGTTCCTTCTGAGCAGGCTGAGTGAGACACGTGGATATACTCTATCTCTGTCGTCAACCTCTGCTGTTCCTTCTGAGCAGGCTGAGTGAGGTGTAGATCAGACACGTGTATATACTCTATCTCTGTCTTCTACCTCGGCTGTTCCTTCTGAGCAGGCTGAGTGAGGTGTAGATCAGACACGTGGATATACTCTATCTCTGTCTTCAACCTCTGCTGGTCCTTCTGAGTAGGCAGAGTGAGACACGTGGATATACTCTATCTCTGTCTTCTACCTCTGCTGTTCCTTCTGAGCAGGCTGAGTGGGGTGTAAATCAGACACGTGGATATACTCTATCTCTGTCTTCTAGCTCTGCTGTTCCTTCTGAGCAGGCTGAGTGAGACACGTGGATATACTCTATCTCTGTCTTCTACCTCTGCTGTTCCTTCTGAGCAGGCTGAGTGAGGTGTAGATCAGACACGTGGATATACTCTATCTCTGTTTTGTACCTCTGCTCTTCCTTCTGAGCAGGCTGAGTGAGACACGTGGATATACTCTATCTCTGTCTTCTACCTCGGCTGTTCCATCTGAGCAGGCTGAGTGAGACACGTGGATATACTCTATTATCTGTCTTCCACCTATGCTGTTCCTTCTGAGCAGGCTGAGTGAGACACGTGGATATACTCTATCTCTGTCGTCAACCTCTGCTGTTCCTTCTGAGCAGGCTGAGTGAGGTGTAGATCAGACACGTGTTTACACTCTATCTCTGTCTTCTACCTCGGCTGTTCCTTCTGAGCAGGCTGAGTGAGGTGTAGATCAGACACGTGGATATACTCTATCTCTGTCTTCTACCTCGGCTGTTCCATCTGAGCAGGCTGAGTGAGACACGTGGATATACTCTATTATCTGTCTTCCACCTATGCTGTTCCTTCTGAGCAGGCTGAGTGAGACACGTGGATATACTCTATCTCTGTCGTCAACCTCTGCTGTTCCTTCTGAGCAGGCTGAGTGAGGTGTAGATCAGACACGTGTATACACTCTATCTCTGTCTTCTACCTCTGCTGTTCCTTCTGAGCAGGCTGAGTGGGGTGTAAATCAGACACGTGGATATACTCTATCTCTGTCTTCTAGCTCTGCTGTTCCTTCTGAGCAGGCTGAGAGAGACACGTGGATATACTCTATCTCTGTCTTCTAGCTCTGCTGTTCCTTCTGAGCAGGCTGAGAGAGACACGTGGATATACTATATCTCTGTCTTCTACATCTGCTGTTCCTTCTGAGCAGGCTGAGTGAGGTGTAGATCAGACACGTGGATATACTCTATCTCTGTCTTCTAGCTCTGCTGTTCCTTCTGAGCAGGCTGAGAGAGACACGTGGATATACTCTATCTCTGACTTCTACCTCTGCTGTTCACTATGTGCAGGCTGAGTGAGACACGTGGATATACTATATCTCTGTCTTCTACCCCTGCTGTTCCTTATGAGCAGGCTAAGTGAGGTGTAGATCAGACACGTGGATATAATCTATCTCTGTCTTAAACCTCTGCTGGTCCTTCTGAGTAGGCTGAGTGAGACACGTGGATATACTCTATCTCTGTCTTCCACCTCTGATGTTCCTTCTGAGTAGGCTGAGTGAGGTGTAGATCAGACACGTGGATATACTCTATCTCTGTCTTCTACCTCTGCTGTTCCTTCTGAGCAGGATGAGTGAGACATGTGGATATACTCTATCTCTGTCTTCTACCTCTGCTGTTCCTTCTGAGCAGGCTGAGTGAGACACGTGGATATACTATATATCTGTCTTCTACCCCTGCTGTTCATTATGAGCAGGCTAAGTGAGGTGTAGATCCGACACGTGGATATAATCTATCTCTGTCTTCAACCTCTGCTGGTCCTTCTGAGTAGGCTGAGTGAGACACGTTGATAAACTCTATCTCTGTCTTCTACCTCTGATGTTCCTTCTGAGTAGGCTGAGTGAGGTGTAGATCAGACACGTGGATATACTCTATCTCTGTCTTCTACCTCTGCTGTTCCTTCTGAGCAGGCTGAGTGAGACACGTGGATATACTCTATCTCTGTCTTCTACCTCTGCTGTTCCTTCTGAGCAGGCTGAGTGAGGTGTAGATCAGACACGTGCATATACTCTATCTCTGTTTTGTACCTCTGCTGTTCCTTCTGAGCAGGCTGAGTGAGACACGTGGATATACTCTATCTGTGTCTTCTACCTCGGCTGTTCCATCTGAGCAGGCTGAGTGAGACACGTGGATATACTCTATTATCTGTCTTCCATCTATGCTGTTCCTTCTGAGCAGGCTGAGTGAGACACGTGGATATACTCTATCTCTGTCTTCAACCTCTGCTGTTCCGTCTGAGCAGGCTGAGTGAGGTGTAGATCAGACACGTGTATATACTCTATCTCTGTATTCTACCTCTGCTGTTCCTTCTGAGCAGGCTGAGTGAGACACGTGGATATACTCTATCTCTGTCTTTTACCTCTGCTGTTTCTTCTGAGCAGGCTGAGTGGGGTGTAGATCAGACACGTGTATATACTCTATCTCTGTCTTCTAGCTCTGCTGTTCCTTCTGAGCAGGCTGAGAGAGACACGTGGCTATACTCTATTTATGTCTTCTACCTCTGCTGTTTCTTCTGAGCAGGCTGAGTGCGGTGTAGATCAGACACGTGGATATACTCTATCTCTGTCTTCTACCTCTGCTGTTCATTATGTGCAGGCTGAGTGAGACACGTGGATATACTATATCTCTGTCTTCTACCCCTGCTGTTCATTATGAGCAGGCTAAGTGAGGTGTAGATCCGACACGTGGATATAATCTATCTCTGTCTTCAACCTCTGCTGGTCCTTCTGAGTAGGCTGAGTGAGACACGTGGATAAACTCTATCTCTGTCTTCTACCTCTGATGTTCCTTCTGAGTAGGCTGAGTGAGGTGTAGATCAGACACGTGGATATACTCTATCTCTGTCTTCTACCTCTGCTGTTCCTTCTGAGCAGGCTGAGTGAGACACGTGGATATACTCTATCTCTGTCTTCTACCTCTGCTGTTCATTCTGAGCAGGCTGAGTGAGGTGTAGATCAGACACGTGCATATACTCTATCTCTGTTTTTGTACCTCTGCTGTTCCTTCTGAGCAGGCTGAGTGAGACACGTGGATATACTCTATCTCTGTCTTCTACCTCGGCTGTTCCATCTGAGCAGGCTGAGTGAGACACGTGGATATACTCTATTATCTGTCTTCCATCTATGCTGTTCCTTCTGAGCAGGCTGAGTGAGACACGTGGATATACTCTATCTCTGTCTTCTAGCTCTGCTGTTCCTTCTGAGCAGGCTGAGAGAGACACGTGGATATACTCTATCTCTGTCTTCTAGCTCTGCTGTTCCTTCTGAGCAGGCTGAGAGAGACACGTGGATATACTATATCTCTGTCTTCTACATCTGCTGTTCCTTCTGAGCAGGCTGAGTGAGGTGTAGATCAGACACGTGGATATACTCTATCTCTGTCTTCTAGCTCTGCTGTTCCTTCTGAGCAGGCTGAGAGAGACACGTGGATATACTCTATCTCTGACTTCTACCTCTGCTGTTCACTATGTGCAGGCTGAGTGAGACACGTGGATATACTATATCTCTGTCTTCTACCCCTGCTGTTCCTTATGAGCAGGCTAAGTGAGGTGTAGATCAGACACGTGGATATAATCTATCTCTGTCTTAAACCTCTGCTGGTCCTTCTGAGTAGGCTGAGTGAGACACGTGGATATACTCTATCTCTGTCTTCCACCTCTGATGTTCCTTCTGAGTAGGCTGAGTGAGGTTTAGATCAGACACGTGGATATACTCTATCTCTGTCTTCTACCTCTGCTGTTCCTTCTGAGCAGGATGAGTGAGACATGTGGATATACTCTATCTCTGTCTTCTACCTCTGCTGTTCCTTCTGAGCAGGCTGAGTGAGACACGTGGATATACTATATCTCTGTCTTCTACCCCTGCTGTTCATTATGAGCAGGCTAAGTGAGGTGTAGATCAGACACGTGGATATACTCTATCTCTGTCTTCTAGCTCTGCTGTTCCTTCTGAGCAGGCTGAGAGAGACACGTGGCTATACTCTATTTATGTCTTCTACCTCTGCTGTTTCTTCTGAGCAGGCTGAGTGCGGTGTAGATCAGACACGTGGATATTCTCTATCTTTGTCTTCTACCTCTGCTGTTCCTTCTGAGCAGGCTGAGTGAGACACGTGGATATACTCTATCTCTGTCTTTTACCTCTGCTGTTTCTTCTGAGCAGGCTGAGTGGGGTGTAGATCAGACACGTGGATATACTCTATCTCTGTCTTCTAGCTCTGCTGTTCCTTCTGAGCAGGCTGAGAGAGACACGTGGCTATACTATATTTATGTCTTCTACCTCTGCTGTTTCTTCTGAGCAGGCTGAGTGCGGTGTAGATCAGACACGTGGATATACTCTATCTCTGTCTTCTACCTCTGCTGTTCCTTCTGAGCAGGCTGAGTGAGACACGTGGATATACTCTATCTCTGTCTTCTACCTCTGCTGTTCATTATGTGCAGGCTGAGTGAGACACGTGGATATACTATATCTCTGTCTTCTACCCCTGCTGTTCATTATGAGCAGGCTAAGTGAGGTGTAGATCCGACACGTGGATATAATCTATCTCTGTCTTCAACCTCTGCTGGTCCTTCTGAGTAGGCTGAGTGAGACACGTGGATAAACTCTATCTCTGTCTTCTACCTCTGATGTTCCTTCTGAGTAGGCTGAGTGAGGTGTAGATCAGACACGTGGATATACTCTATCTCTGTCTTCTACCTCTGCTGTTCCTTCTGAGCAGGCTGAGTGAGACACGTGGATATACTCTATCTCTGTCTTCTACCTCTGCTGTTCATTCTGAGCAGGCTGAGTGAGGTGTAGATCAGACACGTGCATATACTCTATCTCTGTTTTGTACCTCTGCTGTTCCTTCTGAGCAGGCTGAGTGAGACACGTGGATATACTCTATCTCTGTCTTCTACCTCGGCTGTTCCATCTGAGCAGGCTGAGTGAGACACGTGGATATACTCTATTATCTGTCTTCCATCTATGCTGTTCCTTCTGAGCAGGCTGAGTGAGACACGTGGATATACTCTATCTCTGTCTTCAACCTCTGCTGTTCCTTCTGAGCAGGCTGAGTGAGGTGTAGATCAGACACGTGTATATACTCTATCTCTGTATTCTACCTCTGCTGTTCCTTCTGAGCAGGCTGAGTGAGACACGTGGATATACTCTATCTCTGTCTTTTACCCCTGCTGTTCCTTATGAGCAGGCTGAGAGAGGTGTAAATCAGACACGTGGATATACTCTATCTCTGTCTTCTACCTCTGCTGTTCCTTCTGAGCAGGCTGAGTGAGACACGGGGATATACTCTATCTTTGTCTTCTACCTCTGCTGTTCCTTCTGAGCAGGCTGAGTAAGGTGTAGATCAGACACGTGCATATACTCTATCTCTGTTTTGTACCTCTGCTGTTCCTTCTGAGCAGGCTGAGTGAGACACGTGGATATACTCTATCTCTGTCTTCTACCTCGGCTGTTCCATCTGAGCAGGCTGAGTGAGACACGTGGATATACTCTATTATCTGTCTTCCCTCTATGCTGTTCCTTCTGAGCAGGCTGAGTGAGACACGTGGATATACTCTATCTCTGTCTTCAACCTCTGCTGTTCCTTCTGAGCAGGCTGAGTGAGGTGTAGATCAGACACGTGTATATACTCTATCTCTGTATTCTACCTCTGCTGTTCCTTCTGAGCAGGCTGAGTGAGACACGTGGATATACTCCATCTCTGTCTTTTACCCCTGCTGTTCCTTATGAGCAGGCTGAGAGAGGTGTAAATCAGACACGTGGATATACTCTATCTCTGTCTTCTACCTCTGCTGTTCCTTCTGAGCAGGTTGAGTGAGACACGTGGATATACTCTATCTCTGTCTTCTACTTCTGCTGTTCCTTCTGAGCAGGCTGAGTGAGGTGTAGATCAGACACGTGTATATACTCTATCTCTGTATTCTACCTCTGCTGTTCCTTCTGAGCAGGCTGAGTGAGACACGTGGATATACTCCATCTCTGTCTTTTACCCCTGCTGTTCCTTATGAGCAGGCTGAGAGAGGTGTAAATCAGACACGTGGATATACTCTATCTCTGTCTTCTACCTCTGCTGTTCCTTCTGAGTAGGCTGAGTGAGACACGTGGATAAACTCTATCTCTGTCTTCTACCTCTGATGCTCCTTCTGAGTAGGCTGAGTGAGGTGTAGATCAGACACGTGTATATACTCTATCTCTGTCTTCTACCTCGGCTGTTCCTTCTGAGCAGGCTGAGTGAGGTGTAGATCAGACACGTGGATATACTCTATCTCTGTCTTCAACCTCTGCTGGTCCTTCTGAGTAGGCAGAGTGAGACACGTGGATATACTCTATCTCTGTCTTCTACCTCTGCTGTTCCTTCTGAGCAGGCTGAGTGGGGTGTAAATCAGACACGTGGATATACTCTATCTCTGTCTTCTAGCTCTGCTGTTCCTTCTGAGCAGGCTGAGAGAGACACGTGGATATACTCTATCTCTGTCTTCTAGCTCTGCTGTTCCTTCTGAGCAGGCTGAGAGAGACACGTGGATATACTATATCTCTGTCTTCTACATCTGCTGTTCCTTCTGAGCAGGCTGAGTGAGGTGTAGATCAGACACGTGGATATACTCTATCTCTGTCTTCTAGCTCTGCTGTTCCTTCTGAGCAGGCTGAGAGAGACACGTGGATATACTCTATCTCTGACTTCTACCTCTGCTGTTCACTATGTGCAGGCTGAGTGAGACACGTGGATATACTATATCTCTGTCTTCTACCCCTGCTGTTCCTTATGAGCAGGCTAAGTGAGGTGTAGATCAGACACGTGGATATAATCTATCTCTGTCTTAAACCTCTGCTGGTCCTTCTGAGTAGGCTGAGTGAGACACGTGGATATACTCTATCTCTGTCTTCTACCTCTGCTGTTCCTTCTGAGCAGGCTGAGTGAGACACGTGGATATACTCTATCTCTGTCTTCTACCTCTGCTGTTCATTATGTGCAGGCTGAGTGAGACACGTGGATATACTATATCTCTGTCTTCTACCCCTGCTGTTCATTATGAGCAGGCTAAGTGAGGTGTAGATCCGACACGTGGATATAATCTATCTCTGTCTTCAACCTCTGCTGGTCCTTCTGAGTAGGCTGAGTGAGACACGTGGATAAACTCTATCTCTGTCTTCTACCTCTGATGTTCCTTCTGAGTAGGCTGAGTGAGGTGTAGATCAGACACGTGGATATACTCTATCTCTGTCTTCTACCTCTGCTGTTCCTTCTGAGCAGGCTGAGTGAGACACGGGGATATACTCTATCTTTGTCTTCTACCTCTGCTGTTCCTTCTGAGCAGGCTGAGTGAGGTGTAGATCAGACACGTGCATATACTCTATCTCTGTTTTGTACCTCTGCTGTTCCTTCTGAGCAGGCTGAGTGAGACACGTGGATATACTCTATCTCTGTCTTCTACCTCGGCTGTTCCATCTGAGCAGGCTGAGTGAGACACGTGGATATACTCTATTATCTGTCTTCCCTCTATGCTGTTCCTTCTGAGCAGGCTGAGTGAGACACGTGGATATACTCTATCTCTGTCTTCAACCTCTGCTGTTCCTTCTGAGCAGGCTGAGTGAGGTGTAGATCAGACACGTGTATATACTCTATCTCTGTATTCTACCTCTGCTGTTCCTTCTGAGCAGGCTGAGTGAGACACGTGGATATACTCCATCTCTGTCTTTTACCCCTGCTGTTCCTTATGAGCAGGCTGAGAGAGGTGTAAATCAGACACGTGGATATACTCTATCTCTGTCTTCTACCTCTGCTGTTCCTTCTGAGCAGGTTGAGTGAGACACGTGGATATACTCTATCTCTGTCTTCTACTTCTGCTGTTGCTTCTGAGCAGGCTGAGTGAGGTGTAGATCAGACACGTGGATATACTATATCTCTGTCTTCTAGCTCTGCTGTTCCTTCTGAGCAGGCTGAGAGAGACACGTGGCTATACTATATTTCTGTCTTCTACCTCTGCTGTTTCTTCTGAGCAGGCTGAGTGCGGTGTAGATCAGACACGTGGATATACTCTATCTCTGTCTTCTACCTCTGCTGTTCCTTCTGAGCAGGCTGAGTGAGACACGTGGATATACTCTATCTTTGTCTTCTACCTCTGCTGTTCATTATGTGCAGGCTGAGTGAGACACGTGGATATACTATATCTCTGTCTTCTACCCCTGCTGTTCATTATGAGCAGGCTAAGTGAGGTGTAGATCCGACACGTGGATATAATCTATCTCTGTCTTCAACCTCTGCTGGTACTTCTGAGTAGGCTGAGTGAGACACGTGGATAAACTCTATCTCTGTCTTCTACCTCTGATGTTCCTTCTGAGTAGGCTGAGTGAGGTGTAGATCAGACACGTGGATATACTCTATCTCTGTCTTCTACCTCTGCTGTTCCTTCTGAGCAGGCTGAGTGAGGTGTAGATCAGACACGTGCATATACTCTATCTCTGTTTTGTACCTCTGCTGTTCCTTCTGAGCAGGCTGAGTGCGACACGTGGATATACTCTATCTCTGTCTTCTACCTCGGCTGTTCCATCTGAGCAGGCTGAGTGAGACACGTGGATATACTCTATTATCTGTCTTCCATCTATGCTGTTCCTTCTGAGCAGGCTGAGTGAGACACGTGGATATACTCTATCTCTGTCTTCAACCTCTGCTGTTCCTTCTGAGCAGGCTGAGTGAGGTGTAGATCAGACACGTGTATATACTCTATCTCTGTATTCTACCTCTGCTGTTCCTTCTGAGCAGGCTGAGTGAGACACGTGGATATACTCTATCTCTGTCTTTTACCTCTGCTGTTTCTTATGAGAAGGCTGAGTGGGGTGTAGATCAGACACGTGGATATACTCTATCTCTGTCTTCTAGCTCTGCTGTTCCTTCTGAGCAGGCTGAGAGAGACACGTGGCTATACTCTATTTATGTCTTCTACCTCTGCTGTTTCTTCTGAGCAGGCTGAGTGCGGTGTAGATCAGACACGTGGATATACTCTATCTCTGTCTTCTACCTCTGCTGTTCCTTCTGAGCAGGCTGAGTGAGACACGTGGATATACTCTATCTCTGTCTTCTACCTCTGCTGTTCATTATGTGCAGGCTGAGTGAGACACGTGGATATACTATATCTCTGTCTTCTACCCCTGCTGTTCATTATGAGCAGGCTAAGTGAGGTGTAGATCCGACACGTGGATATAATCTATCTCTGTCTTCAACCTCTGCTGGTCCTTCTGAGTAGGCTGAGTGAGACACGTGGATAAACTCTATCTCTATCTTCTACCTCTGCTGTTCCTTCTGAGCAGGCTGAGTGAGGTGTAGATCAGACACGTGGATATACTCTATCTCTGTTTTGTACCTCTGCTCTTCCTTCTGAGCAGGCTGAGTGAGACACGTGGATATACTCTATCTCTGTCTTCTACCTCGGCTGTTCCATCTGAGCAGGCTGAGTGAGACACGTGGATATACTCTATTATCTGTCTTCCACCTATGCTGTTCCTTCTGAGCAGGCTGAGTGAGACACGTGGATATACTCTATCTCTGTCTTCAACCTCTGCTGTTCCTTCTGAGCAGGCTGAGTGAGGTGTAGATCAGACACGTGTATATACTCTATCTCTGTCTTCTACCTCGGATGTTCCTTCTGAGCAGGCTGAGTGAGGTGTAGATCAGACACGTGGATATACTCTATCTCTGTCTTCAACCTCTGCTGGTCCTTCTGAGTAGGCAGAGTGAGACACGTGGATATACTCTATCTCTGTCTTCTACCTCTGCTGTTCCTTCTGAGCAGGCTGAGTGGGGTGTAAATAAGACACGTGGATATACTCTATCTCTGTCTTCTAGCTCTGCTGTTCCTTCTGAGCAGGCTGAGAGAGACACGTGGATATACTCTATCTCTGTCTTCTAGCTCTGCTGTTCCTTCTGAGCAGGCTGAGAGAGACACGTGGATATACTATATCTCTGTCTTCTACATCTGCTGTTCCTTCTGAGCAGGCTGAGTGAGGTGTAGATCAGACACGTGGATATACTCTATCTCTGTCTTCTAGCTCTGTTGTTCCTTCTGAGCAGGCTGAGAGAGACACGTGGATATACTCTATCTCTGACTTCTACCTCTGCTGTTCACTATGTGCAGGCTGAGTGAGACACGTGGATATACTATATCTCTGTCTTCTACCCCTGCTGTTCCTTATGAGCAGGCTAAGTGAGGTGTAGATCAGACACGTGGATATAATCTATCTCTGTCTTAAACCTCTGCTGGTCCTTCTGAGTAGGCTGAGTGAGACACGTGGATATACTCTATCTCTGTCTTCCACCTCTGATGTTCCTTCTGAGTAGGCTGAGTGAGGTGTAGATCAGACAGGTGGATATACTCTATCTCTGTCTTCTACCTCTGCTGTTCCTTCTGAGCAGGATGAGTGAGACATGTGGATATACTCTATCTCTGTCTTCTACCTCTGCTGTTCCTTCTGAGCAGGCTGAGTGAGACACGTGGATATACTCTATCTCTGTCTTCTACCTCTGCTGTTCCTTCTGAGCAGGCTGAGTGAGGTGTAGATCAGACACGTGGATATACTCTATCTCTGTTTTGTACCTCTGCTGTTCCTTCTGAGCAGGCTGAGTGAGACACGTAGATATACTATATCTCTGTCTTCTACCTATGCTGTTCCATCTGAGCAGGCTGAGTGAGACACGTGGATATACTCTAGTATCTGTCTTCCATCTATGCTGTTCCTTCTGAGCAGGCTGAGTGAGACACGTGGATATACTATATCTCTGTCTTCAACCTCTGCTGTTCCTTCTGAGCAGGCTGAGTGAGGTGTAGATCAGACACGTGTATATACTCTATCTCTGTATTCTACCTCTGCTGTTCATTATGTGCAGGCTGAGTGAGACACGTGGATATACTCTATCTCTGTCTTTTACCCCTGCTGTTCCTTATGAGTAGGCTGAGAGAGGTGTAAATCAGACACGTGGATATACTCTATCTCTGTCTTCTACCTCTGTTGTTCCTTCTGAGCAGGTTGAGTGAGACACGTGGATATACTCTATCTCTGTCTTCTACCTCTGCTGTTCCTTCTGAGCAGGCTGAGTGAGATGTAGATCAGACACGTGGATATACTATATCTCTGTCTTCTAGCTCTGCTGTTCCTTCTGAGCAGGCTGAGAGAGACACGTGGCTATACTATATTTCTGTCTTCTACCTCTGCTGTTTCTTCTGAGCAGGCTGAGTGCGGTGTAGATCAGACACGTGGATATACTCTATCTCTGTCTTCTACCTCTGCTGTTCCTTCTGAGCAGGCTGAGTGAGATACGTGGATATACTCTATCTCTGTCTTCTACCTCTGCTGTTCATTATGTGCAGGCTGAGTGAGACACGTGGATATACTATATCTCTGTCTTCTACCCCTGCTGTTCATTATGAGCAGGCTAAGTGAGGTGTAGATCCGACACGTGGATATAATCTATCTCTGTCTTCAACCTCTGCTGGTCCTTCTGAGTAGGCTGAGTGAGACACGTGGATAAACTCTATCTCTGTCTTCTACCTCTGATGTTCCTTCTGAGTAGGCTGAGTGAGGTGTAGATCAGACACGTGGATATACTCTATCTCTGTCTTCTACCTCTGCTGTTCCTTCTGAGCAGGCTGAGTGAGACACGTGGATATACTCTATCTCTGTCTTCTACCTCGGCTGTTCCATCTGAGCAGGCTGAGTGAGACACGTGGATATACTCTATTATCTGTCTTCCATCTATGCTGTTCCTTCTGAGCAGGCTGAGTGAGACACGTGGATATACTCTATCTCTGTCTTCAACCTCTGCTGTTCCTTCTGAGCAGGCTGAGTGAGGTGTAGATCAGACACGTGTATATACTCTATCTCTGTCTTCTACCTCTGCTGTTCCTTCTGAGCAGGCTGAGTGAGGTGTAGATCAGACACGTGGATATACTCTATCTCTGTCTTCAACCTCTGCTGGTCCTTCTGAGTAGGCTGAGTGAGACACGTGGATATACTCTATCTCTGTCTTCTACCTCTGCTGTTCCTTCTGAGCAGGCTGAGTGGGGTGTAAATCAGACACGTGGATATACTCTATCTCTGTCTTCTAGCTCTGCTGTTCCTTCTGAGCAGGCTGAGAGAGACACGTGGATATACTCTATCTCTGTCTTCTAGCTCTGCTGTTCCTTCTGAGCAGGCTGAGAGAGACACGTGGATATACTATATCTCTGTCTTCTACCTCTGCTGTTCCTTCTGAGCAGGCTGAGTGAGGTGTAGATCAGACACGTGGATATACTCTATCTCTGTCTTCTAGCTCTGCTGTTCCTTCTGAGCAGGCTGAGAGAGACACGTGGATATACTCTATCTCTGACTTCTACCTCTGCTGTTCACTATGTGCAGGCTGAGTGAGACACGTGGATATACTATATCTCTGTCTTCTACCCCTGCTGTTCCTTCTGAGCAGGCTGAGTGAGACACGTGGATATACTCTATCTCTGTCTTCTACCTCGGCTGTTCCATCTGAGCAGGCTGAGTGAGACACGTGGATATACTCTATTATCTGTCTTCCATCTATGCTGTTCCTTCTGAGCAGGCTGAGTGAGACACGTGGATATACTCTATCTCTGTCTTCAACCTCTGCTGTTCCTTCTGAGCAGGCTGAGTGAGGTGTAGATCAGACACGTGTATATACTCTATCTCTGTATTCTACCTCTGCTGTTCCTTCTGAGCAGGCTGAGTGAGACACGTGGATATACTCTATCTCTGTCTTCTAGCTCTGCTGTTCCTTCTGAGCAGGCTGAGAGAGACACGTGGCTATACTCTATTTATGTCTTCTACCTCTGCTGTTTCTTCTGAGCAGGCTGAGTGCGGTGTAGATCAGACACGTGGATATACTCTATCTCTGTCTTCTACCTCTGCTGTTCCTTCTGAGCAGGCTGAGTGAGACACGTGGATATACTCTATCTCTGTCTTCTACCTCTGCTGTTCATTATGTGCAGGCTGAGTGAGACACGTGGATATACTATATCTCTGTCTTCTACCCCTGCTGTTCATTATGAGCAGGCTAAGTGAGGTGTAGATCCGACACGTGGATATAATCTATCTCTGTCTTCAACCTCTGCTGGTCCTTCTGAGTAGGCTGAGTGAGACACGTGGATAAACTCTATCTCTGTCTTCTACCTCTGCTGTTCCTTCTGAGCAGGCTGAGTGAGGTGTAGATCAGACACGTGGATATACTCTATCTCTGTTTTGTACCTCTGCTCTTCCTTCTGAGCAGGCTGAGTGAGACAAGTGGATATACTCTATCTCTGTCTTCTACCTCGGCTGTTCCATCTGAGCAGGCTGAGTGAGACACGTGGATATACTCTATTATCTGTCTTCCACCTATGCTGTTCCTTCTGAGCAGGCTGAGTGAGACACGTGGATATACTCTATCTCTGTCTTCAACCTCTGCTGTTCCTTCTGAGCAGGCTGAGTGAGGTGTAGATCAGACACGTGTATATACTCTATCTCTGTCTTCTACCTCGGCTGTTACTTCTGAGCAGGCTGAGTGAGGTGTAGATCAGACACGTGGATATACTCTATCTCTGTCTTCAACCTCTGCTGGTCCTTCTGAGTAGGCAGAATGAGACACGTGGATATACTCTATCTCTGTCTTCTACCTCTGCTGTTCCTTCTGAGCAGGCTGAGTGGGGTGTAAATAAGACACGTGGATATACTCTATCTCTGTCTTCTAGCTCTGCTGTTCCTTCTGAGCAGGCTGAGAGAGACACGTGGATATACTCTATCTCTGTCTTCTAGCTCTGCTGTTCCTTCTGAGCAGGCTGAGAGAGACACGTGGATATACTATATCTCTGTCTTCTACATCTGCTGTTCCTTCTGAGCAGGCTGAGTGAGGTGTAGATCAGACACGTGGATATAATCTATCTCTGTCTTCTAGCTCTGCTGTTCCTTCTGAGCAGGCTGAGAGAGACACGTGGATATACTCTATCTCTGACTTCTACCTCTGCTGTTCACTATGTGCAGGCTGAGTGAGACACGTGGATATACTATATCTCTGTCTTCTACCCCTGCTGTTCCTTATGAGCAGGCTAAGTGAGGTGTAGATCAGACACGTGGATATAATCTATCTCTGTCTTAAACCTCTGCTGGTCCTTCTGAGTAGGCTGAGTGAGACACGTGGATATACTCTATCTCTGTCTTCCACCTCTGATGTTCCTTCTGAGTAAGCTGAGTGAGGTGTAGATCAGACAGGTGGATATACTCTATCTCTGTCTTCTACCTCTGCTGTTCTTTCTGAGCAGGATGAGTGAGACATGTGGATATACTCTATCTCTGTCTTCTACCTCTGCTGTTCCTTCTGAGCAGGCTGAGTGAGACACGTGGATATACTCTATCTCTGTCTTCTACCTCTGCTGTTCCTTCTGAGCAGGCTGAGTGAGGTGTAGATCAGACACGTGGATATACTCTATCTCTGTTTTGTACCTCTGCTGTTCCTTCTGAGCAGGCTGAGTGAGACACGTAGATATACTATATCTCTGTCTTCTACCTATGCTGTTCCATCTGAGCAGGCTGAGTGAGACACGTGGATATACTCTAGTATCTGTCTTCCATCTATGCTGTTCCTTCTGAGCAGGCTGAGTGAGACACGTGGATATACTATATCTCTGTCTTCAACCTCTGCTGTTCCTTCTGAGCAGGCTGAGTGAGGTGTAGATCAGACACGTGTATATACTCTATCTCTGTATTCTACCTCTGCTGTTCATTATGTGCAGGCTGAGTGAGACACGTGGATATACTCTATCTCTGTCTTTTACCCCTGCTGTTCCTTATGAGCAGGCTGAGAGAGGTGTAAATCAGACACGTGGATATACTCTATCTCTGTCTTCTACCTCTGTTGTTCCTTCTGAGCAGGTTGAGTGAGACACGTGGATATACTCTATCTCTGTCTTCTACCTCTGCTGTTCCTTCTGAGCAGGCTGAGTGAGATGTAGATCAGACACGTGGATATACTATATCTCTGTCTTCTAGCTCTGCTGTTCCTTCTGAGCAGGCTGAGAGAGACACGTGGCTATACTATATTTCTGTCTTCTACCTCTGCTGTTTCTTCTGAGCAGGCTGAGTGCGGTGTAGATCAGACACGTGGATATACTCTATCTCTGTCTTCTACCTCTGCTGTTCCTTCTGAGCAGGCTGAGTGAGATACGTGGATATACTCTATCTCTGTCTTCTACCTCTGCTGTTCATTATGTGCAGGCTGAGTGAGACACGTGGATATACTATATCTCTGTCTTCTACCCCTGCTGTTCATTATGAGCAGGCTAAGTGAGGTGTAGATCCGACACGTGGATATAATCTATCTCTGTCTTCAAACTCTGCTGGTCCTTCTGAGTAGGCTGAGTGAGACACGTGGATAAACTCTATCTCTGTCTTCTACCTCTGATGTTCCTTCTGAGTAGGCTGAGTGAGGTGTAGATCAGACACGTGGATATACTCTATCTCTGTCTTCTACCTCTGCTGTTCCTTCTGAGCAGGCTGAGTGAGACACGTGGATATACTCTATCTCTGTCTTCTACCTCGGCTGTTCCATCTGAGCAGGCTGAGTGAGACACGTGGATATACTCTATTATCTGTCTTCCATCTATGCTGTTCCTTCTGAGCAGGCTGAGTGAGACACGTGGATATACTCTATCTCTGTCTTCAACCTCTGCTGTTCCTTCTGAGCAGGCTGAGTGAGGTGTATATCAGACACGTGTATATACTCTATCTCTGTCTTCTACCTCTGCTGTTCCTTCTGAGCAGGCTGAGTGAGGTGTAGATCAGACACGTGGATATACTCTATCTCTGTCTTCAACCTCTGCTGGTCCTTCTGGGTAGGCTGAGTGAGACACGTGGATATACTCTATCTCTGTCTTCTACCTCTGCTGTTCCTTCTGAGCAGGCTGAGTGGGGTGTAAATCAGACACGTGGATATACTCTATCTCTGTCTTCTAGCTCTGCTGTTCCTTCTGAGCAGGCTGAGAGAGACACGTGGATATACTCTATCTCTGTCTTCTAGCTCTGCTGTTCATTCTGAGCAGGCTGAGAGAGACACGTGGATATACTATATCTCTGTCTTCTACCTCTGCTGTTCCTTCTGAGCAGGCTGAGTGAGGTGTAGATCAGACACGTGGATATACTCTATCTCTGTCTTCTAGCTCTGCTGTTCCTTCTGAGCAGGCTGAGAGAGACACGTGGATATACTCTATCTCTGACTTCTACCTCTGCTGTTCACTATGTGCAGGCTGAGTGAGACACGTGGATATACTATATCTCTGTCTTCTACCCCTGCTGTTCCTTATGAGCAGGCTAAGTGAGGTGTAGATCAGACACGTGGATATAATCTATCTCTGTCTTAAACCTCTGCTGGTCCTTCTGAGTAGGCTGAGTGAGACACGTGGATATACTCTATCTCTGTCTTCCACCTCTGATGTTCCTTCTGAGTAGGCTGAGTGAGGTGTAGATCAGACACGTGGATATACTCTATCTCTGTCTTCTACCTCTGCTGTTCCTTCTGAGCAGGATGAGTGAGACATGTGGATATACTCTATCTCTGTCTTCTACCTCTGCTGTTCCTTCTGAGCAGGCTGAGTGAGACACGGGGATATACTCTATCTCTTTCTTCTACCTCTGCTGTTCCTTCTGAGCAGGCTGAGTGAGGTGTAGATCAGACACGTGGATATACTCTATCTCTGTTTTGTACCTCTGCTGTTCCTTCTGACCAGGCTGAGTGAGACACGTGGATATACTATATCTCTGTCTTCTACCTATGCTGTTCCATCTGAGCAGGCTGAGTGAGACACGTGGATATACTCTAGTATCTGTCTTCCATCTATGCTGTTCCTTCTGAGCAGGCTGAGTGAGACACGTGGATATACTATATCTCTGTCTTCAACCTCTGCTGTTCCTTCTGAGCAGGCTGAGTGAGGTGTAGATCAGACACGTGTATATACTCTATCTCTGTATTCTACCTCTGCTGTTCATTATGTGCAGGCTGAGTGAGACACGTGGATATACTCTATCTCTGTCTTTTACCCCTGCTGTTCCTTATGAGCAGGCTGAGAGAGGTGTAAATCAGACACGTGGATATACTCTATCTCTGTCTTCTACCTCTGCTGTTCCTTCTGAGCAGGTTGAGTGAGACACGTGGATATACTCTATCTCTGTCTTCTACCTCTGCTGTTCCTTCTGAGCAGGCTGAGTGAGGTGTAGATCAGACACGTGGATATACTATATCTCTGTCTTCTAGCTCTGCTGTTCCTTCTGAGCAGGCTGAGAGAGACACGTGGCTATACTCTATTTCTGTCTTCTACCTCTGCTGTTTCTTCTGAGCAGGCTGAGTGCGGTGTAGATCAGACACGTGGATATACTCTATCTCTGTCTTCTACCTCTGCTGTTCCTTCTGAGCAGGCTGACTGAGGTGTAGATCAGACAAGTGGGTATACTCTATCTCTGTTTTGTACCTCTGCTGTTCCTTCTGAGCAGGCTGAGTGAGACACGTGGATATACTCTATCTCTGTCTTCTACCTATGCTGTTCCATCTGAGCAGGCTGAGTGAGACACGTGGATATACTCTAGTATCTGTCTGCCATCTATGCTGTTCCTTCTGAGCAGGCTGAGTGAGACACGTGGATATACTCTATCTCTGTCTTCAACCTCTGCTGTTCCTTCTGAGCAGGCTGAGTGAGGTGTAGATCAGACACGTGTATATACTCTATCTCTGTATTCTACCTCTGCTGTTCATTATGTGCATGCTGAGTGAGACACGTGGATATACTCTATCTCTGTCTTTTACCCCTGCTGTTCCTTATGAGCAGGCTGAGAGAGGTGTAAATCAGACACGTGGATATACTCTATCTCTGTCTTCTACCTCTGCTGTTCCTTCTGAGCAGGTTGAGTGAGACACGTGGATATACTCTATTTCTGTCTTCTACCTCTGCTGTTTCTTCTGAGCAGGCTTATTGCGGTGTAGATCAGACACGTGGATATACTCTATCTCTGTCTTCTACCTCTGCTGTTCATTATGTGCAGGCTGAGTGAGACACGTGGATATACTATATCTCTGTCTTCTACCCCTGCTGTTCATTATGAGCAGGCTAAGTGAGGTGTAGATCCGACACGTGGGTATAATCTATCTCTGTCTTCAACCTCTGCTGGTCCTTCTGAGTAGGCTGAGTGAGACACGTGGATAAACTCTATCTCTGTCTTCCACCTCTGATGTTCCTTCTGAGTAGGCTGAGTGAGGTGTAGATCAGACACGTGGATATACTCTATCTCTGTCTTCTACCTCTGCTGTTCCTTCTGAGCAGGATGGGTGAGACATGTGGATATACTCTATCTCTGTCTTCTACCTCTGCTGTTCCTTCTGAGCAGGCTGAGTGAGACACGTGGATATACTCTATCTCTGTCTTCTACCTCTGCTGTTCCTTCTGAGCAGGCTGAGTGAGGTGTAGATCAGACACGTGGATATACTCTATCTCTGTTTTGTACCTCTGCTGTTCCTTCTGACCAGGCTGAGTGAGACACGTGGATATACTATATCTCTGTCTTCTACCTATGCTGTTCCATCTGAGCAGGCTGAGTGAGACACGTGGATATACTCTAGTATCTGTCTTCCATCTATGCTGTTCCTTCTGAGCAGGCTGAGTGAGACACGTGGATATACTATATCTCTGTCTTCAACCTCTGCTGTTCCTTCTGAGCAGGCTGAGTGAGGTGTAGATCAGACACGTGTATATACTCTATCTCTGTATTCTACCTCTGCTGTTCATTATGTGCAGGCTGAGTGAGACACGTGGATATACTCTATCTCTGTCTTTTACCCCTGCTGTTCCTTATGAGCAGGCTGAGAGAGGTGTAAATCAGACACGTGGATATACTCTATCTCTGTCTTCTACCTCTGCTGTTCCTTCTGAGCAGGTTGAGTGAGACACGTGGATATACTCTATCTCTGTCTTCTACCTCTGCTGTTCCTTCTGAGCAGGCTGAGTGAGGTGTAGATCAGACACGTGGATATACTATATCTCTGTCTTCTAGCTCTGCTGTTCCTTCTGAGCAGGCTGAGAGAGACACGTGGCTATACTCTATTTCTGTCTTCTACCTCTGCTGTTTCTTCTGAGCAGGCTGAGTGCGGTGTAGATCAGACACGTGGATATACTCTATCTCTGTCTTCTACCTCTGCTGTTCCTTCTGAGCAGGCTGACTGAGGTGTAGATCAGACAAGTGGGTATACTCTATCTCTGTTTTGTACCTCTGCTGTTCCTTCTGAGCAGGCTGAGTGAGACACGTGGATATACTCTATCTCTGTCTTCTACCTATGCTGTTCCATCTGAGCAGGCTGAGTGAGACACGTGGATATACTCTAGTATCTGTCTGCCATCTATGCTGTTCCTTCTGAGCAGGCTGAGTGAGACACGTGGATATACTCTATCTCTGTCTTCAACCTCTGCTGTTCCTTCTGAGCAGGCTGAGTGAGGTGTAGATCAGACACGTGTATATACTCTATCTCTGTATTCTACCTCTGCTGTTCATTATGTGCATGCTGAGTGAGACACGTGGATATACTCTATCTCTGTCTTTTACCCCTGCTGTTCCTTATGAGCAGGCTGAGAGAGGTGTAAATCAGACACGTGGATATACTCTATCTCTGTCTTCTACCTCTGCTGTTCCTTCTGAGCAGGTTGAGTGAGACACGTGGATATACTCTATTTCTGTCTTCTACCTCTGCTGTTTCTTCTGAGCAGGCTGAGTGCGGTGTAGATCAGACACGTGGATATACTCTATCTCTGTCTTCTACCTCTGCTGTTCATTATGTGCAGGCTGAGTGAGACACGTGGATATACTATATCTCTGTCTTCTACCCCTGCTGTTCATTATGAGCAGGCTAAGTGAGGTGTAGATCCGACACGTGGGTATAATCTATCTCTGTCTTCAACCTCTGCTGGTCCTTCTGAGTAGGCTGAGTGAGACACGTGGATAAACTCTATCTCTGTCTTCCACCTCTGATGTTCCTTCTGAGTAGGCTGAGTGAGGTGTAGATCAGACACGTGGATATACTCTATCTCTGTCTTCTACCTCTGCTGTTCCTTCTGAGCAGGATGGGTGAGACATGTGGATATACTCTATCTCTGTCTTCTACCTCTGCTGTTCCTTCTGAGCAGGCTGAGTGAGACACGTGGATATACTCTATCTCTGTCTTCTACCTCTGCTGTTCCTTCTGAGCAGGCTGAGTGAGGTGTAGATCAGACACGTGGATATACTCTATCTATGTTTTGTACCTCTGCTGTTCCTTCTGAGCAGGCTGAGTGAGACACGTGGATATACTCTATCTCTGTCTTCTACTTATGCTGTTCCATCTGAGCAGGCTGAGTGAGACACGTGGATATACTCTAGTATCTGTCTTCCATCTATGCTGTTCCTTCTGAGCAGGCTGAGTGAGACACGTGGATATACTCTATCTCTGTCTTCAACCTCTGCTTTTCCTTCTGAGCAGGCTGAGTGAGGTGTAAATCAGACACGTGTATATACTCTATCTCTGTATTCTACCTCTGCTGTTCACTATGTGCAGGCTGAGTGAGACACGTGGATATACTATATCTCTGTCTTCTACCCCTGCTGTTCCTTATGAGCAGGCTAAGTGAGGTGTAGATCAGACACGTGGATATAATCTATCTCTGTCTTAAACCTCTGCTGGTCCTTCTGAGTAGGCTGAGTGAGACACGTGGATATACTCTATCTCTGTCTTCTACCCCTGCTGTTCCTTATGAGCAGGCTAAGTGAGGTGTAGATCAGACACGTGGATATAATATATCTCTGTCTTAAACCTCTGCTGTTCCTTCTGAGTAGGCTGAGTGAGGTGTAGATCAGACACGTGGATATACTCTATCTCTGTCTTCTACCTCTGCTGTTCCTTCTGAGCAGGATGAGTGAGACATGTGGATATACTCTATATCTGTCTTCTACCTCTGCTGTTCCTTCTGAGCAGGCTGAGTGAGACACGTGGATATACTCTATCTCTTTCTTCTACCTCTGCTGTTCCTTCTGAGCAGGCTGAGTGAGGTGTAGATCAGACACGTGGATATACTCTATCTATGTTTTGTACCTCTGCTGTTCCTTCTGAGCAGGCTGAGTGAGACACGTGGATATACTCTATCTCTGTCTTATACTTATGCTGTTCCATCTGAGCAGGCTGAGTGAGACACGTGGATATACTCTAGTATCTGTCTTCCATCTATGCTGTTCCTTCTGAGCAGGCTGAGTGAGACACGTGGATATACTCTATCTCTGTCTTCAACCTCTGCTTTTCCTTCTGAGCAGGCTGAGTGAGGTGTAGATCAGACACGTGTATATACTCTATCTCTGTATTCTACCTCTGCTGTTCACTATGTGCAGGCTGAGTGAGACACGTGGATATACTATATCTCTGTCTTCTACCCCTGCTGTTCCTTATGAGCAGGCTAAGTGAGGTGTAGATCAGACACGTGGATATAATCTATCTCTGTCTTAAACCTCTGCTGGTCCTTCTGAGTAGGCTGAGTGAGACACGTGGATATACTCTATCTCTGTCTTCTACCCCTGCTGTTCCTTATGAGCAGGCTAAGTGAGGTGTAGATCAGACACGTGGATATAATCTATCTCTGTCTTAAACCTCTGCTGTTCCTTCTGAGTAGGCTGAGTGAGGTGTAGATCAGACACGTGGATATACTCTATCTCTGTCTTCTACCTCTGCTGTTCCTTCTGAGCAGGATGAGTGAGACATGTGGATATACTCTATCTCTGTCTTCTACCTCTGCTGTTCCTTCTGAGCAGGCTGAGTGAGACACGTGGATATACTCTATCTCTTTCTTCTACCTCTGCTGTTCCTTCTGAGCAGGCTGAGTGAGGTGTAGATCAGACACGTGGATATACTCTATCTCTGTTTTGTACCTCTGCTGTTCCTTCTGAGCAGGCTGAGTGAGACACGTGGATATACTATATCTCTGTCTTCTACCTATGCTGTTCCATCTGAGCAGGCTGAGTGAGACACGTGGATATACTTTAGTATCTGTCTTCCATCTATGCTGTTCCTTCTGAGCAGGCTGAGTGAGACACGTGGATATACTATATCTCTGTCTTCAACCTCTGCTGTTCCTTCTGAGCAGGCTGAGTGAGGTGTAGATCAGACACGTGTATATACTCTATCTCTGTATTCTACCTCTGCTGTTCATTATGTGCAGGCTGAGTGAGACACGTGGATATACTCTATCTCTGTCTTTTACCCCTGCTGGTCCTTATGAGCAGGCTGAGAGAGGTGTAAATCAGAAACGTGGATATACTCTATCTCTGTCTTCTACCTCTGCTGTTCCTTCTGAGCAGGTTGAGTGAGACACGTGGATATACTCTATCTCTGTCTTCTACCTCTGCTGTTCCTTCTGAGCAGGCTGAGTGAGGTGTAGATCAGACACGTGGATATACTATATCTCTGTCTTCTAGCTCTACTGTTCCTTCTGAGCAGGCTGAGAGAGACACGTGGCTATACTCTATTTCTGTCTTCTACCTCTGCTGTTTCTTCTGAGCAGGCTGAGTGCGGTGTAGATCAGACACGTGGATATACTCTATCTCTGTCTTCTACCTCTGCTGTTCCTTCTGAGCAGGCTGACTGAGGTGTAGATCAGACAAGTGGATATACTCTATCTCTGTTTTGTACCTCTGCTGTTCCTTCTGAGCAGGCTGAGTGAGACACGTGGATATACTCTATCTCTGTCTTCTACCTATGCTGTTCCATCCGAGCAGGCTGAGTGAGACACGTGGATATACTCTAGTATCTGTCTGCCATCTATGCTGTTCCTTCTGAGCAGGCTGAGTGAGACACGTGGATATACTCTATCTCTGTCTTCAACCTCTGCTGTTCCTTCTGAGCAGGCTGAGTGAGGTGTAGATCAGACACGTGTATATACTCTATCTCTGTATTCTACCTCTGCTGTTCATTATGTGCAGGCTGAGTGAGACACGTGGATATACTCTATCTCTGTCTTTTACCCCTGCTGTTCCTTATGAGCAGGCTGAGAGAGGTGTAAATCAGACACGTGGATATACTCTATCTCTGTCTTCTACCTCTGCTGTTCCTTCTGAGCAGGTTGAGTGAGACACGTGGATATACTCTATTTCTGTCTTCTACCTCTGCTGTTTCTTCTGAGCAGGCTGAGTGCGGTGTAGATCAGACACGTGGATATACTCTATCTCTGTCTTCTACCTCTGCTGTTCATTATGTGCAGGCTGAGTGAGACACGTGGATATACTATATCTCTGTCTTCTACCCCTGCTGTTCATTATGAGCAGGCTAAGTGAGGTGTAGATCCGACACGTGGGTATAATCTATCTCTGTCTTCAACCTCTGCTGGTCCTTCTGAGTAGGCTGAGTGAGACACGTGGATAAACTCTATCTCTGTCTTCCACCTCTGCTGTTTCTTCTGAGCAGGCTGAGTGCGGTGTAGATCAGACACGTGGATATACTCTATCTCTGTCTTCTACCTCTGCGGTTCCTTCTGAGCAGGCTGACTGAGGTGTAGATCAGACAAGTGGATATACTCTATCTCTGTTTTGTACCTCTGCTGTTCCTTCTGAGCAGGCTGAGTGAGACACGTGGATATACTCTATCTCTGTCTTCTACCTATGCTGTTCCATCTGAGCAGGCTGAGTGAGACACGTGGATATACTCTAGTATCTGTCTGCCATCTATGCTGTTCCTTCTGAGCAGGCTGAGTGAGACACGTGGATATACTCTATCTCTGTCTTCAACCTCTGCTGTTCCTTCTGAGCAGGCTGAGTGAGGTGTAGATCAGACACGTGTATATACTCTATCTCTGTATTCTACCTCTGCTGTTCATTATGTGCAGGCTGAGTGAGACACGTGGATATACTCTATCTCTGTCTTTTACCCCTGCTGTTCCTTATGAGCAGGCTGAGAGAGGTGTAAATCAGACACGTGGATATACTCTATCTCTGTCTTCTACCTCTGCTGTTCCTTCTGAGCAGGTTGAGTGAGACACGTGGATATACTCTATTTCTGTCTTCTACCTCTGCTGTTTCTTCTGAGCAGGCTGAGTGCGGTGTAGATCAGACACGTGGATATACTCTATCTCTGTCTTCTACCTCTGCTGTTCATTATGTGCAGGCTGAGTGAGACACGTGGATATACTATATCTCTGTCTTCTACCCCTGCTGTTCATTATGAGCAGGCTAAGTGAGGTGTAGATCCGACACGTGGGTATAATCTATCTCTGTCTTCAACCTCTGCTGGTCCTTCTGAGTAGGCTGAGTGAGACACGTGGATAAACTCTATCTCTGTCTTCCACCTCTGATGTTCCTTCTGATTAGGCTGAGTGAGGTGTAGATCAGACACGTGGATATACTCTATCTCTGTCTTCTACCTCTGCTGTTCCTTCTGAGCAGGATGGGTGAGACATGTGGATATACTCTATCTCTGTCTTCTACCTCTGCTGTTCCTTCTGAGCAGGCTGAGTGAGACACGTGGATATACTCTATCTCTGTCTTCTACCTCTGCTGTTCCTTCTGAGCAGGCTGAGTGAGGTGTAGATCAGACACGTGGATATACTCTATCTCTGTTTTGTACCTCTGCTGTTCCTTCTGAGCAGGCTGAGTGAGACACGTGGATATACTCTATCTCTGTCTTCTACCTCTGCTGTTCCTTCTGAGCAGGCTGAGTGAGGTGTAGATCAGACACGTGGATATAATCTATCTCTGTCTTCTACCTCTGCTGTTCCTTTTGAGCAGGCTGAGTGAGGAGTAGATCAGACACGTGGATATACTCTATCTCTGTATTCTACCTCTGATGTTCCTTCTGAGCAGGCTGAGTGAGACACGTGGATATACTCCGTATCTGTCTTCTACCTCTGTTGTTCATTCTGAGCAGGCTGAGTGAGGTGTAGATCAGACACGTGGATATACTCTATCTCTGTCTTCTAGCTCTGATGTTCCTTCTGAGCAGGCTGAGAGAGACACGTGGATATACTCTATCTCTGTCTTCTAGCTCTGCTGTTCCTTCTGAGCAGGCTGAGTGAGACACGTGGATATACTCTATCTCTGTCTTCTACCTCTCTGAGCAGGCTGAGTGGGGTGTAGATCAGACACGTGGATATACTCTATCTCTGTCTTCTAGCTCTGCTGTTCCTTCTCAGCAGGCTGAGAGAGACACGTGGATATACTCTATCTCTGTCTTCTAGCTCTGCTGTTCCTTCTGAGCAGGCTGAGAGAGACACGTGGGTATACTCTATCTCTGTCTTCTACCTCTGCTGTTCCTTCTGAGCAGGCTGAGTGAGGTGTAGATCAGACACGTGGATATACTCTATCTGTGTCTTCTACCTCTGCAGTTCCTTCTGAGCAGGCTGAGTGAGACACGTGGATATACTCTATCTCTGTCATTTACCTCTGCTGTTTCTTCTGAGCAGGCTGAGTGGGGTGTAGATCAGACACGTGGATATACTCTATCTCTGTCTTCTAGCTCTGCTGTTCCTTCTGAGCAGGCTGAGAGAGACACGTTGATATACTCTATCTCTGTCTTCTAGCTCTGCTGTTCCTTCTGAGCAGGCTGAGAGAGACACGTGGATATACTCTATCTCTGTCTTCTACCTCTGATGTTCCTTCTGAGTAGGCTGAGTGAGGTGTAGATCAGACACGTGGATATACTCTATCTCTGTCTTCTACCTCTGCTGTTCCTTCTGAGCAGGATGAGTGAGACATGTGGATATACTCTATCTCTGTCTTCTACCTCTGTTGTTCCTTCTGAGCAGGCTGAGTGAGACACGTGGATATACTCTATCTCTGTCTTCTACCTCTGCTGTTCCTTCTGAGCAGGCTGAGTGAGGTGTAGATCAGACACGTGGATATACTCTATGTCTGTTTTGTACCTCTTCTGTTCCTTCTGAGCAGGCTGAGTGAGACACGTGGATATACTCTATTATCTGTCTTCCATCTATGCTGTTCCTTCTGAGCAGGCTCAGTGAGACACGTGGATATACTCTATCTCTGTCTTCAACCTCTGCTGTTCCTTCCGAGCAGGCTGAGTGAGGTGTAGATCAGACACGTGGATATACTCTATCTCTGTCTTCTACCTCTGCTGTTCCTTCTGAGAAGGCTGAGTGAGACACGTGGATATACTCTATCTCTGTCTTTCACCTCTGCTGTTTCTTCTGAGCAGGCTGAGTGGGGTGTAGATCAGACACGTGGATATACTCTATCTCTGTCTTCTAGCTCTGCTGTTCCTTCTGAGCAGGCTGAGAGAGACACGTGGATATACTCTATTTCTGTCTTCTACCTCTGCTGTTTCTTCTGAGCAGGCTGAGTGCGGTGTAGATCAGACACGTGGATATACTCTATCTCTGTCTTCTACCTCTGCTGTTCCTTCTGAGCAGGCTGAGTGAGACACGTGGATATACTATATCTCTGTCTTCTACCTCTGCTGTTCATTATGTGCATGCTGAGTGAGACACGTGGATATACTATATCTCTGTCTTCTACCCCTGCTGTTCCTTATGAGCAGGCTAAGTGAGGTGTAGATCAGACACGTGGATATAATATATCTCTGTCTTCAACCTCTGCTGTTCCTGCTGAGTAGGCTGAGTGAGACACGTGGATATACTCTATCTCTGTCTTCTACCTCTGATGTTCCTTCTGAGCAGGCTGAGTGAGGTGTAGATCAGACACGTGGATATACTATATCGCTGTCTTCTACCTCTGCTGTTCCTTCTGAGCAGGATGAGTGAGACACGTGGATATACTCTGTCTCTGTTTTATACCTCTGCTGTTCCTTCTGAGCAGGCTGAGTGAGGTGTAGATCAGACACGTGGATATACTCTATCTCTGTTTTGTACCTCTGCTGTTCCTTCTGAGCAGGCTGAGTGAGACACGTGGATATACTCTATCTCTGTCTTCTACCTCTGCTGTTCCATCTGAGCAGGCTGAGTGAGACACTTGGATATACTCTATTATCTGTCTTCCATCTATGCTGTTCCTTCTGAGCAGGCTGAGTGAGACACGTGGATATACTCTATCTCTGTCTTCTACCTCTGCTGTTCCTTCTGAGCAGGCTGAGTGAGGTGTAGATCAGACACGTGGATATACTCTATCTCTGTTTTGTACCTCTTCTGTTCCTTCTGAGCAGGCTGAGTGAGACACGTGGATATACTCTATCTCTGTCTTCTACCTCTGCTGTTCCATCTGAGCAGGCTGAGTGAGACACGTGGATATACTCTATTATATGTCTTCCATCTATGCTGTTCCTTCTGAGCAGGCTGAGTGAGACACGTGGATATACTCTATCTCTGTCTTCAACCTCTGCTGTTCCTTCCGAACAGGCTGATTGAGGTGTAGATCAGACACGTGTATATACTTTATCTCTGTATTCTACCTCTGCTGTTCATTATGTGCAGGCTGAGTGAGACACGTGGATATACTCTATCTCAGTCTTCTACCTCTGCTGTTCCTTCTGAGCAGGTTGAGTGAGACACGTGGATATACTCTATCTCTGTCTTCTACCTCTGCTGTTCTTTCTGAGCAGGCTGAGTGAGGTGTAGATCATACACGTGGATATACTCTATCTCTGTCTTCTAGCTCTGCTGTTCCTTCTGAGCAGGCTGAGAGAGACACGTGGGTATACTCTATCTCTGTCTTCTACCTCTGCTGTTCCTTCTTTCTGAGCAGGCTGAGTGAGGTGTAGATCAGACACGTGGATATACTCTATCTGTGTCTTCTACCTCTGCTGTTCCTTCTGAGCAGGCTGAGTGAGACACGTGGATATACTCTATCTCTGTCTTCAACCTCTGCTGTTCCTTCCGAACAGGCTGATTGAGGTGTAGATCAGACACGTGTATATACTTTATCTCTGTATTCTACCTCTGCTGTTCATTATGTGCAGGCTGAGTGAGACACGTGGATATACTCTATCTCAGTCTTCTACCTCTGCTGTTCCTTCTGAGCAGGTTGAGTGAGACACGTGGATATACTCTATCTCTGTCATTTACCTCTGCTGTTTCTTCTGAGCAGGCTGAGTGGGGTGTAGATCAGACACGTGGATATACTCTATCTCTGTCTTCTAGCTCTGCTGTTCCTTCTGAGCAGGCTGAGAGAGACACGTGGATATACTCTATCTCTGTCTTCTAGCTCTGCTGTTCCTTCTGAGCAGGCTGAGAGAGACACGTGGATATACTCTATCTCTGTCTTCTACCTCTGATGTTCCTTCTGAGTAGGCTGAGTGAGGTGTAGATCAGACACGTGGATATACTCTATCTCTGTCTTCTACCTCTGCTGTTCCTTCTGAGCAGGATGAGTGAGACATGTGGATATACTCTATCTCTGTCTTCTACCTCTGTTGTTCCTTCTGAGCAGGCTGAGTGAGACACGTGGATATACTCTATCTCTGTCTTCTACCTCTGCTGTTCCTTCTGAGCAGGCTGAGTGAGGTGTAGATCAGACACGTGGATATACTCTATCTCTGTTTTGTACCTCTTCTGTTCCTTCTGAGCAGGCTGAGTGAGACACGTGGATATACTCTATTATCTGTCTTCCATCTATGCTGTTCCTTCTGAGCAGGCTGAGTGAGACACGTGGATATACTCTATCTCTGTCTTCAACCTCTGCTGTTCCTTCCGAACAGGCTGATTGAGGTGTAGATCAGACACGTGTATATACTTTATCTCTGTATTCTACCTCTGCTGTTCATTATGTGCAGGCTGAGTGAGACACGTGGATATACTCTATCTCAGTCTTCTACCTCTGTTTTTCCTTCTGAGCAGGTTGAGTGAGACACGTGGATATACTCTATCTCTGTCTTCTACCTCTGCTGTTCTTTCTGAGCAGGCTGAGTGAGGTGTAGATCATACACGTGGATATACTCTATCTCTGTCTTCTAGCTCTGCTGTTCCTTCTGAGCAGGCTGAGAGAGACACGTGGGTATACTCTATCTCTGTCTTCTACCTCTGCTGTTCCTTCTTTCTGAGCAGGCTGAGTGAGGTGTAGATCAGACACGTGGATATACTCTATCTGTGTCTTCTACCTTTGCTGTTCCTTCTGAGCAGGCTGAGTGAGACACGTGGATATACTCTATCTCTGTCATTTACCTCTGCTGTTTCTTCTGAGCAGGCTGAGTGGGGTGAAGATCAGACACGTGGATATACTATATCTCTGTCTTCTAGCTCTGCTGTTCCTTCTGAGCAGGCTGAGAGAGACACGTGGATATACTCTATCTCTGTCTTCTAGCTCTGCTGTTCCTTCTGAGCAGGCTGAGAGAGACACGTGGATATACTCTATCTCTGTCTTCTACCTCTGATGTTCCTTCTGAGTAGGCTGAGTGAGGTGTAGATCAGACACGTGGATATACTCTATCTCTGTCTTCTACCTCTGCTGTTCCTTCTGAGCAGGATGAGTGAGACATGTGGATATACTCTATCTCTGTCTTCTACCTCTGTTGTTCCTTCTGAGCAGGCTGAGTGAGACACGTGGATATACTCTATCTCTGTCTTCTACCTCTGCTGTTCCTTCTGAGCAGGCTGAGTGAGGTGTAGATCAGACACGTGGATATACTCTATCTCTGCTTTGTACCTCTTCTGTTCCTTCTGAGCAGGCTGAGTGAGACACGTGGATATACTCTATTATCTGTCTTCCATCTATGCTGTTCCTTCTGAGCAGGCTGAGTGAGACACGTGGATATACTCTATCTCTGTCTTCAACCTCTGCTGTTCCTTCCGAGCAGGCTGAGTGAGGTGTAGATCAGACACGTGTATATACTCTATCTCTGTATTCTACCTCTGCTGTTCATTATGTGCAGGCTGAGTGAGACACGTGGATATACTCTATCTCTGTCTTCTACCTCTGCTGTTCCTTCTGAGCAGGTTGAGTGAGACACGTGGATATACTCTGTCTCTATCTTCTATCTCTGCTGTTCCTTCTGAGCAGGCTGAGTGAGGTGTAGATCAGACACGTGGATATACTCTATCTCTGTCTTCTAGCTCTGCTGTTCCTTCTGAGCAGGCTGAGAGAGACACGTGGATATACTCTATTTCTGTCTTCTACCTCTGCTGTTTCTTCTGAGCAGGCTGAGCGCGGTGTAGATCAGACACGTGGATATACTCTATCTCTGTCTTCTACCTCTGCTGTTCCTTCTGAGCAGGCTGAGTGAGACACGTGGATATACTATATCTCTGTCTTCTACCTCTGCTGTTTCTTCTGAGCAGGCTGAGTGGGGTGTAGATCAGACACGTGGATATACTCTATCTCTGTCTTCTAGCTCTGCTGTTCCTTCTGAGCAGGCTGAGAGAGACACGTGGATATACTCTATCTCTGTCTTCTAGCTCTGCTGTTCCTTCTGAGCAGGCTGAGAGAGACACGTGGATATACTCTATCTCTGTCTTCTACCTCTGATGTTCCTTCTGAGTAGGCTGAGTGAGGTGTAGATCAGACACGTGGATATACTCTATCTCTGTCTTCTACCTCTGCTGTTCCTTCTGAGCAGGATGAGTGAGACATGTGGATATACTCTATCTCTGTCTTCTACCTCTGTTGTTCCTTCTGAGCAGGCTGAGTGAGACACGTGGATATACTCTATCTCTGTCTTCTACCTCTGCTGTTCCTTCTGAGCAGGCTGAGTGAGGTGTAAATCAGACACGTGGATATACTCTATCTCTGTTTTGTACCTCTTCTGTTCCTTCTGAGCAGGCTGAGTGAGACACGTGGATATACTCTATTATCTGTCTTCAACCTCTGCTGTTCCTTCCGAGCAGGCTGAGTGAGGTGTAGATCAGACACGTGGATATACTCTATCTCTGTCTTCTAGCTCTGCTGTTCCTTCTGAGCAGGCTGAGAGAGACACGTGGATATACTCTATCTCTGTCTTCTAGCTCTGCTGTTCCTTCTGAGCAGGCTGAGAGAGACACGTGGATATATTCTATCTCTGTCTTCTACCTCTGATGTTCCTTCTGAGTAGGCTGAGTGAGGTGTAGATCAGACACGTGGATATACTCTATCTCTGTCTTCTACCTCTGCTGTTCCTTCTGAGCAGGATGAGTGAGACATGTGGATATACTCTATCTCTGTCTTCTACCTCTGTTGTTCCTTCTGAGCAGGCTGAGTGAGACACGTGGATATACTCTATCTCTGTCTTCTACCTCTGCTGTTCCTTCTGAGCAGGCTGAGTGAGGTGTAGATCAGACACGTGGATATACTCTATCTCTGTTTTGTACCTCTTCTGTTCCTTCTGAGCAGGCTGAGTGAGACACGTGGATATACTCTATTATCTGTCTTCCATCTATGCTGTTCCTTCTGAGCAGGCTGAGTGAGACACGTGGATATACTCTATCTCTGTCTTCAACCTCTGCTGTTCCTTCCGAGCAGGCTGAGTGAGGTGTAGATCAGACACGTGGATATACTCTATCTCTGTCTTCTACCACTGCTGTTCCTTCTGAGAAGGCTGAGTGAGACACGTGGATATACTCTATCTCTGTCTTTCACCTCTGCTGTTTCTTCTGAGCAGGCTGAGTGGGGTGTAGATCAGACACGTGGATATACTCTATCTCTGTCTTCTAGCTCTGCTGTTCCTTCTGAGCAGGCTGAGAGAGACACGTGGATATACTCTATTTCTGTCTTCTACCTCTGCTGTTCCTTCTGAGCAGGCTGAGTGAGACACGTGGATATACTATATCTCTGTCTTCTACCTCTGCTGTTCATTATGTGCATGCTGAGTGAGACACGTGGATATACTATATCTCTGTCTTCTACCCCTGCTGTTCCTTATGAGCAGGCTAAGTGAGGTGTAGATCAGACACGTGGATATAATATATCTCTGTCTTCAACCTCTGCTGTTCCTGCTGAGTAGGCTGAGTGAGACACGTGGATATACTCTATCTCTGTCTTCTACCTCTGATGTTCCTTCTGAGCAGGCTGAGTGAGGTGTAGATCAGACACGTGGATATACTATATCGCTGTCTTCTACCTCTGCTGTTCCTTCTGAGCAGGATGAGTGAGACATGTGGATATACTCTATCTCTGTCTTCTACCTCTGCTGTTCCTTCTGAGCAGGCTGAGTGAGACACGTGGATATACTCTATTATCTGTCTTCCATCTATGCTGTTCCTTCTGAGCAGGCTGAGTGAGACACGTGGATATACTCTATCTCTGTCTTCTACCTCTGCTGTTCCTTCTGAGCAGGCTGATTGAGGTGTAGATCAGACACGTGTATATACTTTATCTCTGTATTCTACCTCTGCTGTTCATTATGTGCAGGCTGAGTGAGACACGTGGATATACTCTATCTCAGTCTTCTACCTCTGCTGTTCCTTCTGAGCAGGTTGAGTGAGACACGTGGATATACTCTATCTCTGTCTTCTACCTCTGCTGTTCTTTCTGAGCAGGCTGAGTGAGGTGTAGATCATACACGTGGATATACTCTATATCTGTCTTCTAGCTCTGCTGTTCCTTCTGAGCAGGCTGAGTGAGACACGTGGATATACTCTATCTCTGTCTTCTACCTCTGCTGTTCCTTCTGAGCAGGCTGAGTGAGGTGTAGATCAGACACGTGGATATACTCTATCTCTGTTTTGTACCTCTTCTGTTCCTTCTGAGCAGGCTGAGTGAGACACGTGGATATACTCTATTATCTGTCTTCCATCTATGCTGTTCCTTCTGAGCAGGCTGAGTGAGACACGTGGATATACTCTATCTCTGTCTTCAACCTCTGCTGTTCCTTCCGAGCAGGCTGAGTGAGGTGTAGATCAGACACGTGTATATACTCTATCTCTGTATTCTACCTCTGCTGTTCATTATGTGCAGGCTGAGTGAGACACGTGGATATACTCTATCTCTGTCTTCTACCTCTGCTGTTCCTTCTGAGCAGGATGAGTGAGACATGTGGATATACTCTATCTCTGTCTTCTACCTCTGTTGTTCCTTCTGAGCAGGCTGAGTGAGACACGTGGATATACTCTATCTCTGTCTTCTACCTCTGCTGTTCCTTCTGAGCAGGCTGAGTGAGGTGTAGATCAGACACGTGGATATACTCTATCTCTGTTTTGTACCTCTTCTGTTCCTTCTGAGCAGGCTGAGTGAGACACGTGGATATACTCTATTATCTGTTTTCCATCTATGCTGTTCCTTCTGAGCAGGCTGAGTGAGACACGTGGATATACTCTATTATCTGTCTTCCATCTATGCTGTTCCTTCTGAGCAGGCTGAGTGAGACACGTGGATATACTCTATCTCTGTCTTCTACCTCTGCTGTTCCTTCTGAGCAGGCTGATTGAGGTGTAGATCAGACACGTGTATATACTTTATCTCTGTATTCTACCTCTGCTGTTCATTATGTGCAGGCTGAGTGAGACACGTGGATATACTCTATCTCAGTCTTCTACCTCTGCTGTTCCTTCTGAGCAGGTTGAGTGAGACACGTGGATATACTCTATCTCTGTCTTCTACCTCTGCTGTTCTTTCTGAGCAGGCTGAGTGAGGTGTAGATCATACACGTGGATATACTCTATATCTGTCTTCTAGCTCTGCTGTTCCTTCTGAGCAGGCTGAGTGAGACACGTGGATATACTCTATCTCTGTCTTCTACCTCTGCTGTTCCTTCTGAGCAGGCTGAGTGAGGTGTAGATCAGACACGTGGATATACTCTATCTCTGTTTTGTACCTCTTCTGTTCCTTCTGAGCAGGCTGAGTGAGACACGTGGATATACTCTATTATCTGTCTTCCATCTATGCTGTTCCTTCTGAGCAGGCTGAGTGAGACACGTGGATATACTCTATCTCTGTCTTCAACCTCTGCTGTTCCTTCCGAGCAGGCTGAGTGAGGTGTAGATCAGACACGTGTATATACTCTATCTCTGTATTCTACCTCTGCTGTTCATTATGTGCAGGCTGAGTGAGACACGTGGATATACTCTATCTCTGTCTTCTACCTCTGCTGTTCCTTCTGAGCAGGTTGAGTGAGACACGTGGATATACTCTGTCTCTATCTTCTATCTCTGCTGTTCCTTCTGAGCAGGCTGAGTGAGGTGTAGATCAGACACGTGGATATACTCTATCTCTGTCTTCTACCTCTGCTGTTCCTTCTGAGAAGGCTGAGTGAGACACGTGGATATACTCTATCTCTGTCTTTTACCTCTGCTGTTTCTTCTGAGCAGGCTGAGTGGGGTGTAGATCAGACACGTGGATATACTCTATCTCTGTCTTCTAGCTCTGCTGTTCCTTCTGAGCAGGCTGAGAGAGACACGTGGATATACTCTATTTCTGTCTTCTACCTCTGCTGTTTCTTCTGAGCAGGCTGAGCGCGGTGTAGATCAGACACGTGGATATACTCTATCTCTGTCTTCTACCTCTGCTGTTCCTTCTGAGCAGGCTGAGTGAGACACGTGGATATACTATATCTCTGTCTTCTACCTCTGCTGTTCATTATGTGCAGGCTGAGAGAGACACGTGGATATACTCTATTTCTGTCTTCTACCTCTGCTGTTCCTTCTGAGCAGGCTGAGTGAGGTGTAGATCAGACACGTGGATATACTCTATCTGTGTCTTCTACCTCTGCAGTTCCTTCTGAGCAGGCTGAGTGAGACACGTGGATATACTCTATCTCTGTCATTTACCTCTGCTGTTTCTTCTGAGCAGGCTGAGTGGGGTGTAGATCAGACACGTGGATATACTCTATCTCTGTCTTCTAGCTCTTCTGTTCCTTCTGAGCAGGCTGAGAGAGACACGTGGATATACTCTATCTCTGTCTTCTAGCTCTGCTGTTCCTTCTGAGCAGGCTGAGAGAGACACGTGGATATACTCTATCTCTGTCTTCTACCTCTGATGTTCCTTCTGAGTAGGCTGAGTGAGGTGTAGATCAGACACGTGGATATACTCTATCTCTGTCTTCTACCTCTGTTGTTCCTTCTGAGCAGGCTGAGTGAGACACGTGGATATACTCTATCTCTGTCTTCTACCTCTGCTGTTCCTTCTGAGCAGGCTGAGTGAGGTGTAGATCAGACACGTGGATATACTCTATCTCTGTTTTGTACCTCTTCTGTTCCTTCTGAGCAGGCTGAGTGAGACACGTGGATATACTCTATTATCTGTCTTCCATCTATGCTGTTCCTTCTGAGCAGGCTGAGTGAGACACGTGGATATACTCTATCTCTGTCTTCAACCTCTGCTGTTCCTTCCGAGCAGGCTGAGTGAGGTGTAGATCAGACACGTGGATATACTCTATCTCTGTCTTCTACCTCTGCTGTTCCTTCTGAGAAGGCTGAGTGAGACACGTGGATATACTCTATCTCTGTCTTTCACCTCTGCTGTTTCTTCTGAGCAGGCTGAGTGGGGTGTAGATCAGACACGTGGATATACTCTATCTCTGTCGTCTAGCTCTGCTGTTCCTTCTGAGCAGGCTGAGAGAGACACGTGGATATACTCTATTTCTGTCTTCTACCTCTGCTGTTTCTTCTGAGCAGGCTGAGTGCGGTGTAGATCAGACACGTGGATATACTCTATCTCTGTCTTCTACCTCTGCTGTTCCTTCTGAGCAGGCTGAGTGAGACACGTGGATATACTATATCTCTGTCTTCTACCTCTGCTGTTCATTATGTGCATGCTGAGTGAGACACGTGGATATACTATATCTCTGTCTTCTACCCCTGCTGTTCCTTATGAGCAGGCTAAGTGAGGTGTAGATCAGACACGTGGATATAATATATCTCTGTCTTCAACCTCTGCTGTTGCTGCTGAGTAGGCTGAGTGAGACACGTGGATATACTCTATCTCTGTCTTCTACCTCTGATGTTCCTTCTGAGCAGGCTGAGTGAGGTGTAGATCAGACACGTGGATATACTATATCGCTGTCTTCTACCTCTGCTGTTCCTTCTGAGCAGGATGAGTGAGACATGTGGATATACTCTATCTCTGTCTTCTACCTCTGCTGTTCCTTCTGAGCAGGCTGAGTGAGACACGTGGATATACTCTATTATCTGTCTTCCATCTATGCTGTTCCTTCTGAGCAGGCTGAGTGAGACACGTGGATATACTCTATCTCTGTCTTCTACCTCTGCTGTTCCTTCTGAGCAGGCTGAGTGAGGTGTAGATCAGACACGTGGATATACTCTATCTCTGTTTTGTACCTCTTCTGTTCCTTCTGAGCAGGCTGAGTGAGACACGTGGATATACTCTATCTCTGTCTTCTACCTCTGCTGTTCCATCTGAGCAGGCTGAGTGAGACACGTGGATATACTCTATCTCAGTCTTCTACCTCTGCTGTTCCTTCTGAGCAGGTTGAGTGAGACACGTGGATATACTCTATCTCTGTCTTCTACCTCTGCTGTTCTTTCTGAGCAGGCTGAGTGAGGTGTAGATCATACACGTGGATATACTCTATATCTGTCTTCTAGCTCTGCTGTTCCTTCTGAGCAGGCTGAGTGAGACACGTGGATATACTCTATCTCTGTCTTCTACCTCTGCTGTTCCTTCTGAGCAGGCTGAGTGAGGTGTAGATCAGACACGTGGATATACTCTATCTCTGTTTTGTACCTCTTCTGTTCCTTCTGAGCAGGCTGAGTGAGACACGTGGATATACTCTATTATCTGTCTTCCATCTATGCTGTTCCTTCTGAGCAGGCTGAGTGAGACACGTGGATATACTCTATCTCTGTCTTCAACCTCTGCTGTTCCTTCCGAGCAGGCTGAGTGAGGTGTAGATCAGACACGTGTATATACTCTATCTCTGTATTCTACCTCTGCTGTTCATTATGTGCAGGCTGAGTGAGACACGTGGATATACTCTATCTCTGTCTTCTACCTCTGCTGTTCCTTCTGAGCAGGTTGAGTGAGACACGTGGATATACTCTGTCTCTATCTTCTATCTCTGCTGTTCCTTCTGAGCAGGCTGAGTGAGGTGTAGATCAGACACGTGGATATACTCTATCTCTGTCTTCTACCTCTGCTGTTCCTTCTGAGCAGGATGAGTGAGACATGTGGATATACTCTATCTCTGTCTTCTACCTCTGTTGTTCCTTCTGAGCAGGCTGAGTGAGACACGTGGATATACTCTATCTCTGTCTTCTACCTCTGCTGTTCCTTCTGAGCAGGCTGAGTGAGGTGTAGATCAGACACGTGGATATACTCTATCTGTGTCTTCTACCTCTGCAGTTCCTTCTGAGCAGGCTGAGTGAGACACGTGGATATACTCTATCTCTGTCATTTACCTCTGCTGTTTCTTCTGAGCAGGCTGAGTGGGGTGTAGATCAGACACGTGGATATACTCTATCTCTGTCTTCTAGCTCTGCTGTTCCTTCTGAGCAGGCTGAGAGAGACACGTGGATATACTCTATCTCTGTCTTCTAGCTCTGCTGTTCCTTCTGAGCAGGCTGAGAGAGACACGTGGATATACTCTATCTCTGTCTTCTACCTCTGATGTTCCTTCTGAGTAGGCTGAGTGAGGTGTAGATCAGACACGTGGATATACTCTATCTCTGTCTTCTACCTCTGTTGTTCCTTCTGAGCAGGCTGAGTGAGACACGTGGATATACTCTATCTCTGTCTTCTACCTCTGCTGTTCCTTCTGAGCAGGCTGAGTGAGGTGTAGATCAGACACGTGGATATACTCTATCTCTGTTTTGTACCTCTTCTGTTCCTTCTGAGCAGGCTGAGTGAGACACGTGGATATACTCTATTATCTGTCTTCCATCTATGCTGTTCCTTCTGAGCAGGCTGAGTGAGACACGTGGATATACTCTATCTCTGTCTTCAACCTCTGCTGTTCCTTCCGAGCAGGCTGAGTGAGGTGTAGATCAGACACGTGGATATACTCTATCTCTGTCTTCTACCTCTGCTGTTCCTTCTGAGAAGGCTGAGTGAGACACGTGGATATACTCTATCTCTGTCTTTCACCTCTGCTGTTTCTTCTGAGCAGGCTGAGTGGGGTGTAGATCAGACACGTGGATATACTCTATCTCTGTCGTCTAGCTCTGCTGTTCCTTCTGAGCAGGCTGAGAGAGACACGTGGATATACTCTATTTCTGTCTTCTACCTCTGCTGTTTCTTCTGAGCAGGCTGAGTGCGGTGTAGATCAGACACGTGGATATACTCTATCTCTGTCTTCTACCTCTGCTGTTCCTTCTGAGCAGGCTGAGTGAGACACGTGGATATACTATATCTCTGTCTTCTACCTCTGCTGTTCATTATGTGCATGCTGAGTGAGACACGTGGATATACTATATCTCTGTCTTCTACCCCTGCTGTTCCTTATGAGCAGGCTAAGTGAGGTGTAGATCAGACACGTGGATATAATATATCTCTGTCTTCAACCTCTGCTGTTGCTGCTGAGTAGGCTGAGTGAGACACGTGGATATACTCTATCTCTGTCTTCTACCTCTGATGTTCCTTCTGAGCAGGCTGAGTGAGGTGTAGATCAGACACGTGGATATACTATATCGCTGTCTTCTACCTCTGCTGTTCCTTCTGAGCAGGATGAGTGAGACATGTGGATATACTCTATCTCTGTCTTCTACCTCTGCTGTTCCTTCTGAGCAGGCTGAGTGAGACACGTGGATATACTCTATTATCTGTCTTCCATCTATGCTGTTCCTTCTGAGCAGGCTGAGTGAGACACGTGGATATACTCTATCTCTGTCTTCTACCTCTGCTGTTCCTTCTGAGCAGGCTGAGTGAGGTGTAGATCAGACACGTGGATATACTCTATCTCTGTTTTGTACCTCTTCTGTTCCTTCTGAGCAGGCTGAGTGAGACACGTGGATATACTCTATCTCTGTCTTCTACCTCTGCTGTTCCATCTGAGCAGGCTGAGTGAGACACGTGGATATACTCTATCTCAGTCTTCTACCTCTGCTGTTCCTTCTGAGCAGGTTGAGTGAGACACGTGGATATACTCTATCTCTGTCTTCTACCTCTGCTGTTCTTTCTGAGCAGGCTGAGTGAGGTGTAGATCATACACGTGGATATACTCTATATCTGTCTTCTAGCTCTGCTGTTCCTTCTGAGCAGGCTGAGTGAGACACGTGGATATACTCTATCTCTGTCTTCTACCTCTGCTGTTCCTTCTGAGCAGGCTGAGTGAGGTGTAGATCAGACACGTGGATATACTCTATCTCTGTTTTGTACCTCTTCTGTTCCTTCTGAGCAGGCTGAGTGAGACACGTGGATATACTCTATTATCTGTCTTCCATCTATGCTGTTCCTTCTGAGCAGGCTGAGTGAGACACGTGGATATACTCTATCTCTGTCTTCAACCTCTGCTGTTCCTTCCGAGCAGGCTGAGTGAGGTGTAGATCAGACACGTGTATATACTCTATCTCTGTATTCTACCTCTGCTGTTCATTATGTGCAGGCTGAGTGAGACACGTGGATATACTCTATCTCTGTCTTCTACCTCTGCTGTTCCTTCTGAGCAGGTTGAGTGAGACACGTGGATATACTCTGTCTCTATCTTCTATCTCTGCTGTTCCTTCTGAGCAGGCTGAGTGAGGTGTAGATCAGACACGTGGATATACTCTATCTCTGTCTTCTACCTCTGCTGTTCCTTCTGAGAAGGCTGAGTGAGACACGTGGATATACTATATCTCTGTCTTTTACCTCTGCTGTTTCTTCTGAGCAGGCTGAGTGGGGTGTAGATCAGACACGTGGATATACTCTATCTCTGTATTCTACCTCTGCTGTTCATTATGTGCAGGCTGAGTGAGACACGTGGATATACTCTATCTCTGTCTTCTACCTCTGCTGTTCCTTCTGAGCAGGTTGAGTGAGACACGTGGATATACTCTATCTCTGTCTTCAACCTCTGCTGTTCCTTCCGAGCAGGCTGAGTGAGGTGTAGATCAGACACGTGGATATACTCTATCTCTGTCTTCGACCTCTGCTGTTCCTTCTGAGAAGGCTGAGTGAGACACGTGGATATACTCTATCTCTGTCTTTCACCTCTGCTGTTTCTTCTGAGCAGGCTGAGTGGGGTGTAGATCAGACACGTGGATATACTCTATCTCTGTCGTCTAGCTCTGCTGTTCCTTCTGAGCAGGCTGAGAGAGACACGTGGATATACTCTATTTCTGTCTTCTACCTCTGCTGTTTCTTCTGAGCAGGCTGAGTGCGGTGTAGATCAGACACGTGGATATACTCTATCTCTGTCTTCTACCTCTGCTGTTCCTTCTGAGCAGGCTGAGTGAGACACGTGGATATACTATATCTCTGTCTTCTACCTCTGCTGTTCATTATGTGCATGCTGAGTGAGACACGTGGATATACTATATCTCTGTCTTCTACCCCTGCTGTTCCTTATGAGCAGGCTAAGTGAGGTGTAGATCAGACACGTGGATATAATATATCTCTGTCTTCAACCTCTGCTGTTGCTGCTGAGTAGGCTGAGTGAGACACGTGGATATACTCTATCTCTGTCTTCTACCTCTGATGTTCCTTCTGAGCAGGCTGAGTGAGGTGTAGATCAGATACGTGGATATACTATATCGCTGTCTTCTACCTCTGCTGTTCCTTCTGAGCAGGATGAGTGAGACATGTGGATATACTCTATCTCTGTCTTCTACCTCTGCTGTTCCTTCTGAGCAGGCTGAGTGAGACACGTGGATATACTCTATTATCTGTCTTCCATCTATGCTGTTCCTTCTGAGCAGGCTGAGTGAGACACGTGGATATACTCTATCTCTGTCTTCTACCTCTGCTGTTCCTTCTGAGCAGGCTGAGTGAGGTGTAGATCAGACACGTGGATATACTCTATCTCTGTTTTGTACCTCTTCTGTTCCTTCTGAGCAGGCTGAGTGAGACACGTGGATATACTCTATCTCTGTCTTCTACCTCTGCTGTTCCATCTGAGCAGGCTGAGTGAGACACGTGGATATACTCTATCTCAGTCTTCTACCTCTGCTGTTCCTTCTGAGCAGGTTGAGTGAGACACGTGGATATACTCTATCTCTGTCTTCTACCTCTGCTGTTCTTTCTGAGCAGGCTGAGTGAGGTGTAGATCATACACGTGGATATACTCTATATCTGTCTTCTAGCTCTGCTGTTCCTTCTGAGCAGGCTGAGTGAGACACGTGGATATACTCTATCTCTGTCTTCTACCTCTGCTGTTCCTTCTGAGCAGGCTGAGTGAGGTGTAGATCAGACACGTGGATATACTCTATCTCTGTTTTGTACCTCTTCTGTTCCTTCTGAGCAGGCTGAGTGAGACACGTGGATATACTCTATCTCTGTCTTCAACCTCTGCTGTTCCTTCCGAGCAGGCTGAGTGAGGTGTAGATCAGACACGTGTATATACTCTATCTCTGTATTCTACCTCTGCTGTTCATTATGTGCAGGCTGAGTGAGACACGTGGATATACTCTATCTCTGTCTTCTACCTCTGCTGTTCCTTCTGAGCAGGTTGAGTGAGACACGTGGATATACTCTGTCTCTATCTTCTATCTCTGCTGCTCCTTCTGAGCAGGCTGAGTGAGGTGTAGATCAGACACGTGGATATACTCTATCTCTGTCTTCTACCTCTGCTGTTCCTTCTGAGAAGGCTGAGTGAGACACGTGGATATACTATATCTCTGTCTTTTACCTCTGCTGTTTCTTCTGAGCAGGCTGAGTGGGGTGTAGATCAGACACGTGGATATACTCTATCTCTGTCTTCTAGCTCTGCTGTTCCTTCTGAGCAGGCTGAGAGAGACACGTGGATATACTCTATTTCTGTCTTCTACCTCTGCTGTTTCTTCTGAGCAGGCTGAGCGCGGTGTAGATCAGACACGTGGATATACTCTATCTCTGTCTTCTACCTCTGCTGTTCCTTCTGAGCAGGCTGAGTGAGACACGTGGATATACTATATCTCTGTCTTCTACCTCTGCTGTTCATTATGTGCAGGCTGAGAGAGACACGTGGATATACTCTATTTCTGTCTTCTACCTCTGCTGTTCCTTCTGAGCAGGCTGAGTGAGGTGTAGATCAGACACGTGGATATACACTATCTGTGTCTTCTACCTCTGCAGTTCCTTCTGAGCAGGCTGAGTGAGACACGTGGATATACTCTATCTCTGTCATTTACCTCTGCTGTTTCTTCTGAGCAGGCTGAGTGGGGTGTAGATCAGACACGTGGATATACTCTATCTCTGTCTTCTACCTCTGATGTTCCTTCTGAGTAGGCTGAGTGAGGTGTAGATCAGACACGTGGATATACTCTATCTCTGTCTTCTACCTCTGCTGTTCCTTCTGAGCAGGATGAGTGAGACATGTGGATATACTCTATCTCTGTCTTCTACCTCTGTTGTTCCTTCTGAGCAGGCTGAGTGAGACACGTGGATATACTCTATCTCTGTCTTCTACCTCTGCTGTTCCTTCTGAGCAGGCTGAGTGAGGTGTAGATCAGACACGTGGATATACTCTATCTCTGTTTTGTACCTCTTCTGTTCCTTCTGAGCAGGCTGAGTGAGACACGTGGATATACTCTATTATCTGTCTTCCATCTATGCTGTTCCTTCTGAGCAGGCTGAGTGAGACACGTGGATATACTCTATCTCTGTCTTCAACCTCTGCTGTTCCTTCCGAGCAGGCTGAGTGAGGTGTAGATCAGACACGTGGATATACTCTATCTCTGTCTTCTACCTCTGCTGTTCCTTCTGAGAAGGCTGAGTGAGACACGTGGATATACTCTATCTCTGTCTTTCACCTCTGCTGTTTCTTCTGAGCAGGCTGAGTGGGGTGTAGATCAGACACGTGGATATACTCTATCTCTGTCTTCTAGCTCTGCTGTTCCTTCTGAGCAGGCTGAGAGAGACACGTGGATATACTCTATTTCTGTCTTCTACCTCTGCTGTTTCTTCTGAGCAGGCTGAGTGCGGTGTAGATCAGACACGTGGATATACTCTATCTCTGTCTTCTACCTCTGCTGTTCCTTCTGAGCAGGCTGAGTGAGACACGTGGATATACTATATCTCTGTCTTCTACCTCTGCTGTTCATTATGTGCATGCTGAGTGAGACACGTGGATATACTATATCTCTGTCTTCTACCCCTGCTGTTCCTTATGAGCAGGCTAAGTGAGGTGTAGATCAGACACGTGGATATAATATATCTCTGTCTTCAACCTCTGCTGTTCCTGCTGAGTAGGCTGAGTGAGACACGTGGATATACTCTATCTCTGTCTTCTACCTCTGATGTTCCTTCTGAGCAGGCTGAGTGAGACACGTGGATATACTCTATTATCTGTCTTCCATCTATGCTGTTCCTTCTGAGCAGGCTGAGTGAGACACGTGGATATACTCTATCTCTGTCTTCTACCTCTGCTGTTCCTTCTGAGCAGGCTGAGTGAGGTGTAGATCAGACACGTGGATATACTCTATCTCTGTTTTGTACCTCTTCTGTTCCTTCTGAGCAGGCTGAGTGAGACACGTGGATATACTCTATCTCTGTCTTCTACCTCTGCTGTTCCATCTGAGCAGGCTGAGTGAGACACGTGGATATACTCTATTATATGTCTTCCATCTATGCTGTTCCTTCTGAGCAGGCTGAGTGAGACACGTGGATATACTCTATCTCTGTCTTCAACCTCTGCTGTTCCTTCCGAACAGGCTGATTGAGGTGTAGATCAGACACGTGTATATACTTTATCTCTGTATTCTACCTCTGCTGTTCATTATGTGCAGGCTGAGTGAGACACGTGGATATACTCTATCTCAGTCTTCTACCTCTGCTGTTCCTTCTGAGCAGGTTGAGTGAGACACGTGGATATACTCTATCTCTGTCTTCTACCTCTGCTGTTCTTTCTGAGCAGGCTGAGTGAGGTGTAGATCATACACGTGGATATACTCTATATCTGTCTTCTAGCTCTGCTGTTCCTTCTGAGCAGGCTGAGAGAGACACGTGGGTATACTCTATCTCTGTCTTCTACCTCTGCTGTTCCTTCTGAGCAGGCTGAGTGAGGTGTATATCAGACACGTGGATATACTCTATCTGTGTCTTCTACCTCTGCTGTTCCTTCTGAGCAGGCTGAGTGAGACACGTGGATATACTCTATCTCTGTCATTTACCTCTGCTGTTTCTTCTGAGCAGGCTGAGTGGGGTGTAGATCAGACACGTGGATATACTCTATCTCTGTCTTCTAGCTCTGCTGTTCCTTCTGAGCAGGCTGAGAGAGACACGTGGATATACTCTATCTCTGTCTTCTAGCTCTGCTGTTCCTTCTGAGCAGGCTGAGAGAGACACGTGGATATACTCTATCTCTGTCTTCTACCTCTGATGTTCCTTCTGAGTAGGCTGAGTGAGGTGTAGATCAGACACGTGGATATACTCTATCTCTGTCTTCTACCTCTGCTGTTCCTTCTGAGCAGGATGAGTGAGACATGTGGATATACTCTATCTCTGTCTTCTACCTCTGTTGTTCCTTCTGAGCAGGCTGAGTGAGACACGTGGATATACTCTATCTCTGTCTTCTACCTCTGCTGTTCCTTCTGAGCAGGCTGAGTGAGGTGTAGATCAGACACGTGGATATACTCTATCTCTGTTTTGTACCTCTTCTGTTCCTTCTGAGCAGGCTGAGTGAGACACGTGGATATACTCTATTATCTGTCTTCCATCTATGCTGTTCCTTCTGAGCAGGCTGAGTGAGACACGTGGATATACTCTATCTCTGTCTTCAACCTCTGCTGTTCCTTCCGAGCAGGCTGAGTGAGGTGTAGATCAGACACGTGTATATACTCTATCTCTGTATTCTACCTCTGCTGTTCATTATGTGCAGGCTGAGTGAGACACGTGGATATACTCTATCTCTGTCTTCTACCTCTGCTGTTCCTTCTGAGCAGGTTGAGTGAGACACGTGGATATACTCTGTCTCTATCTTCTATCTCTGCTGTTCCTTCTGAGCAGGCTGAGTGAGGTGTAGATCAGACACGTGGATATACTCTATCTCTGTCTTCTACCTCTGCTGTTCCTTCTGAGAAGGCTGAGTGAGACACGTGGATATACTCTATCTCTGTCTTTTACCTCTGCTGTTTCTTCTGAGCAGGCTGAGTGGGGTGTAGATCAGACACGTGGATATACTCTATCTCTGTCTTCTAGCTCTGCTGTTCCTTCTGAGCAGGCTGAGAGAGACACGTGGATATACTCTATTTCTGTCTTCTACCCTTTGCTGTTTCTTCTGAGCAGGCTGAGCGCGGTGTAGATCAGACACGTGGATATACTCTATCTCTGTCTTCTACCTCTGCTGTTCCTTCTGAGCAGGCTGAGTGAGTCACGTGGATATACTATATCTCTGTCTTCTACCTCTGCTGTTCATTATGTGCAGGCTGAGTGAGACACGTGGATATACTATATCTCTGTCTTCTACCCCTGCTGTTCCTTATGAGCAGGCTAAGTGAGGTGTAGATCAGACACGTGGATATAATCTATCACTGTCTTCAACCTCTGAAGTTCCTGCTGAGTAGGCTGAGTGAGACACGTGGATATACTCTATCTCTGTCTTCTACCCCTGCTGTTCCTTATGAGCAGGCTAAGTGAGGTGTAGATCAGACACGTGGATATAATCTATCTCTGTCTTCAACCTCTGATGTTCCTGCTGAGCAGGCTGAGTGAGACACGTGAATATACTCTATCTCTGTCTTCTACCCCTGCTGTTCCTTATGAGCAGGCTAAGTGAGGTGTAGATCAGACACGTGGATATAATCTATCTCTGTCTTCAACCTCTGATGTTCCTGCTGAGCAGGCTGAGTGAGACACGTGGATATACTATATCTCTGTCTTCTACCTCTGCTGTTCATTATGTGCAGGCTGAGTGAGACACGTGGATATACTATATCTCTGTCTTCTACCCCTGCTGTTCCTTATGAGCAGGCTAAGTGAGGTGTAGATCAGACACGTGGATATAATATATCTCTGTCTTCAACCTCTGCTGTTCCTGCTGAGTAGGCTGAGTGAGACACGTGGATATACTCTATCTCTGTCTTCTACCTCTGATGTTCCTTCTGAGCAGGCTGAGTGAGGTGTAGATCAGACACGTGGATATACTATATCGCTGTCTTCTACCTTTGCTGTTCCTTCTGTGCAGGATGAGTGAGACATGTGGATATACTCTATCTCTGTCTTCTACCTCTGCTGTTCCTTCTGAGCAGGCTGAGTGAGACACGTGGATATACTCTGTCTCTGTTTTATACCTCTGCTGTTCCTTCTGAGCAGGCTGAGTGAGGTGTAGATCAGACACGTGGATATACTCTATCTCTGTTTTGTACCTCTGCTGTTCCTTCTGAGCAGGCTGAGTGAGACACGTGGATATACTCTATCTCTGTCTTCTACCTCTGCTGTTCCATCTGAGCAGGCTGAGTGAGACACGTGGATATACTCTATTATCTGTCTTCCATCTATGCTGTTCCTTCTGAGCAGTCTGAGTGAGACACGTGGATATACTCTATCTCTGTCTTCTACCTCTGCTGTTCCTTCTGAGCAGGCTGAGTGAGGTGTAGATCAGACACGTGGATATACTCTATCTCTGTTTTGTACCTCTTCTGTTCCTTCTGAGCAGGCTGAGTGAGACACGTGGATATACTCTATCTCTGTCTTCTACCTCTGCTGTTCCATCTGAGCAGGCTGAGTGAGACACGTGGATATACTCTATTATATGTCTTCCATATATGCTGTTCCTTCTGAGCAGGCTGAGTGAGACACGTGGATATACTCTATCTCTGTCTTCAACCTCTGCTGTTCCTTCCGAGCAGGCTGATTGAGGTGTAGATCAGACACGTGTATATACTCTATCTCTGTATTCTACCTCTGCTGTTCATTATGTGCAGGCTGAGTGAGACACGTGGATATACTCTATCTCTGTCTTCTACCTCTGCTGTTCCTTCTGAGCAGGTTGAGTGAGACACGTGGATATACTCTATCTCTGTCTTCTACCTCTGCTGTTCTTTCTGAGCAGGCTGAGTGAGGTGTAGATCATACACGTGGATATACTCTATCTCTGTCTTCTACCTCTGCTGTTCCTTCTGAGAAGGCTGAGTGAGACACGTGGATATACTCTATCTCTGTCTTTTACCTCTGCTGTTTCTTCTGAGCAGGCTGAGTGGGGTGTAGATCAGACACGTGGATATACTCTATCTCTGTATTCTAGCTCTGCTGTTCCTTCTGAGCAGGCTGAGAGAGACACGTGGATATACTCTATTTCTGTCTTCTACCTCTGCTGTTTCTTCTGAGCAGGCTGAGTGCGGTGTAGATCAGACACGTGGATATACTCTATCTCTGTCTTCTACCTCTGCTGTTCCTTCTGAGCAGGCTGAGTGAGACACGTGGATATACTATATATCTGTCTTCTACCTCTGCTGTTCATTATGTGCAGGCTGAGTGAGACACGTGGATATACTATATCTCTGTCTTCTACCCCTGCTGTTCCTTATGAGCAGGCTAAGTGAGGTGTAGATCAGACACGTGGATATAATCTATCTCTGTCTTCAACCTCTCATGTTCCTGCTGAGCAGGCTGAGTGAGACACGTGGATATACTATATCTCTGTCTTCTACCTCTGCTGTTCATTATGTGCAGGCTGAGTGAGACACGTGGATATACTATATCTCTGTCTTCTACCCCTGCTGTTCCTTATGAGCAGGCTAAGTGAGGTGTAGATCAGACACGTGGATATAATATATCTCTGTCTTCAACCTCTGCTGTTCCTGCTGAGTAGGCTGAATGAGACACGTGGATATACTCTATCTCTGTCTTCTACCTCTGATGTTCCTTCTGAGCAGGCTGAGTGAGGTGTAGATCAGACACGTGGATATACTATATCGCTGTCTTCTACCTTTGCTGTTCCTTCTGTGCAGGATGAGTGAGACATGTGGATATACTCTATCTCTGTCTTCTACCTCTGCTGTTCCTTCTGAGCAGGCTGAGTGAGACACGTGGATATACTCTGTCTCTGTTTTATACCTCTGCTGTTCCTTCTGAGCAGGCTGAGTGAGGTGTAGATCAGACACGTGGATATACTCTATCTCTGTTTTGTACCTCTGCTGTTCCTTCTGAGCAGGCTGAGTGAGACACGTGGATATACTCTATCTCTGTCTTCTACCTCTGCTGTTCCATCTGAGCAGGCTGAGTGAGACACGTGGATATACTCTATTATCTGTCTTCCATCTATGCTGTTCCTTCTGAGCAGTCTGAGTGAGACACGTGGATATACTCTATCTCTGTCTTCTACCTCTGCTGTTCCTTCTGAGCAGGCTGAGTGAGGTGTAGATCAGACACGTGGATATACTCTATCTCTGTTTTGTACCTCTTCTGTTCCTTCTGAGCAGGCTGAGTGAGACACGTGGATATACTCTATCTCTGTCTTCTACCTCTGCTGTTCCATCTGAGCAGGCTGAGTGAGACACGTGGATATACTCTATTATATGTCTTCCATATATGCTGTTCCTTCTGAGCAGGCTGAGTGAGACACGTGGATATACTCTATCTCTGTCTTCAACCTCTGCTGTTCCTTCCGAGCAGGCTGATTGAGGTGTAGATCAGACACGTGTATATACTCTATCTCTGTATTCTACCTCTGCTGTTCATTATGTGCAGGCTGAGTGAGACACGTGGATATACTCTATCTCTGTCTTCTACCTCTGCTGTTCCTTCTGAGCAGGTTGAGTGAGACACGTGGATATACTCTATCTCTGTCTTCTACCTCTGCTGTTCTTTCTGAGCAGGCTGAGTGAGGTGTAGATCATACACGTGGATATACTCTATCTCTGTCTTCTACCTCTGCTGTTCCTTCTGAGAAGGCTGAGTGAGACACGTGGATATACTCTATCTCTGTCTTTTACCTCTGCTGTTTCTTCTGAGCAGGCTGAGTGGGGTGTAGATCAGACACGTGGATATACTCTATCTCTGTATTCTAGCTCTGCTGTTCCTTCTGAGCAGGCTGAGAGAGACACGTGGATATACTCTATTTCTGTCTTCTACCTCTGCTGTTTCTTCTGAGCAGGCTGAGTGCGGTGTAGATCAGACACGTGGATATACTCTATCTCTGTCTTCTACCTCTGCTGTTCCTTCTGAGCAGGCTGAGTGAGACACGTGGATATACTATATCTCTGTCTTCTACCTCTGCTGTTCATTATGTGCAGGCTGAGTGAGACACGTGGATATACTTTATCTCTGTCTTCTACCCCTGCTGTTCCTTATGAGCAGGCTAAGTGAGGTGTAGATCAGACACGTGGATATAATCTATCTCTGTCTTCAACCTCTCATGTTCCTGCTGAGTAGGCTGAGTGAGACACGTGGATATACTCTATCTCTGTCTTCTACCTCTGATTTTCCTTCTGAGCAGGCTGAGTGAGGTGTAGATCAGACACGTGGATATACTATATCTCTGTCTTCTACCTCTGCTGTTCCTTCTGAGCAGGATGAGTGAGACATGTGGATATACTCTATATCTGTCTTCTACCTCTGCTGTTCCTTCTGAGCAGGCTGAGTGAGACACGTGGATATACTCTGTCTCTGTTTTATACCTCTGCTGTTCCTTCTGAGCAGGCTCAGTGAGGTGTAGATCAGACACGTGGATATACTCTATCTCTGTTTTGTACCTCTGCTGTTCCTTCTGAGCAGGCTGAGTGAGACACGTGGATATACTCTATCTCTGTCTTCTACCCCTGCTGTTCCTTATGAGCAGGCTAAGTGAGGTGTAGATCAGACACGTGGATATAATCTATCTCTGTCTTCAACCTCTGATGTTCCTGCTGAGCAGGCTGAGTGAGACACGTGGATATACTCTATCTCTGTCTTCTACCCCTGCTGTTCCTTATGAGCAGGCTAAGTGAGGTGTAGATCAGACACGTGGATATAATCTATCTCTGTCTTCAACCTCTGATGTTCCTGCTGAGCAGGCTGAGTGAGACACGTGGATATACTATATCTCTGTCTTCTACCTCTGCTGTTCATTATGTGCAGGCTGAGTGAGACACGTGGATATACTATATCTCTGTCTTCTACCCCTGCTGTTCCTTATGAGCAGGCTAAGTGAGGTGTAGATCAGACACGTGGATATAATATATCTCTGTCTTCAACCTCTGCTGTTCCTGCTGAGTAGGCTGAGTGAGACACGTGGATATACTCTATCTCTGTCTTCTACCTCTGATGTTCCTTCTGAGCAGGCTGAGTGAGGTGTAGATCAGACACGTGGATATACTATATCGCTGTCTTCTACCTTTGCTGTTCCTTCTGTGCAGGATGAGTGAGACATGTGGATATACTCTATCTCTGTCTTCTACCTCTGCTGTTCCTTCTGAGCAGGCTGAGTGAGACACGTGGATATACTCTGTCTCTGTTTTATACCTCTGCTGTTCCTTCTGAGCAGGCTGAGTGAGGTGTAGATCAGACACGTGGATATACTCTATCTCTGTTTTGTACCTCTGCTGTTCCTTCTGAGCAGGCTGAGTGAGACACGTGGATATACTCTATCTCTGTCTTCTACCTCTGCTGTTCCATCTGAGCAGGCTGAGTGAGACACGTGGATATACTCTATTATCTGTCTTCCATCTATGCTGTTCCTTCTGAGCAGGCTGAGTGAGGTGTAGATCAGACACGTGGATATACTCTATCTCTGTTTTGTACCTCTTCTGTTCCTTCTGAGCAGGCTGAGTGAGACACGTGGATATACTCTATCTCTGTCTTCTACCTCTGCTGTTCCATCTGAGCAGGCTGAGTGAGACACGTGGATATACTCTATTATATGTCTTCCATATATGCTGTTCCTTCTGAGCAGGCTGAGTGAGACACGTGGATATACTCTATCTCTGTCTTCAACCTCTGCTGTTCCTTCCGAGCAGGCTGATTGAGGTGTAGATCAGACACGTGTATATACTCTATCTCTGTATTCTACCTCTGCTGTTCATTATGTGCAGGCTGAGTGAGACACGTGGATATACTCTATCTCTGTCTTCTACCTCTGCTGTTCCTTCTGAGCAGGTTGAGTGAGACACGTGGATATACTCTATCTCTGTCTTCTACCTCTGCTGTTCTTTCTGAGCAGGCTGAGTGAGGTGTAGATCATACACGTGGATATACTCTATCTCTGTCTTCTACCTCTGCTGTTCCTTCTGAGAAGGCTGAGTGAGACACGTGGATATACTCTATTTCTGTCTTCTACCTCTGCTGTTTCTTCTGAGCAGGATGAGTGAGACACGTGGATATACTATATATCTGTCTTCTATCTCTGCTGTTCCTTCTGAGCAGGCTGAGTGAGGTGTAGATCAGACACGTGGATATACTCTATTATCTGTCTTCCATCTATGCTGTTCCTTCTGAGCAGGCTGAGTGAGGTGTAGATCAGACACGTGGATATACTCTATCTCTGTTTTGTACCTCTTCTGTTCCTTCTGAGCAGGCTGAGTGAGACACGTGGATATACTCTATCTCTGTCTTCTACCTCTGCTGTTCCATCTGAGCAGGCTGAGTGAGACACGTGGATATACTCTATTATATGTCTTCCATATATGCTGTTCCTTCTGAGCAGGCTGAGTGAGACACGTGGATATACTCTATCTCTGTCTTCAACCTCTGCTGTTCCTTCCGAGCAGGCTGATTGAGGTGTAGATCAGACACGTGTATATACTCTATCTCTGTATTCTACCTCTGCTGTTCATTATGTGCAGGCTGAGTGAGACACGTGGATATACTCTATCTCTGTCTTCTACCTCTGCTGTTCCTTCTGAGCAGGTTGAGTGAGACACGTGGATATACTCTATCTCTGTCTTCTACCTCTGCTGTTCTTTCTGAGCAGGCTGAGTGAGGTGTAGATCATACACGTGGATATACTCTATCTCTGTCTTATACCTCTGCTGTTCCTTCTGAGAAGGCTGAGTGAGACACGTGGATATACTCTATTTCTGTCTTCTACCTCTGCTGTTTCTTCTGAGCAGGATGAGTGAGACACGTGGATATACTATATATCTGTCTTCTATCTCTGCTGTTCCTTCTGAGCAGGCTGAGTGAGGTGTAGATCAGACACGTGGATATACTCTATCTCTGTCTTCTACCTCTGCTGTTCCTTCTGAGCAGGCTGAGTGAGGTGTAGATCAGACATGTGGATATACTCTATCTCTGTCTTCTACCTTTGCTGTTCCTTCTGAGCAGGCTGAGTGAGGTGTAGATCAGACACGTGGATATACTCTATCTCTGTCTTCTACCTCTGCTGTTCCATCTGAGCAGGCTGAGTGAGACACGTGGATATACTCTATTATCTGACTTCCATCTATGCTGTTCCTTCTGAGCAGGCTGAGTGAGACACGTGGATATACTCTTACTATCTCTGTCTTCAACCTCTGCTGTTCCTTCTGAGCAGGCTGAGAGAGGTGTAGATCAGACACGTGTATATACTCTATCTCTGTCTTCTACCTCTGCTGTTCCTTCTGAGCAGGCTGAGTGAGGTGTAGATCAGACACGTGGATATACTCTATCTCTGTTTTGTACCTCTTCTGTTCCTTCTGAGCAGGCTGAGTGAGACACGTGGATATACTCTATCTCTGTCTTCTACCTCTGCTGTTCCATCTGAGCAGGCTGAGTGAGACACGTGGATATACTCTATTATATGTCTTCCATATATGCTGTTCCTTCTGAGCAGGCTGAGTGAGACACGTGGATATACTCTATCTCTGTCTTCAACCTCTGCTGTTCCTTCCGAGCAGGCTGATTGAGGTGTAGATCAGACACGTGTATATACTCTATCTCTGTATTCTACCTCTGCTGTTCATTATGTGCAGGCTGAGTGAGACACGTGGATATACTCTATTTCTGTCTTCTACCTCTGCTGTTCCTTCTGAGCAGGTTGAGTGAGACACGTGGATATACTCTATCTCTGTCTTCTACCTCTGCTGTTCTTTCTGAGCAGGCTGAGTGAGGTGTAGATCATACACGTGGATATACTCTATCTCTGTCTTCTACCTCTGCTGTTCCTTCTGAGAAGGCTGAGTGAGACACGTGGATATGCTCTATCTCTGTCTTTTACCTCTGCTGTTTCTTCTGAGCAGGCTGAGTGGGGTGTAGATCAGACACGTGGATATACTCTATCTCTGTATTCTAGCTCTGCTGTTCCTTCTGAGCAGGCTGAGAGAGACACGTGGATATACTCTATTTCTGTCTTCTACCTCTGCTGTTTCTTCTGAGCAGGCTGAGTGCGGTGTAGATCAGACACGTGGATATACTCTATCTCTGTCTTCTACCTCTGCTGTTCCTTCTGAGCAGGCTGAGTGAGACACGTGGATATACTATATCTCTGTCTTCTACCTCTGCTGTTCATTATGTGCAGGCTGAGTGAGACACGTGGATATACTATATCTCTGTCTTCTACCCCTGCTGTTCCTTATGAGCAGGCTAAGTGAGGTGTAGATCAGACACGTGGATATAATCTATCTCTGTCTTCAACCTCTCATGTTCCTGCTGAGTAGGCTGAGTGAGACACGTGGATATACTCTATCTCTGTCTTCTACCTCTGATTTTCCTTCTGAGCAGGCTGAGTGAGGTGTAGATCAGACACGTGGATATACTATATCTCTGTCTTCTACCTCTGCTGTTCCTTCTGAGCAGGATGAGTGAGACATGTGGATATACTCTATATCTGTCTTCTACCTCTGCTGTTCCTTCTGAGCAGGCTGAGTGAGACACGTGGATATACTCTGTCTCTGTTTTATACCTCTGCTGTTCCTTCTGAGCAGGCTGAGTGAGGTGTAGATCAGACACGTGGATATACTCTATCTCTGTTTTGTACCTCTGCTGTTCCTTCTGAGCAGGCTGAGTGAGACACGTGGATATACTCTATCTCTGTCTTCTACCTCTGCTGTTCCATCTGAGCAGGCTGAGTGAGACACGTGGATATACTCTATTATCTGTCTTCCATCTATGCTGTTCCTTCTGAGCAGGCTGAGTGAGACACGTGGATATACTCTATCTCTGTCTTCAACCTCTGCTGTTCCTTCTGAGCAGGCTGAGTGAGGTGTAGATCAGACACGTGGATATACTCTATCTCTGTATTCTACCTCTGCTGTTCCTTCTGAGCAGGCTGAGAAAGACACGTGGATATACTCTATTTCTGTCTTCTACCTCTGCTGTTTCTTCTGAGCAGGATGAGTGAGACACGTGGATATACTATATATCTGTCTTCTACCTCTGCTGTTCCTTCTGAGCAGGCTGAGTGAGGTGTAGATCAGACACGTGGATATACTATATCGCTGTCTTCTACCTTTGCTGTTCCTTCTGAGCAGGATGAGTGAGACATGTGGATATACTCTATCTCTGTCTTCTACCTCTGCTGTTCCTTCTGAGCAGGCTGAGTGAGACACGTGGATATACTCTGTCTCTGTTTTATACCTCTGCTGTTCCTTCTGAGCAGGCTGAGTGAGGTGTAGATCAGACACGTGGATATACTCTATCTCTGTTTTGTACCTCTGCTGTTCCTTCTGAGCAGGCTGAGTGAGACACGTGGATATACTCTATCTCTGTCTTCTACCTCTGCTGTTCCATCTGAGCAGGCTGAGTGAGACACGTGGATATACTCTATTATCTGTCTTCCATCTATGCTGTTCCTTCTGAGCAGGCTGAGTGAGACACGTGGATATACTCTATCTCTGTCTTCTACCTCTGCTGTTCCTTCTGAGCAGGCTGAGTGAGGTGTAGATCAGACACGTGGATATACTCTATCTCTGTTTTGTACCTCTTCTGTTCCTTCTGAGCAGGCTGAGTGAGACACGTGGATATACTCTATCTCTGTCTTCTACCTCTGCTGTTCCATCTGAGCAGGCTGAGTGAGACACGTGGATATACTCTATTATATGTCTTCCATATATGCTGTTCCTTCTGAGCAGGCTGAGTGAGACACGTGGATATACTCTATCTCTGTCTTCAACCTCTGCTGTTCCTTCCGAGCAGGCTGATTGAGGTGTAGATCAGACACGTGTATATACTCTATCTCTGTATTCTACCTCTGCTGTTCATTATGTGCAGGCTGAGTGAGACACGTGGATATACTCTATCTCTGTCTTCTACCTCTGCTGTTCCTTCTGAGCAGGTTGAGTGAGACACGTGGATATACTCTATCTCTGTCTTCTACCTCTGCTGTTCTTTCTGAGCAGGCTGAGTGAGGTGTAGATCATACACGTGGATATACTCTATCTCTGTCTTCTACCTCTGCTGTTCTTTCTGAGCAGGCTGAGTGAGGTGTAGATCAGACACGTGGATATACTCTATCTCTGTATTCTACCTCTGCTGTTCCTTCTGAGCAGGCTGAGAAAGACACGTGGATATACTCTATTTCTGTCTTCTACCTCTGCTGTTTCTTCTGAGCAGGATGAGTGAGACACGTGGATATACTATATATCTGTCTTCTACCTCTGCTGTTCCTTCTGAGCAGGCTGAGTGAGGTGTAGATCAGACACGTGGATATACTATATCGCTGTCTTCTACCTTTGCTGTTCCTTCTGAGCAGGATGAGTGAGACATGTGGATATACTCTATCTCTGTCTTCTACCTCTGCTGTTCCTTCTGAGCAGGCTGAGTGAGACACGTGGATATACTCTGTCTCTGTTTTATACCTCTGCTGTTCCTTCTGAGCAGGCTGAGTGAGGTGTAGATCAGACACGTGGATATACTCTATCTCTGTTTTGTACCTCTGCTGTTCCTTCTGAGCAGGCTGAGTGAGACACGTGGATATACTCTATCTCTGTCTTCTACCTCTGCTGTTCCATCTGAGCAGGCTGAGTGAGACACGTGGATATACTCTATTATCTGTCTTCCATCTATGCTGTTCCTTCTGAGCAGGCTGAGTGAGACACGTGGATATACTCTATCTCTGTCTTCTACCTCTGCTGTTCCTTCTGAGCAGGCTGAGTGAGGTGTAGATCAGACACGTGGATATACTCTATCTCTGTTTTGTACCTCTTCTGTTCCTTCTGAGCAGGCTGAGTGAGACACGTGGATATACTCTATCTCTGTCTTCTACCTCTGCTGTTCCATCTGAGCAGGCTGAGTGAGACACGTGGATATACTCTATTATATGTCTTCCATATATGCTGTTCCTTCTGAGCAGGCTGAGTGAGACACGTGGATATACTCTATCTCTGTCTTCAACCTCTGCTGTTCCTTCCGAGCAGGCTGATTGAGGTGTAGATCAGACACGTGTATATACTCTATCTCTGTATTCTACCTCTGCTGTTCATTATGTGCAGGCTGAGTGAGACACGTGGATATACTCTATCTCTGTCTTCTACCTCTGCTGTTCCTTCTGAGCAGGTTGAGTGAGACACGTGGATATACTCTATCTCTGTCTTCTACCTCTGCTGTTCTTTCTGAGCAGGCTGAGTGAGGTGTAGATCATACACGTGGATATACTCTATCTCTGTCTTCTACCTCTGCTGTTCTTTCTGAGCAGGCTGAGTGAGGTGTAGATCAGACACGTGGATATACTCTATCTCTGTATTCTAGCTCTGCTGTTCCTTCTGAGCAGGCTGAGAGAGACACGTGGATATACTCTATTTCTGTCTTCTACCTCTGCTGTTTCTTCTGAGCAGGCTGAGTGCGGTGTAGATCAGACACGTGGATATACTCTATCTCTGTCTTCTACCTCTGCTGTTCCTTCTGAGCAGGCTGAGTGAGACACGTGGATATACTATATCTCTGTCTTCTACCTCTGCTGTTCATTATGTGCAGGCTGAGTGAGACACGTGGATATACTATATCTCTGTCTTCTACCCCTGCTGTTCCTTATGAGCAGGCTAAGTGAGGTGTAGATCAGACACGTGGATATAATCTATCTCTGTCTTCAACCTCTCATGTTCCTGCTGAGTAGGCTGAGTGAGACACGTGGATATACTCTATCTCTGTCTTCTACCTCTGATTTTCCTTCTGAGCAGGCTGAGTGAGGTGTAGATCAGACACGTGGATATACTCTATCTCTGTTTTGTACCTCTGCTGTTCCTTCTGAGCAGGCTGAGTGAGACACGTGGATATACTCTATCTCTGTCTTCTACCTCTGCTGTTCCATCTGAGCAGGCTGAGTGAGACACGTGGATATACTCTATTATCTGTCTTCCATCTATGCTGTTCCTTCTGAGCAGGCTGAGTGAGACACGTGGATATACTCTATCTCTGTCTTCAACCTCTGCGGTTCCTTCTGAGCAGGCTGAGTGAGGTGTAGATCAGACACGTGGATATACTCTATCTCTGTATTCTACCTCTGCTGTTCCTTCTGAGCAGGCTGAGAAAGACACGTGGATATACTCTATTTCTGTCTTCTACCTCTGCTGTTTCTTCTGAGCAGGATGAGTCAGACACGTGGATATACTATATATCTGTCTTCTACCTCTGCTGTTCCTTCTGAGCAGGCTGAGTGAGGTGTAGATCAGACACGTGGATATACTCTATCTCTGTCTTCTACCTCTGCTGTTCCTTCTGAGCAGGCTGAGTGAGGTGTAGATCAGACATGTGGATATACTCTATCTCTGTCTTCTACCTTTGCTGTTCCTTCTGAGCAGGCTGAGTGAGGTGTAGATCAGACACGTGGATATACTCTATCTCTGTCTTCTACCTCTGCTGTTCCATCTGAGCAGGCTGAGTGAGACACGTGGATATACTCTATTATCTGACTTCCATCTATGCTGTTCCTTCTGAGCAGGCTGAGTGAGACACGTGGATATACTCTTACTATCTCTGTCTTCAACCTCTGCTGTTCCTTCTGAGCAGGCTGAGAGAGGTGTAGATCAGACACGTGTATATACTCTATCTCTGTCTTCTACCTCTGCTGTTCCTTCTGAGCAGGCTGAGTGAGGTGTAGATCAGACACGTGGATATACTCTATCTCTGTTTTGTACCTCTTCTGTTCCTTCTGAGCAGGCTGAGTGAGACACGTGGATATATTCTATCTCTGTCTTCTACCTCTGCTGTTCCATCTGAGCAGGCTGAGTGAGACACGTGGATATACTCTATTATATGTCTTCCATATATGCTGTTCCTTCTGAGCAGGCTGAGTGAGACACGTGGATATACTCTATCTCTGTCTTCAACCTCTGCTGTTCCTTCCGAGCAGGCTGATTGGGGTGTAGATCAGACACGTGTATATACTCTATCTCTGTATTCTACCTCTGCTATTCATTATGTGCAGGCTGAGTGAGACACGTGGATATACTCTATCTCTGTCTTCTACCTCTGCTGTTCCTTCTGAGCAGGTTGAGTGAGACACGTGGATATACTCTATCTCTGTCTTCTACCTCTGCTGTTCTTTCTGAGCAGGCTGAGTGAGGTGTAGATCATACACGTGGATATACTCTATCTCTGTCTTCTACCTTTGCTGTTCCTTCTGAGCAGGCTGAGTGAGGTGTAGATCAGACACGTGGATATACTCTATCTCTGTCTTCTACCTCTGCTGTTCCATCTGAGCAGGCTGAGTGAGACACGTGGATATACTCTATTATCTGACTTCCATCTATGCTGTTCCTTCTGAGCAGGCTGAGTGAGACACGTGGATATACTCTTACTATCTCTGTCTTCAACCTCTGCTGTTCCTTCTGAGCAGGCTGAGAGAGGTGTAGATCAGACACGTGTATATACTCTATCTCTGTCTTCTACCTCTGCTGTTCCTTCTGAGCAGGCTGAGTGAGGTGTAGATCATACACGTGGATATACTCTATCTCTGTCTTCTACCTCTGCTGTTCCTTCTGAGAAGGCTGAGTGAGACACGTGGATATACTCTATCTCTGTCTTTTACCTCAGCTGTTTCTTCTGAGCAGGCTGAGTGGGGTGTAGATCAGACACGTGGATATACTCTATCTCTGTATTCTAGCTCTGCTGTTCCTTCTGAGCAGGCTGAGAGAGACACGTGGATATACTCTATTTCTGTCTTCTACCTCTGCTGTTTCTTCTGAGCAGGCTGAGTGCGGTGTAGATCAGACACGTGGATATACTCTATCTCTGTCTTCTACCTCTGCTGTTCCCTCTGAGCAGGCTGAGTGAGACACGTGGATATACTATATCTCTGTCTTCTACCTCTGCTGTTCATTATGTGCAGGCTGAGTGAGACACGTGGATATACTATATCTCTGTCTTCTACCCCTGCTGTTCCTTATGAGCAGGCTAAGTGAGGTGTAGATCAGACACGTGGATATAATCTATCTCTGTCTTCAACCTCTCATGTTCCTGCTGAGTAGGCTGAGTGAGACACGTGGATATACTCTATCTCTGTCTTCTACCTCTGATTTTCCTTCTGAGCATGCTGAGTGAGGTGTAGATCAGACACGTGGATATACTATATCTCTGTCTTCTACCTCTGCTGTTCCTTCTGAGCAGGATGAGTGAGACATGTGGATATACTCTATATCTGTCTTCTACCTCTGCTGTTCCTTCTGAGCAGGCTGAGTGAGACACGTGGATATACGCTGTCTCTGTTTTATACCTCTGCTGTTCCTTCTGAGCAGGCTGAGTGAGGTGTAGATCAGACACGTGGATATACTCTATCTCTGTTTTGTACCTCTGCTGTTCCTTCTGAGCAGGCTGAGTGAGACACGTGGATATACTCTATCTCTGTCTTCTACCTCTGCTGTTCCATCTGAGCAGGCTGAGTGAGACACGTGGATATACTCTATTATCTGTCTTCCATCTATGCTGTTCCTTCTGAGCAGGCTGAGTGAGACACGTGGATATACTCTATCTCTGTCTTCAACCTCTGCTGTTCCTTCTGAGCAGGCTGAGTGAGGTGTAGATCAGACACGTGGATATACTCTATCTCTGTATTCTACCTCTGCTGTTCCTTCTGAGCAGGCTGAGAAAGACACGTGGATATACTCTATTTCTGTCTTCTACCTCTGCTGTTTCTTCTGAGCAGGATGAGTGAGACACGTGGATATACTATATATCTGTCTTCTACCTCTGCTGTTCCTTCTGAGCAGGCTGAGTGAGGTGTAGATCAGACACGTGGATATACTCTATCTCTGTCTTCTACCTCTGCTGTTCCTTCTGAGCAGGCTGAGTGAGGTGTAGATCAGACATGTGGATATACTCTATCTCTGTCTTCTACCTTTGCTGTTCCTTCTGAGCAGGCTGAGTGAGGTGTAGATCAGACACGTGGATATACTCTATCTCTGTCTTCTACCTCTGCTGTTCCATCTGAGCAGGCTGAGTGAGACACGTGGATATACTCTATTATCTGACTTCCATCTATGCTGTTCCTTCTGAGCAGGCTGAGTGAGACACGTGGATATACTCTTACTATCTCTGTCTTCAACCTCTGCTGTTCCTTCTGAGCAGGCTGAGAGAGGTGTAGATCAGACACGTGTATATACTCTATCTCTGTCTTCTACTTCTGCTGTTCCTTCTGAGCAGGCTGAGTGAGGTGTAGATCAGACACGTGGATATACTCTATCTCTGTTTTGTACCTCTGCTGTTCCTTCTGAGCAGGCTGAGTGAGACACGTGGATATACTCTATCTCTGTCTTCAACCTCTGCTGTTCCTTCTGAGCAGGCTGAGTGAGGTGTAGATCAGACACGTGGATATACTCTATCTCTGTATTCTACCTCTGCTGTTCCTTCTGAGCAGGCTAAGAGAGACACGTGGATATACTCTATTTCTGTCTTCTACCTCTGCTGTTCCTTCTGAGCAGGCTGAGTGAGGTGTAGATCAGACACGTGGATATACTCTATCTCTGTCTTCTACCTCTGCTGTTCCTTCTGAGCAGGCTGAGTGAGGTGTAAATCAGACATGTGGATATACTCTATCTCTGTCTTCTACCTCTGCTGTTCCTTCTGAGCAGGCTGAGTGAGGTGTAGATCAGACACGTGTATATACTCTATCTCTGTATTCTACCTCTGCTGTTCCTTCTGAGCAGGCTGAGTGAGACACGTGGATATACTCTATCTCTGTCTTCAACCTCTGCTGTTCCTTCTGAGCAGGCTGAGTGAGGTGTAGATCAGACACGTGTATATACTCTATCTCTGTATTCTACCTCTGCTGTTCCTTCTGAGCAGGCTGAGTGAGACACGTGGATATACTCTATCTCTGTCTTCTACCTCTGCTGTTCCTTCTGAACAGGTTGAGTGAGACACGTGGATATACTCTATCTCTGTCTTCTACCTCTGCTGTTCCTTCTGAGCAGGCTGAGTGAGGTGTAGATCAGACACGTGGATATAATCTATCTCTGTCTTCTACCTCTGCTGTTCCTTCTGAGCAGGCTGAGTGAGGTGTAGATCAGACACGTGGATATACTCTATCTCTGTATTATACCTATGATGTTCCTTCTGAGCAGGCTGAGTGAGACACGTGGATATACTCTATCTCTGTCTTATAGCTCTGCTGTTCCTTCTGAGCAGGCTGAGAGAGACACGTGGATATACTCTATTTCTGTCTTCTACCTCTGCTGTTTCTTTTGAGCAGGCTGAGTGAGGTGTAGATCAGACACGTGGATATACTCTATCTCTGTTTTGTACCTCTGCTGTTCCTTCTGAGCAGGCTGAGTGAGACACGTGGATATACTCTATCTCTGTCTTCTACCTCTGCTGTTCCATCTGAGCAGGCTGAGTGAGACACGTGGATATACTCTATTATCTGTCTTCCATCTATGCTGTTCCTTCTGAGCAGGCTGAGTGAGACACGTGGATATACTCTATCTCTGTCTTCAACCTCTGCTGTTCCTTCTGAGCAGGCTGAGTGAGGTGTAGATCAGACACGTGGATATACTCTATCTCTGTATTCTACCTCTGCTGTTCCTTCTGAGCAGGCTGAGAAAGACACGTGGATATACTCTATTTCTGTCTTCTACCTCTGCTGTTTCTTCTGAGCAGGATGAGTGAGACACGTGGATATACTATATATCTGTCTTCTACCTCTGCTGTTCCTTCTGAGCAGGCTGAGTGAGGTGTAGATCAGACACGTGGATATACTCTATCTCTGTCTTCTACCTCTGCTGTTCCTTCTGAGCAGGCTGAGTGAGGTGTAGATCAGACATGTGGATATACTCTATCTCTGTCTTCTACCTTTGCTGTTCCTTCTGAGCAGGCTGAGTGAGGTGTAGATCAGACACGTGGATATACTCTATCTCTGTCTTCTACCTCTGCTGTTCCATCTGAGCAGGCTGAGTGAGACACGTGGATATACTCTATTATCTGACTTCCATCTATGCTGTTCCTTCTGAGCAGGCTGAGTGAGACACGTGTATATACTCTTACTATCTCTGTCTTCAACCTCTGCTGTTCCTTCTGAGCAGGCTGAGAGAGGTGTAGATCAGACACGTGTATATACTCTATCTCTGTCTTCTACTTCTGCTGTTCCTTCTGAGCAGGCTGAGTGAGGTGTAGATCAGACACGTGGATATACTCTATCTCTGTTTTGTACCTCTGCTGTTCCTTCTGAGCATGCTGAGTGAGACACGTGGATATACTCTATCTCTGTCTTCAACCTCTGCTGTTCCTTCTGAGCAGGCTGAGTGAGGTGTAGATCAGACACGTGGATATACTCTATCTCTGTATTCTACCTCTGCTGTTCCTTCTGAGCAGGCTAAGAGAGACACGTGGATATACTCTATTTCTGTCTTCTACCTCTGCTGTTCCTTCTGAGCAGGCTGAGTGAGGTGTAGATCAGACACGTGGATATACTCTATCTCTGTCTTCTACCTCTGCTGTTCCTTCTGAGCAGGCTGAGTGAGGTGTAAATCAGACATGTGGATATACTCTATCTCTGTCTTCTACCTCTGCTGTTCCTTCTGAGCAGGCTGAGTGAGGTGTAGATCAGACACGTGTATATACTCTATCTCTGTATTCTACCTCTGCTGTTCCTTCTGAGCAGGCCTAGTGAGACACGTGGATATACTCTATCTCTGTCTTCAACCTCTGCTGTTCCTTCTGAGCAGGCTGAGTGAGGTGTAGATCAGACACGTGTATATACTCTATCTCTGTATTCTACCTCTGCTGTTCCTTCTGAGCAGGCTGAGTGAGACACGTGGATATACTCTATCTCTGTCTTCTACCTCTGCTGTTCCTTCTGAACAGGTTGAGTGAGACACGTGGATATACTCTATCTCTGTCTTCTACCTCTGCTGTTCCTTCTGAGCAGGCTGAGTGAGGTGTAGATCAGACACGTGGATATAATCTATCTCTGTCTTCTACCTCTGCTGTTCCTTCTGAGCAGGCTGAGTGAGGTGTAGATCAGACACGTGGATATACTCTATCTCTGTATTCTACCTATGATGTTCCTTCTGAGCAGGCTGAGTGAGACACGTGGATATACTCTATCTCTGTCTTATAGCTCTGCTGTTCCTTCTGAGCAGGCTGAGAGAGACACGTGGATATACTCTATTTCTGTCTTCTACCTCTGCTGTTTCTTTTGAGCAGGCTGAGTGAGGTGTATATCAGACACGTGGATATACTCTATCTCTGTCTTCTACCTCTGCTGTTCCTTCTGAGCAGGCTGACTGAGACACGTGGATATACTCTATCTCTGTCTTCTACCTCTGCTGTTCATTATGTGCAGGCTGAGTGAGACACGTGGATATACTCTTTCTTTGTCTTCTACCCCTGCTGTTCTTTGTGAGCAGGCTGAGAGAGGTGTAGATCAGACACGTGGATATACTCTATCTCTGTCTTCTACCTCTGCTGTTCCTTCTGAGCAGGCTGAGTGAGGTGTAGATCAGACACGTGGATATACTCTATCTCTGTCTTCAACCTCTGCTGTTCCTGCTGAGTAGGCTGAGTGAGACACATGGATATACTCTATCTCTGTCTTCTACCTCTGATGTTCCTTCTGAGCATGCTGAGTGAGGTGTAGATCAGACACGTGGACATACTATATCTCTGTCTTATACCTCTGCTGTTCCTTCTGAGCAGGATGAGTGAGACATGTGGATATACTCTATCTCTGTCTTCTACCTCTGCTTTTCCTTCTTAGCAGGCTGAGTGAGACACGTGGATATACTCTATCTCTGTTTTGTACCTCTGCTGTTCCTTCTGAGCAGGCTGAGTGAGACACGTGGATATACTCTATCTCTGTCTTCTACCTCTGCTGTTCCATCTGAGCAGGCTGAGTGATACACGTGGATATACTCTATTATCTGTCTTCCATCTATGCTGTTCCTTCTGAGCAGGCTGAGTGAGACACGTGGATATACTCTATCTCTGTCTTCAACCTCTGCTGTTCCTTCTGAGCAGGCTGAGTGAGGTGTAGATCAGACACGTGTATATACTCTATCTCTGTATTCTACCTCTGCTGTTCCTTCTGAGCAGGCTGAGTGAGACACGTGGATATACTCTATCTCTGTCTTCTACCTCTGCTGTTCCTTCTGAACAGGTTGAGTGAGACACGTGGATATACTCTATCTCTGTCTTCTACCTCTGCTGTTCCTTCTGAGCAGGCTGAGTGAGGTGTAGATCAGACACGTGGATATAATCTATCTCTGTCTTCTACCTCTGCTGTTCCTTCTGAGCAGGCTGAGTGAGGTGTAGATCAGACACGTGGATATACTCTATCTCTGTATTCTACCTATGATGTTCCTTCTGAGCAGGCTGAGTGAGACACGTGGATATACTCTATCTCTGTCTTATAGCTCTGCTGTTCCTTCTGAGCAGGCTGAGAGAGACACGTGGATATACTCTATTTCTGTCTTCTACCTCTGCTGTTTCTTTTGAGCAGGCTGAGTGAGGTGTATATCAGACACGTGGATATACTCTATCTCTGTCTTCTACCTCTGCTGTTCCTTCTGAGCAGGCTGACTGAGACACGTGGATATACTCTATCTCTGTCTTCTACCTCTGCTGTTCATTATGTGCAGGCTGAGTGAGACACGTGGATATACTCTTTCTCTGTCTTCTACCCCTGCTGTTCTTTGTGAGCAGGCTGAGAGAGGTGTAGATCAGACACGTGGATATACTCTATCTCTGTCTTCTACCTCTGCTGTTCCTTCTGAGCAGGCTGAGTGAGGTGTAGATCAGACACGTGGATATACTCTATCTCTGTCTTCAACCTCTGCTGTTCCTGCTGAGTAGGCTGAGTGAGACACATGGATATACTCTATCTCTGTCTTCTACCTCTGATGTTCCTTCTGAGCATGCTGAGTGAGGTGTAGATCAGACACGTGGACATACTATATCTCTGTCTTATACCTCTGCTGTTCCTTCTGAGCAGGATGAGTGAGACATGTGGATATACTCTATCTCTGTCTTCTACCTCTGCTGTTCCTTCTTAGCAGGCTGAGTGAGACACGTGGATATACTCTATCTCTGTTTTGTACCTCTGCTGTTCCTTCTGAGCAGGCTGAGTGAGACACGTGGATATACTCTATCTCTGTCTTCTACCTCTGCTGTTCCATCTGAGCAGGCTGAGTGATACACGTGGATATACTCTATTATCTGTCTTCCATCTATGCTGTTCCTTCTGAGCAGGCTGAGTGAGACACGTGGATATACTCTATCTCTGTCTTCAACCTCTGCTGTTCCTTCTGAGCAGGCTGAGTGAGGTGTAGATCAGACACGTGTATATACTCTATCTCTGTATTCTACCTCTGCTGTTCCTTCTGAGCAGGCTGAGTGAGACACGTGGATATACTCTATCTCTGTCTTCTACCTCTGCTGTTCCTTCTGAACAGGTTGAGTGAGACACGTGGATATACTCTATCTCTGTCTTCTACCTCTGCTGTTCCTTCTGAGCAGGCTGAGTGAGGTGTAGATCAGACACGTGGATATAATCTATCTCTGTCTTCTACCTCTGCTGTTCCTTCTGAGCAGGCTGAGTGAGGTGTAGATCAGACACGTGGATATACTCTATCTCTGTATTCTACCTATGATGTTCCTTCTGAGCAGGCTGAGTGAGACACGTGGATATACTCCGTATCTGTCTTCTACCTCTGTTGTTCATTCTGAGCAGGCTGAGTTAGGTGTAGATCAGACACGTGGATATACTCTATATCTGTCTTCTAGCTCTGATGTTCCTTCTGAGCAGGCTGAGTGAGACACGTGGATATACTCTATATCTGTCTTCTACCTCTGCTGTTCCTTCTGAGCAGGCTGAGTGAGGTGTAGATCAGACACGTGGATATACTCTATCCATGTCTGCTACCTCTGCTGTTCATTCTGTGCAGGCTGAGTGAGACACGTGGATATACTCTATCTCTGTCTTTTACCCCTGCTGTTCCTTCTGAGCAGGATGGGAGAGGTGTAGATCAGACACGTGGATATACTCTATCTCTGTCTTCTACCTCTGCTGTTCCTTCTGAGCAGGCTGAGTGAGACACGTGGATATACTCCGTCTCTGTCTTCTACCTCTGTTGTTCATTCTGAGCAGGCTGAGTGAGGTGTATATCAGACACGTGGATATACTCTATCTCTGTCTTCTACCTCTGCTGTTCCTTCTGAGCAGGCTGACTGAGACACGTGGATATACTCTATCTCTGTCTTCTACCTCTGCTGTTCATTATGTGCAGGCTGAGTGAGACACGTGGATATACTCTTTCTCTGTCTTCTACCCCTGCTGTTCTTTGTGAGCAGGCTGAGAGAGGTGTAGATCAGACACGTGGATATACTCTATCTCTGTCTTCTACCTCTGCTGTTCCTTCTGAGCAGGCTGAGTGAGGTGTAGATCAGACACGTGGATATACTCTATCTCTGTCTTCAACCTCTGCTGTTCCTGCTGAGTAGGCTGAGTGAGACACATGGATATACTCTATCTCTGTCTTCTACCTCTGATGTTCCTTCTGAGCATGCTGAGTGAGGTGTAGATCAGACACGTGGACATACTATATCTCTGTCTTATACCTCTGCTGTTCCTTCTGAGCAGGATGAGTGAGACATGTGGATATACTCTATCTCTGTCTTCTACCTCTGCTGTTCCTTCTTAGCAGGCTGAGTGAGACACGTGGATATACTCTATCTCTGTTTTATACCTCTGCTGTTCCTTCTGAGCATGCTGAGTGAGGTGTAGATCAGACACGTGGATATACTCTATCTCTGTTTTGTACCTCTGCTGTTCCTTCTGAGCAGGCTGAGTGAGACACGTGGATATACTCTATCTCTGTCTTCTACCTCTGCTGTTCCATCTGAGCAGGCTGAGTGAGACACGTGGATATACTCTATTATCTGTCTTCCATCTATGCTGTTCCTTCTGAGCAGGCTGAGTGAGACACGTGGATATACTATATCTCTGTCTTCAACCTCTGCTGTTCCTTCTGAGCAGGCTGAGTGAGGTGTAGATCAGACACGTGGATATACTCTATCTCTGTCTTCTACCTCTGCTGTTCCTTCTGAGCAGGATGAGTGAGACACGTGGATATACTCTGTCTCTGTTTTATACCTCTGCTGTTCCTTCCGAGCAGGCTGAGTGAGGTGTAGATCAGACACGTGGATATACTCTATCTATGTCTTCTACCTCTGCTGTTCCTTCTGAGCAGGCTGAGAGAGACACGTGGATATACTCTATCTCTGTCTTCTACCTCTGCTGTTCCTTCTGAACAGGCTGAGTGAGACACGTGGATATACTCTATCTCTGTCTTCTACCTCTGCTGTTCCTTCTGAGCAGGCTGAGTGAGGTGTAGATCAGACACGTGGATATACTCTATCTCTGTCTTCTACCTCTGCTGTTCCTTCTGAGCAGGCTGAGTGAGGTGTAGATCAGACACGTGGATATACTCTATCCATGTCTGCTACCTCTGCTGTTCATTCTGTGCAGGCTGAGTGAGACACGTGGATATACTCTATCTCTGTCTTTTACCCCTGCTGTTCCTTCTGAGCAGGATGGGAGAGGTGTAGATCAGACACGTGGATATACTCTATCTCTGTCTTCTACCTCTGCTGTTCCTTCTGAGCAGGCTGAGTGAGACACGTGGATATACTCCGTCTCTGTCTTCTACCTCTGTTGTTCATTCTGAGCAGGCTGAGTGAGGTGTAGATCAGACACGTGGACATACTCTATCTCTGTCTTATAGCTCTGCTGTTCCTTCTGAGCAGGCTGAGAGAGACACGTGGATATACTCTATTTCTGTCTTCTACCTCTGCTGTTTCTTTTGAGCAGGCTGAGTGAGGTGTATATCAGACACGTGGATATACTCTATCTCTGTCTTCTACCTCTGCTGTTCCTTCTGAGCAGGCTGACTGAGACACGTGGATATACTCTATCTCTGTCTTCTACCTCTGCTGTTCATTATGTGCAGGCTGAGTGAGACACGTGGATATACTCTTTCTCTGTCTTCTACCCCTGCTGTTCTTTGTGAGCAGGCTGAGAGAGGTGTAGATCAGACACGTGGATATACTCTATCTCTGTCTTCTACCTCTGCTGTTCCTTCTGAGCAGGCTGAGTGAGGTGTAGATCAGACACGTGGATATACTCTATCTCTGTCTTCAACCTCTGCTGTTCCTGCTGAGTAGGCTGAGTGAGACACATGGATATACTCTATCTCTGTCTTCTACCTCTGATGTTCCTTCTGAGCATGCTGAGTGAGGTGTAGATCAGACACGTGGACATACTATATCTCTGTCTTATACCTCTGCTGTTCCTTCTGAGCAGGATGAGTGAGACATGTGGATATACTCTATCTCTGTCTTCTACCTCTGCTGTTCCTTCTTAGCAGGCTGAGTGAGACACGTGGATATACTCTATCTCTGTTTTATACCTCTGCTGTTCCTTCTGAGCATGCTGAGTGAGGTGTAGATCAGACACGTGGATATACTCTATCTCTGTTTTGTACCTCTGCTGTTCCTTCTGAGCAGGCTGAGTGAGACACGTGGATATACTCTATCTCTGTCTTCTACCTCTGCTGTTCCATCTGAGCAGGCTGAGTGAGACACGTGGATATACTCTATTATCTGTCTTCCATCTATGCTGTTCCTTCTGAGCAGGCTGAGTGAGACACGTGGATATACTATATCTCTGTCTTCAACCTCTGCTGTTCCTTCTGAGCAGGCTGAGTGAGGTGTAGATCAGACACGTGGATATACTCTATCTCTGTCTTCTACCTCTGCTGTTCCTTCTGAGCAGGATGAGTGAGACACGTGGATATACTCTGTCTCTGTTTTATACCTCTGCTGTTCCTTCCGAGCAGGCTGAGTGAGGTGTAGATCAGACACGTGGATATACTCTATCTATGTCTTCTACCTCTGCTGTTCCTTCTGAGCAGGCTGAGAGAGACACGTGGATATACTCTATCTCTGTCTTCTACCTCTGCTGTTCCTTCTGAACAGGCTGAGTGAGACACGTGGATATACTCTATCTCTGTCTTCTACCTCTGCTGTTCCTTCTGAGCAGGCTGAGTGAGGTGTAGATCAGACACGTGGATATACTCTATCTCTGTCTTCTACCTCTGCTGTTCCTTCTGAGCAGGCTGAGTGAGGTGTAGATCAGACACGTGGATATACTCTATCCATGTCTGCTACCTCTGCTGTTCATTCTGTGCAGGCTGAGTGAGACACGTGGATATACTCTATCTCTGTCTTTTACCCCTGCTGTTCCTTCTGAGCAGGATGGGAGAGGTGTAGATCAGACACGTGGATATACTCTATCTCTGTCTTCTACCTCTGCTGTTCCTTCTGAGCAGGCTGAGTGAGACACGTGGATATACTCCGTCTCTGTCTTCTACCTCTGTTGTTCATTCTGAGCAGGCTGAGTGAGGTGTAGATCAGACACGTGGACATACTCTATCTCTGTCTTATAGCTCTGCTGTTCCTTCTGAGCAGGCTGAGAGAGACACGTGGATATACTCTATTTCTGTCTTCTACCTCTGCTGTTTCTTTTGAGCAGGCTGAGTGAGGTGTATATCAGACACGTGGATATACTCTATCTCTGTCTTCTACCTCTGCTGTTCCTTCTGAGCAGGCTGACTGAGACACGTGGATATACTCTATCTCTGTCTTCTACCTCTGCTGTTCATTATGTGCAGGCTGAGTGAGACACGTGGATATACTCTTTCTCTGTCTTCTACCCCTGCTGTTCTTTGTGAGCAGGCTGAGAGAGGTGTAGATCAGACACGTGGATATACTCTATCTCTGTCTTCTACCTCTGCTGTTCCTTCTGAGCAGGCTGAGTGAGGTGTAGATCAGACACGTGGATATACTCTATCTCTGTCTTCAACCTCTGCTGTTCCTGCTGAGTAGGCTGAGTGAGACACATGGATATACTCTATCTCTGTCTTCTACCTCTGATGTTCCTTCTGAGCATGCTGAGTGAGGTGTAGATCAGACACGTGGACATACTATATCTCTGTCTTATACCTCTGCTGTTCCTTCTGAGCAGGATGAGTGAGACATGTGGATATACTCTATCTCTGTCTTCTACCTCTGCTGTTCCTTCTTAGCAGGCTGAGTGAGACACGTGGATATACTCTATCTCTGTTTTATACCTCTGCTGTTCCTTCTGAGCATGCTGAGTGAGGTGTAGATCAGACACGTGGATATACTCTATCTCTGTTTTGTACCTCTGCTGTTCCTTCTGAGCAGGCTGAGTGAGACACGTGGATATACTCTATCTCTGTCTTCTACCTCTGCTGTTCCATCTGAGCAGGCTGAGTGAGACACGTGGATATACTCTATTATCTGTCTTCCATCTATGCTGTTCCTTCTGAGCAGGCTGAGTGAGACACGTGGATATACTATATCTCTGTCTTCAACCTCTGCTGTTCCTTCTGAGCAGGCTGAGTGAGGTGTAGATCAGACACGTGGATATACTCTATCTCTGTCTTCTACCTCTGCTGTTCCTTCTGAGCAGGATGAGTGAGACACGTGGATATACTCTGTCTCTGTTTTATACCTCTGCTGTTCCTTCCGAGCAGGCTGAGTGAGGTGTAGATCAGACACGTGGATATACTCTATCTATGTCTTCTACCTCTGCTGTTCCTTCTGAGCAGGCTGAGAGAGACACGTGGATATACTCTATCTCTGTCTTCTACCTCTGCTGTTCCTTCTGAACAGGCTGAGTGAGACACGTGGATATACTCTATCTCTGTCTTCTACCTCTGCTGTTCCTTCTGAGCAGGCTGAGTGAGGTGTAGATCAGACACGTGGATATACTCTATCTCTGTCTTCTACCTCTGCTGTTCCTTCTGAGCAGACTGATAAGACACGTGGATATACTCTATCTCTGTCTTCTAACTCTGCTGTTCCTTCTGAGCAGGCTGAGTGGGGTGTAGATCAGACACGTGGATATACTCTATCTCTGTCTTCTACCTCTGCTGTTCTTTCTGAGCAGGCTGAGTGAGTTGTAGATCAGACACGTGGATATACTATATATCTGTCTTCTACCTCTGCTGTTCCTTCTCAGCAGGCTGAGTGAGACACGTGGATATACTCTATCTCTGTCTTCTACCTCTGCTGTTCCTTCTGAGCAGGCTGAGTGAGGTGTAGATCAGACACGTGGATATACTCTATCTCTGTCTTCTACCTCTGCTGTTCGTTCTGAGCAGGCTGAGTGAGGTGTATATCAGACACGTGGATGTACTCTATCTCTGTCTTCTACCTCTGCTGTTCCTTCTGAGCAGGCTGAGTGAGGTGTAGATCAGACACGTGGATATACTCTACCTCTGTCTTCTACCTCTGCTGTTCCTTATGAGCAGGCTGAGTGAGACACGTAGATATACCATATCTCTGTATTCTACCTCTGCTGTTCCTTCTGCGCAGTCTGAGTGAGACACATGGATATACTCTATCTCTGTCTTCTACCTCTGCTGTTCCTTCTGAGCAGGCTGAGTGAGGTGTAGATCAGACACGTGGATATACTCTACCTCTGTCTTCTACCTCTGCTGTTCCTTATGAGCAGGCTGAGTGAGGTGTAGATCAGACACGTAGATATACTATATATCTGCCTTCTACCTCTGCTGTTCCTTCTGAGCAGGCTGAGTGAGGTGTAGATCAGACACGTGGATATGCTCTATCTATGTCTTCTACCTCTGCTGTTCCTTCTGAGCAGGCTGAGTGAGGTGTAGATCAGACACGTGGATATACTATATCTCTGTCTTCTACCTCTGCTGTTCCTTCTGAGCAGGCTGAGTGAAGTGTAGATCAGACACGTGGATATACTCTATCTCTGTCTTCTACCTCTGCTGTTCCTTCTGAGCAGGATGAGTGAGACACGTGGATATACTCTATCTATGTCTTCTACCTCTGTTGTTCCTTGTGAGCAGGCTGAGTGAGGTGTAGATCAGACACGTGGATATACTCTATCTCTGTCTTCTACCTCTGCTGTTCCTTCTGAGCAGGCTGATAAGACACGTGGATATACTCTATCTCTGTCTTCTACCTCTGCTGTTCCTTATGAGCAGGCTGAGTGAGGTGTAGATCAGACACGTGGATACACTCTATCTATGTCTTCTACCTCTGCTGTTCCTTCTGAGCAGGCTGAGTGAGACACGTGGATATACTCTATCTCTGTCTTCTACCTCTGCTGTTCCTTCTGAGCAGGCTGAGTGAGGTGTAGATCAGACACGTGGATATACTCTATCTCTGTCTTCTACCTCTGCTGTTCCTTCTGAGCAGACTGATAAGACACGTGGATATACTCTATCTCTGTCTTCTAACTCTGCTGTTCCTTCTGAGCAGGCTGAGTGGGGTGTAGATCAGACACGTGGATATACTCTATCTCTGTCTTCTACCTCTGCTGTTCCTTCTGAGCAGGCTGAGTGATGTGTAGATCAGACACGTGGATATACTATATATCTGTCTTCTACCTCTGCTGTTCCTTCTCAGCAGGCTGAGTGAGACACGTGGATATACTCTATCTCTGTCTTCTACCTCTGCTGTTCCTTCTGAGCAGGCTGGGTGAGGTGTAGATCAGACACGTGGATACACTCTATCTATGTCTTCTACCTCTGCTGTTCCTTCTGAGCAGGCTGAGAGAGACACGTGGATATACTCTATCGCTGTCTTCTACCTCTGCTGTTCCTTCTGAACAGGCTGAGTGAGACACGTGGATATACTCTATCTCTGTCTTCTACCTCTGCTGTTCCTTCTGAGCAGGCTGAGGGAGGTGTAGATCAGACACGTGGATATACTCTATCTCTGTCTTCTACCTCTGCTGTTCCTTCTGAGCAGACTGATAAGACACGTGGATATACTCTATCTCTGTCTTCTAACTCTGCTGTTCCTTCTGAGCAGGCTGAGTGGGGTGTAGATCAGACACGTGGATATACTCTATCTCTGTCTTCTACCTCTGCTGTTCTTTCTGAGCAGGCTGAGTGAGTTGTAGATCAGACACGTGGATATACTATATATCTGTCTTCTACCTCTGCTGTTCCTTCTCAGCAGGCTGAGTGAGACACGTGGATATACTCTATCTCTGTCTTCTACCTCTGCTGTTCCTTCTGAGCAGGCTGAGTGAGGTGTAGATCAGACACGTGGATATACTCTATCTCTGTCTTCTACCTCTGCTGTTCCTTCTTAGCAGGCTGAGTGAGGTGTAGATCAGACACGTGGATATACTCTACCTCTGTCTTCTACCTCTGCTGTTCCTTATGAGCAGGCTGAGTGAGACACGTAGATATACCATATCTCTGTATTCTACCTCTGCTGTTCCTTCTGCGCAGTCTGAGTGAGACACGTGGATATACTCTATCTCTGTCTTCTACCTCTGCTGTTCCTTCTGAGCAGGCTGAGTGAGGTGTAGATCAGACACGTGGATATACTCTACCTCTGTCTTCTACCTCTGCTGTTCCTTATGAGCAGGCTGAGTGAGGTGTAGATCAGACACGTAGATATACTATATATCTGCCTTCTACCTCTGCTGTTCCTTCTGAGCAGGCTGAGTGAGGTGTAGATCAGACACGTGGATATGCTCTATCTATGTCTTCTACCTCTGCTGTTCCTTCTGAGCAGGCTGAGTGAGGTGTAGATCAGACACGTGGATATACTATATCTCTGTCTTCTACCTCTGCTGTTCCTTCTGAGCAGGCTGAGTGAAGTGTAGATCAGACACGTGGATATACTCTATCTCTGTCTTCTACCTCTGCTGTTCCTTCTGAGCAGGATGAGTGAGACACGTGGATATACTCTATCTATGTCTTCTACCACTGTTGTTCCTTGTGAGCAGGCTGAGTGAGGTGTAAATCAGACACGTGGATATACTCTATCTCTGTCTTCTACCTCTGCTGTTCCTTCTGAGCAGGCTGATAAGACACGTGGATATACTCTATCTCTGTCTTCTACCTCTGCTGTTCCTTATGAGCAGGCTGAGTGAGGTGTAGATCAGACACGTGGATACACTCTATCTATGTCTTCTACCTCTGCTGTTCCTTCTGAGCAGGCTGAGTGAGACACGTGGATATACTCTATCTCTGTCTTCTACCTCTGCTGTTCCTTCTGAACAGGCTGAGTGAGGTGTAGATCAGACACGTGGATATACTCTATCTCTGTCTTCTACCTCTGCTGTTCCTTCTGAGCAGACTGATAAGACACGTGGATATACTCTATCTCTGTCTTCTAACTCTGCTGTTCCTTCTGAGCAGGCTGAGTGAGGTGTAGATCAGACACGTGGATATACTCTATCTCTGTCTTCTACCTCTGCTGTTCCTTCTGAGCAGACTGATAAGACACGTGGATATACTCTATCTCTGTCTTCTAACTCTGCTGTTCCTTCTGAGCAGGCTGAGTGGGGTGTAGATCAGACACGTGGATATACTCTATCTCTGTCTTCTACCTCTGCTGTTCCTTCTGAGCAGGCTGAGTGATGTGTAGATCAGACACGTGGATATACTATATATCTGTCTTCTACCTCTGCTGTTCCTTCTCAGCAGGCTGAGTGAGACACGTGGATATACTCTATCTCTGTCTTCTACCTCTGCTGTTCCTTCTGAGCAGGCTGGGTGAGGTGTAGATCAGACACGTGGATACACTCTATCTATGTCTTCTACCTCTGCTGTTCCTTCTGAGCAGGCTGAGAGAGACACGTGGATATACTCTATCGCTGTCTTCTACCTCTGCTGTTCCTTCTGAACAGGCTGAGTGAGACACGTGGATATACTCTATCTCTGTCTTCTACCTCTGCTGTTCCTTCTGAGCAGGCTGAGGGAGGTGTAGATCAGACACGTGGATATACTCTATCTCTGTCTTCTACCTCTGCTGTTCCTTCTGAGCAGACTGATAAGACACGTGGATATACTCTATCTCTGTCTTCTAACTCTGCTGTTCCTTCTGAGCAGGCTGAGTGGGGTGTAGATCAGACACGTGGATATACTCTATCTCTGTCTTCTACCTCTGCTGTTCTTTCTGAGCAGGCTGAGTGAGTTGTAGATCAGACACGTGGATATACTATATATCTGTCTTCTACCTCTGCTGTTCCTTCTCAGCAGGCTGAGTGAGACACGTGGATATACTCTATCTCTGTCTTCTACCTCTGCTGTTCCTTCTGAGCAGGCTGAGTGAGGTGTAGATCAGACACGTGGATATACTCTATCTCTGTCTTCTACCTCTGCTGTTCCTTCTTAGCAGGCTGAGTGAGGTGTAGATCAGACACGTGGATATACTCTACCTCTGTCTTCTACCTCTGCTGTTCCTTATGAGCAGGCTGAGTGAGACACGTAGATATACCATATCTCTGTATTCTACCTCTGCTGTTCCTTCTGCGCAGTCTGAGTGAGACACGTGGATATACTCTATCTCTGTCTTCTACCTCTGCTGTTCCTTCTGAGCAGGCTGAGTGAGGTGTAGATCAGACACGTGGATATACTCTACCTCTGTCTTCTACCTCTGCTGTTCCTTATGAGCAGGCTGAGTGAGGTGTAGATCAGACACGTAGATATACTATATATCTGCCTTCTACCTCTGCTGTTCCTTCTGAGCAGGCTGAGTGAGGTGTAGATCAGACACGTGGATATGCTCTATCTATGTCTTCTACCTCTGCTGTTCCTTCTGAGCAGGCTGAGTGAGGTGTAGATCAGACACGTGGATATACTATATCTCTGTCTTCTACCTCTGCTGTTCCTTCTGAGCAGGCTGAGTGAAGTGTAGATCAGACACGTGGATATACTCTATCTCTGTCTTCTACCTCTGCTGTTCCTTCTGAGCAGGATGAGTGAGACACGTGGATATACTCTATCTATGTCTTCTACCTCTGTTGTTCCTTGTGAGCAGGCTGAGTGAGGTGTAGATCAGACACGTGGATATACTCTATCTCTGTCTTCTACCTCTGCTGTTCCTTCTGAGCAGGCTGATAAGACACGTGGATATACTCTATCTCTGTCTTCTACCTCTGCTGTTCCTTATGAGCAGGCTGAGTGAGGTGTAGATCAGACACGTGGATACACTCTATCTATGTCTTCTACCTCTGCTGTTCCTTCTGAGCAGGCTGAGTGAGACACGTGGATATACTCTATCTCTGTCTTCTACCTCTGCTGTTCCTTCTGAACAGGCTGAGTGAGACACGTGGATATACTCTATCTCTGTCTTCTACCTCTGCTGTTCCTTCTGAGCAGGCTGAGTGAGGTGTAGATCAGACACGTGGATATACTCTATCTCTGTCTTCTACCTCTGCTGTTCCTTCTGAGCAGACTGATAAGACACGTGGATATACTCTATCTCTGTCTTCTAACTCTGCTGTTCCTTCTGAGCAGGCTGAGTGGGGTGTAGATCAGACACGTGGATATACTCTATCTCTGTCTTCTACCTCTGCTGTTCCTTCTGAGCAGGCTGAGTGATGTGTAGATCAGACACGTGGATATACTATATATCTGTCTTCTACCTCTGATGTTCCTTCTCAGCAGGCTGAGTGAGACACGTGGATATACTCTATCTCTGTCTTCTACCTCTGCTGTTCCTTCTGAGCAGGCTGGGTGAGGTGTAGATCAGACACGTGGATACACTCTATCTATGTCTTCTACCTCTGCTGTTCCTTCTGAGCAGGCTGAGAGAGACACGTGGATATACTCTATCTCTGTCTTCTACCTCTGCTGTTCCTTCTGAACAGGCTGAGTGAGACACGTGGATATACTCTATCTCTGTCTTCTACCTCTGCTGTTCCTTCTGAGCAGGCTGAGGGAGGTGTAGATCAGACACGTGGATATACTCTATCTCTGTCTTCTACCTCTGCTGTTCCTTCTGAGCAGACTGATAAGACACGTGGATATACTCTATCTCTGTCTTCTAACTCTGCTGTTCCTTCTGAGCAGGCTGAGTGGGGTGTAGATCAGACACGTGGATATACTCTATCTCTGTCTTCTACCTCTGCTGTTCTTTCTGAGCAGGCTGAGTGAGTTGTAGATCAGACACGTGGATATACTATATATCTGTCTTCTACCTCTGCTGTTCCTTCTCAGCAGGCTGAGTGAGACACGTGGATATACTCTATCTCTGTCTTCTACCTCTGTTGTTCCTTGTGAGCAGGCTGAGTGAGGTGTAGATTAGACACGTGGATATACTCTATCTCTGTCTTCTACCTCTGCTGTTCCTTCTGAGCAGGCTGATAAGACACGTGGATATACTCTATCTCTGTCTTCTACCTCTGCTGTTCCTTCTGAGCAGGCTGAGTGAGGTGTAGATCAGACACGTGGATACACTCTATCTATGTCTTCTACCTCTGCTGTTCCTTCTGAGCAGGCTGAGTGAGACACGTGGATATACTCTATCTCTGTCTTCTACCTCTGCTGTTCCTTCTGAACAGGCTGAGTGAGACACGTGGATATACTCTATCTCTGTCTTCTACCTCTGCTGTTCCTTCTGAGCAGGCTGAGTGAGGTGTAGATCAGACACGTGGATATACTCTATGTGAGAACTGTGTCAGTCAAATCAAACTCGGCTATAATAGTCTAGATACTATTCAATCTATTTATTGACAAAGTCTTACCAGGTTCAAATAAGTCGCATTCAATTCTTTACAATTCCTTTAACAAGGTTATTTCACAATTCTTTTCACAAGTTTAAGAGGATACAGCGAACCTGATTTGTTTATGTACAATATTAATAGCAATTCTCCAATTAAATCCAAATATTAATATTGCAATTACATTTAAATACACGTATCAATTTCTACCGAACTCCTAATAGTTTCGAAATACTACTACATCAAAATTCTAATAAATATACTAATTAACTCCAATTACCCAACACTGTGCCACCAAGGCACATTAAACCACGTACCACCAAGGCACATTAAACCACGTACCACCAAGGCACATTAAACCACGTACCACCAAGGCACATTAAACCACGTACCACCAAGGCACATTAAACCACGTACCACCAAGGCACATTAAACCACGTACCACCAAGGCACCACAGACCACGTACCACCAAGGCACATTAATTAGTGCCACAAAAGGCAGACCAACAAATGGCCAAACAATAGTAATTAATGCACACACACTTTAATTGAAACCCTCCACCAAATTCAATAGTAAACTGTCATCCAGACATTGGCTCGTGGGTTCCGGTGCTATAGCAATCGCTAGTCACGCCTACATCTGCTCAAAGACCCACAGTAGTCAGTACGGAAGTCTCCGTCATCCTGACGCTGCTTGGATGAGATGTTAGTATGGTCACCCGGTAGTAATACACCATTACACGGGCTATATCTGTTCACAGACCCACAGTACGGAAGTCTCCGTCATCCTGACGCTGCTTGGATAAGTAGGGTCACCCGGTAGTAAAACATCATTACAAGGGCTCTAGATTGATGGCCTCCATCGTTGCCTGCAGTCAGTCACCAGTCCCAAAGTCAAACAGGGAGCTACCAATACTCCGTCGAGCACGCTCAAGTTTGCAGCAAGCAATGGGAAAAAACAAATCCCAAGAGCCCAAAGCTCTAATATAAAATGTAAAAGCTTGCCAAATGGACAGAGCTTGACCACTGGTGGTTGCATAGACAGCTAGACAACTGAACCATGAGTACAGTGGATGGAATACTTATATACATACACCCATACATACCATTGTCTCGCACTGGCGCACATAATTAAAAGGCCCCACCCAATTGTTTAAATTCCCCCAGATTTACATACTTACCTCTTTTGTAGTCCAAGAGGCCTAATCCAAAATCTAGAGCCCAGCATTTACTTCAAATGCAAATTACTTTTAATCTCAAGAAACAAACAAATACCGAACACGTGTTAAAAGGTCACTACAAATCAGGTGCAACAAACTTTGTGAAAGAATTAAACTGAAGAGACCAATACACACATTTATTAGACAAAACTCTGGCTTAGATCTGACACTCTATCTCTGTCTTCTACCTCTGCTGTTCCTTCTGAGCAGACTGATAAGACACGTGGATATACTCTATCTCTGTCTTCTAACTCTGCTGTTCCTTCTGAGCAGGCTGAGTGGGGTGTATATCAGACACGTGGATATACTCTATCTCTGTCTTCTACCTCTGCTGTTCCTTCTGAGCAGGCTGAGTGATGTGTAGATCAGACACGTGGATATACTATATATCTGTCTTCTACCTCTGCTGTTCCTTCTCAGCAGGCTGAGTGAGACACGTGTATATACTCTATCTCTGGCTTCTACCTCTGCTGTTCCTTCTGAGCAGGCTGGGTGAGGTGTAGATCAGACACATGGATACACTCTATCTATGTCTTCTACCTCTGCTGTTCCTTCTGAGCAGGCTGAGAGAGACACGTGGATATACTCTATCTCTGTCTTCTACCTCTGCTGTTCCTTCTGAACAGGCTGAGTGAGACACGTAGATATACTATATATCTGCCTTCTACCTCTGTTGTTCCTTCTGAGCAGGCTGAGTGAGGTGTAGATCAGACACGTGGATATGCTCTATCTATGTCTTCTACCTCTGCTGTTCCTTCTGAGCAGGCTGAGTGAGGTGTAGATCAGACACGTGGATATACTATATCTCTGTCTTCTACCTCTGCTGTTCTTTCTGAGCAGGCTGAGTGAAGTGTAGATCAGACACGTGGATATACTCTATCTCTGTCTTCTACCTCTGATGTTCCTTCTGAGCAGGATGAGTGAGACACGTGGATATACTCTATCTATGTCTTCTACCTCTGTTGTTCCTTGTGAGCAGGCTGAGTGAGGTGTAGATCAGACACGTGGATATACTCTATCTCTGTCTTCTACCTCTGCTGTTCCTTCTGAGCAGGCTGATAAGACACGTGGATATACTCTATCTCTGTCTTCTACCTCTGCTGTTCCTTCTGAGCAGGCTGAGTGAGGTGTAGATCAGACACGTGGATACACTCTATCTATGTCTTCTACCTCTGCTGTTCCTTCTGAGCAGGCTGAGTGAGACACGTGGATATACTCTATCTCTGTCTTCTACCTCTGCTGTTCCTTCTGAACAGGCTGAGTGAGACACGTGGATATACTCTATCTCTGTCTTCTACCTCTGCTGTTCCTTCTGAGCAGGCTGAGTGAGGTGTAGATCAGACACGTGGATATACTCTATCTCTGTCTTCTACCTCTGCTGTTCCTTCTGAGCAGACTGATAAGACACGTGGATATACTCTATCTCTGTCTTCTACCTCTGCTGTTCCTTCTGAGCAGGCTGAGTGATGTGTAGATCAGACACGTGGATATACTATATATCTGTCTTCTACCTCTGCTGTTCCTTCTCAGCAGGCTGAGTGAGACACGTGGATATACTCTATCTCTGTCTTCTACCTCTGCTGTTCCTTCTGAGCAGGCTGGGTGAGGTGTAGATCAGACACGTGGATACACTCTATCTATGTCTTCTACCTCTGCTGTTCCTTCTGAGCAGGCTGAGAGAGACACGTGGATATACTCTATCTCTGTCTTCTACCTCTGCTGTTCCTTCTGAACAGGCTGAGTGAGACACGTGGATATACTCTATCTCTGTCTTCTACCTCTGCTGTTCCTTCTGAGCAGGCTGAGGGAGGTGTAGATCAGACACGTGGATATACTCTATCTCTGTCTTCTACCTCTGCTGTTCCTTCTGAGCAGACTGATAAGACACGTGGATATACTCTATCTCTGTCTTCTAACTCTGCTGTTCCTTCTGAGCAGGCTGAGTGGGGTGTAGATCAGACACGTGGATATACTCTATCTCTGTCTTCTACCTCTGCTGTTCTTTCTGAGCAGGCTGAGTGAGTTGTAGATCAGACACGTGGATATACTATATATCTGTCTTCTACCTCTGCTGTTCCTTCTCAGCAGGCTGAGTGAGACACGTGGATATACTCTATCTCTGTCTTCTACCTCTGTTGTTCCTTGTGAGCAGGCTGAGTGAGGTGTAGATCAGACACGTGGATATACTCTATCTCTGTCTTCTACCTCTGCTGTTCCTTCTGAGCAGGCTGATAAGACACGTGGATATACTCTATCTCTGTCTTCTACCTCTGCTGTTCCTTCTGAGCAGGCTGAGTGAGGTGTAGATCAGACACGTGGATACACTCTATCTATGTCTTCTACCTCTGCTGTTCCTTCTGAGCAGGCTGAGTGAGACACGTGGATATACTCTATCTCTGTCTTCTACCTCTGCTGTTCTTTCTGAACAGGCTGAGTGAGACACGTGGATATACTCTATCTCTGTCTTCTACCTCTGCTGTTCCTTCTGAGCAGGCTGAGTGAGGTGTAGATCAGACACGTGGATATACTCTATCTCTGTCTTCTACCTCTGCTGTTCCTTCTGAGCAGACTGATAAGACACGTGGATATACTCTATCTCTGTCTTCTACCTCTGCTGTTCTTTCTGAACAGGCTGAGTGAGACACGTGGATATACTATATCTCTGTCTTCTACCTCTGCTGTTCCTTTTGAGCAGGCTGAGTGATGTGTAGATCAGACACGTGGATATACTATATATCTGTCTTCTACCTCTGCTGTTCCTTCTCAGCAGGCTGAGTGAGACACGTGGATATACTCTATCTCTGGCTTCTACCTCTGCTGTTCCTTCTGAGCAGGCTGGGTGAGGTGTAGATCAGACACGTGGATACACTCTATCTATGTCTTCTACCTCTGCTGTTCCTTCTGAGCAGGCTGAGAGAGACACGTGGATATACTCTATCTCTGTCTTCTACCTCTGCTGTTCCTTCTGAACAGGCTGAGTGAGACACGTGGATATACTCTATCTCTGTCTTCTACCTCTGCTGTTCCTTCTGAGCAGGCTGAGTGAGGTGTAGATCAGACACGTGGATATACTCTATCTCTGTCTTCTACCTCTGCTGTTCCTTCTGAGCAGACTGATAAGACACGTGGATATACTCTATTTCTGTCTTCTAACTCTGCTGTTCCTTCTGAGCAGGCTGAGTGGGGTGTAGATCAGACACGTGGATATACTATATCTCTGTCTTCTACCTCTGCTGTTCCTTCTCAGCAGGCTGAGTGAGACACGTGGATACACTCTATCTATGTCTTCTACCTCTGCTGTTCCTTCTGAGCAGGCTGAGTGAGACACGTGGATATACTCTATCTCTGTCTTCTACCTCTGCTGTTCCTTCTGAACAGGCTGAGTGAGACACGTGGATATACTCTATCTCTGTCTTCTACCTCTGCTGTTCCTTCTGAGCAGGCTGAGTGAGGTGTAGATCAGACACGTGGATATACTCTATCTCTGTCTTCTACCTCTGCTGTTCCTTCTGAGCAGACTGATAAGACACGTGGATATACTCTATCTCTGTCTTCTACCTCTGCTGTTCCTTCTGAGCAGGCTGAGTGATGTGTAGATCAGACACGTGGATATACTATATATCTGTCTTCTACCTCTGCTGTTCCTTCTCAGCAGGCTGAGTGAGACACGTGGATATACTCTATCTCTGTCTTCTACCTCTGCTGTTCCTTCTGAGCAGGCTGGGTGAGGTGTAGATCAGACACGTGGATACACTCTATCTATGTCTTCTACCTCTGCTGTTCCTTCTGAGCAGGCTGAGAGAGACACGTGGATATACTCTATCTCTGTCTTCTACCTCTGCTGTTCCTTCTGAACAGGCTGAGTGAGACACGTGGATATACTCTATCTCTGTCTTCTACCTCTGCTGTTCCTTCTGAGCAGGCTGAGGGAGGTGTAGATCAGACACGTGGATATACTCTATCTCTGTCTTCTACCTCTGCTGTTCCTTCTGAGCAGACTGATAAGACACGTGGATATACTCTATCTCTGTCTTCTAACTCTGCTGTTCCTTCTGAGCAGGCTGAGTGGGGTGTAGATCAGACACGTGGATATACTCTATCTCTGTCTTCTACCTCTGCTGTTCTTTCTGAGCAGGCTGAGTGAGTTGTAGATCAGACACGTGGATATACTATATATCTGTCTTCTACCTCTGCTGTTCCTTCTCAGCAGGCTGAGTGAGACACGTGGATATACTCTATCTCTGTCTTCTACCTCTGTTGTTCCTTGTGAGCAGGCTGAGTGAGGTGTAGATCAGACACGTGGATATACTCTATCTCTGTCTTCTACCTCTGCTGTTCCTTCTGAGCAGGCTGATAAGACACGTGGATATACTCTATCTCTGTCTTCTACCTCTGCTGTTCCTTCTGAGCAGGCTGAGTGAGGTGTAGATCAGACACGTGGATACACTCTATCTATGTCTTCTACCTCTGCTGTTCCTTCTGAGCAGGCTGAGTGAGACACGTGGATATACTCTATCTCTGTCTTCTACCTCTGCTGTTCTTTCTGAACAGGCTGAGTGAGACACGTGGATATACTCTATCTCTGTCTTCTACCTCTGCTGTTCCTTCTGAGCAGGCTGAGTGAGGTGTAGATCAGACACGTGGATATACTCTATCTCTGTCTTCTACCTCTGCTGTTCCTTCTGAGCAGACTGATAAGACACGTGGATATACTCTATCTCTGTCTTCTACCTCTGCTGTTCTTTCTGAACAGGCTGAGTGAGACACGTGGATATACTATATCTCTGTCTTCTACCTCTGCTGTTCCTTTTGAGCAGGCTGAGTGATGTGTAGATCAGACACGTGGATATACTATATATCTGTCTTCTACCTCTGCTGTTCCTTCTCAGCAGGCTGAGTGAGACACGTGGATATACTCTATCTCTGGCTTCTACCTCTGCTGTTCCTTCTGAGCAGGCTGGGTGAGGTGTAGATCAGACACGTGGATACACTCTATCTATGTCTTCTACCTCTGCTGTTCCTTCTGAGCAGGCTGAGAGAGACACGTGGATATACTCTATCTCTGTCTTCTACCTCTGCTGTTCCTTCTGAACAGGCTGAGTGAGACACGTGGATATACTCTATCTCTGTCTTCTACCTCTGCTGTTCCTTCTGAGCAGGCTGAGTGAGGTGTAGATCAGACACGTGGATATACTCTATCTCTGTCTTCTACCTCTGCTGTTCCTTCTGAGCAGACTGATAAGACACGTGGATATACTCTATCTCTGTCTTCTAACTCTGCTGTTCCTTCTGAGCAGGCTGAGTGGGGTGTAGATCAGACACGTGGATATACTATATCTCTGTCTTCTACCTCTGCTGTTCCTTCTCAGCAGGCTGAGTGAGACACGTGGATATACTCTATCTATGTCTTCTACCTCTGCTGTTCCCTCTAAGCAGGCTGAGTGAGGTGTAGATCAGACACGTGGATATACTCTATCTCTGTCTTCTACCTCTGCTGTTCGTTCTGAGCAGGCTGAATGAGGTGTATATCAGACACGTGGATATACTCTATCTCTGTCTTCTACCTCTGCTGTTCCTTCTGAGCAGGCTGAGTGAGGTGTAGATCAGACATGTGGATATACTCTACCTCTGTCTTCTACCTCTGCTGTTTCTTCTGAGCAGGATGAGTGAGACACGTGGATATACTCTATCTATGTCTTCTACCTCTGTTGTTCCTTGTGAGCAGGCTGAGTGAGGTGTAGATCAGACACGTGGATATACTCTATCTCTGTCTTCTACCTCTGCTGTTCCTTCTGAGCAGGCTGATAAGACACGTGGATATACTCTATCTCTGTCTTCTACCTCTGCTGTTCCTTCTGAGCAGGCTGAGTGAGGTGTAGATCAGACACGTGGATACACTCTATCTATGTCTTTTACCTCTGCTGTTCCTTCTGAGCAGGCTGAGTGAGACACGTGGATATACTCTATCTCTGTCTTCTACCTCTGCTGTTCTTTCTGAACAGGCTGAGTGAGACACGTGGATATACTCTATCTCTGTCTTCTACCTCTGCTGTTCCTTCTGAGCAGGCTGAGTGAGGTGTAGATCAGACACGTGGATATACTCTATCTCTGTCTTCTACCTCTGCTGTTCCTTCTGAGCAGACTGATAAGACACGTGGATTTACTCTATCTCTGTCTTCTAACTCTGCTGTTCCTTCTGAGCAGGCTGAGTGGGGTGTAGATCAGACACGTGGATATACTCTATCTCTGTCTTCTACCTCTGCTGTTCCTTCTGAGCAGGCTGAGTGATGTGTAGATCAGACACGTGGATATACTATATATCTGTCTTCTACCTCTGCTGTTCCTTCTCAGCAGGCTGAGTGAGACACGTGGATATACTCTATCTCTGGCTTCTACCTCTGCTTTTCCTTCTGAGCAGGCTGGGTGAGGTGTAGATCAGACACGTGGATACACTCTATCTATGTCTTCTACCTCTGCTGTTCCTTCTGACCAGGCTGAGAGAGACACGTGGATATACTCTATCTCTGTCTTCTACCTCTGCTGTTCCTTCTGAACAGGCTGAGTGAGACACGTGGATATACTCTATCTCTGTCTTCTACCTCTGCTGTTCCTTCTGAGCAGGCTGAGTGAGGTGTAGATCAGACAGGTGGATATACTCTATCTCTGTCTTCTACCTCTGCTGTTCCTTCTGAGCAGACTGATAAGACACGTGGATATACTCTATCTCTGTCTTCTAACTCTGCTGTTCCTTCTGAGCAGGCTGAGTGGGGTGTAGATCAGACACGTGGATATACTATATCTCTGTCTTCTACCTCTGCTGTTCCTTCTCAGCAGGCTGAGTGAGACACGTGGATATACTCTATCTCTGTCTTCTACCTCTGCTGTTCCCTCTAAGCAGGCTGAGTGAGGTGTAGATCAGACACGTGGATATACTCTATCTCTGTCTTCTACCTCTGCTGTTCGTTCTGAGCAGGCTGAATGAGGTGTATATCAGACACGTGGATATACTCTATCTCTGTCTTCTACCTCTGCTGTTCCTTCTGAGCAGGCTGAGTGAGGTGTAGATCAGACACGTGGATATACTCTACCTCTGTCTTCTACCTCTGATGTTCCTTAGGAGCAGGCTGAGTGAGACACGTAGATATACCATATCTCTGTATTCTACCTCTGCTGTTCCTTCTGCGCAGTCTGAGTGAGACACGTGGATATACTCTATCTCTGTCTTCTACCTCTGCTGTTCCTTCTGAGCAGGCTAATAAGACACGTGGATATACTGTATCTCTGTCTTCTACCTCTGCTGTTCCTTCTGAGCAGGCTGGGTGAGGTGTAGATCAGACACGTGGATACACTCTATCTATGTCTTCTACCTCTGCTGTTCCTTCTGAGCAGGCTGAGAGAGACACGTGGATATACTCTATCTCTGTCTTCTACCTCTGCTGTTCCTTCTGAACAGGCTGAGTGAGACACGTGAATATACTCTATCTCTGTCTTCTACCTCTGCTGTTCCTTCTGAGCAGGCTGAGTGAGGTGTAGATCAGACACGTGGATATACTCTATCTCTGTCTTCTACCTCTGCTGTTCCTTCTGAGCAGACTGATAAGACACGTGGATATACTCTATCTCTGTCTTCTAACTCTGCTGTTCCTTCTGAGCAGGCTGAGTGGGGTGTAGATCAGACACGTGGATATACTATATCTCTGTCTTCTACCTCTGCTGTTCCTTCTCAGCAGGCTGAGTGAGACACGTGGATATACTCTATCTCTGTCTTCTACCTCTGCTGTTCCCTCTAAGCAGGCTGAGTGAGGTGTAGATCAGACACGTGGATATACTCTATCTCTGTCTTCTACCTCTGCTGTTCGTTCTGAGCAGGCTGAATGAGGTGTATATCAAACACGTGGATATACTCTATCTCTGTCTTCTACCTCTGCTGTTCCTTCTGAGCAGGCTGAGTGAGGTGTAGATCAGACACGTGGATATACTCTACCTCTGTCTTCTACCTCTGCTGTTCCTTATGAGCAGGCTGAGTGAGACACGTAGATATACCATATCTCTGTATTCTACCTCTGCTGTTCCTTCTGCGCCGTCTGAGTGAGACACGTGGATATACTCTATCTCTGTCTTCTACCTCTGCTGTTCCTTCTGAGCAGGCTGAGTGAGGTGTAGATCAGACACGTGGATATACTCTACCTCTGTCTTCTACCTCTGCTGTTCCTTATGAGCAGGCTGAGTGAGACACGTAGATATACTATATATCTGCCTTCTACCTCTGCTGTTCCTTCTGAGCAGGCTGAGTGAGGTGTAGATCAGACACGTGGATATGCTCTATCTATGTCTTCTACCTCTGCTGTTCCTTCTGAGCAGGCTGACTGAGGTGTAGATCAGACACGTGGATACACTATATCTCTGTCTTCTACCTCTGCTGTTCCTTCTGAGCAGGCTGAGTGAAGTGTAGATCAGACACTTGGATATACTCTATCTCTGTCTTCTACCTCTGCTGTTCCTTCTGAGCAGGCTGGGTGAGGTGTAGATCAGACACGTGGATACACTCTATCTATGTCTTCTACCTCTGATGTTCCTTCTGAGCAGGCTGAGAGAGACACGTGGATATACTCTATCTCTGTCTTCTACCTCTGCTGTTCCTTCTGAACAGGCTGAGTGAGACACGTGGATATACTCTATCTCTGTCTTCTACCTCTGCTGTTCCTTCTGAGCAGGCTGAGTGAGGTGTAGATCAGACACGTGGATATACTCTATCTCTGTCTTCTACCTCTGCTGTTCCTTCTGAGCAGACTGATAAGACACGTGGATATACTCTATCTCTGTCTTCTAACTCTGCTGTTCCTTCTGAGCAGGCTGAGTGGGGTGTAGATCAGACACGTGGATATACTATATCTCTGTCTTCTACCTCTGCTGTTCCTTCTCAGCAGGCTGAGTGAGACACGTGGATATACTCTATCTCTGTCTTCTACCTCTGCTGTTCCCTCTAAGCAGGCTGAGTGAGGTGTAGATCAGACACGTGGATATACTCTATCTCTGTCTTCTACCTCTGCTGTTCGTTCTGAGCAGGCTGAATGAGGTGTATATCAGACACGTGGATATACTCTATCTCTGTCTTCTACCTCTGCTGTTCCTTCTGAGCAGGCTGAGTGAGGTGTAGATCAGACATGTGGATATACTCTACCTCTGTCTTCTACCTCTGCTGTTTCTTCTGAGCAGGATGAGTGAGACACGTGGATATACTCTATCTATGTCTTCTACCTCTGTTGTTCCTTGTGAGCAGGCTGAGTGAGGTGTAGATCAGACACGTGGATATACTCTATCTCTGTCTTCTACCTCTGCTGTTCCTTCTGAGCAGGCTGATAAGACACGTGGATATACTCTATCTCTGTCTTCTACCTCTGCTGTTCCTTCTGAGCAGGCTGAGTGAGGTGTAGATCAGACACGTGGATACACTCTATCTATGTCTTCTACCTCTGCTGTTCCTTCTGAGCAGGCTGAGTGAGACACGTGGATATACTCTATCTCTGTCTTCTACCTCTGCTGTTCTTTCTGAACAGGCTGAGTGAGACACGTGGATATACTCTATCTCTGTCTTCTACCTCTGCTGTTCCTTCTGAGCAGGCTGAGTGAGGTGTAGATCAGACACGTGGATATACTCTATCTCTGTCTTCTACCTCTGCTGTTCCTTCTGAGCAGACTGATAAGACACGTGGATTTACTCTATCTCTGTCTTCTAACTCTGCTGATCCTTCTGAGCAGGCTGAGTGGGGTGTAGATCAGACACGTGGATATACTCTATCTCTGTCTTCTACCTCTGCTGTTCCTTCTGAGCAGGCTGAGTGAGGTGTAGATCAGACACGTGGATATACTCTACCTCTGTCTTCTACCTCTGCTGTTCCTTATGAGCAGGCTGAGTGAGACACGTAGATATACCATATCTCTGTATTCTACCTCTGCTGTTCCTTCTGCGCAGTCTGAGTGAGACACGTGGATATACTCTATCTCTGTCTTCTACCTCTGCTGTTCCTTCTGAGCAGGCTGAGTGAGGTGTAGATCAGACACGTGGATATACTCTACCTCTGTCTTCTACCTCTGCTGTTCCTTATGAGCAGGCTGAGTGAGGTGTAGATCAGACACGTAGATATACTATATATCTGCCTTCTACCTCTGCTGTTCCTTCTGAGCAGGCTGAGTGAGGTGTAGATCAGACACGTGGATATGCTCTATCTATGTCTTCTACCTCTGCTGTTCCTTCTGAGCAGGCTGAGTGAGGTGTAGATCAGACACGTGGATATACTATATCTCTGTCTTCTACCTCTGCTGTTCCTTCTGAGCAGGCTGAGTGAAGTGTAGATCAGACACGTGGATATACTATTTCTCTGTCTTCTACCTCTGCTGTTCCTTCTGAGCAGGATGAGTGAGACACGTGGATATACTCTATCTATGTCTTCTACCTCTGTTGTTCCTTGTGAGCAGGCTGAGTGAGGTGTAGATCAGACACGTGGATATACTCTATCTCTGTCTTCTACCTCTGCTGTTCCTTCTGAGCAGGCTGATAAGACACGTGGATATACTCTATCTCTGTCTTCTACCTCTGCTGTTCCTTATGAGCAGGCTGAGTGAGGTGTAGATCAGACACGTGGATACACTCTATCTATGTCTTCTACCTCTGCTGTTCCTTCTGAGCAGGCTGAGTGAGACACGTGGATATACTCTATCTCTGTCTTCTACCTCTGCTGTTCCTTCTGAACAGGCTGAGTGAGACACGTGGATATACTCTATCTCTGTCTTCTACCTCTGCTGTTCCTTCTGAGCAGGCTGAGTGAGGTGTAGATCAGACACGTGGATATACTCTATCTCTGTCTTCTACCTCTGCTGTTCCTTCTGAGCAGACTGATAAGACACGTGGATATACTCTATCTCTGTCTTCTAACTCTGCTGTTCCTTCTGAGCAGGCTGAGTGGGGTGTAGATCAGACACGTGGATATACTCTATCTCTGTCTTCTACCTCTGCTGTTCCTTCTGAGCAGGCTGAGTGATGTGTAGATCAGACACGTGGATATACTATATATCTGTCTTCTACCTCTGCTGTTCCTTCTCAGCAGGCTGAGTGAGACACGTGGATACACTCTATCTATGTCTTCTACCTCTGCTGTTCCTTCTGAGCAGGCTGAGAGAGACACGTGGATATACTCTATCGCTGTCTTCTACCTCTGCTGTTCCTTCTGAACAGGCTGAGTGAGACACGTGGATATACTCTATCTCTGTCTTCTACCTCTGCTGTTCCTTCTGAGCAGGCTGAGGGAGGTGTAGATCAGACACGTGGATATACTCTATCTCTGTCTTCTACCTCTGCTGTTCCTTCTGAGCAGACTGATAAGACACGTGGATATACTCTATCTCTGTCTTCTAACTCTGCTGTTCCTTCTGAGCAGGCTGAGTGGGGTGTAGATCAGACACGTGGATATACTCTATCTCTGTCTTCTACCTCTGCTGTTCCTTCTGAGCAGGCTGAGTGATGTGTAGATCAGACACGTGGATATACTATATATCTGTCTTCTACCTCTGCTGTTCCTTCTCAGCAGGCTGAGTGAGACACGTGGATATACTCTATCTCTGTCTTCTACCTCTGCTGTTCCTTCTGAGCAGGCTGGGTGAGGTGTAGATCAGACACGTGGATACACTCTATCTATGTCTTCTACCTCTGCTGTTCCTTCTGAGCAGGCTGAGAGAGACACGTGGATATACTCTATCGCTGTCTTCTACCTCTGCTGTTCCTTCTGAACAGGCTGAGTGAGACACGTGGATATACTCTATCTCTGTCTTCTACCTCTGCTGTTCCTTCTGAGCAGGCTGAGGGAGGTGTAGATCAGACACGTGGATATACTCTATCTCTGTCTTCTACCTCTGCTGTTCCTTCTGAGCAGACTGATAAGACACGTGGATATACTCTATCTCTGTCTTCTAACTCTGCTGTTCCTTCTGAGCAGGCTGAGTGGGGTGTAGATCAGACACGTGGATATACTCTATCTCTGTCTTCTACCTCTGCTGTTCTTTCTGAGCAGGCTGAGTGAGTTGTAGATCAGACACGTGGATATACTATATATCTGTCTTCTACCTCTGCTGTTCCTTCTCAGCAGGCTGAGTGAGACACGTGGATATACTCTATCTCTGTCTTCTACCTCTGCTGTTCCTTCTGAGCAGGCTGAGTGAGGTGTAGATCAGACACGTGGATATACTCTATCTCTGTCTTCTACCTCTGCTGTTCGTTCTGAGCAGGCTGAGTGAGGTGTATATCAGACACGTGGATATACTCTATCTCTGTCTTCTACCTCTGCTGTTCCTTCTGAGCAGGCTGAGTGAGGTGTAGATCAGACACGTGGATATACTCTACCTCTGTCTTCTACCTCTGCTGTTCCTTATGAGCAGGCTGAGTGAGACACGTAGATATACCATATCTCTGTATTCTACCTCTGCTGTTCCTTCTGCGCAGTCTGAGTGAGACACGTGGATATACTCTATCTCTGTCTTCTACCTCTGCTGTTCCTTCTGAGCAGGCTGAGTGAGGTGTAGATCAGACACGTGGATATACTCTACCTCTGTCTTCTACCTCTGCTGTTCCTTATGAGCAGGCTGAGTGAGGTGTAGATCAGACACGTAGATATACTATATATCTGCCTTCTACCTCTGCTGTTCCTTCTGAGCAGGCTGAGTGAGGTGTAGATCAGACACGTGGATATGCTCTATCTATGTCTTCTACCTCTGCTGTTCCTTCTGAGCAGGCTGAGTGAGGTGTAGATCAGACACGTGGATATACTATATCTCTGTCTTCTACCTCTGCTGTTCCTTCTGAGCAGGCTGAGTGAAGTGTAGATCAGACACGTGGATATACTCTATCTCTGTCTTCTACCTCTGCTGTTCCTTCTGAGCAGGATGAGTGAGACACGTGGATATACTCTATCTATGTCTTCTACCTCTGTTGTTCCTTGTGAGCAGGCTGAGTGAGGTGTAGATCAGACACGTGGATATACTCTATCTCTGTCTTCTACCTCTGCTGTTCCTTCTGAGCAGGCTGATAAGACACGTGGATATACTCTATCTCTGTCTTCTACCTCTGCTGTTCCTTATGAGCAGGCTGAGTGAGGTGTAGATCAGACACGTGGATACACTCTATCTATGTCTTCTACCTCTGCTGTTCCTTCTGAGCAGGCTGAGTGAGACACGTGGATATACTCTATCTCTGTCTTCTACCTCTGCTGTTCCTTCTGAACAGGCTGAGTGAGACACGTGGATATACTCTATCTCTGTCTTCTACCTCTGCTGTTCCTTCTGAGCAGGCTGAGTGAGGTGTAGATCAGACACGTGGATATACTCTATCTCTGTCTTCTACCTCTGCTGTTCCTTCTGAGCAGACTGATAAGACACGTGGATATACTCTATCTCTGTCTTCTAACTCTGCTGTTCCTTCTGAGCAGGCTGAGTGGGGTGTAGATCAGACACGTGGATATACTCTATCTCTGTCTTCTACCTCTGCTGTTCCTTCTGAGCAGGCTGAGTGATGTGTAGATCAGACACGTGGATATACTATATATCTGTCTTCTACCTCTGATGTTCCTTCTCAGCAGGCTGAGTGAGACACGTGGATATACTCTATCTCTGTCTTCTACCTCTGCTGTTCCTTCTGAGCAGGCTGGGTGAGGTGTAGATCAGACACGTGGATACACTCTATCTATGTCTTCTACCTCTGCTCTTCCTTCTGAGCAGGCTGAGAGAGACACGTGGATATACTCTATCTCTGTCTTCTACCTCTGCTGTTCCTTCTGAACAGGCTGAGTGAGACACGTGGATATACTCTATCTCTGTCTTCTACCTCTGCTGTTCCTTCTGAGCAGGCTGAGGGAGGTGTAGATCAGACACGTGGATATACTCTATCTCTGTCTTCTACCTCTGCTGTTCCTTCTGAGCAGACTGATAAGACACGTGGATATACTCTATCTCTGTCTTCTAACTCTGCTGTTCCTTCTGAGCAGGCTGAGTGGGGTGTAGATCAGACACGTGGATATACTCTATCTCTGTCTTCTACCTCTGCTGTTCTTTCTGAGCAGGCTGAGTGAGTTGTAGATCAGACACGTGGATATACTATATATCTGTCTTCTACCTCTGCTGTTCCTTCTCAGCAGGCTGAGTGAGACACGTGGATATACTCTATCTCTGTCTTCTACCTCTGTTGTTCCTTGTGAGCAGGCTGAGTGAGGTGTAGATCAGACACGTGGATATACTCTATCTCTGTCTTCTACCTCTGCTGTTCCTTCTGAGCAGGCTGATAAGACACGTGGATATACTCTATCTCTGTCTTCTACCTCTGCTGTTCCTTCTGAGCAGGCTGAGTGAGGTGTAGATCAGACACGTGGATACACTCTATCTATGTCTTCTACCTCTGCTGTTCCTTCTGAGCAGGCTGAGTGAGACACGTGGATATACTCTATCTCTGTCTTCTACCTCTGCTGTTCCTTCTGAACAGGCTGAGTGAGACACGTGGATATACTCTATCTCTGTCTTCTACCTCTGCTGTTCCTTCTGAGCAGGCTGAGTGAGGTGTAGATCAGACACGTGGATATACTCTATGTGAGAACTGTGTCAGTCAAATCAAACTCGGCTATAATAGTCTAGATACTATTCAATATATTTATTGACAAAGTCTTACCAGGTTCAAATAAGTCGCATTCAATTCTTTACAATTCCTTTAACAAGGTTATTTCACAATTCTTTTCACAAGTTTAAGAGGATAAAGCGAACCTGATTTGTTTATGTACAATATTAATAGCAATTCTCCAATTAAATCCAAATATTAATATTGCAATTACATTTAAATACACGTATCAATTTCTACCGAACTCCTAATAGTTTCGAAATACTACTACATCAAAATTCTAATAAATATACTAATTAACTCCAATTACCCAACACTGTGCCACCAAGGCACATTAAACCACGTACCACCAAGGCACATTAAACCACGTACCACCAAGGCACATTAAACCACGTACCACCAAGGCACATTAAACCACGTACCACCAAGGCACATTAAACCACGTACCACCAAGGCACATTAAACCACGTACCACCAAGGCACCACAGACCACGTACCACCAAGGCACATTAATTAGTGCCACAAAAGGCAGACCAACAAATGGCCAAACAATAGTAATTAATGCACACACACTTTAATTGAAACCCTCCACCAAATTCAATAGTAAACTGTCATCCAGACATTGGCTCGTGGGTTCCGGTGCTATAGCAATCGCTAGTCACGCCTACATCTGCTCAAAGACCCACAGTAGTCAGTACGGAAGTCTCCGTCATCCTGACGCTGCTTGGATGAGATGTTAGTATGGTCACCCGGTAGTAATACACCATTACACGGGCTATATCTGTTCACAGACCCACAGTACGGAAGTCTCCGTCATCCTGACGCTGCTTGGATAAGTAGGGTCACCCGGTAGTAAAACACCATTACAAGGGCTCTAGATTGATGGCCTCCATCGTTGCCTGCAGTCAGTCACCAGTCCCAAAGTCAAACAGGGAGCTACCAATACTCCGTCGAGCACGCTCAAGTTTGCAGCAAGCAATGGGAAAAAACAAATCCCAAGAGCCCAAAGCTCTAATATAAAATGTAAAAGCTTGCCAAATGGACAGAGCTTGACCACTGGTGGTTGCATAGACAGCTAGACAACTGAACCATGAGTACAGTGGATGGAATACTTATATACATACACCCATACATACCATTGTCTCGCACTGGCGCACATAATTAAAAGGCCCCACCCAATTGTTTAAATTCCCCCAGATTTACATACTTACCTCTTTTGTAGTCCAAGAGGCCTAATCCAAAATCTAGAGCCCAGCATTTACTTCAAATGCAAATTACTTTTAATCTCAAGAAACAAACAAATACCGAACACGTGTTAAAAGGTCACTACAAATCAGGTGCAACAAACTTTGTGAAAGAATTAAACTGAAGAGACCAATACACACATTTATTAGACAAAACTCTGGCTTAGATCTGACACTCTATCTCTGTCTTCTACCTCTGCTGTTCCTTCTGAGCAGACTGGTAAGACACGTGGATATACTCTATCTCTTTCTTCTAACTCTGCTGTTCCTTCTGAGCAGGCTGAGTGGGGTGTATATCAGACACGTGGATATACTCTATCTCTGTCTTCTACCTCTGCTGTTCCTTCTGAGCAGGCTGAGTGATGTGTAGATCAGACACGTGGATATACTATATATCTGTCTTCTACCTCTGCTGTTCCTTCTCAGCAGGCTGAGTGAGACACGTGTATATACTCTATCTCTGGCTTCTACCTCTGCTGTTCCTTCTGAGCAGGCTGGGTGAGGTGTAGATCAGACACATGGATACACTCTATCTATGTCTTCTACCTCTGCTGTTCCTTCTGAGCAGGCTGAGAGAGACACGTGGATATACTCTATCTCTGTCTTCTACCTCTGCTGTTCCTTCTGAACAGGCTGAGTGAGACACGTAGATATACTATATATCTGCCTTCTACCTCTGCTGTTCCTTCTGAGCAGGCTGAGTGAGGTGTAGATCAGACACGTGGATATGCTCTATCTATGTCTTCTACCTCTGCTGTTCCTTCTGAGCAGGCTGAGTGAGGTGTAGATCAGACACGTGGATATACTATATCTCTGTCTTCTACCTCTGCTGTTCTTTCTGAGCAGGCTGAGTGAAGTGTAGATCAGACACGTGGATATACTCTATCTCTGTCTTCTACCTCTGATGTTCCTTCTGAGCAGGATGAGTGAGACACGTGGATATACTCTATCTATGTCTTCTACCTCTGTTGTTCCTTGTGAGCAGGCTGAGTGAGGTGTAGATCAGACACGTGGATATACTCTATCTCTGTCTTCTACCTCTGCTGTTCCTTCTGAGCAGGCTGATAAGACACGTGGATATACTCTATCTCTGTCTTCTACCTCTGCTGTTCCTTCTGAGCAGGCTGAGTGAGGTGTAGATCAGACACGTGGATACACTCTATCTATGTCTTCTACCTCTGCTGTTCCTTCTGAGCAGGCTGAGTGAGACACGTGGATATACTCTATCTCTGTCTTCTACCTCTGCTGTTCCTTCTGAACAGGCTGAGTGAGACACGTGGATATACTCTATCTCTGTCTTCTACCTCTGCTGTTCCTTCTGAGCAGGCTGAGTGAGGTGTAGATCAGACACGTGGATATACTCTATCTCTGTCTTCTACCTCTGCTGTTCCTTCTGAGCAGACTGATAAGACACGTGGATATACTCTATCTCTGTCTTCTACCTCTGCTGTTCCTTCTGAGCAGGCTGAGTGATGTGTAGATCAGACACGTGGATATACTATATATCTGTCTTCTACCTCTGCTGTTCCTTCTCAGCAGGCTGAGTGAGACACGTGGATATACTCTATCTCTGTCTTCTACCTCTGCTGTTCCTTCTGAGCAGGCTGGGTGAGGTGTAGATCAGACACGTGGATACACTCTATCTATGTCTTCTACCGCTGCTGTTCCTTCTGAGCAGGCTGAGAGAGACACGTGGATATACTCTATCTCTGTCTTCTACCTCTGCTGTTCCTTCTGAACAGGCTGAGTGAGACACGTGGATATACTCTATCTCTGTCTTCTACCTCTGCTGTTCCTTCTGAGCAGGCTGAGGGAGGTGTAGATCAGACACGTGGATACACTCTATCTATGTCTTCTACCTCTGCTGTTCCTTCTGAGCAGGCTGAGTGAGACACGTGGATATACTCTATCTCTGTCTTCTACCTCTGCTGTTCCTTCTGAACAGGCTGAGTGAGACACGTGGATATACTCTATCTCTGTCTTCTACCTCTGCTGTTCCTTCTGAGCAGGCTGAGTGAGGTGTAGATCAGACACGTGGATATACTCTATCTCTGTCTTCTACCTCTGCTGTTCCTTCTGAGCAGACTGATAAGACACGTGGATATACTCTATCTCTGTCTTCTACCTCTGCTGTTCCTTCTGAGCAGGCTGAGTGATGTGTAGATCAGACACGTGGATATACTATATATCTGTCTTCTACCTCTGCTGTTCCTTCTCAGCAGGCTGAGTGAGACACGTGGATATACTCTATCTCTGTCTTCTACCTCTGCTGTTCCTTCTGAGCAGGCTGGGTGAGGTGTAGATCAGACACGTGGATACACTCTATCTATGTCTTCTACCTCTGCTGTTCCTTCTGAGCAGGCTGAGAGAGACACGTGGATATACTCTATCTCTGTCTTCTACCTCTGCTGTTCCTTCTGAACAGGCTGAGTGAGACACGTGGATATACTCTATCTCTGTCTTCTACCTCTGCTGTTCCTTCTGAGCAGGCTGAGGGAGGTGTAGATCAGACACGTGGATATACTCTATCTCTGTCTTCTACCTCTGCTGTTCCTTCTGAGCAGACTGATAAGACACGTGGATATACTCTATCTCTGTCTTCTAACTCTGCTGTTCCTTCTGAGCAGGCTGAGTGGGGTGTAGATCAGACACGTGGATATACTCTATCTCTGTCTTCTACCTCTGCTGTTCTTTCTGAGCAGGCTGAGTGAGTTGTAGATCAGACACGTGGATATACTATATATCTGTCTTCTACCTCTGCTGTTCCTTCTCAGCAGGCTGAGTGAGACACGTGGATATACTCTATCTCTGTCTTCTACCTCTGTTGTTCCTTCTGAGCAGGCTGATAAGACACGTGGATATACTCTATCTCTGTCTTCTACCTCTGCTGTTCCTTCTGAGCAGGCTGAGTGAGGTGTAGATCAGACACGTGGATACACTCTATCTATGTCTTCTACCTCTGCTGTTCCTTCTGAGCAGGCTGAGTGAGACACGTGGATATACTCTATCTCTGTCTTCTACCTCTGCTGTTCTTTTTTGAACAGGCTGAGTGAGACACGTGGATATACTCTATCTCTGTCTTCTACCTCTGCTGTTCCTTCTGAGCAGGCTGAGTGAGGTGTAGATCAGACACGTGGATATACTCTATCTCTGTCTTCTACCTCTGCTGTTCCTTCTGAGCAGACTGATAAGACAAGTGGATATACTCTATCTCTGTCTTCTACCTCTGCTGTTCTTTCTGAACAGGCTGAGTGAGACACGTGGATATACTCTATCTCTGTATTCTACCTCTGCTGTTCCTTCTGAGCAGGCTGAGTGATGTGTAGATCAGACACGTGGATATACTATATATCTGTCTTCTACCTCTGCTGTTCCTTCTCAGCAGGCTGAGTGAGACACGTGGATATACTCTATCTCTGGCTTCTACCTCTGCTGTTCCTTCTGAGCAGGCTGGGTGAGGTGTAGATCAGACACGTGGATACACTCTATCTATGTCTTCTACCTCTGCTGTTCCTTCTGAGCAGGCTGAGAGAGACACGTGGATATACTCTATCTCTGTCTTCTACCTCTGCTGTTCCTTCTGAACAGGCTGAGTGAGACACGTGGATATACTCTATCTCTGTCTTCTACCTCTGCTGTTCCTTCTGAGCAGGCTGAGTGAGGTGTAGATCAGACACGTGGATATACTCTATCTCTGTCTTCTACCTCTGCTGTTCCTTCTGAGCAGACTGATAAGACACGTGGATATACTCTATCTCTGTCTTCTAACTCTGCTGTTCCTTCTGAGCAGGCTGAGTGGGGTGTAGATCAGACACGTGGATATACTATATCTCTGTCTTCTACCTCTGCTGTTCCTTCTCAGAAGGCTGAGTGAGACACGTGGATATACTCTATCTCTGTCTTCTACCTCTGCTGTTCCCTCTAAGCAGGCTGAGTGAGGTGTAGATCAGACACGTGGATATACTCTATCTCTGTCTTCTACCTCTGCTGTTCGTTCTGAGCAGGCTGAATGAGGTGTATATCAGACACGTGGATATACTCTATCTCTGTCTTCTACCTCTGCTGTTCCTTCTGAGCAGGCTGAGTGAGGTGTAGATCAGACATGTGGATATACTCTACCTCTGTCTTCTACCTCTGCTGTTTCTTCTAAGCAGGATGAGTGAGACACGTGGATATACTCTATCTATGTCTTCTACCTCTGTTGTTCCTTGTGAGCAGGCTGAGTGAGGTGTAGATCAGACACGTGGATATACTCTATCTCTGTCTTCTACCTCTGCTGTTCCTTCTGAGCAGGCTGATAAGACACGTGGATATACTCTATCTCTGTCTTCTACCTCTGCTGTTCCTTCTAAACAGGCTGAGAGAGACACGTGGATATACTCTATCTCTGTCTTCTACCTCTGCTGTTCCTTCTAAACAGGCTGAGTGAGACACGTGGATATACTCTATCTTTGTCTTCTACCTCTGCTGTTCCTTCTGAGCAGGCTGAGTGAGGTGTAGATCAGACACGTGGATATACTCTATCTCTGTCTTCTACCTCTGCTGTTCCTTCTGAGCAGACTGATAAGACACGTGGATATACTCTATCTCTGTCTTCTAACTCTGCTGTTCCTTCTGAGCAGGCTGAGTGGGGTGTAGATCAGACACGTGGATATACTATATCTCTGTCTTCTACCTCTGCTGTTCCTTCTCAGCAGGCTGAGTGAGACACGTGGATATACTCTATCTCTGTCTTCTACCTCTGCTGTTCCCTCTAAGCAGGCTGAGTGAGGTGTAGATCAGACACGTGGATATACTCTATCTCTGTCTTCTACCTCTGCTGTTCGTTCTGAGCAGGCTGAATGAGGTGTATATCAGACACGTGGATATACTCTATCTCTGTCTTCTACCTCTGCTGTTCCTTCTGAGCAGGCTGAGTGAGGTGTAGATCAGACATGTGGATATACTCTACCTCTGTCTTCTACCTCTGCTGTTTCTTCTGAGCAGGATGAGTGAGACACGTGGATATACTCTATCTATGTCTTCTACCTCTGTTGTTCCTTGTGAGCAGGCTGAGTGAGGTGTAGATCAGACACGTGGATATACTCTATCTCTGTCTTCTACCTCTGCTGTTCCTTCTGAGCAGGCTGATAAGACACGTGGATATACTCTATCTCTGTCTTCTACCTCTGCTGTTCCTTCTGAGCAGGCTGAGTGAGGTGTAGATCAGACACGTGGATACACTCTATCTATGTCTTCTACCTCTGCTGTTCCTTCTGAGCAGGCTGAGTGAGACACGTGGATATACTCTATCTCTGTCTTCTACCTCTGCTGTTCTTTCTGAACAGGCTGAGTGAGACACGTGGATATACTCTATCTCTGTCTTCTACCTCTGCTGTTCCTTCTGAGCAGGCTGAGTGAGGTGTAGATCAGACACGTGGATATACTCTATCTCTGTCTTCTACCTCTGCTGTTCCTTCTGAGCAGACTGATAAGACACGTGGATTTACTCTATCTCTGTCTTCTAACTCTGCTGTTCCTTCTGAGCAGGCTGAGTGGGGTGTAGATCAGACACGTGGATATACTCTATCTCTGTCTTCTACCTCTGCTGTTCCTTCTGAGCAGGCTGAGTGATGTGTAGATCAGACACGTGGATATACTATATATCTGTCTTCTACCTCTGCTGTTCCTTCTCAGCAGGCTGAGTGAGACACGTGGATATACTCTATCTCTGGCTTCTACCTCTGCTTTTCCTTCTGAGCAGGCTGGGTGAGGTGTAGATCAGACACGTGGATACACTCTATCTATGTCTTCTACCTCTGCTGTTCCTTCTGAGCAGGCTGAGAGAGACACGTGGATATACTCTATCTCTGTCTTCTACCTCTGCTGTTCCTTCTGAACAGGCTGAGTGAGACACGTGGATATACTCTATCTCTGTCTTCTACCTCTGCTGTTCCTTCTGAGCAGGCTGAGTGAGGTGTAGATCAGACACGTGGATATACTCTATCTCTGTCTTCTACCTCTGCTGTTCCTTCTGAGCAGACTGATAAGACACGTGGATATACTCTATCTCTGTCTTCTAACTCTGCTGTTCCTTCTGAGCAGGCTGAGTGGGGTGTAGATCAGACACGTGGATATACTATATCTCTGTCTTCTACCTCTGCTGTTCCTTCTCAGCAGGCTGAGTGAGGTGTAGATCAGACACGTGGATATACTCTATCTCTGTCTTCTACCTCTGCTGTTCGTTCTGAGCAGGCTGAATGAGGTGTATATCAGACACGTGGATATACTCTATCTCTGTCTTCTACCTCTGCTGTTCCTTCTGAGCAGGCTGAGTGAGGTGTATATCAGACACGTGGATATACTCTACCTCTGTCTTCTACCTCTGATGTTTCTTAGGAGCAGGCTGAGTGAGACACGTGGATATACTCTATCTCTGTCTTCTACCTCTGCTGTTCCCTCTAAGCAGGCTGAGTGAGGTGTAGATCAGACACGTGGATATACTCTATCTCTGTCTTCTACCTCTGCTGTTCGTTCTGAGCAGGCTGAATGAGGTGTATATCAGACACGTGGATATACTCTATCTCTGTCTTCTACCTCTGCTGTTCCTTCTGAGCAGGCTGAGTGAGGTGTAGATCAGACATGTGGATATACTCTACCTCTGTCTTCTACCTCTGCTGTTTCTTCTGAGCAGGATGAGTGAGACACGTGGATATACTCTATCTATGTCTTCTACCTCTGTTGTTCCTTGTGAGCAGGCTGAGTGAGGTGTAGATCAGACACGTGGATATACTCTATCTCTGTCTTCTACCTCTGCTGTTCCTTCTGAGCAGGCTGATAAGACACGTGGATATACTCTATCTCTGTCTTCTACCTCTGCTGTTCCTTCTGAGCAGGCTGAGTGAGGTGTAGATCAGACACGTGGATACACTCTATCTATGTCTTCTACCTCTGCTGTTCCTTCTGAGCAGGCTGAGTGAGACACGTGGATATACTCTATCTCTGTCTTCTACCTCTGCTGTTCTTTCTGAACAGGCTGAGTGAGACACGTGGATATACTCTATCTCTGTCTTCTACCTCTGCTGTTCCTTCTGAGCAGGCTGAGTGAGGTGTAGATCAGACACGTGGATATACTCTATCTCTGTCTTCTACCTCTGCTGTTCCTTCTGAGCAGACTGATAAGACACGTGGATTTACTCTATCTCTGTCTTCTAACTCTGCTGTTCCTTCTGAGCAGGCTGAGTGGGGTGTAGATCAGACACGTGGATATACTCTATCTCTGTCTTCTACCTCTGCTGTTCCTTCTGAGCAGGCTGAGTGATGTGTAGATCAGACACGTGGATATACTATATATCTGTCTTCTACCTCTGCTGTTCCTTCTCAGCAGGCTGAATGAGACACGTGGATATACTCTATCTCTGGCTTCTACCTCTGCTTTTCCTTCTGAGCAGGCTGGGTGAGGTGTAGATCAGACACGTGGATACACTCTATCTATGTCTTCTACCTCTGCTGTTCCTTCTGAGCAGGCTGAGAGAGACACGTGGATATACTCTATCTCTGTCTTCTACCTCTGCTGTTCCTTCTGAACAGGCTGAGTGAGACACGTGGATATACTCTATCTCTGTCTTCTACCTCTGCTGTTCCTTCTGAGCAGGCTGAGTGAGGTGTAGATCAGACACGTGGATATACTCTATCTCTGTCTTCTACCTCTGCTGTTCCTTCTGAGCAGACTGATAAGACACGTGGATATACTCTATCTCTGTCTTCTAACTCTGCTGTTCCTTCTGAGCAGGCTGAGTGGGGTGTAGATCAGACACGTGGATATACTATATCTCTGTCTTCTACCTCTGCTGTTCCTTCTCAGCAGGCTGAGTGAGACACGTGGATATACTCTATCTCTGTATTCTACCTCTGCTGTTCCCTCTAAGCAGGCTGAGTGAGGTGTAGATCAGACACGTGGATATACTCTATCTCTGTCTTCTACCTCTGCTGTTCGTTCTGAGCAGGCTGAATGAGGTGTATATCAGACACGTGGATATACTCTATCTCTGTCTTCTACCTCTGCTGTTCCTTCTGAGCAGGCTGAGTGAGGTGTAGATCAGACACGTGGATATACTCTACCTCTGTCTTCTACCTCTGATGTTTCTTAGGAGCAGGCTGAGTGAGACACGTAGATATACCATATCTCTGTATTCTACCTCTGCTGTTCCTTCTGCGCAGTCTGAGTGAGACACGTGGATATACTCTATCTCTGTCTTCTACCTCTGCTGTTCCTTCTGAGCAGGCTGAGTGAGGTGTAGATCAGACACGTGGATATACTCTACCTCTGTCTTCTACCTCTGCTGTTCCTTATGAGCAGGCTGAGTGAGACACGTAGATATACTATATATCTGCCTTCTACCTCTGCTGTTCCTTCTGAGCAGGCTGAGTGAGGTGTAGATCAGACACGTGGATATGCTCTATCTATGTCTTCTACCTCTGCTGTTCCTTCTGAGCAGGCTGACTGAGGTGTAGATCAGACACGTGGATACACTATATCTCTGTCTTTTACCTCTGCTGTTCCTTCTGAGCAGGCTGAGTGAAGTGTAGATCAGACACGTGGATATACTCTATCTCTGTCTTCTACCTCTGCTGTTCCTTCTGAGCAGGCTAATAAGACACGTGGATATACTGTATCTCTGTCTTCTACCTCTGCTGTTCCTTCTGAGCAGGCTGGGTGAGGTGTAGATCAGACACGTGGATACACTCTATCTATGTCTTCTACCTCTGCTGTTCCTTCTGAGCAGGCTGAGAGAGACACGTGGATATACTCTATCTCTGTCTTCTACCTCTGCTGTTCCTTCTGAACAGGCTGAGTGAGACACGTGAATATACTCTATCTCTGTCTTCTACCTCTGCTGTTCCTTCTGAGCAGGCTGAGTGAGGTGTAGATCAGACACGTGGATATACTCTATCTCTGTCTTCTACCTCTGCTGTTCCTTCTGAGCAGACTGATAAGACACGTGGATATACTCTATCTCTGTCTTCTAACTCTGCTGTTCCTTCTGAGCATGCTGAGTGGGGTGTAGATCAGACACGTGGATATACTATATCTCTGTCTTCTACCTCTGCTGTTCCTTCTCAGCAGGCTGAGTGAGACACGTGAATATACTCTATCTCTGTCTTCTACCTCTGCTGTTCCCTCTAAGCAGGCTGAGTGAGGTGTAGATCAGACACGTGGATATACTCTATCTCTGTCTTCTACCTCTGCTGTTCGTTCTGAGCAGGCTGAATGAGGTGTATATCAGACACGTGGATATACTCTATCTCTGTCTTCTACCTCTGCTGTTCCTTCTGAGCAGGCTGAGTGAGGTGTAGATCAGACACGTGGATATACTCTACCTCTGTGTTCTACCTCTGCTGTTCCTTATGAGCAGGCTGAGTGAGACACGTAGATATACCATATCTCTGTATTCTACCTCTGCTGTTCCTTCTGCGCCGTCTGAGTGAGACACGTGGATATACTCTATCTCTGTCTTCTACCTCTGCTGTTCCTTCTGAGCAGGCTGAGTGAGGTGTAGATCAGACACGTGGATATACTCTACCTCTGTCTTCTACCTCTGCTGTTCCTTATGAGCAGGCTGAGTGAGACACGTAGATATACTATATATCTGCCTTCTACCTCTGCTGTTCCTTCTGAGCAGGCTGAGTGAGGTGTAGATCAGACACGTGGATATGCTCTATCTATGTCTTCTACCTCTGCTGTTCCTTCTGAGCAGGCTGACTGAGGTGTAGATCAGACACGTGGATACACTATATCTCTGTCTTCTACCTCTGCTGTTCCTTCTGAGCAGGCTGAGTGAAGTGTAGATCAGACACTTGGATATACTCTATCTCTGTCTTCTACCTCTGCTGTTCCTTCTGAGCAGGATGAGTGAGACACGTGGATATACTCTATCTATGTCTTCTACCTCTGTTGTTCCTTGTGAGCAGGCTGAGTGAGGTGTAGATCAGACACGTGGATATACTCTATCTCTGTCTTCTACCTCTGCTGTTCCTTCTGAGCAGGCTAATAAGACACGTGGATATACTGTATCTCTGTCTTCTACCTCTGCTGTTCCTTCTGAGCAGGCTGAGTGAGGTGTAGATCAGACACGTGGATACACTCTATCTATGTCTTCTACCTCTGCTGTTCCTTCTGAGCAGGCTGAGTGAGACACGTGGATATACTCTATCTCTGTCTTCTACCTCTGCTGTTCCTTCTGAACAGGCTGAGTGAGACACGTGGATATACTCTATCTCTGTCTTCTACCTCTGCTGTTCCTTCTGAGCAGGCTGAGTGAGGTGTAGATCAGACACGTGGATATACTCTATCTCTGTCTTCTACCTCTGCTGTTCCTTCTGAGCAGACTGATAAGACATGTGGATATACTCTATCTCTGTCTTCTAACTCCGCTGTTCCTTCTGAGCAGGCTGAGTGGGGTGTAGATCAGACACGTGGATATACTCTATCTCTGTCTTCTACCTCTGCTGTTCCTTCTGAGCAGGCTGAGTGATGTGTAGATCAGACACGTGGATATACTATATATCTGTCTTCTACCTCTGCTGTTCCTTCTCAGCAGGCTGAGTGAGACACGTGGATATACTCTATCTCTGTCTTCTACCTCTGCTGTTCCTTCTGAGCAGGCTGGGTGAGGTGTAGATCAGACACGTGGATACACTCTATCTATGTCTTCTACCTCTGCTGTTCCTTCTGAGCAGGCTGAGAAAGACACGTGGATATACTCTATCTCTGTCTTCTACCTCTGCTGTTCCTTCTGAACAGGCTGAGTGAGACACGTGGATATACTCTATCTCTGTCTTCTACCTCTGCTGTTCCTTCTGAGCAGGCTGAGTGAGGTGTAGATCAGACACGTGGATATACTCTATCTCTGTCTTCTACCTCTGCTGTTCCTTCTGAGCAGACTGATAAGACACGTGGATATACTCTATCTCTGTCTTCTAACTCTGCTGTTCCTTCTGAGCAGGCTGAGTGGGGTGTAGATCAGACACGTGGATATACTCTATCTCTGTCTTCTACCTCTGCTGTTCCTTCTGAGCAGGCTGAGTGATGTGTAGATCAGACACGTGGATATACTATATATCTGTCTTCTACCTCTGCTGTTCCTTCTCAGCAGGCTGAGTGAGACACGTGGATATACTCTATCTCTGGCTTCTACCTCTGCTTTTCCTTCTGAGCAGGCTGGGTGAGGTGTAGATCAGACACGTGGATACACTCTATCTATGTCTTCTACCTCTGCTGTTCTTTCTGAGCAGGCTGAGAGAGACACGTGGATATACTCTATCTCTGTCTTCTACCTCTGCTGTTCCTTCTGAACAGGCTGAGTGAGACACGTGGATATACTCTATCTCTGTCTTCTACCTCTGCTGTTCCTTCTGAGCAGGCTGAGTGAGGTGTAGATCAGACACGTGGATATACTCTATCTCTGTCTTCTACCTCTGCTGTTCCTTCTGAGCAGGCTAATAAGACACGTGGATATACTGTATCTCTGTCTTCTACCTCTGCTGTTCCTTCTGAGCAGGCTGAGTGAGGTGTAGATCAGACACGTGGATACACTCTATCTATGTCTTCTACCTCTGCTGTTCCTTCTGAGCAGGCTGAGTGAGACACGTGGATATACTCTATCTCTGTCTTCTACCTCTGCTGTTCCTTCTGAACAGGCTGAGTGAGACACGTGGATATACTCTATCTCTGTCTTCTACCTCTGCTGTTCCTTCTGAGCAGGCTGAGTGAGGTGTAGATCAGACACGTGGATATACTCTATCTCTGTCTTCTACCTCTGCTGTTCCTTCTGAGCAGACTGATAAGACATGTGGATATACTCTATCTCTGTCTTCTAACTCCGCTGTTCCTTCTGAGCAGGCTGAGTGGGGTGTAGATCAGACACGTGGATATACTCTATCTCTGTCTTCTACCTCTGCTGTTCCTTCTGAGCAGGCTGAGTGATGTGTAGATCAGACACGTGGATATACTATATATCTGTCTTCTACCTCTGCTGTTCCTTCTCAGCAGGCTGAGTGAGACACGTGGATATACTCTATCTCTGGCTTCTACCTCTGCTTTTCCTTCTGAGCAGGCTGGGTGAGGTGTAGATCAGACACGTTGATACACTCTATCTATGTCTTCTACCTCTGCTGTTCCTTCTGAGCAGGCTGAGAAAGACACGTGGATATACTCTATCTCTGTCTTCTACCTCTGCTGTTCCTTCTGAACAGGCTGAGTGAGACACGTGGATATACTCTATCTCTGTCTTCTACCTCTGCTGTTCCTTCTGAGCAGGCTGAGTGAGGTGTAGATCAGACACGTGGATATACTCTATCTCTGTCTTCTACCTCTGCTGTTCCTTCTGAGCAGACTGATAAGACACGTGGATATACTCTATCTCTGTCTTCTAACTCTGCTGTTCCTTCTGAGCAGGCTGAGTGGGGTGTAGATCAGACACGTGGATATACTATATCTCTGTCTTCTACCTCTGCTGTTCCTTCTCAGCAGGCTGAGTGGGGTGTAGATCAGACACGTGGATATACTATATCTCTGTCTTCTACCTCTGCTGTTCCTTCTCAGCAGGCTGAGTGAGACACGTGGATATACTCTATCTCTGTCTTCTACCTCTGCTGTTCCCTCTAAGCAGGCTGAGTGAGGTGTAGATCAGACACGTGGATATACTCTATCTCTGTCTTCTACCTCTGCTGTTCGTTCTGAGCAGGCTGAATGAGGTGTATATCAGACACGTGGATATACTCTGTCTCTGTCTTCTACCTCTGCTGTTCCTTCTGAGCAGGCTGAGTGAGGTGTAGATCAGACACGTGGATATACTCTACCTCTGTCTTCTACCTCTGCTGTTCCTTATGAGCAGGCTGAGTGAGACACGTAGATATACCATATCTCTGTATTCTACCTCTGCTGTTCCTTCTGCGCAGTCTGAGTGAGACACGTAGATATACTATATATCTGCCTTCTACCTCTGCTGTTCCTTCTGAGCAGGCTGAGTGAGGTGTATATCAGACACGTGGATATACTCTGTCTCTGTCTTCTACCTCTGCTGTTCCTTCTGAGCAGGCTGAGTGAGGTGTAGATCAGACACGTGGATATACTCTACCTCTGTCTTCTACCTCTGCTGTTCCTTATGAGCAGGCTGAGTGAGACACGTAGATATACCATATCTCTGTATTCTACCTCTGCTGTTCCTTCTGCGCAGTCTGAGTGAGACACGTGGATATACTCTATCTCTGTCTTCTACCTCTGCTGTTCCTTCTGAGCAGGCTGAGTGAGGTGTAGATCAGACACGTGGATATACTCTACCTCTGTCTTCTACCTCTGCTGTTCCTTATGAGCAGGCTGAGTGAGACACGTAGATATACTATATATCTGCCTTCTACCTCTGCTGTTCCTTCTGAGCAGGCTGAGTGAGGTGTAGATCAGACACGTGGATATGCTCTATCTATGTCTTCTACCTCTGCTGTTCCTTCTGAGCAGGCTGACTGAGGTGTAGATCAGACACGTGGATACACTATATCTCTGTCTTCTACCTCTGCTGTTCCTTCTGAGCAGGCTGAGTGAAGTGTAGATCAGACACGTGGATATACTCTATCTCTGTCTTCTACCTCTGCTGTTCCTTCTGAGCAGGATGAGTGAGACACGTGTATATACTCTATCTATGTCTTCTACCTCTGTTGTTCCTTGTGAGCAGGCTGAGTGAGGTGTAGATCAGACACGTGGATATACTCTATCTCTGTCTTCTACCTCTGCTGTTCCTTCTGAGCAGGCTAATAAGACACGTGGATATACTGTATCTCTGTCTTCTACCTCTGCTGTTCCTTCTGAGCAGGCTGAGTGAGGTGTAGATCAGACACGTGGATACACTCTATCTATGTCTTCTACCTCTGCTGTTCCTTCTGAGCAGGCTGAGTGAGACACGTGGATATACTCTATCTCTGTCTTCTACCTCTGCTGTTCCTTCTGAACAGGCTGAGTGAGACACGTGGATATACTCTATCTCTGTCTTCTACCTCTGCTGTTCCTTCTGAGCAGGCTGAGTGAGGTGTAGATAAGACATGTGGATATACTCTATCTCTGTCTTCTAACTCTGCTGTTCCTTCTGAGCAGGCTGAGTGGGGTGTAGATCAGACACGTGGATATACTCTATCTCTGTCTTCTACCTCTGCTGTTCCTTCTGAGCAGGCTGAGTGATGTGTAGATCAGACACGTGGATATACTATATATCTGTCTTCTACCTCTGCTGTTCCTTCTCAGCAGGCTGAGTGAGACACGTGGATATACTCTATCTCTGTCTTCTACCTCTGCTGTTCCTTCTGAGCAGGCTGGGTGAGGTGTAGATCAGACACGTGGATACACTCTATCTATGTCTTCTACCTCTGCTGTTCCTTCTGAGCAGGCTGAGAAAGACACGTGGATATACTCTATCTCTGTCTTCTACCTCTGCTGTTCCTTCTGAACAGGCTGAGTGAGACACGTGGATATACTCTATCTCTGTCTTCTACCTCTGCTGTTCCTTCTGAGCAGGCTGGGTGAGGTGTAGATCAGACACGTGGATATACTCTATCTCTGTCTTCTACCTCTGCTGTTCCTTCTGAGCAGACTGATAAGACACGTGGATATACTCAATCTCTGTCTTCTAACTCTGCTGTTCCTTCTGAGCAGGCTGAGTGGGGTGTAGATCAGACACGTGGGTATACTCTATCTCTGTCTTCTACCTCTGCTGTTCTTTCTGAGCAGGCTGAGTGAGTTGTAGATCAGACACGTGGATATACTATATATCTGTCTTCTACCTCTGCTGTTCCTTCTCAGCAGTCTGAGTGAGACACGTGGATATACTCTATCTCTGTCTTCTACCTCTGCTGTTCCTTCTGAGCAGGCTGAGTGAGGTGTAGATCAGACACGTGGATATACTCTATCTCTGTCTTCTACCTCTGCTGTTCGTTCTGAGCAGGCTGAGTGAGGTGTATATAAGACACGTGGATATACTCTATCTCTGTCTTCTACCTCTGCTGTTCCTTCTGAGCAGGCTGAGTGAGGTGTAAATCAGACACGTGGATATACTCTACCTCTGTCTTCTACCTCTGCTGTTCTTTGTGAGCAGGCTGAGTGAGACACGTAGATATACCATATCTCTGTATTCTACCTCTGCTGTTCCTTCTGCGCAGTCTGAGTGAGACACGTGGATATACTTTATCTCTGTCTACTACCTCTGCTGATCCTTCTGAGCAGGTTGAGTGAGGTGTAGATCAGACACGTGGATATACTCTATCTCTGTCTTCTACCTCTGCTGTTCCTTCTGAGCAGGCTAATAAGACACGTGGATATACTGTATCTCTGTCTTCTACCTCTGCTGTTCCTTCTGAGCAGGCTGAGTGAGGTGTAGATCAGACACGTGGATACACTCTATCTATGTCTTCTACCTCTGCTGTTCCTTCTGAGCAGGCTGAGTGAGACACGTGGATATACTCTATCTCTGTCTTCTACCTCTGCTGTTCCTTCTGAACAGGCTGAGTGAGACACGTGGATATACTCTATCTCTGTCTTCTACCTCTGCTGTTCCTTCTGAGCAGACTGATAAGACACGTGGATATACTATATCTCTGTCTTCTACCTCTGCTGTTCCTTCTGAGCAGGCTGAGTGATGTGTAGATCAGACACGTGGATATACTATATATCTGTCTTCTACCTCTGCTGTTCCTTCTCAGCAGGCTGAGTGAGACACGTGGATATAATCTATCTCTGTCTTCTACCTCTGCTGTTCCTTCTGAGCAGGCTGGGTGAGGTGTAGATCAGACACGTGGATACACTCTATCTATGTCTTCTACCTCTGCTGTTCCTTCTGAGCAGGCTGAGAAAGACACGTGGATATACTCTATTTCTGTCTTCTACCTCTGCTGTTCCTTCTGAACAGGCTGAGTGAGACACGTGGATATACTCTATCTCTGTCTTCTACCTCTGCTGTTCCTTCTGAGCAGACTGATAAGACACGTGGATATACTCTATCTCTGTCTTCTAACTCTGCTGTTCCTTCTGAGCAGGCTGAGTGGGGTGTAGATCAGACACGTGGATATACTCTATCTCTGTCTTCTACCTCTGCTGTTCTTTCTGAGCAGGCTGAGTGAGTTGTAGATCAGACACGTGGATATACTATATATCTGTCTTCTACCTCTGCTGTTCCTTCTCAGCAGTCTGAGTGAGACACGTGGATATACTCTATCTCTGTCTTCTACCTCTGCTGTTCCTTCTGAGCAGGCTGAGTGAGGTGTAGATCAGACACGTGGATATACTCTATCTCTGTCTTCTACCTCTGCTGTTCGTTCTGAGCATGCTGAGTGAGGTGTATATAAGACACGTGGATATACTCTATCTCTGTCTTCTACCTCTGCTGTTCCTTCTGAGCAGGCTGAGTGAGGTGTAGATCAGACACGTGGATATACTCTACCTCTGTCTTCTACCTCTGCTGTTCTTTATGAGCAGGCTGAGTGAGACACGTAGATATACCATATCTCTGTATTCTACCTCTGCTGTTCCTTCTGCGCAGTCTGAGTGAGACACGTGGATATACTTTATCTCTGTCTTCTACCTCTGCTGATCCTTCTGAGCAGGTTGAGTGAGGTGTAGATCAGAAAGGTGGATATACTCTATCTCTGTCTTCTACCTCTGCTGTTCCTTCTGAGCAGGCTGAGTGAGACACGTGGATATACTCTATCTCTGTCTTCTACCTCTGCTGTTCCTTCTGAGCAGGCTGAGTGAGACACGTGGATATACTCTATATCTGTCTTCTACATCTGCTGTTCCTTCTGAGTAGGCTGAGTGAGACACGTGGATATACTCTATCTCTGTCTTCTACCTCTGCTGTTCATTCTGAGCAGGCTGAGTGAAGTGTAGATCAGACACGTGGATATACTCCATCTCTTTTTTCTACCTCTGCTGTTCCTTCTGAGCAGGCTGAGTGAGGTGTAGATTAGACACGTGGATATACTCTATCTCTGTCTTCTATCTCTGCTGTTCCTTCTGAGCAGGCTGAGTGAGGTGTAGATTAGACACGTGGATATACTCTATCTCTGTCTTCTACCTCTGCTGTTCCTTATGAGCAGGCTGAGTGAGACACGTGGATATACTATATCTCTGTCTTCTACCTCTGCTATTCCTTCTGAGCAGGCTGAGTGAGACACGTGGATATACTCTATCTCTGTCTTTTACCTCTGCTGTTCCTTCTGAGCAGGCTGAGTGAGGTGTAGATCAGACAGGTTGATATACTATATCTCTGTCTTCTACCTCTGCTGTTCCTCTGAGCAGGCTGAGTGAGGTGTAGATCAGACACGTGGATATAATTTATCTGTGTCTTCTACCTCTGCTGTTCCTTCTGAGCAGGCTGGGTGAGGTGTAGATCAGACACGTGGATATACTCTATCTCTGTCTTCTACCTCTGCTGTTCCTTATGAGCAGGCTGAGTGAGACACGTAGATATACCATATCTCTGTCTTCTACCTCTGATGTTCCTTCTGAGCAGGATGAGTGAGACACGTGGATATACTCTTTATCTGTCTTCTACCTCTGCTGTTCCTTTTGAGCAGGCTGAGTGAGACACGTGGATATACTCTATCTCTGTCTTCTACCTCTGCTGTTCCTTCTGAGCAGGCTGAGTGAGACACGTGGATATACTCTATCTCTGTCTTCTACCTCTGCTGTTCCTTCTGAGCAGGACGAGTGAGACACGTGGATATACTCTTTATCTGTCTTCTACCTCTGCTGTTCCTTCTGAGCAGGCTGAGTGAGACACGTGGATATACTCTATCTCTGTCTTCTACCTCTGCTGTTCCTTCTGAGCAGGCTGAGTGAGGTGTAGATCAGACACGTGGATATACTCCATCTCTGTCTTCTACCTCTGCTGTTCCTTCTGAGCAGGCTGAGTGAGGTGTAGATCAGACACGTGGATATACTCCATCTCTGTCTTCTACCTCTGCTGTTCCTTCTGAGCATGCTGAGTGAGGTGTAGATTAGACACGTGGATATACTCTATCTCTGTCTTCTACCTCTGCTGTTCCTTCTGAGCAGGCTGAGTGAGGTGTATATTAGACACGTGGATATACTCTATCTCTGTCTTCTACCTCTGCTGTTCCTTATGAGCAGGCTGAGTGAGACACGTGGATATACTATATCTCTGTCTTCTACCTCTGCTATTCCTTCTGAGCAGGCTGAGTGAGACACGTGGATATACTCTATCTCTGTCTTTTACCTCTGCTGTTCCTTCTGAGCAGGCTGAGTGATGTGTAGATCAGACAGGTTGATATACTATATCTCTGTCTTCTACCTCTGCTGTTCCTCTGAGCAGGCTGAGTGAGGTGTAGATCAGACACGTGGATATAATTTATATGTGTCTTCTACCTCTGCTGTTCCTTCTGAGCAGGCTGGGTGAGGTGTAGATCAGACACGTGGATATACTCTATCTCTGTCTTCTACCTCTGCTGTTCCTTCTGAGCAGGCTGAGTGAGGTGTAGATCAGACACGTGGATATACTCTATCTCTGTCTTCTACCTCTGCTGTTCCTTATGAGCAGGCTGAGTGAGACACGTAGATATACCATATCTCTGTCTTCTACCTCTGCTGTTCCTTCTGCGCAGTCTGAGTGAGACACGTGGATATACCTTATCTCTGTCTTCTACCTCTGCTGTTCTTTCTGAGCAGGCTGAGTGAGTTGTAGATCAGACACGTGGATATACTATATATCTGTCTTCTACCTCTGCTGTTCCTTCTCAGCAGGCTGAGTGAGGTGTAGATCAGACACGGGGATATACTCTATCTCTGTCTTCTACCTCTGCTGTTCGTTCTGAGCAGGCTGAGTGAGGTGTATATCAGACACGTGGATATACTCTATCTCTGTCTTCTACCTCTGCTGTTCCTTCTGAGCAGGCTGAGTGAGGTGTAGATCAGACACGTGGATATACTCTACCTCTGTCTTCTACCTCTGCTGTTCCTTATGAGCAGGCTGAGTGAGACACGTAGATATACTATATATCTGCCTTCTACCTCTGCTGTTCCTTCTGAGCAGGCTGAGTGAGGTGTAGATCAGACACGTGGATATGCTCTATCTATGTCTTCTACCTCTGCTGTTCCTTCTGAGCAGGCTGAGTGAGGTGTAGATCAGACACGTGGATATACTATATCTCTGTCTTCTACCTCTGCTGTTCCTTCTGAGCAGGCTGAGGGAAGTGTAGATCAGACACGTGGATATACTCTATCTCTGTCTTCTACCTCTGCTGTTCCTTCTGAGCAGGATGAGTGAGACACGTGGATATACTCTATCTATGTCTTCTACCTCTGTTGTTCCTTGTGAGCAGGCTGAGTGAGGTGTAGATCAGACACGTGGATATACTCTATCTCTGTCTTCTACCTCTGCTGTTCATTCTGAGCAGACTGATAAGACACGTGGATATACTCTATCTCTGTCTTCTAACTCTGCTGTTCCTTCTGAGCAGGCTGAGTGGGGTGTAGATCAGACACGTGGATATACTATATCTCTGTCTTCTACCTCTGCTGTTCCCTCTAAGCAGGCTGAGTGAGGTGTAGATCAAACACGTGGATATACTCTATCTCTGTCTTCTACCTCTGCTGTTCGTTCTGAGCAGGCTGAGTGAGGTGTATATCAGACACGTGGATATACTCTATCTCTGTCTTCTACCTCTGCTGTTCCTTCTGAGCAGGCTGAGTGAGGTGTAGATCAGACACGTGGATATACTCTACCTCTGTCTTCTACCTATGCTGTTCCTGATGAGCAGGCTGAGTGAGACACGTAGATATACCATATCTCTGTATTCTACCTCTGCTGTTCCTTCTGCGCAGTCTGAGTGAGACACGTGGGTATACTCTATCTCTGTCTTCTACCTCTGCTGTTCCTTCTGATCAGGCTGAGTGAGGTGTAGATCAGACACGTGGATATACTCTACCTCTGTCTTCTACCTCTGCTGTTCCTTATGAGCAGGCTGAGTGAGACACGTATATATACTATATATCTGCATTCTACCTCTGCTGTTCCTTCTGAGCAGGCTGAGTGAGGTGTATATCAGACACGTGGATATGCTCTATCTATGTCTTCTACCTCTGCTGTTCCTTCTGAGCAGGCTGAGTGAGGTGCAGATCAGACACGTGGATATACTATATCTCTGTCTTCTACCTCTGCTGTTCCTTCTGAGCAGGCTGAGTGAAGTGTAGATCAGACACGTGGATATACTCTATCTCTGTCTTCTACCTCTGCTGTTCCTTCTGAGCAGGATGAGTGAGACACGTGGATATACTCTATCTATGTCTTCTACCTCTGTTGTTCCTTGTGAGCAGGCTGAGTGAGGTGTAGATCAGACACGTGGATATACTCTATCTCTGTCTTCTACCTCTGCTGTTCCTTCTGAGCAGGCTAATAAGACACGTGGATATACTCTATCTCTGTCTTCTACCTCTGCTGTTCCTTCTGAGCAGGCTGAGTGAGGTGTAGATCAGACACGTGGATACACTCTATCTATGTCTTCTACCTCTGCTGTTCCTTCTGAGCAGGCTGAGTGAGACACGTGGATATACTCTATCTCTGTCTTCTACCTCTGCTGTTCCTTCTGAACAGGCTGAGTGAGACACGTGGATATACTCTATCTCTGTCTTCTACCTCTGCTGTTCCTTCTGAGCAGGCTGAGTGAGGTGTAGATCAGACACGTGGATATACTCTATCTCTGTCTTCTACCTCTGCTGTTCCTTCTGAGCAGACTGATAAGACACGTGGATATACTCTATCTCTGTCTTCTACCTCTGCTGTTCCTTCTGAGCAGGCTAATAAGACACGTGGATATACTCTATCTCTGTCTTCTACCTCTGCTGTTCCTTCTGAGCAGGCTGAGTGAGGTGTAGATCAGACACGTGGATACACTCTATCTATGTCTTCTACCTCTGCTGTTCCTTCTGAGCAGGCTGAGTGAGACACGTGGATATACTCTATCTCTGTCTTCTACCTCTGCTGTTCCTTCTGAACAGGCTGAGTGAGACACGTGGATATACTCTATCTCTGTCTTCTACCTCTGCTGTTCCTTCTGAGCAGGCTGAGTGAGGTGTAGATCAGACACGTGGATATACTCTATCTCTGTCTTCTACCTCTGCTGTTCCTTCTGAGCAGACTGATAAGACATGTGGATATACTCTATCTCTGTCTTCTAACTCTGCTGTTCCTTCTGAGCAGGCTGAGTGGGGTGTAGATCAGACACGTGGATATACTCTATCTCTGTCTTCTACCTCTGCTGTTCCTTCTGAGCAGGCTGAGTGATGTGTAGATCAGACACGTGGATATACTATATATCTGTCTTCTACCTCTGCTGTTCCTTCTCAGCAGGCTGAGTGAGACACGTGGATATACTCTATCTCTGTCTTTTACCTCTGCTGTTCCTTCTGAGCAGGCTGGGTGAGGTGTAGATCAGACACGTGGATACACTCTATCTATGTCTTCTACCTCTGCTGTTCCTTCTGAGCAGGCTGAGAAAGACACGTGGATATACTCTATCTCTGTCTTCTACCTCTGCTGTTCCTTCTGAACAGGCTGAGTGAGACACGTGGATATACTCTATCTCTGTCTTCTACCTCTGCTGTTCCTTCTGAGCAGGCTGGGTGAGGTGTAGATCAGACACGTGGATATACTCTATCTCTGTCTTCTACCTCTGCTGTTCCTTCTGAGCAGACTGATAAGACACGTGGATATACTCTATCTCTGTCTTCTAACTCTGCTGTTCATTCTGAGCAGGCTGAGTGGGGTGTAGATCAGACACGTGGATATACTCTATCTCTGTCTTCTACCTCTGCTGTTCTTTCTGAGCAGGCTGAGTGAGTTGTAGATCAGACACGTGGATATACTATATATCTGTCTTCTACCTCTGCTGTTCCTTCTCAGCAGGCTGAGTGAGACACGTGGATATACTCTATCTCTGTCTTCTACCTCTGCTGTTCCTTCTGAGCAGGCTGAGTGAGGTGTAGATCAGACACGTGGATATACTCTATCTCTGTCTTCTACCTCTGCTGTTCGTTCTGAGCAGGCTGAGTGAGGTGTATATCAGACACGTGGATATACTCTATCTCTGTCTTCTACCTCTGCTGTTCCTTCTGAGCAGGCTGAGTGGGGTGTAGATCAGACACGTGGATATACTCTATCTCTGTCTTCTACCTCTGCTGTTCTTTCTGAGCAGGCTGAGTGAGTTGTAGATCAGACACGTGGATATACTATATATCTGTCTTCTACCTCTGCTGTTCCTTCTCAGCAGGCTGAGTGAGACACGTGGATATACTCTATCTCTGTCTTCTACCTCTGCTGTTCCTTCTGAGCAGGCTGAGTGAGGTGTAGATCAGACACGTGGATATACTCTATCTCTGTCTTCTACCTCTGCTGTTCGTTCTGAGCAGGCTGAGTGAGGTGTATATCAGACACGTGGATATACTCTATCTCTGTCTTCTACCTCTGCTGTTCCTTCTGAGCAGGCTCAGTGAGATGTAGATCAGACACGTGGGTATACTCTATCTCTGTCTTCTACCTCTGCTGTTCCTTCTGAGCAGGCTGGGTGAGGTGTAGATCAGACACGTGGATACACTCTATCTATGTCTTCTACCTCTGCTGTTCCTTCTGAGCAGGCTGAGAGAGACACGTGGATATACTCTATCTCTGTCTTCTACCTCTGCTGTTCCTTCTGAGCAGGCTGAGTGAGGTGTAGATCAGACACATGGATATACTCTATCTCTGTCTTCTACCTCTGCTGTTCCTTCCTAGCAGACTGATAAGACACGTGGATATACTCTATCTCTGTCTTCTACCTCTGCTGTTCCTTCTGAGCAGGCTGAGTGAGATGTAGATCAGACACGTGGGTATACTCTATCTCTGTCTTCTACCTCTGCTGTTCCTTCTGAGCAGGCTGGGTGAGGTGTAGATCAGACACGTGGATACACTCTATCTATGTCTTCTACCTCTGCTGTTCCTTCTGAGCAGGCTGAGAGAGACACGTGGATATACTCTATCTCTGTCTTCTACCTCTGCTGTTCCTTCTGAGCAGGCTGAGTGAGGTGTAGATCAGACACATGGATATACTCTATCTCTGTCTTCTACCTCTGCTGTTCCTTCCTAGCAGACTGATAAGACACGTGGATATACTCTATCTCTGTCTTATAACTCTGCTGTTCCTTCTGAGCAGGCTGAGTGGGGTGTAGATCAGACACGTGGATATACTCTATCTCTGTCTTCTACCTCTGCTGTTCTTTCTGAGCAGGCTGAGTGAGTTGTAGATCAGACACGTGGATATACTATATATCTGTCTTCTACCTCTGCTGTTCCTTCTCAGCAGGCTGAGTGAGGTGTAGATCAGACACGGGGATATACTCTATCTCTGTCTTCTACCTCTGCTGTTCCTTCTGAGCAGGCTGAGTGAGGTGTAGATCAGACACGTGGATATACTCTATCTCTGTCTTCTACCTCTGCTGTTCGTTCTGAGCAGGCTGAGTGAGGTGTATATCAGACACGTGGATATACTCTATCTCTGTCTTCTACCTCTGCTGTTCCTTCTGAGCAGGCTCAGTGAGATGTAGATCAGACACGTGGGTATACTCTATCTCTGTCTTCTACCTCTGCTGTTCCTTCTGAGCAGGCTGGGTGAGGTGTAGATCAGACACGTGGATACACTCTATCTATGTCTTCTACCTCTGCTGTTCCTTCTGAGCAGGCTGAGAGAGACACGTGGATATACTCTATCTCTGTCTTCTACCTCTGCTGTTCCTTCTGAGCAGGCTGAGTGAGGTGTAGATCAGACACATGGATATACTCTATCTCTGTCTTCTACCTCTGCTGTTCCTTCCTAGCAGACTGATAAGACACGTGGATATACTCTATCTCTGTCTTATAACTCTGCTGTTCCTTCTGAGCAGGCTGAGTGGGGTGTAGATCAGACACGTGGATATACTCTATCTCTGTCTTCTACCTCTGCTGTTCTTTCTGAGCAGGCTGAGTGAGTTGTAGATCAGACACGTGGATATACTATATATCTGTCTTCTACCTCTGCTGTTCCTTCTCAGCAGGCTGAGTGAGGTGTAGATCAGACACGGGGATATACTCTATCTCTGTCTTCTACCTCTGCTGTTCCTTCTGAGCAGGCTGAGTGAGGTGTAGATCAGACACGTGGATATACTCTATCTCTGTCTTCTACCTCTGCTGTTCGTTCTGAGCAGGCTGAGTGAGGTGTATATCAGACACGTGGATATACTCTATCTCTGTCTTCTACCTCTGCTGTTCCTTCTGAGCAGGCTCAGTGAGATGTAGATCAGACACGTGGGTATACTCTATCTCTGTCTTCTACCTCTGCTGTTCCTTCTGAGCAGGCTGGGTGAGGTGTAGATCAGACACGTGGATACACTCTATCTATGTCTTCTACCTCTGCTGTTCCTTCTGAGCAGGCTGAGAGAGACACGTGGATATACTCTATCTCTGTCTTCTACCTCTGCTGTTCCTTCTGAGCAGGCTGAGTGAGGTGTAGATCAGACACATGGATATACTCTATCTCTGTCTTCTACCTCTGCTGTTCCTTCCTAGCAGACTGATAAGACACGTGGATATACTCTATCTCTGTCTTCTACCTCTGCTGTTCCTTCTGAGCAGGCTGAGTGAGATGTAGATCAGACACGTGGGTATACTCTATCTCTGTCTTCTACCTCTGCTGTTCCTTCTGAGCAGGCTGGGTGAGGTGTAGATCAGACACGTGGATACACTCTATCTATGTCTTCTACCTCTGCTGTTCCTTCTGAGCAGGCTGAGAGAGACACGTGGATATACTCTATCTCTGTCTTCTACCTCTGCTGTTCCTTCTGAGCAGGCTGAGTGAGGTGTAGATCAGACACATGGATATACTCTATCTCTGTCTTCTACCTCTGCTGTTCCTTCCTAGCAGACTGATAAGACACGTGGATATACTCTATCTCTGTCTTATAACTCTGCTGTTCCTTCTGAGCAGGCTGAGTGGGGTGTAGATCAGACACGTGGATATACTCTATCTCTGTCTTCTACCTCTGCTGTTCTTTCTGAGCAGGCTGAGTGAGTTGTAGATCAGACACGTGGATATACTATATATCTGTCTTCTACCTCTGCTGTTCCTTCTCAGCAGGCTGAGTGAGGTGTAGATCAGACACGGGGATATACTCTATCTCTGTCTTCTACCTCTGCTGTTCGTTCTGAGCAGGCTGAGTGAGGTGTATATCAGACACGTGGATATACTCTATTTCTGTCTTCTACCTCTGCTGTTCCTTCTGAGCAGGCTGAGTGAGGTGTAGATCAGACACGTGGATATACTCTACCTCTGTCTTCTTCTAGCTCTGCTGTTCCTTATGAGCAGGCTGAGTGAGACACGTAGATATACTATATATCTGCCTTCTACCTCTGCTGTTCCTTCTGAGCAGGCTGAGTGAGGTGTAGATCAGACACGTGGATATGCTCTATCTATGTCTTCTACCTCTGCTGTTCCTTCTGAGCAGGCTGAGTGAGGTGTAGATCAGACACGTGGATATACTATATCTCTGTCTTCTACCTCTGCTGTTCCTTCTGAGCAGGCTGAGTGAAGTGTAGATCAGACACGTGGATATACTCTATCTCTGTCTTCTACCTCTGCTGTTCCTTCTGAGCAGGATGAGTGAGACACGTGGATATACTCTATCTATGTCTTCTACCTCTGTTGTTCCTTGTGAGCAGGCTGAGTGAGGTGTAGATCAGACACGTGGATATACTCTATCTCTGTCTTCTACCTCTGCTGTTCATTCTGAGCAGACTGATAAGACACGTGGATATACTCTATCTCTGTCTTCTAACTCTGCTGTTCCTTCTGAGCAGGCTGAGTGGGGTGTAGATCAGACACGTGGATATACTATATCTCTGTCTTCTACCTCTGCTGTTCTTTCTGAGCAGGCTGAGTGAGTTGTAGATCAGACACGTGGATATACTATATATCTGTCTTCTACCTCTGCTGTTCCTTCTCAGCAGGCTGAGTGAGACACGTGGATATACTCTATCTCTGTCTTCTACCTCTGCTGTTCCCTCTAAGCAGGCTGAGTGAGGTGTAGATCAGACACGTGGATATACTCTATCTCTGTCTTCTACCTCTGCTGTTCGTTCTGAGCAGGCTGAGTGAGGTGTATATCAGACACGTGGATATACTCTATCTCTGTCTTCTACCTCTGCTGTTCCTTCTGAGCAGGCTGAGTGAGGTGTAGATCAGACACGTGGATATACTCTACCTCTGTCTTCTACCTATGCTGTTCCTTATGAGCAGGCTGAGTGAGACACGTAGATATACCATATCTCTGTATTCTACCTCTGCTGTTCCTTCTGCGCAGTCTGAGTGAGACACGTGGGTATAGTCTATCTCTGTCTTCTAGCTCTGCTGTTCCTTCTGATCAGGCTGAGTGAGGTGTAGATCAGACACGTGGATATACTCTACCTCTGTCTTCTACCTCTGCTGTTCCTTATGAGCAGGCTGAGTGAGACACGTAGATATACTATATATCTGCATTCTACCTCTGCTGTTCCTTCTGAGCAGGCTGAGTGAGGTGTATATCAGACACGTGGATATGCTCTATCTATGTCTTCTACCTCTGCTGTTCCTTCTGAGCAGGCTGAGTGAGGTGTAGATCAGACACGTGGATATACTATATCTCTGTCTTCTACCTCTGCTGTTCCTTCTGAGCAGGCTGAGTGAAGTGTAGATCAGACACGTGGATATACTCTATCTCTGTCTTCTACCTCTGCTGTTCCTTCTGAGCAGGATGAGTGAGACACGTGGATATACTCTATCTATGTCTTCTACCTCTGTTGTTCCTTGTGAGCAGGCTGAGTGAGGTGTAGATCAGACACGTGGATATACTCTATCTCTGTCTTCTACCTCTGCTGTTCCTTCTGAGCAGGCCAATAAGACACGTGGATATACTCTATCTCTGTCTTCTACCTCTGATGTTCCTTCTGAGCAGGCTGAGTGAGGTGTAGATCAGACACGTGGATACACTCTATCTATGTCTTCTACCTCTGCTGTTCCTTCTGAGCAGGCTGAGTGAGACACGTGGATATACTCTATCTCTGTCTTCTACCTCTGCTGTTCCTTCTGAACAGGCTGAGTGAGACACGTGGATATACTCTATTTCTGTCTTCTACCTCTGCTGTTCCTTCTAAGCAGGCTGAGTGAGGTGTAGATCAGACACGTGGATATACTCTATCTCTGTCTTCTACCTCTGCTGTTCCTTCTGAGCAGACTGATAAGACATGTGGATATACTCTATCTCTGTCTTCTAACTCTGCTTTTCCTTCTGAGCAGGCTGAGTGGGGTGTAGATCAGACACGTGGATATACTATATCTCTGTCTTCTACCTCTGCTGTTCCTTCTCAGCAGGCTGAGTGAGACACGTGGATATACTCTATCTCTGTCTTCTACCTCTGCTGTTCGTTCTGAGCAGGCTGAGTGAGGTGTATATCAGACACGTGGATATACTCTATCTCTGTCTTCTACCTCTGCTGTTCCTTCTGAGCAGGCTGAGTGGGGTGTAGATCAGACACGTGGATATACTCTATCTCTGTCTTCTACCTCTGCTGTTCTTTCTGAGCAGGCTGAGTGAGTTGTAGATCAGACACGTGGATATACTATATATCTGTCTTCTACCTCTGCTGTTCCTTCTCAGCAGGCTGAGTGAGACACGTGGATATACTCTATCTCTGTCTTCTACCTCTGCTGTTCCTTCTGAGCAGGCTGAGTGAGGTGTAGATCAGACACGTGGATATACTCTATCTCTGTCTTCTACCTCTGCTGTTCGTTCTGAGCAGGCTGAGTGAGGTGTATATCAGACACGTGGATATACTCTATCTCTGTCTTCTACCTCTGCTGTTCCTTCTGAGCAGGCTGAATGAGATGTAGATCAGACACGTGGGTATACTCTATCTCTGTCTTCTACCTCTGCTGTTCCTTCTGAGCAAGCTGGGTGAGGTGTAGATCAGACACGTGGATACACTCTATCTATGTCTTCTACCTCTGCTGTTCCTTCTGAGCAGGCTGAGAGAGACACGTGGATATACTCTATCTCTGTCTTCTACCTCTGCTGTTCCTTCTGAGCAGGCTGAGTGAGGTGTAGATCAGACACATGGATATACTCTATCTCTGTCTTCTACCTCTGCTGTTCCTTCCTAGCAGACTGATAAGACACGTGGATATACTCTATCTCTGTCTTATAACTCTGCTGTTCCTTCTGATCAGGCTGAGTGGGGTGTAGATCAGACACGTGGATATACTCTATCTCTGTCTTCTACCTCTGCTGTTCTTTCTGAGCAGGCTGAGTGAGTTGTAGATCAGACACGTGGATATACTATATATCTGTCTTCTACCTCTGCTGTTCCTTCTCAGCAGGCTGAGTGAGGTGTAGATCAGACACGGGGATATACTCTATCTCTGTCTTCTACCTCTGCTGTTCGTTCTGAGCAGGCTGAGTGAGGTGTATATCAGACACGTGGATATACTCTATCTCTGTCTTCTACCTCTGCTGTTCCTTCTGAGCAGGCTGAGTGAGGTGTAGATCAGACACGTGGATATACTCTACCTCTGTCTTCTTCTAGCTCTGCTGTTCCTTATGAGCAGGCTGAGTGAGACACGTAGATATACTATATATCTGCCTTCTACCTCTGCTGTTCCTTCTGAGCAGGCTGAGTGAGGTGTAGATCAGACACGTGGATATGCTCTATCTATGTCTTCTACCTCTGCTGTTCCTTCTGAGCAGGCTGAGTGAGGTGTAGATCAGACACGTGGATATACTATATCTCTGTCTTCTACCTCTGCTGTTCCTTCTGAGCAGGCTGAGTGAAGTGTAGATCAGACACGTGGATATACTCTATCTCTGTCTTCTACCTCTGCTGTTCCTTCTGAGCAAGCTGGGTGAGGTGTAGATCAGACACGTGGATACACTCTATCTATGTCTTCTACCTCTGCTGTTCCTTCTGAGCAGGCTGAGAGAGACACGTGGATATACTCTATCTCTGTCTTCTACCTCTGCTGTTCCTTCTGAGCAGGCTGAGTGAGGTGTAGATCAGACACATGGATATACTCTATCTCTGTCTTCTACCTCTGCTGTTCCTTCCTAGCAGACTGATAAGACACGTGGATATACTCTATCTCTGTCTTATAACTCTGCTGTTCCTTCTGATCAGGCTGAGTGGGGTGTAGATCAGACACGTGGATATACTCTATCTCTGTCTTCTACCTCTGCTGTTCTTTCTGAGCAGGCTGAGTGAGTTGTAGATCAGACACGTGGATATACTATATATCTGTCTTCTACCTCTGCTGTTCCTTCTCAGCAGGCTGAGTGAGGTGTAGATCAGACACGGGGATATACTCTATCTCTGTCTTCTACCTCTGCTGTTCGTTCTGAGCAGGCTGAGTGAGGTGTATATCAGACACGTGGATATACTCTATCTCTGTCTTCTACCTCTGCTGTTCCTTCTGAGCAGGCTGAGTGAGGTGTAGATCAGACACGTGGATATACTCTACCTCTGTCTTCTTCTAGCTCTGCTGTTCCTTATGAGCAGGCTGAGTGAGACACGTAGATATACTATATATCTGCCTTCTACCTCTGCTGTTCCTTCTGAGCAGGCTGAGTGAGGTGTAGATCAGACACGTGGATATGCTCTATCTATGTCTTCTACCTCTGCTGTTCCTTCTGAGCAGGCTGAGTGAGGTGTAGATCAGACACGTGGATATACTATATCTCTGTCTTCTACCTCTGCTGTTCCTTCTGAGCAGGCTGAGTGAAGTGTAGATCAGACACGTGGATATACTCTATCTCTGTCTTCTACCTCTGCTGTTCCTTCTGAGCAGGATGAGTGAGACACGTGGATATACTCTATCTATGTCTTCTACCTCTGTTGTTCCTTGTGAGCAGGCTGAGTGAGGTGTAGATCAGACACGTGGATATACTCTATCTCTGTCTTCTACCTCTGCTGTTCATTCTGAGCAGACTGATAAGACACGTGGATATACTCTATCTCTGTCTTCTAACTCTGCTGTTCCTTCTGAGCAGGCTGAGTGGGGTGTAGATCAGACACGTGGATATACTATATCTCTGTCTTCTACCTCTGCTGTTCTTTCTGAGCAGGCTGAGTGAGTTGTAGATCAGACACGTGGATATACTATATATCTGTCTTCTACCTCTGCTGTTCCTTCTCAGCAGGCTGAGTGAGACACGTGGATATACTCTATCTCTGTCTTCTACCTCTGCTGTTCCCTCTAAGCAGGCTGAGTGAGGTGTAGATCAGACACGTGGATATACTCTATCTCTGTCTTCTACCTCTGCTGTTCGTTCTGAGCAGGCTGAGTGAGGTGTATATCAGACACGTGGATATACTCTATCTCTGTCTTCTACCTCTGCTGTTCCTTCTGAGCAGGCTGAGTGAGGTGTAGATCAGACACGTGGATATACTCTACCTCTGTCTTCTACCTATGCTGTTCCTTATGAGCAGGCTGAGTGAGACACGTAGATATACCATATCTCTGTATTCTACCTCTGCTGTTCCTTCTGCGCAGTCTGAGTGAGACACGTGGGTATAGTCTATCTCTGTCTTCTACCTCTGCTGTTCCTTCTGATCAGGCTGAGTGAGGTGTAGATCAGACACGTGGATATACTCTACCTCTGTCTTCTACCTCTGCTGTTCCTTATGAGCAGGCTGAGTGAGACACGTAGATATACTATATATCTGCATTCTACCTCTGCTGTTCCTTCTGAGCAGGCTGAGTGAGGTGTATATCAGACACGTGGATATGCTCTATCTATGTCTTCTACCTCTGCTGTTCCTTCTGAGCAGGCTGAGTGAGGTGTAGATCAGACACGTGGATATACTATATCTCTGTCTTCTACCTCTGCTGTTCCTTCTGAGCAGGCTGAGTGAATTGTAGATCAGACACGTGGATATACTCTATCTCTGTCTTCTACCTCTGCTGTTCCTTCTGAGCAGGATGAGTGAGACACGTGGATATACTCTATGTATGTCTTCTACCTCTGTTGTTCCTTGTGAGCAGGCTGAGTGAGGTGTAGATCAGACACGTGGATATACTCTATCTCTGTCTTCTACCTCTGCTGTTCCTTCTGAGCAGGCCAATAAGACACGTGGATATACTCTATCTCTGTCTTCTACCTCTGCTGTTCCTTCTGAGCAGGCTGAGTGAGGTGTAGATCAGACACGTGGATACACTCTATCTATGTCTTCTACCTCTGCTGTTCCTTCTGAGCAGGCTGAGTGAGACACGTGGATATACTCTATCTCTGTCTTCTACCTCTGCTGTTCCTTCTGAACAGGCTGAGTGAGACACGTGGATATACTCTATTTCTGTCTTCTACCTCTGCTGTTCCTTCTGAGCAGGCTGAGTGAGGTGTAGATCAGACACGTGGATATACTCTATCTCTGTCTTCTACCTCTGCTGTTCCTTCTGAGCAGACTGATAAGACATGTGGATATACTCTATCTCTGTCTTCTAACTCTGCTGTTCCTTCTGAGCAGGCTGAGTGGGGTGTAGATCAGACACGTGGATATACTCTATCTCTGTCTTCTACCTCTGCTGTTCCTTCTCAGCAGGCTGAGTGAGACACGTGGATATACTCTATCTCTGTCTTTTACCTCTGCTGTTCCCTCTAAGCAGGCTGAGTGAGGTGTAGATCAGACACGTGGATATACTCTATCTCTGTCTTCTACCTCTGCTGTTCGTTCTGAGCAGGCTGAGTGAGGTGTATATCAGACACGTGGATATACTCTATCTCTGTCTTCTACCTCTGCTGTTCCTTCTGAGCAGGCTGAGTGAGGTGTAGATCAGACACGTGGATATACTCTACCTCTGTCTTCTACCTATGCTGTTCCTTATGAGCAGGCTGAGTGAGACACGTAGATATACCATATCTCTGTATTCTACCTCTGCTGTTCCTTCTGCGCAGTCTGAGTGAGACACGTGGGTATACTCTATCTCTGTCTTCTACCTCTGCTGTTCCTTCTGATGAGGCTGAGTGAGGTGTAGATCAGACACGTGGATATACTCTACCTCTGTCTTCTACCTCTGCTGTTCCTTATGAGCAGGCTGAGTGAGACACGTAGATATACTATATATCTGCATTCTACCTCTGCTGTTCCTTCTGAGCAGGCTGAGTGAGGTGTATATCAGACACGTGGATATGCTCTATCTATGTCTTCTACCTCTGCTGTTCCTTCTGAGCAGGCTGAGTGAGGTGTAGATCAGACACGTGGATATACTATATCTCTGTCTTCTACCTCTGCTGTTCCTTCTGAGCAGGCTGAGTGAAGTGTAGATCAGACACGTGGATATACTCTATCTCTGTCTTCTACCTCTGCTGTTCCTTCTGAGCAGGATGAGTGAGACACGTGGATATACTCTATCTATGTCTTCTACCTCTGTTGTTCCTTGTGAGCAGGCTGAGTGAGGTGTAGATCAGACACGTGGATATACTCTATCTCTGTCTTCTACCTCTGCTGTTCCTTCTGAGCAGGCCAATAAGACACGTGGATATACTCTATCTCTGTCTTCTACCTCTGCTGTTCCTTCTGAGCAGGCTGAGTGAGGTGTAGATCAGACACGTGGATACACTCTATCTATGTCTTCTACCTCTGCTGTTCCTTTTGAGCAGGCTGAGTGAGACACGTGGATATACTCTATCTCTGTCTTCTACCTCTGCTGTTCCTTCTGAACAGGCTGAGTGAGACACGTGGATATACTCTATCTCTGTCTTCTACCTCTGCTGTTCCTTCTGAGCAGGCTGAGTGAGGTGTAGATCAGACACGTGGATATACTCTATCTCTGTCTTCTACCTCTGCTGTTCCTTCTGAGCAGACTGATAAGACATGTGGATATACTCTATCTCTGTCTTCTAACTCTGCTGTTCCTTCTAAGCAGGCTGAGTGGGGTGTAGATCAGACACGTGGATATACTCTATCTCTGTCTTCTACCTCTGCTGTTCCTTCTGAGCAGGCTAATAAGACACGTGGATATACTCTATCTCTGTCTTCTACCTCTGCTGTTCCTTCTGAGCAGGCTGAGTGAGGTGTAGATCAGACACGTGGATACACTCTATCTATGTCTTCTACCTCTGCTGTTCCTTCTGAGCAGGCTGAGTGAGACACGTGGATATACTCTATCTCTGTCTTCTACCTCTGCTGTTCCTTCTGAACAGGCTGAGTGAGACACGTGGATATACTCTATCTCTGTCTTCTACCTCTGCTGTTCCTTCTGAGCAGGCTGAGTGAGGTGTAGATCAGACACGTGGATATACTCTATCTCTGTCTTCTACCTCTGCTGTTCCCTCTAAGCAGGCTGAGTGAGGTGTAGATCAGACACGTGGATATACTCTATCTCTGTCTTCTACCTCTGCTGTTCGTTCTGAGCAGGCTGAGTGAGGTGTATATCAGACACGTGGATATACTCTATCTCTGTCTTCTACCTCTGCTGTTCCTTCTGAGCAGGCTGAGTGAGGTGTAGATCAGACACGTGGATATACTCTACCTCTGTCTTCTACCTATGCTGTTCCTTATGAGCAGGCTGAGTGAGACACGTAGATATACCATATCTCTGTATTCTACCTCTGCTGTTCCTTCTGCGCAGTCTGAGTGAGACACGTGGGTATAGTCTATCTCTGTCTTCTACCTCTGCTGTTCCTTCTGATGAGGCTGAGTGAGGTGTAGATCAGACACGTGGATATACTCTACCTCTGTCTTCTACCTCTGCTGTTCCTTATGAGCAGGCTGAGTGAGACACGTAGATATACTATATATCTGCATTCTACCTCTGCTGTTCCTTCTGAGCAGGCTGAGTGAGGTGTATATCAGACACGTGGATATGCTCTATCTATGTCTTCTACCTCTGCTGTTCCTTCTGAGCAGGCTGAGTGAGGTGTAGATCAGACACGTGGATATACTATATCTCTGTCTTCTACCTCTGCTGTTCCTTCTGAGCAGGCTGAGTGAAGTGTAGATCAGACCCGTGGATATACTCTATCTCTGTCTTCTACCTCTGCTGTTCCTTCTGAGCAGGATGAGTGAGACACGTGGATATACTCTATCTATGTCTTCTACCTCTGTTGTTCCTTGTGAACAGGCTGAGTGAGGTGTAGATCAGACACGTGGATATACTCTATCTCTGTCTTCTACCTCTGCTGTTCCTTCTGAGCAGGCCAATAAGACACGTGGATATACTCTATCTCTGTCTTCTACCTCTGCTGTTCCTTCTGAGCAGGCTGAGTGAGGTGTAGATCAGACACGTGGATACACTCTATCTATGTCTTCTACCTCTGCTGTTCCTTCTGAGCAGGCTGAGTGAGACACGTGGATATACTCTATCTCTGTCTTCTACCTCTGCTGTTCCTTCTGAACAGGCTGAGTGAGACACGTGGATATACTCTATTTCTGTCTTCTACCTCTGCTGTTCCTTCTGAGCAGGCTGAGTGAGGTGTAGATCAGACACGTGGATATACTCTATCTCTGTCTTCTACCTCTGCTGTTCCTTCTGAGCAGACTGATAAGAAATGTGGATATACTCTATCTCTGTCTTCTAACTCTGCTGTTCCTTCTGAGCAGGCTGAGTGGGGTGTAGATCAGACACGTGGATATACTCTATCTCTGTCTTCTACCTCTGCTGTTCCTTCTCAGCAGGCTGAGTGAGACACGTGGATATACTCTATCTCTGTCTTCTACCTCTGCTGTTCCCTCTAAGCAGGCTGAGTGAGGTGTAGATCAGACACGTGGATATACTCTATCTCTGTCTTCTACCTCTGCTGTTCGTTCTGAGCAGGCTGAGTGAGGTGTATATCAGACACGTGGATATACTCTATCTCTGTCTTCTACCTCTGCTGTTCCTTCTGAGCATGCTGAGTGAGGTGTAGATCAGACACGTGGATATACTCTACCTCTGTCTTCTACCTATGCTGTTCCTTATGAGCAGGCTGAGTGAGACACGTAGATATACCATATCTCTGTATTCTACCTCTGCTGTTCCTTCTGCGCAGTCTGAGTGAGACACGTGGGTATACTCTATCTCTGTCTTCTACCTCTGCTGTTCCTTCTGATGAGGCTGAGTGAGGTGTAGATCAGACACGTGGATATACTCTACCTCTGTCTTCTACCTCTGCTGTTCCTTATGAGCAGGCTGAGTGAGACACGTAGATATACTATATATCTGCATTCTACCTCTGCTGTTCCTTCTGAGCAGGCTGAGTGAGGTGTATATCAGACACGTGGATATGCTCTATCTATGTCTTCTACCTCTGCTGTTCCTTCTGAGCAGGCTGAGTGAGGTGTAGATCAGACACGTGGATATACTATATCTCTGTCTTCTACCTCTGCTGTTCCTTCTGAGCAGGCTGAGTGAAGTGTAGATCAGACACGTGGATATACTCTATCTCTGTCTTCTACCTCTGCTGTTCCTTCTGAGCAGGATGAGTGAGACACGTGGATATACTCTATCTATGTCTTCTACCTCTGTTGTTCCTTGTGAGCAGGCTGAGTGAATTGTAGATCAGACACGTGGATATACTCTATCTCTGTCTTCTACCTCTGCTGTTCCTTCTGAGCAGGCCAATAAGACACGTGGATATACTCTATCTCTGTCTTCTACCTCTGCTGTTCCTTCTGAGCAGGCTGAGTGAGGTGTAGATCAGACACGTGGATACACTCTATCTATGTCTTCTACCTCTGCTGTTCCTTTTGAGCAGGCTGAGTGAGACACGTGGATATACTCTATCTCTGTCTTCTACCTCTGCTGTTCCTTCTGAACAGGCTGAGTGAGACACGTGGATATACTCTATCTCTGTCTTCTACCTCTGCTGTTCCTTCTGAGCAGGCTGAGTGAGGTGTAGATCAGACACGTGGATATACTCTATCTCTGTCTTCTACCTCTGCTGTTCCTTCTGAGCAGACTGATAAGACATGTGGATATACTCTATCTCTGTCTTCTAACTCTGCTGTTCCTTCTAAGCAGGCTGAGTGGGGTGTAGATCAGACACGTGGATATACTCTATCTCTGTCTTCTACCTCTGCTGTTCCTTCTGAGCAGGCTAATAAGACACGTGGATATACTCTATCTCTGTCTCCTACCTCTGCTGTTCCTTCTGAGCAGGCTGAGTGAGGTGTAGATCAGACACGTGGATACACTCTATCTATGTCTTCTACCTCTGCTGTTCCTTCTGAGCAGGCTGAGTGAGACACGTGGATATACTCTATCTCTGTCTTCTACCTCTGCTGTTCCTTCTGAACAGGCTGAGTGAGACACGTGGATATACTCTATCTCTGTCTTCTACCTCTGCTGTTCCTTCTGAGCAGGCTGAGTGAGGTGTAGATCAGACACGTGGATATACTCTATCTCTGTCTTCTACCTCTGCTGTTCCTTCTGAGCAGACTGATAAGACATGTGGATATACTCTATCTCTGTCTTCTAACTCTGCTGTTCCTTCTGAGCAGGCTGAGTGGGGTGTAGATCAGACACGTGGATATACTCTATCTCTGTCTTCTACCTCTGCTGTTCCTTCTGAGCAGGCTGAGTGATGTGTAGATCAGACACGTGGATATACTATATATCTGTCTTCTACCTCTGCTGTTCCTTCTCAGCAGGCTGAGTGAGACACGTGGATATACTCTATCTCTGTCTTTTACCTCTGCTGTTCCTTCTGAGCAGGCTGGGTGAGGTGTAGATCAGACACGTGGATACACTCTATCTATGTCTTCTACCTCTGCTGTTCCTTCTGAGCAGGCTGAGAAAGACACGTGGATATACTCTATCTCTGTCTTCTACCTCTGCTGTTCCTTCTGAACAGGCTGAGTGAGACACGTGGATATACTCTATCTCTGTCTTCTACCTCTGCTGTTCCTTCTGAGCAGGCTGGGTGAGGTGTAGATCAGACACGTGGATATACTCTATCTCTGTCTTCTACCTCTGCTGTTCCTTCTGAGCAGACTGATAAGACACGTGGATATACTCTATCTCTGTCTTCTAACTCTGCTGTTCATTCTGAGCAGGCTGAGTGGGGTGTAGATCAGACACGTGGATATACTCTATCTCTGTCTTCTACCTCTGCTGTTCTTTCTGAGCAGGCTGAGTGAGTTGTAGATCAGACACGTGGATATACTATATATCTGTCTTCTACCTCTGCTGTTCCTTCTCAGCAGGCTGAGTGAGACACGTGGATATACTCTATCTCTGTCTTCTACCTCTGCTGTTCCTTCTGAGCAGGCTGAGTGAGGTGTAGATCAGACACGTGGATATACTCTATCTCTGTCTTCTACCTCTGCTGTTCGTTCTGAGCAGGCTGAGTGAGGTGTATATCAGACACGTGGATATACTCTATCTCTGTCTTCTACCTCTGCTGTTCCTTCTGAGCAGGCTGAGTGAGACACGTGGATATACTCTATCTCTGTCTTCTACCTCTGCTGTTCCTTCTGAGCAGGCTGAGTGAGACACGTGGATATACTCTATATCTGTCTTCTACATCTGCTGTTCCTTCTGAGTAGGCTGAGTGAGACACGTGGATATACTCTATCTCTGTCTTCTACCTCTGCTGTTCATTCTGAGCAGGCTGAGTGAAGTGTAGATCAGACACGTGGATATACTCCATCTCTGTCTTCTACCTCTGCTGTTCCTTCTGAGCAGGCTGAGTGAGGTGTAGATTAGACACGTGGATATACTCTATCTCTGTATTCTACCTCTGCTGTTCCTTATGAGCAGGCTGAGTGAGACACGTGGATATACTATATATCTGTCTTCTACCTCTGCTATTCCTTCTGAGCAGGCTGAGTGAGACACGTGGATATACTCTATCTCTGTCTTTTACCTCTGCTGTTCCTTCTGAGCAGGCTGAGTGAGGTGTAGATCAGACAGGTTGATATACTATATCTGTGTCTTCTACCTCTGCTGTTCCTTCTGAGCAAGCTGGGTGAGGTGTAGATCAGACACGTGGATATACTCTATCTCTGTCTTCTACCTCTGCTGTTCATTATGAGCAGGCTGAGTGAGACACGTAGATATACCATATCTCTGTCTTCTACCTCTGCTGTTCCTTCTGCGCAGTCTGAGTGAGACACGTGGATATACGTTATCTCTGTCTTCTACCTCTGCTGTTCCTTCTGAGCAGGTTGAGTGAGGTGTAGATCAGACAGGTGGATATACTCTATCTCTGTCTTCTACCTCTGCTGTTCCTTCTGAGCAGGCTGAGTGAGACACGTGGATATACTCTATCTCTGTCTTCTACCTCTGCTGTTCCTTCTGAGCAGGATGAGTGAGACACGTGGATATACTCTATATCTGTCTTCTACCTCTGCTGTTCCTTCTGAGCAGGCTGAGTGAGACACGTGGATATACTCTATCTCTGTCTTCTACCTCTGCTGTTCCCTCTGAGCAGGCTGAGTGAGGTGTAGATCAGACACGTGGATATACTCCATCTCTGTCTTCTACCTCTGCTGTTCCTTCTGAGCAGGCTGAGTGAGGTGTAGATCAGACACGTGGATATACTCTATCTCTGTCTTCTACCTCTGCTGTTCCTTCTGAGCAGGCTGAGTGAGACACGTGGATATACTCTATCTCTGTCTTCTACCTCTGCTGTTCCTTCTGAGCAGGCTGAGTGAGACACGTGGATATACTCTATCTCTGTCTTTTACCTCTGCTGTTCCTTCTGAGCAGGCTGAGTGAGGTGTAGATCAGACACGTGGATATAATTTATCTGTGTCTTCTACCTCTGCTGTTCCTTCTGAGCAGGCTGAGTGAGGTGTAGATCAGACACGTGGATATACTCTATCTCTGTCTTCTACTTCTGCTGTTCCTTCTGAGCAGGATGAGTGAGACACGTGGATATACTATATATCTGTCTTCTACCTCTGCTGTTCCTTCTGAGCAGGCTGAGTGAGGTGTAGATCAGACACGTGGATATACTCTATCTCTGTCATCTACCTCTGCTGTTCCTTCTGAGCAGGCTGGGTGAGGTGTAGATCAGACACGTGGATACACTCTATCTATGTCTTCTACCTCTGCTGTTCCTTCTGAGCAGGCTGAGTGAGACACGTGGATATACTCTATCTCTGTATTTTACCTCTGCTGTTCCTTCTGAGCAGGCTGAGTGAGATGTAGATCAGACACGTGGGTATACTCTATCTCTGTCTTCTACCTCTGCTGTTCCTTCTGAGCAGGCTGGGTGAGGTGTAGATCAGACACGTGGATACACTCTATCTATGTCTTCTACCTCTGCTGTTCCTTCTGAGCAGGCTGAGAGAGACACGTGGATATAATCTATCTCTGTCTTCTACCTCTGCTGTTCCTTCTGAGCAGGCTGAGTGAGGTGTAGATCAGACACATGGATATACTCTATCTCTGTCTTCCACCTCTGCTGTTCCTTCCTAGCAGACTGATAAGACACGTGGATATACTCTATCTCTGTCTTATAACTCTGCTGTTCCTTCTGAGCAGGCTGAGTGGGGTGTAGATCAGACACGTGGATATACTCTATCTCTGTCTTCTACCTCTGCTGTTCTTTCTGAGCAGGCTGAGTGAGTTGTAGATCAGACACGTGGATATACTATATATCTGTCTTCTACCTCTGCTGTTCCTTCTCAGCAGGCTCAGTGAGGTGTAGATCAGACACGTGGATATACTCTATCTCTGTCTTCTACCTCTGCTGTTCGTTCTGAGCAGGCTGAGTGAGGTGTATATCAGACACGTGGATATACTCTATCTCTGTCTTCTACCTCTGCTGTTCCTTCTGAGCAGGCTGAGTGAGGTGTAGATCAGACACGTGGATATACTCTACCTCTGTCTTCTACCTCTGCTGTTCCTTATGAGCAGGCTGAGTGAGACACGTAGATATACTATATATCTGCCTTCTACCTCTGCTGTTCCTTCTGAGCAGGCTGAGTGAGGTATAGATCAGACACGTGGATATACTATATCTCTGTCTTCTACCTCTGCTGTTCCTTCTGAGCAGGCTGAGTGAAGTGTAGATCAGACACGTGGATATACTCTATCTCTGTCTTCTACCTCTGCTGTTCCTTCGGAGCAGGATGAGTGAGACACGTGGATATACTCTATCTATGTCTTCTACCTCTGTTGTTCCTTGTGAGCAGGCTGAGTGAGGTGTAGATCAGACACGTGGATATACGCTATCTCTGTCTTCTACCTCTGCTGTTCATTCTGAGCAGGCTGATAAGACACGTGGATATACTCTATCTCTGTCTTCTACCTCTGCTGTTCCTTCTGAGCAGGCTGAGTGAGGTGTAGATCAGACACGTGGATACACTCTATCTATGTCTTCTACCTCTGCTGTTCCTTCTGAGCAGGCTGAGTGAGACACGTGGATATACTCTATCTCTGTCTTCTACCTCTGCTGTTCCTTCTGAGCAGGCTGAGTGAGACACGTGGATATACTCTATCTCTGTCTTCTACCTCTGCTGTTCCTTCTGAACAGGCTGAGTGAGACACGTGGATATACTCTATCTCTGTCTTCTACCTCTGCTGTTCCTTCTGAGCAGGCTGAGTGAGGTGTAGATCAGACACGTGGATATACTCTATCTCTGTCTTCTACCTCTGCTGTTCCTTCTGAGCAGACTGATAAGACACGTGGATATACTCTATATATGTCTTCTAACTCTGCTGTTCCTTCTGAGCAGGCTGAGTGGGGTGTAGATCAGACACGTGGATATACTCTATCTCTGTCTTCTACCTCTGCTGTTCCTTCTGAGCAGGCTGAGTGATGTGTAGATCAGACACGTGGATATACTATATATCTGTCTTCTACCTCTGCTGTTCCTTCTCAGCAGGCTGAGTCAGACACGTGGATATACTATATCTCTGTCTTCTACCTCTGCTGTTCCTTCTGAGCAGGCTGGGTGAGGTGTAGATCAGACACGTGGATACACTCTATCTATGTCTTCTACCTCTGCTGTTCCTTCTGAGCAGGCTGAGAGAGACACGTGGATATACTCTATCTCTGTTTTCTACCTCTGCTGTTCCTTCTGAACAGGCTGAGTGAGACACGTGGATATACTCTATCTCTGTCTTCTACCTCTGCTGTTCCTTCTGAGCAGGCTGAGTGAGGTGTAGATTAGACACGTGGATATACTCTATCTCTGTCTTCTACCTCTGCTGTTCCTTCTGAGCAGACTGATAAGACACGTGGATATACTCTATCTCTGTCTTCTAACTCTGCTGTTCCTTCTGAGCAGGCTGAGTGGGGTGTAGATCAGACACGTGGATATACTCTATCTCTGTCTTCTACCTCTGCTGTTCTTTCTGAGCAGGCTGAGTGAGTTGTAGATCAGACACGTGGATATACTATATATCTGTCTTCTACCTCTGCTGTTCCTTCTCAGCAGGCTGAGTGAGACACGTGGATATACTCTATCTCTGTCTTCTACCTCTGTTGTTCCTTGTGAGCAGGCTGAGTGAGGTGTAGATCAGACACGTGGATATACTCTATATCTGTCTTCTACCTCTGCTGTTCCTTCTGAGCAGGCTGATAAGACACGTGGATATACTCTATCTCTGTCTTCTACCTCTGCTATTCGTTCTGAGCAGGCTGAGTGAGGTGTATATCAGACACGTGGATATATTCTATCTCTGTCTTCTACCTCTGCTGTTCCTTCTGAGCAGGCTGAGTGAGGTGTAGATCAGACACGTGGATATACTCTACCTCTGTCTTCTACCTATGCTGTTCCTTATGAGCAGGCTGAGTGAGACACGTAGATATACCATATCTCTGTATTCTACCTCTGCTGTTCCTTCTGCGCAGTCTGAGTGAGACACGTGGATATACTCTATCTCTGTCTTCTACCTCTGCTGTTCCTTCTGAGCAGGCTGAGTGAGGTGTAGATCAGACACGTGGATATACTCTACCTCTGTCTTCTACCTCTGCTGTTCCTTATGAGCAGGCTGAGTGAGACACGTAGATATACTATATATCTGCCTTCTACCTCTGCTGTTCCTTCTGAGCAGGCTGAGTGAGGTGTAGATCAGACACGTGGATATGCTCTATCTATGTCTTCTACCTCTGCTGTTCCTTCTGAGCAGGCTGAGTGAGGTGTAGATCAGACACGTGGATATACTATATCTCTGTCTTCTACCTCTGCTGTTCCTTCTGAGCAGGCTGAGTGAAGTGTAGATCAGACACGTGGATATACTCTATCTCTGTCTTCTACCTCTGCTTTTCCTTCTGAGCAGGATGAGTGAGACACGTGGATATACTCCATCTATGTCTTCTACCTCTGTTGTTCATTGTGAGCAGGCTGACTGAGGTGTAGATCAGACACGTGGATATACTCTATTTCTGTCTTCTACCTCTGCTGTTCCTTCTGAGCAGGCTGATAAGATACGTGGATATACTCTATCTCTGTCTTCTACCTCTGCTGTTCCTTCTGAGCAGGCTGAGTGAGGTGTAGATCAGACACGTGGATACACTCTATCTATGTCTTCTACCTCTGCTGTTCCTTCTGAGCAGGCTGAGTGAGACACGTGGATATACTCTATCTCTGTCTTCTACCTCTGCTGTTCTTTCTGAGCAGGCTGAGTGAGTTGTAGATCAGACACGTGGATATACTATATATCTGTCTTCTACCTCTGCTGTTCCTTCTCAGCAGGCTGAGTGAGACACGTGGATATACTCTATCTCTGTCTTCTACCTCTGTTGTTCCTTGTGAGCAGGCTGAGTGAGGTGTAGATCAGACACGTGGATATACTCTATCTCTGTCTTCTACCTCTGCTGTTCCTTCTGAGCAGGCTGATAAGACACGTGGATATACTCTATCTCTGTCTTCTACCTCTGCTGTTCGTTCTGAGCAGGCTGAGTGAGGTGTATATCAGACACGTGGATATATTCTATCTCTGTCTTCTACCTCTGCTGTTCCTTCTGAGCAGGCTGAGTGAGGTGTAGATCAGACACGTGGATATACTCTACCTCTGTCTTCTACCTATGCTGTTCCTTATGAGCAGGCTGAGTGAGACACGTAGATATACCATATCTCTGTATTCTACCTCTGCTGTTCCTTCTGCGCAGTCTGAGTGAGACACGTGGATATACTCTATCTCTGTCTTCTACCTCTGCTGTTCCTTCTGAGTAGGCTGAGTGAGGTGTAGATCAGACACGTGGATATACTCTACCTCTGTCTTCTACCTCTGCTGTTCCTTATGAGCAGGCTGAGTGAGACACGTAGATATACTATATATCTGCCTTCTACCTCTGCTGTTCCTTCTGAGCAGGCTGAGTGAGGTGTAGATCAGACACGTGGATATGCTCTATCTATGTCTTCTACCTCTGCTGTTCCTTCTGAGCAGGCTGAGTGAGGTGTAGGTCAGACACGTGGATATACTATATCTCTGTCTTCTACCTCTGCTGTTCCTTCTGAGCAGGCTGAGTGAAGTGTAGATCAGACACGTGGATATACTCTATCTCTGTCTTCTACCTCTGCTTTTCCTTCTGAGCAGGATGAGTGAGACACGTGGATATACTCCATCTATGTCTTCTACCTCTGTTGTTCATTGTGAGCAGGCTGAGTGAGGTGTAGATCAGACAAGTGGATATACTCTATCTCTGTCTTCTACCTCTGCTGTTCCTTCTGAGCAGGCTGATAAGACACGTGGATATACTCTATCTCTGTCTTCTACCTCTGCTGTTCCTTCTGAGCAGGCTGAGTGAGGTGTAGATCAGACACGTGGATACACTCTATCTATGTCTTCTACCTCTGCTGTTCCTTCTGAGCAGGCTGAGTGAGACACGTGGATATACTCTATCTCTGTCTTCTACCTCTGCTGTTCCTTCTGATCAGGCTGAGTGAGACAAGTGGATATACTCTATCTCTGTCTTCTACCTCTGCTGTTCCTTCTGAGCAGGCTGAGTGAGGTGTAGATCAGACACGCGGATATACTCTATCTCTGTCTTCTACCTCTGCTGTTCCTTCTGAGCAGACTGATAAGACACGTGGATATACTCTATCTCTGTCTTCTAACTCTGCTGTTCCTTCTGAGCAGGCTGAGTGGGGTGTAGATCAGACACGTGAATATACTCTATCTCTGTCTTCTACCTCTGCTGTTCCTTCTGAGCAGGCTGGGTGAGGTGTAGATCAGACACGTGGATACACTCTATCTATGTCTTCTACCTCTGCTGTTCCTTCTGAGCAGGCTGAGAGAGACACGTGGATATACTCTATCTCTGTCTTCTACCTCTGCTGTTCCTTCTGAACAGGCTGAGTGAGACACGTGGATATACTCTATCTCTGTCTTCTACCTCTGCTGTTCCTTCTGAGCAGGCTGAGTGAGGTGTAGATTAGACACGTGGATATACTCTATCTCTGTCTTCTACCTCTGCTGTTCCTTCTGAGCAGACTGATAAGACACGTGGATATACTCTATCTCTGTCTTCTAACTCTGCTGTTCCTTCTGAGCAGGCTGAGTGGGGTGTAGATCAGACACGTGGATATACTCTATCTCTGTCTTCTACCTCTGCTGTTCTTTCTGAGCAGGCTGAGTGAGTTGTAGATCAGACACGTGGATATACTATATATCTGTCTTCTACCTCTGCTGTTCCTTCTCAGCAGGCTGAGTGAGACACGTGGATATACTCTATCTCTGTCTTCTACCTCTGTTGTTCCTTGTGAGCAGGCTGAGTGAGGTGTAGATCAGACACGTGCATATACTCTATCTCTGTCTTCTACCTCTGCTGTTCCTTCTGAGCAGGCTGATAAGACACGTGGATATACTCTATCTCTGTATTCTACCTCTGCTGTTCCTTCTGAGCAGGCTGAGTGAGGTGTAGATCAGACACGTGGATACACTCTATCTATGTCTTCTACCTATGCTGTTCCTTCTGAGCAGGCTGAGTGAGACACGTGGATATACTCTATCTCTGTCTTCTACCTCTGCTGTTCCTTCTGAACAGGCTGAGTGAGACATGTGGATATACTCTATCTCTGTCTTCTACCTCTGCTGTTCCTTCTGAGCAGGCTGAGTGAGGTGTAGATCAGACACGTGGATATACTCTATCTCTGTCTTCTACCTCTGCTGTTCCTTCTGAGCAGACTGATAAGACACGTGGATATACTCTATCTCTGTCTTCTAACTGTGCTGTTCCTTCTGAGCAGGCTGAGTGGGGTGTAGATCAGACACGTGGATATACTCTATCTCTGTATTCTACCTCTGCTGTTCCTTCTGAGCAGCTGAGTGATGTGTAGATCAGACACGTGGATATACTATATATCTGTCTTCTACCTCTGCTGTTCCTTCTCAGCAGGCTGAGTGAGACACGTGGATATACTCTATCTCTGTCTTCTACCTCTGCTGTTCCTTCTGACCAGGCTGGGTGAGGTGTAGATCAGACACGTGGATACACTCTATCTATGTCTTCTACCTCTGCTGTTCCTTCTGAGCAGGCTGAGAGAGACACGTGGATATACTCTATCTCTGTCTTCTACCTCTGCTGTTCCTTCTGAACAGGCTGAGTGAGACACGTGGATATACTCTATCTCTGTCTTCTACCTCTGCTGTTCCTTCTGAGCAGGCTGAGTGAGGTGTAGATCAGACACGTGGATATACTCTATCTCTGTCTTCTACCTCTGCTGTTCCTTCTGAGCAGACTGATAAGACACGTGGATATACTCTATCTCTGTCTTCTAACTCTGCTGTTCCTTCTGAGCAGGCTGAGTGGGGTGTAGATCAGACACGTGGATATACTCTATCTCCGTCTTCTACCTCTGCTGTTCTTGCTGAGCAGGCTGAGTGAGTTGTAGATCAGACACGTGGATATACTATATATCTGTCTTCTACCTCTGCTGTTCCTTCTCAGCAGGCTGAGTGAGACACGTGGATATACTCTATCTCTGTCTTCTACCTCTGCTGTTCCTTCTGAGCAGGCTGAGTGAGGTGTAGATCAGACACGTGGATATACTCTATCTCTGTCTTCTACCTCTGCTGTTCATTCTGAGCAGGCTGAGTGAGGTGTATATCAGACACGTGGATATACTCTATCTCTGTCTTCTACCTCTGCTGTTCCTTTTGAGCAGGCTGAGTGAGGTGTAGATCAGACACGTGGATATACTCTACCTCTGTCTTCTACCTCTGCTGTTCCTTATGAGCAGTCTGAGTGAGACACGTAGATATACCATATCTCTGTATTCTACCTCTGCTGTTCCTTCTGCGCAGTCTGAGTGAGACACGTGGATATACTCTATCTCTGTCTTCTACCTCTGCTGTTCCTTCTGAGCAGGCTGAGTGAGGTGTAGATCAGACACGTGGATATACTCTATCTATGTCTTCTACCTCTGCTGTTCCTTCTGAGCAGACTGATAAGACACGTGGATATACTCTATCTCTGTCTTCTAACTGTGCTGTTCCTTCTGAGCAGGCTGAGTGGGGTGTAGATCAGACACGTGGATATACTCTATCTCTGTCTTCTACCTCTGCTGTTCGTTCTGAGCAGGCTGAGTGAGGTGTATATCAGACACGTGGATATACTCTATCTCTGTCTTCTACCTCTGCTGTTCCTTCTGAGCAGGCTGAGTGAGGTGTAGATCAGACACGTGGATATACTCTACCTCTGTCTTCTACCTATGCTGATCCTTCTGAGCAGGCTGAGTGAGACACGTGGATATACTCTATCTCTGTCTTCTACCTCTGCTGTTCCTTCTGAGCAGGCTGAGTGAGGTGTAGATCAGACACGTGGATATACTCTATCTCTGTCTTCTACCTCTGCTGTTCGTTCTGAGCAGGCTGAGTGAGGTGTATATCAGACACGTGGATATACTCTATCTCTGTCTTCTACCTCTGCTGTTCCTTCTGAGCAGGCTGAGTGAGGTGTAGATCAGACACGTGGATATACTCTACCTCTGTCTTCTACCTATGCTGTTCCTTCTGAGCAGGCTGAGTGAGACACGTGGATATACTCTATCTCTGTCTTCTACCTCTGCTGTTCCTTCTGAACAGACTGAGTGAGACATGTGGATATACTCTATCTCTGTCTTCTACCTCTGCTGTTCCTTCTGAGCAGGCTGAGTGAGGTGTAGATCAGACACGTGGATATACTCTATCTCTGTATTCTACCTCTGCTGTTCCTTCTGAGCAGGCTGAGTGATGTGTAGATCAGACACGTGGATATACTATATATCTGTCTTCTACCTCTGCTGTTCCTTCTCAGCAGGCTGAGTGAGACACGTGGATATACTCTATCTCTGTCTTCTACCTCTGCTGTTCCTTCTGACCAGGCTGGGTGAGGTGTAGATCAGACACGTGGATACACTCTATCTATGTCTTCTACCTCTGCTGTTCCTTCTGAGCAGGCTGAGAGAGACACGTGGATATACTCTATCTCTGTCTTCTACCTCTGCTGTTCCTTCTGAACAGGCTGAGTGAGACACGTGGATATACTCTATCTCTGTCTTCTACCTCTGCTGTTCCTTCTGAGCAGGCTGAGTGAGGTGTAGATCAGACACGTGGATATACTCTATCTCTGTCTTCTACCTCTGCTGTTCCTTCTGAGCAGACTGATAAGACACGTGGATATACTCTATCTCTGTCTTCTAACTCTGCTGTTCCTTCTTAGCAGGCTGAGTGGGGTGTAGATCAGACACGTGGATATACTCTATCTCTGTCTTCTACCTCTGCTGTTCTTGCTGAGCAGGCTGAGTGAGTTGTAGATCAGACACGTGGATATACTATATATCTGTCTTCTACCTCTGCTGTTCCTTCTCAGCAGGCTGAGTGAGACACGTGGATATACTCTATCTCTGTCTTCTACCTCTGCTGTTCCTTCTGAGCAGGCTGAGTGAGGTGTAGATCAGACACGTGGATATACTCTATCTCTGTCTTCTACCTCTGCTGTTCGTTCTGAGCAGGCTGAGTGAGGTGTATATCAGACACGTGGATATACTATATCTCTGTCTTCTACCTCTGCTGTTCCTTCTGAGCAGGCTGAGTGAGGTGTAGATCAGACACGTGGATATACTCTACCTCTGTCTTCTACCTCTGCTGTTCCTTATGAGCAGGCTGAGTGAGACACGTAGATATACCATATCTCTGTATTCTACCTCTGCTGTTCCTTCTGCGCAGTCTGAGTGAGACACGTGGATATACTCTATCTCTGTCTTCTACCTCTGCTGTTCCTTCTGAGCAGGCTGAGTGAGGTGTAGATCAGACACGTGGATATACTCTACCTCTGTCTTCTACCTCTGCTGTTCCTTATGAGCAGGCTGAGTGAGACACGTAGATATACTATATATCTGCCTTCTACCTCTGCTGTTCCTTCTGAGCAGGCTGAGTGAGGTGTAGATCAGACACGTGGATATGCTCTATCTATGTCTTCTACCTCTGCTGTTCCTTCTGAGCAGGCTGAGTGAGGTGTAGATCAGACACGTGGATATACTCTATCTCTGTCTTCTACCTCTGCTGTTCCTTCTGAGCAGGCTGAGTGAGGTGTAGATCAGACACGTGGATATACTCTACCTCTGTCTTCTACCTCTGCTGTTCCTTATGAGCAGGCTGAGTGAGACACGTAGATATACCATATCTCTGTATTCTACCTCTGCTGTTCCTTCTGCGCAGTCTGAGTGAGACACGTGGATATACTCTATCTCTGTCTTCTACCTCTGCTGTTCCTTCTGAGCAGGCTGAGTGAGGTGTAGATCAGACACGTGGATATACTCTACCTCTGTCTTCTACCTCTGCTGTTCCTTATGAGCAGGCTGAGTGAGACACGTAGATATACTATATATCTGCCTTCTACCTCTGCTGTTCCTTCTCAGCAGGCTGAGTGAGGTGTAGATCAGACACGTGGATATGCTCTATCTATGTCTTCTACCTCTGCTGTTCCTTCTGAGCAGGCTGAGTGAGGTGTAGATCAGACACGTGGATATACTATATCTCTGTCTTCTACCTCTGCTGTTCCTTCTGAGCAGGCTGAGTGAAGTGTAGATCAGACACGTGGATATACTCTATCTCTGTCTTCTACCTCTGCTGTTCCTTCTGAGCAGGATGAGTGAGACACGTGGATATACTATATCTATGTCTTCTACCTCTGTTGTTCATTGTGAGCAGGCTGAGTGAGGTGTAGATCAGACACGTGGATATACACTATCTCTGTCTTCTACCTCTGCTGTTCCTTCTGAGCAGGCTGATAAGACACGTGGATATACTCTATCTCTGTCTTCTACCTCTGCTGTTCCTTCTGAGCAGGCTGAGTGAGGTGTAGATCAGACACGTGGATACACTCTATTTATGTCTTCTACCTCTGCTGTTCCTTCTGAGCAGGCTGAGTGAGACACGTGGATATACTCTATCTCTGTCTTCTACCTCTGCTGTTCCTTCTGAACAGGCTGAGTGAGACAAGTGGATATACTCTATCTCTGTCTTCTACCTCTGCTGTTCCTTCTGAGCAGGCTGAGTGAGGTGTAGATCAGACACGCGGATATACTCTATCTCTGTCTTCTACCTCTGCTGTTCCTTCTGAGCAGACTGATAAGACACGTGGATATACTCTATCTCTGTCTTCTAACTCTGCTGTTCCTTCTGAGCAGGCTGAGTGGGGTGTAGATCAGACACGTGGATATACTCTATCTCTGTCTTCTACCTCTGCTGTTCCTTCTGAGCAGGCTGAGTGATGTGTAGATCAGACACGTGGATATACTATATATCTGTCTTCTACCTCTGCTGTTCCTTCTCAGCAGGTTGAGTGAGACACGTGGATATACTCTATCTCTGTCTTCTACCTCTGCTGTTCCTTCTGAGCAGGCTGGGTGAGGTGTAGATCAGACACGTGGATACACTCTATCTATGTCTTCTACCTCTGCTGTTCCTTCTGAGCAGGCTGAGAGAGACACGTGGATATACTCTATCTCTGTCTTCTACCTCTGCTGTTCCTTCTGAACAGGCTGAGTGAGACACGTGGATATACTCTATCTCTGTCTTCTACCTCTGCTGTTCCTTCTGAGCAGGCTGAGTGAGGTGTAGATCAGACACGTGGATATACTCTATCCCTGTCTTCTACCACTGCTGTTCCTTCTGAGCAGACTGATAAGACACGTGGATATACTCTATCTCTGTCTTCTAACTCTGCTGTTCCTTCTGAGCAGGCTGAGTGGGGTGTAGATCAGACACGTGGATATACTCTATCTCTGTCTTCTACCTCTGCTGTTCCTTCTGAGCAGGCTGAGTGAGGTGTAGATCAGACAGGTTGATATACTCTATCTCTGTCTTCTACCTCTGCTGTTCCTCTGAGCAGGCTGAGTGAGGTGTAGATCAGACACGTGGATATACTCTATCTCTGTCTTCTACCTCTGCTGTTCCTTCTGAGCGGGCTGAGTGAGGTGTAGATCAGACACGTGGATATACTCTATCTCTGTCTTCTACCTCTGCTGTTCCTTATGAGCAGGCTGAGTGAGACACGTAGATATACCATATCTCTGTCTTCTACCTCTGCTGTTCCTTCTGCGCAGTCTGAGTGAGACACGTGGATATACTTTATCTCTGTCTTCTACCTCTGCTGTTCCTTCTGAGCAGGTTGAGTGAGGTGTAGATCAGACAGGTGGATATACTCTATCTCTGTCTTCTACCTCTGCTGTTCCTTCTGAGCAGGCTGAGTGAGACACGTGGATATACTCTATCTCTGTCTTCTACCTCTGCTGTTCCTTCTGAGCAGGCTGGGTGAGGTGTAGATCAGACACGTGGATACACTCTATCTATGTCTTCTACCTCTGCTGTTCCTTCTGAGCAGGCTGAGAGAGACACGTGGATATACTCTATCTCTGTCTTCTACCTCTGCTGCTCCTTCTGAACAGGCTGAGTGAGACACGTGGATATACTCTATCTCTGTCTTCTACCTCTGCTGTTCCTTCTGAGCAGGCTGAGTGAGGTGTAGATCAGACACGTGGATATACTCTATCTCTGTCTTCTACCACTGCTGTTCCTTCTGAGCAGACTGATAAGACACGTGGATATACTCTATCTCTGTCTTCTAACTCTGCTGTTCCTTCTGAGCAGGCTGAGTGGGGTGTAGATCAGACACGTGGATATACTCTATCTCTGTATTCTACCTCTGCTGTTCTTTCTGAGCAGGCTGAGTGAGTTGTAGATCAGACACATGGACATACTATATATCTGTCTTCTACCTCTGCTGTTCCTTCTCAGCAGGCTGAGTGAGACACGTGGATATACTCTATCTCTGTCTTCTACCTCTGCTGTTCCTTCTGAGCAGGCTGAGTGAGGTGTAGATCAGACACGTGGATATACTCTACCTCTGTCTTCTACCTCTGCTGTTCCTTATGAGCAGGCTGAGTGAGACACGTAGATATACTATATATCTGCCTTCTACCTCTGCTGTTCCTTCTGAGCAGGTTGAGTGAGGTGTAGATCAGACAGGTGGATATACTCTATCTCTGTCTTCTACCTCTGCTGTTCCTTCTGAGCAGGCTGAGTGAGACACGTGGATATACTCTATCTCTGTCTTCTACCTCTGCTGTTCCTTCTGAGCAGGCTGGGTGAGGTGTAGATCAGACACGTGGATACACTCTATCTATGTCTTCTACCTCTGCTGTTCCTTCTGAGCAGGCTGAGAGAGACACGTGGATATACTCTATCTCTGTCTTCTACCTCTGCTGTTCCTTCTGAACAGGCTGAGTGAGACACGTGGATATACTCTATCTCTGTCTTCTACCTCTGCTGTTCCTTCTGAGCAGGCTGAGTGAGGTGTAGATCAGACACGTGGATATACTCTATCTCTGTCTTCTACCACTGCTGTTCCTTCTGAGCAGACTGATAAGACACGTGGATATACTCTATCTCTGTCTTCTAACTCTGCTGTTCCTTCTGAGCAGGCTGAGTGGGGTGTAGATCAGACACGTGGATATACTCTATCTCTGTATTCTACCTCTGCTGTTCTTTCTGAGCAGGCTGAGTGAGTTGTAGATCAGACACGTGGACATACTATATATCTGTCTTCTACCTCTGCTGTTCCTTCTCAGCAGGCTGAGTGAGACACGTGGATATACTCTATCTCTGTCTTCTACCTCTGCTGTTCCTTCTGAGCAGGCTGAGTGAGGTGTAGATCAGACACGTGGATATACTCTATCTCTGTCTTCTACCTCTGCTGTTCCTTCTGAGCAGGCTGAGTGAGGTGTAGATCAGACAGGTTGATATACTCTATCTCTGTCTTCTACCTCTGCTGTTCCTCTGAGCAGGCTGAGTGAGGTGTAGATCAGACACGTGGATATACTCTATCTCTGTCTTCTACCTCTGCTGTTCCTTCTGAGCGGGCTGAGTGAGGTGTAGATCAGACACGTGGATATACTCTATCTCTGTCTTCTACCTCTGCTGTTCCTTATGAGCAGGCTGAGTGAGACACGTAGATATACCATATCTCTGTCTTCTACCTCTGCTGTTCCTTCTGCGCAGTCTGAGTGAGACACGTGGATATACTTTATCTCTGTCTTCTACCTCTGCTGTTCCTTCTGAGCAGGTTGAGTGAGGTGTAGATCAGACAGGTGGATATACTCTATCTCTGTCTTCTACCTCTGCTGTTCCTTCTGAGCAGGCTGAGTGAGACACGTGGATATACTCTATCTCTGTCTTCTACCTCTGCTGTTCCTTCTGAGCAGGCTGAGTGAGACACGTGGATATACTCTATCTCTGTCTTCTACCTCGGCTGTTCCTTCTGAGCAGGCTGAGTGAGGTGTAGATCAGACACGTGGATATACTCTATCTCTGTTTTCTACCTCTGCTGTTCCTTCTGAGCAGGCTGAGTGAGACACGTGGATATACTCTATCTCTGTCTTTTACCTCTGCTGTTCCTTCTGAGCAGGCTGAGTGAGGTGTAGATCAGACACGTGGATATAATTTATCTGTGTCTTCTACCTCTGCTGTTCCTTCTGAGCAGGCTGAGTGAGGTGTAGATCAGACACGTGGATATACTCTATCTCTGTCTTCTACTTCTGCTGTTCCTTCTGAGCAGGCTGAGTGAGACACGTGGATATACTCTATCTCTGTCTTTTACCTCTGCTGTTCCTTCTGAGCAGGCTGAGTGAGGTGTAGATCAGACACGTGGATATAATTTTTCTGTGTCTTCTACCTCTGCTGTTCCTTCTGAGCAGGCTGAGTGAGGTGTAGATCAGACACGTGGATATACTCTAGCTCTGTCTTCTACCTCTGCTGTTCCTTCTGAGCAGGCTGAGTGAGGTGTAGATCAGACACGTGGATATACTCTATCTCTGTCTTCTACCTCTGCTGTTCCTTCTGAGCAGGCTGAGTGAGACACGTGGATATACTCTATCTCTGTATTTTACCTCTGCTGTTCCTTCTGAGCAGGCTGAGTGAGATGTAGATCAGACACGTGGGTATACTCTATCTCTGTCTTCTACCTCTGCTGTTCCTTCTGAGCAGGCTGAGTGAGGTGTAGATCAGACACGTGGATATAATCTATCTCTGTCTTCTACCTCTGCTGTTCCTTCTGAGCAGGCTGAGTGAGGTGTAGATGAGACACGAGAATATACTCTATCTCTGTCTTCTACCTCTGCTGTTCCTTCTGAGCAGGATGAGTGAGACACGTGTATATACTATATATCTGTCTTCTACATCTGACGTTCCTTTCTGAGAAGGCTGAGTGAGGTGTAGATCAGACACGTGGATATACTCTATCTCTGTCTTCTACCTCTGCTGTTCCTTCTGAGCAGGCTGAGTGAGGTGTAGATCAGACACGTGGATATACTCTATCTCTGTCTTCTACCTCTGCTGTTCCTTATGAGCAGGCTGAGTGAGACACGTAGATATACCATATCTCTGTTTTCTACCTCTGCTGTCCCTTCTGCGCAGTCTGAGTGAGACACGTGGATATACTTTATCTCTGTCTTCTACCTCTGCTGTTCCTTCTGAGCAGGTTGAGTGAGGTGTAGATCAGACAGGTGGATATACTCTATCTCTGTCTTCTACCTCTGCTGTTCCTTCTGAGCAGGCTGAGTGAAACACGTGGATATACTCTATCTCTGTCTTCTACCTCTGCTGTTCCTTCTGAGCAGGATGAGTGAGACACGTGGATATACTCTATATCTGTCTTCTACCGCTGCTGTTCCTTCTGAGCAGGCTGATAAGACACGTGGATATACTCTATCTCTGTCTTCCACCTCTGCTGTTCCTTCTGAGCAGGCTGAGTGAGGTGTAGATCAGACACGTGGATACACTCTATTTATGTCTTCTACCTCTGCTGTTCCTTCTGAGCAGGCTGAGTGAGACACGTGGATATACTCTATCTCTGTCTTCTACCTCTGCTGTTCCTTCTGAACAGGCTGAGTGAGACAAGTGGATATACTCTATCTCTGTCTTCTACCTCTGCTGTTCCTTCTGAGCAGGCTGAGTGAGGTGTAGATCAGACACGCGGATATACTCTATCTCTGTCTTCTACCTCTGCTGTTCCTTCTGAGCAGACCGATAAGACACGTGGATATACTCTATCTCTGTCTTCTAACTCTGCTGTTCCTTCTGAGCAGGCTGAGTGGGGTGTAGATCAGACACGTGGATATACTCTATCTCTGTCTTCTACCTCTGCTGTTCCTTCTGAGCAGGCTGAGTGATGTGTAGATCAGACACGTGGATATACTATATATCTGTCTTCTACCTCTGCTGTTCCTTCTCAGCAGGCTGAGTGAGACACGTGGATATACTCTATCTCTGTCTTCTACCTCTGCTGTTCCTTCTGAGCAGGCTGGGTGAGGTGTAGATCAGACACGTGGATACACTCTATCTATGTCTTCTACCTCTGCTGTTCCTTCTGAGCAGGCTGAGAGAGACACGTGGATATACTCTATCTCTGTCTTCTACCTCTGCTGTTCCTTCTGAACAGGCTGAGTGAGACACGTGGATATACTCTATCTCTGTCTTCTACCTCTGCTGTTCCTTCTGAGCAGGCTGAGTGAGGTGTAGATCAGACACGTGGATATACTCTATCTCTGTCTTCTACCACTGCTGTTCCTTCTGAGCAGACTGATAAGACACGTGGATATACTCTATCTCTGTCTTCTAACTCTGCTGTTCCTTCTGAGCAGGCTGAGTGGGGTGTAGATCAGACACGTGGATATACTCTATCTCTGTATTCTACCTCTGCTGTTCTTTCTGAGTAGGCTGAGTGAGTTGTAGATCAGACACGTGGACATACTATATATCTGTCTTCTACCTCTGCTGTTCCTTCTCAGCAGGCTGAGTGAGACACGTGGATATACTCTATCTCTGTCTTCTACCTCTGCTGTTCCTTCTGAGCAGGCTGAGTGAGGTGTAGATCAGACACGTGGATATACTCTATCTCTGTCTTCTACCTCTGCTGTTCCTTCTGAGCAGGCTGAGTGAGGTGTAGATCAGACAGGTTGATATACTCTATCTCTGTCTTCTACCTCTGCTGTTCCTCTGAGCAGGCTGAGTGAGGTGTAGATCAGACACGTGGATATAATTTATCTGTGTCTTCTACCTCTGCTGTTCCTTCTGAGCAGGCTGAGTGAGGTGTAGATCAGACACGTGGATATACTCTATCTCTGTCTTCTACCTCTGCTGTTCCTTCTGAGCAGGCTGAGTGAGGTGTAGATCAGACACGTGGATATACTCTATCTCTGTCTTCTACCTCTGCTGTTTCTTATGAGCAGGCTGAGTGAGACACGTAGATATACCATATCTCTGTCTTCTACCTCTGCTGTTCCTTCTGCGCAGTCTGAGTGAGACACGTGGATATACTTTATCTCTGTCTTCTACCTCTGCTGTTCCTTCTGAGCAGGTTGAGTGAGGTGTAGATCAGACAGGTGGATAAACTCTATCTCTGTCTTCTACCTCTGCTGTTCCTTCTGAGCAGGCTGAGTGAAGTGTAGATCAGACACGTGGATATACTCTATCTCTGTCTTCTACCACTGCTGTTCCTTCTGAACAGGCTGAGTGAGACACGTGGATATACTCTATTGCTGTCTTCTACCTCTGCTGTTCCTTCTGAGCAGGCTGAGTGAGGTGTAGATCAGACACGTGGATATACTCTATCTCTGTCTTCTACCTCTGCTGTTCTTTCTGAACAGGCTGAGTGAGACACGTGGATATACTCTATCTCTGTCTTCTACCTCTGCTGTTCCTTCTGAGCAGGCTGAGTGAGGTGTAGATCAGACACGTGGATATACTCTATCTCTGTCTTCTACCACTGCTGTTCCTTCTGAGCAGACTGATAAGACACGTGGATATACTCTATCTCTGTCTTCTAACTCTGCTGTTCCTTCTGAGCAGGCTGAGTGGGGTGTAGATCAGACACGTGGATATACTCTATCTCTGTATTCTACCTCTGCTGTTCTTTCTGAGTAGGCTGAGTGAGTTGTAGATCAGACACGTGGACATACTATATATCTGTCTTCTACCTCTGCTGTTCCTTCTCAGCAGGCTGAGTGAGACACGTGGATATACTCTATCTCTGTCTTCTACCTCTGCTGTTCCTTCTGAGCAGGCTGAGTGAGGTGTAGATCAGACACGTGGATATACTCTATCTCTGTCTTCTACCTCTGCTGTTCCTTCTGAGCAGGCTGAGTGAGGTGTAGATCAGACAGGTTGATATACTCTATCTCTGTCTTCTACCTCTGCTGTTCCTTTGAGCAGGCTGAGTGAGGTGTAGATCAGACACGTGGATATAATTTATCTGTGTCTTCTACCTCTTCTGTTCCTTCTGAGCAGGCTGAGTGAGGTGTAGATCAGACACGTGGATATACTCTATCTCTGTCTTCTACCTCTGCTGTTCCTTCTGAGCAGGCTGAGTGAGGTGTAGATCAGACACGTGGATATACTCTATCTCTGTCTTCTACCTCTGCTGTTCCTTATGAGCAGGCTGAGTGAGACACGTAGATATACCATATCTCTGTCTTCTACCTCTGCTGTTCCTTCTGCGCAGTCTGAGTGAGACACGTGGATATACTTTATCTCTGTCTTCTACCTCTGCTGTTCCTTCTGAGCAGGTTGAGTGAGGTGTAGATCAGACAGGTGGATATACTCTATCTCTGTCTTCTACCTCTGCTGTTCCTTCTGAGCAGGCTGAGTGAAGTGTAGATCAGACACGTGGATATACTCTATCTCTGTCTTCTACCTCTGCTGTTCCTTCTGAACAGGCTGAGTGAGACAAGTGGATATACTCTATCTCTGTCTTCTACCTCTGCTGTTCCTTCTGAGCAGGCTGAGTGAGGTGTAGATCAGACACGCGGATATACTCTATCTCTGTCTTCTACCTCTGCTGTTCCTTCTGAGCAGGCTGAGTGGGGTGTAGATCAGACACGTGAATATACTCTATCTCTGTCTTCTACCTCTGCTGTTCCTTCTGAGCAGGCTGAGTGATGTGTAGATCAGACACGTGGATATACTATATATCTGTCTTCTACCTCTGCTGTTCCTTCTCAGCAGGCTGAGTGAGACACGTGGATATACTCTATCTCTGTCTTCTACCTCTGCTGTTCCTTCTGAGCAGGCTGGGTGAGGTGTAGATCAGACACGTGGATACACTCTATCTATGTCTTCTACCTCTGCTGTTCCTTCTGAGCAGGCTGAGAGAGACACGTGGATATACTCTATCTCTGTCTTCTACCTCTGCTGTTCCTTCTGAACAGGCTGAGTGAGACACGTGGATATACTCTATCTCTGTCTTCTACCTCTGCTGTTCCTTCTGAGCAGGCTGAGTGAGGTGTAGATCAGACACGTGGATATACTCTATCTCTGTCTTCTACCACTGCTGTTCCTTCTGAGCAGACTGATAAGACACGTGGATATACTCTATCTCTGTCTTCTAACTCTGCTGTTCCTTCTGAGCAGGCTGAGTGGGGTGTAGATCAGACACGTGGATATACTCTATCTCTGTATTCTACCTCTGCTGTTCTTTCTGAGCAGGCTGAGTGAGTTGTAGATCAGACACGTGGACATACTATATATCTGTCTTCTACCTCTGCTGTTCCTTCTCAGCAGGCTGAGTGAGACACGTGGATATACTCTATCTCTGTCTTCTACCTCTGCTGTTCCTCTGAGCAGGCTGAGTGAGGTGTAGATCAGACACGTGGATATACTCTATCTCTGTCTTCTACCTCTGCTGTTCCTTCTGAGCGGGCTGAGTGAGGTGTAGATCAGACACGTGGATATACTCTATCTCTGTCTTCTACCTCTGCTGTTCCTTATGAGCAGGCTGAGTGAGACACGTAGATATACCATATCTCTGTCTTCTACCTCTGCTGTTCCTTCTGCGCAGTCTGAGTGAGACACGTGGATATACTTTATCTCTGTCTTCTACCTCTGCTGTTCCTTCTGAGCAGGTTGAGTGAGGTGTAGATCAGACAGGTGGATATACTCTATCTCTGTCTTCTACCTCTGCTGTTCCTTCTGAGCAGGCTGAGTGAGACACGTGGATATACTCTATCTCTGTCTTCTACCTCTGCTGTTCCTTCTGAGTAGGCTGAGTGAGACACGTGGATATACTCTATCTCTGTCTTCTACCTCGGCTGTTCCTTCTGAGCAGGCTGAGTGAGGTGTAGATCAGACACGTGGATATACTCTATCTCTGTTTTCTACTTCTGCTGTTCCTTCTGAGCAGGCTGAGTGAGACACGTGGATATACTCTATCTCTGTCTTTTACCTCTGCTGTTCCTTCTGAGCAGGCTGAGTGAGGTGTAGATCAGACACGTGGATATAATTTATCTGTGTCTTCTACCTCTGCTGTTCCTTCTGAGCAGGCTGAGTGAGGTGTAGATCAGACACGTGGATATACTCTATTTCTGTCTTCTACTTCTGCTGTTCCTTCTGAGCAGGCTGAATGAGACACGTGGATATACTCTATCTCTGTCTTTTACCTCTGCTGTTCCTTCTGAGCAGGCTGAGTGAGGTGTAGATCAGACACGTGGATATACTCTAGCTCTGTCTTCTACCTCTGCTGTTCCTTCTGAGCAGGCTGAGTGAGGTGTAGATCAGACACGTGGATATACTCTATCTCTGTCTTCTACCTCTGCTGTTCCTTCTGAGCAGGCTGAGTGAGACACGTGGATATACTCTATCTCTGTATTTTACCTCTGCTGTTCCTTCTGAGCAGGCTGAGTGAGATGTAGATCAGACACGTGGGTATACTCTATCTCTGTCTTCTACCTCTGCTGTTCCTTCTGAGCAGGCTGAGTGAGGTGTAGATCAGACACGTGGATATAATCTATCTCTGTCTTCTATCTCTCCTGTTCCTTCTGAGCAGGCTGAGTGAGGTGTAGATGAGACACGTGAATATACTCTATCTCTGTCTTCTACCTCTGCTGTTCCTTCTGAGCAGGATGAGTGAGACACGTGTATATACTATATATCTGTCTTCTACATCTGACGTTCCTTTCTGAGAAGGCTGAGTGAGGTGTAGATCAGACACATGGATATACTCTATCTCTGTCTTCTACCTCTGCTGTTCCTTCTGAGCAGGCTGAGTGAGGTGTAGATCAGACACGTGGATATACTCTATCTCTGTCTTCTACCTCTGCTGTTCCTTATGAGCAGGCTGAGTGAGACACGTAGATATACCATATCTCTGTTTTCTACCTCTGCTGTCCCTTCTGAACAGGCTGAGTGAGACACGTGGATATACTCTATCTCTGTCTTCTACCTCTGCTGTTCCTTCTGAGCAGGCTGAGTGAGGTGTAGATCAGACACGTGGATATACTCTATCTCTGTCTTCTACCACTGCTGTTCCTTCTGAGCAGACTGATAAGACACGTGGATATACTCTATCTCTGTCTTCTAACTCTGCTGTTCCTTCTGAGCAGGCTGAGTGGGGTGTAGATCAGACACGGGGATATACTCTATCTCTGTATTCTACCTCTGCTGTTCTTTCTGAGCAGGCTGAGTGAGTTGTAGATCAGACACGTGGACATACTATATATCTGTCTTCTACCTCTGCTGTTCCTTCTCAGCAGGCTGAGTGAGACACGTGGATATACTCTATCTCTGTCTTCTACCTATGCTGTTCCTTCTGAGCAGGCTGAGTGAGGTGTAGATCAGACACGTGGATATACTCTATCTCTGTCTTCTACCTCTGCTGTTCCTTCTGAGCAGGCTGAGTGAGGTGTAGATCAGACAAGTTGATATACTCTATCTCTGTCTTCTACCTCTGCTGTTCCTCTGAGCAGGCTGAGTGAGGTGTAGATCAGACACGTGGATATACTCTATCTCTGTCTTCTACCTCTGCTGTTCCTTCTGAGCGGGCTGAGTGAGGTGTAGATCAGACACGTGGATATACTCTATCTCTGTCTTCTACCTCTGCTGTTCCTTATGAGCAGGCTGAGTGAGACACGTAGATATACCATATCTCTGTCTTCTACCTCTGCTGTTCCTTCTGCGCAGTCTGAGTGAGACACGTGGATATACTTTATCTCTGTCTTCTACCTCTGCTGTTCCTTCTGAGCAGGTTGAGTGAGGTGTAGATCAGACAGGTGGATATACTCTATCTCTGTCTTCTACCTCTGCTGTTCCTTCTGAGCAGGCTGAGTGAGACACGTGGATATACTCTATCTCTGTCTTCTACCTCTGCTGTTCCTTCTGAGCAGGCTGAGTGAGACACGTGGATATACTCTATCTCTGTCTTCTACCTCGGCTGTTCCTTCTGAGCAGGCTGAGTGAGGTGTAGATCAGACACGTGGATATACTCTATCTCTGTTTTCTACTTCTGCTGTTCCTTCTGAGCAGGCTGAGTGAGACACGTGGATATACTCTATCTCTGTCTTTTACCTCTGCTGTTCCTTCTGAGCAGGCTGAGTGAGGTGTAGATCAGACACGTGGATATAATTTATCTGTGTCTTCTACCTCTGCTGTTCCTTCTGAGCAGGCTGAGTGAGGTGTAGATCAGACACGTGGATATACTCTATCTCTGTCTTCTACTTCTGCTGTTCCTTCTGAGCAGGCTGAATGAGACACGTGGATATACTCTATCTCTGTCTTTTACCTCTGCTGTTCCTTCTGAGCAGGCTGAGTGAGGTGTAGATCAGACACGTGGATATACTCTAGCTCTGTCTTCTACCTCTGCTGTTCCTCCTGAGCAGGCTGAGTGAGGTGTAGATCAGACAGGTGGATATACTCTATCTCTGTCTTCTACCTCTGCTGTTCCTTCTGAGCAGGCTGAGTGAGACACGTGGATATACTCTATCTCTGTCTTCTACCTCTGCTGTTCCTTCTGAGCAGGCTGAGTGAGACACGTGGATATACTCTATCTCTGTCTTCTACCTCGGCTGTTCCTTCTGAGCAGGCTGAGTGAGGTGTAGATCAGACACGTGGATATACTCTATCTCTGTTTTCTACTTCTGCTGTTCCTTCTGAGCAGGCTGAGTGAGACACGTGGATATACTCTATCTCTGTCTTTTACCTCTGCTGTTCCTTCTGAGCAGGCTGAGTGAGGTGTAGATCAGACACGTGGATATAATTTATCTGTGTCTTCTACCTCTGCTGTTCCTTCTGAGCAGGCTGAGTGAGGTGTAGATCAGACACGTGGATATACTCTATCTCTGTCTTCTACTTCTGCTGTTCCTTCTGAGCAGGCTGAATGAGACACGTGGATATACTCTATCTCTGTCTTTTACCTCTGCTGTTCCTTCTGAGCAGGCTGAGTGAGGTGTAGATCAGACACGTGGATATACTCTAGCTCTGTCTTCTACCTCTGCTGTTCCTTCTGAGCAGGCTGAGTGAGGTGTAGATCAGACACGTGGATATACTCTATCTCTGTCTTCTACCTCTGCTGTTCCTTCTGAGCAGGCTGAGTGAGACACGTGGATATACTCTATCTCTGTATTTTACCTCTGCTGTTCCTTCTGAGCAGGCTGAGTGAGATGTAGATCAGACACGTGGGTATACTCTATCTCTGTCTTCTACCTCTGCTGTTCCTTCTGAGCAGGCTGAGTGAGGTGTAGATCAGACACGTGGATATAATCTATCTCTGTCTTCTATCTCTCCTGTTCCTTCTGAGCAGGCTGAGTGAGGTGTAGATGAGACACGTGAATATACTCTATCTCTGTCTTCTACCTCTGCTGTTCCTTCTGAGCAGGATGAGTGAGACACGTGTATATACTATATATCTGTCTTCTACATCTGACGTTCCTTTCTGAGAAGGCTGAGTGAGGTGTAGATCAGACACGTGGATATACTCTATCTCTGTCTTCTACCTCTGCTGTTCCTTCTGAGCAGGCTGAGTGAGGTGTAGATCAGACACGTGGATATACTCTATCTCTGTCTTCTACCTCTGCTGTTCCTTATGAGCAGGCTGAGTGAGACACGTAGATATACCATATCTCTGTTTTCTACCTCTGCTGTCCCTTCTGCGCAGTCTGAGTGAGACACGTGGATATACTTTATCTCTGTCTTCTACCTCTGCTGTTCCTTCTGAGCAGGTTGAGTGAGGTGTAGATCAGACAGGTGGATATACTCTATCTCTGTCTTCTACCTCTGCTGTTCCTTCTGAGCAGGCTGAGTGAGACACGTGGATATACTCTATCTCTGTCTTCTACCTCTGCTGTTCCTTCTGAGCAGGATGAGTGAGACACGTGGATATACTCTATATCTGTCTTCTACCTCTGCTGTTCCTTCTGAGCAGGCTGAGTGAGACACGTGGATATACTCTATCTCTGTCTTCTACCTCTGCTGTTCCTTCTGAGCAGACTGATAAGACACGTGGATATACTCTATCTCTGTCTTCTACCTCTGCTGTTCCTTCTGAGCAGGCTCAGTGAGGTGTAGGTCAGACACGTGGATATACTCCATCTCTGTCATCTACCTCTGCTGTTCCTTCTGAGCAGGCTGAGTGAGGTGTAGATCAGACGCGTGGATATACTCTATCTCTATCTTCTACCTCTTCTGTTCCTTCTGAGCAGGCTGAGTGAGACACGTGGATATACTCTATCTCTGTCTTCTACCTCTGCTGTTCCTTCTGAGCAGGCTGAGTGAGACACGTGGATATACTCTATCTCTGTCTTTTACCTCTGCTGTTCCTTCTGAGCAGGCTGAGTGAGGTGTAGATCAGAAAGGTGGATATACTCTATCTCTGTCTTCTACCTCTGCTGTTCCTTCTGAGCAGGCTGAGTGAGACACGTGGATATACTCTATCTCTGTCTTCTACCTCTGCTGTTCCTTCTGAGCAGGCTGAGTGAGACACGTGGATATACTCTATATCTGTCTTCTACATCTGCTGTTCCTTCTGAGTAGGCTGAGTGAGACACGTGGATATACTCTATCTCTGTCTTCTACCTCTGCTGTTCCTTCTGAGCAGGCTGAGTGAAGTGTAGATCAGACACGTGGATATACTCCATCTCTGTCTTCTACCTCTGCTGTTCCTTCTGAGCAGGCTGAGTGAGGTGTAGATTAGACACGTGGATATACTCTATCTCTGTCTTCTACCTCTGCTGTTCCTTATGAGCAGGCTGAGTGAGACACGTGGATATACTATATATCTGTCTTCTACCTCTGCTATTCCTTCTGAGCAGGCTGAGTGAGACACGTGGATATACTCTATCTCTGTCTTTTACCTCTGCTGTTCCTTTTGAGCAGGCTGAGTGAGGTGTAGATCAGACAGGTTGATATACTCTATATCTGTCTTCTACCTCTGCTGTTCCTCTGAGCAGGCTGAGTGAGGTGTAGATCAGACACGTGGATATAATTTATCTGTGTCTTTTACCTCTGCTGTTCCTTCTGAGCAGGCTGAGTGAGGTGTAGATCAGACACGTGGATATACTCTATCTCTGTCTTCTACCTCTGCTGTTCCTTCTGAGCAGGCTGAGTGAGGTGTAGATCAGACACGTGGATATACTCTATCTCTGTCTTCTACCTCTGCTGTTCCTTATGAGCAGGCTGAGTGAGACACGTAGATATACCATATCTCTGTCTTCTACCTCTGCTGTTCCTTCTGCGCAGTCTGAGTGAGACACGTGGATATACTTTATCTCTGTCTTCTACCTCTGCTGTTCCTTCTGAGCAGGTTGAGTGAGGTGTAGATCAGACAGGTGGATATACTCTATCTATGTCTTCTACCTCTGCTGTTCCTTCTGAGCAGGCTGAGTGAGACACGTGGATATACTCTATCTCTGTCTTCTACCTCTGCTGTTCCTTCTGAGCAGGATGAGTGAGACACGTGGATATACTCTATATCTGTCTTCTACCTCTGCTGTTCCTTCTGAGCAGGCTGAGTGAGACACGTGGATATACTCTATCTCTGTCTTCTACTAGTTTGACGTTTGAATCCTTTGAGCACATGGACCTCACCATCACGGCCAAGTCCACGTCTCTGAGACTTTTCATTGTGTACCGGCCGCCGTATTCCAAGAAGAATAAGCTGACATCTCGCATGTTCTTCGCAGACTTTTCAACGATGTTGGAATGTGTCAGTAATGTTACCGGGAGTGTATTGCTCGCAGGAGATTTTAATTTCCATATGGAAGATAATGCAGACAGTGACGCAAACACCATGGTCAACATGCTGAATGTGACAGGTCTCAAACAACATGTTACTACACCAACCCACAGAAGTGGTCATACACTTGACCTCTTAATCACCAGGGACAGCGATAATGTGATATCTGCCATCACCACTCAAACTGATCTTCCATCTGATCATGCTGCTACGGTGTGCTCTCTTAATTTAGCACGCCCTGACCCTGTGAGGCACCAGGCGAGTTTTCGGAAGCTGCGCCAAATAGACACAAAGCAGTTTAAATCGGACATTACTGCTTCACCTCTGAATCTGCAGCCTGGCACAAGTCTAGAGACACGCGTTGAGCAATACAACTGTGAACTATCGGCGCTGCTTGAAGCACATGCGCCCAATGTGACAAGATGTATTACTCTGAGACCACACGCACCCTGGTACAATACCATTCTCCGTGAACAGAAACGGGCGAAACGTCGGCTGGAACGCAAGTGGGTGTCATCTGGACTAGAAGTGCACAAGCAGTTGTACCAAGAAGAATGTCGGAACTACACTCAATCACTCGACAAGTCCAAAATTGACTATCACAAAGCACAGGTCAGTGGTTGTGAGCAGGGAAGGCTCTTCCGCCTTATTGATAAACTTTCTGCTGTTAGACCAAAAAAAGTCCTTCCATTGCACGAATCATCCAATCAGCTTGCAGGAGAATTCTCCGAGTTCTTCTGTGAAAAGATTGAAGCTGTGAAAACTGAATTAGATAGCTTCATCGGAACTATCGTTCCCACTCATGACGCAAAAAGTGATGTTCATCAGCTCTGTAATTTTCAGAGGCTGACACCCGACGCGATTCGCAAAATTATTAAGGACTCGAATTCAAAGTCTTGCCCTCTCGATCCTATTCCAACCTGGCTGCTGAAGTTGTGTTTGGACGAACTTCTACCGGCTGTTCTTGATATTGTGAACTTCTCCATCACATCTGGGGAAGTACCTGGTAGTTTCAAAGCAGCTCAAATAACACCATTGATCAAGAAACCATCACTCGACCCCGATCGTCTGAAGAACTACCGACCAGTGTCAAACCTCTCTTACTTGTCTAAGATTACTGAGCGCTGTGTCGCTGCTCAGTTAACTAGACATCTTGACATGCATAACTTACATGCTGAGAGACAGTCTGCCTATCGTAAACACCACTCTACAGAGACGGCTCTTGTGCGTGTTTCGAACGACATTTTTCGAGCTGTGGATACACATGGGGAGGTTGTTCTTGTCCTGTTGGATTTGACAGCCGCGTTTGATACAATAGACCATGGTATTTTCTTACAAAGATTGTCAAACCGTTACAGTGTAACTGGAACGGCTCTCCAATGGTTCAAGTCGTATCTTTCCGGCCGCACTCAATCGGTTGTGATTGACGGAGCGCAGTCTGACCCAGCAATTTTGACAAATGGCGTCCCACAGGGCTCCGTGCTTGGACCACTATGCTTCACAATGTACATCGCACCTCTTGAAGAAGTGGTTGCATCATTTGATGGTGTTCAGTTGATGTCATACGCGGATGACACACAACTCTATATGGTCATCAACTCATTGAAGAGGACTGCTGCAATTTTGGAACTCGAACAATGCATCAACTGCGTGAAATCCTGGATGATCGCGAATAGGCTGAAACTCAATGGTGGGAAGACAGAGGTTCTGCACATCACATCCAAGTTCCTGAGGCGGTCATCACCTATTGACACAATTACAGTTGGTTCGGATGTCACTCACACAGCGTCTGCTGTACGCAACCTCGGGGTAACATTTGATAAGCACGCTGGCATGACCACACACATAAATAATGTATGTCGGGCTGCAAATTTGGCACTACGTAGGATTGGGCAAATTCGTAAATATCTTGATCAGTCAACTGCTGAGAAACTTGTTCACGCATTTATCAGCTCCCGCTTAGACTATTGCAATAGTTTATTGTATCGTTTACCAGACCGTGAGATTGCTAAGTTGCAACAAGTCCAAAATGCTGCTGCCAGAATGGTGACACGTGTGAAAAAGTATCGCCATATAACACCAGTCCTTCTGCAATTGCATTGGCTGCCAGTCCGCAAGCGCATTTCGTTTAAGATCTTGTTGCTAACGTACAAAGCACTCCACGGGCTTGCACCTGGTTATATTATTGAATTATTGACAGATCACAGGCCAATCCGCTCACTTAGATCAAGTAGCAAACATCTTCTGAAAATGGCCAAAACATCAACATCATATGGTGATAGAGCATTCTCTGCAGCTGCTCCCAAACTTTGGAATGAGCTTCCATTGTCTATTAGATGTGCCAAGTCGGTAGATGATTTTAAGAAATTACTTAAGACTCATCTTTTTAACTGTAATTCAACATAAGTCTTTATTTTATTCATGTTTTAGTTTTCATTTGAACCGTTACATGCATTTGTTTTTTGTCCATTCATTTACTAGGAATAATAGTGATTGGGGTTTTTAATATACAATGTAGTTTTTACAGTATTTTATTGTAATGGTATTTTAACTATGTGCGTTACTGCGGTATTTAACAGTTTACAATATTTTATAATATTTTTGTAAAGCGCTTTGAGGAATCTTTGATTTATATTGCGCTATATAAATGCTGTTTTATTATTATTATTATTACCTCGGCTGTTCCTTCTGAGCAGGCTGAGTGAGGTGTAGATCAGACACGTGGATATACTCCATCTCTGTCTTCTACCTCTGCTGTTCCTTCTGAGCAGGCTGAGTGAGGTGTAGATCAGACACGTGGATATACTCTATCTCTGTCTTCTACCTCTGCTGTTCCTTCTGAGCAGGCTGAGTGAGACACGTGGATATACTCTATCTCTGTCTTCTACCTCTGCTGTTCCTTCTGAGCAGGCTGAGTGAGACACGTTGATATACTCTATCTCTGTCTTTTACCTCTGCTGTTCCTTCTGAGCAGGCTGAGTGAGGTGTAGATCAGACACCTGGATATAATTTATCTGTGTCTTCTACCTCTGCTGTTCCTTCTGAGCAGGCTGAGTGAGGTGTAGATCAGACACGTGGATATACTCTATCTCTGTCTTCTACTTCTGCTGTTCCTTCTGAGCAGGCTGAGTGAGACACGTGGATATACTCTATCTCTGTCTTTTACCTCTGCTGTTCCTTCTGAGCAGGCAGAGTGAGGTGTAGATCAGACACGTGGATATAATTTATCTGTGTCTTCTACCTCTGCTGTTCCTTCTGAGCAGGCTGAGTGAGGTGTAGATCAGACACGTGGATATACTCTAGCTCTGTCTTCTACCTCTGCTGTTCCTTCTGAGCAGGCTGAGTGAGGTGTAGATCAGACACGTGGATATACTCTATCTCTGTCTTCTACCTCTGCTGTTCCTTCTGAGCAGGCTGAGTGAGACACGTGGATATACTCTATCTCTGTATTTTACCTCTGCTGTTCCTTCTGAGCAGGCTGAGTGAGATGTAGATCAGACACGTGGGTATACTCTATCTCTGTCTTCTACCTCTGCTGTTCCTTCTGAGCAGGTTGAGTGAGGTGTAGATCAGACACGTGGATATAATCTATCTCTGTCTTCTACCTCTGCTGTTCCTTCTGAGCAGGCTGAGTGAGGTGTAGATCAGACACGTGGATATACTCTATCTCTGTCTTCTACCTCTGCTGTTCCTTCTGAGCAGGATGAGTGAGACACGTGGATATACTATATATCTGTCTTCTACCTCTGCAGTTCCTTTCTGAGAAGGCTGAGTGAGGTGTAGATCAGACACGTGGATATACTCTATCTCTGTCTTCTACCTCTGCTGTTCCTTCTGAGCAGGCTGAGTGAGGTGTAGATCAGACACGTGTATATACTATATCTCTGTCTTCTACCTCTGCTGTCCCTTCTGCGCAGTCTGAGTGAGACACGTGGATATACTTTATCTCTGTCTTCTACCTCTGCTGTTCCTTCTGAGCAGGTTGAGTGAGGTGTAGATCAGACAGGTGGATATACTATATTTCTATCTTCTACCTCTGCTGTTGCTTCTGAGCAGGCTGAGTGAGACACGTGGATATACTCTATCTCTGTCTTCTACCTCTGCTGTTCCTTCTGAGCAGGATGAGTGAGACACGTGGATATACTCTATATCTGTCTTTTACCTCTGCTGTTCCTTCTGAGCAGGCTGAGTGAGACACGTGGATATACTCTATCTCTGTCTTCTACCTCTGCTGTTCCTTCTGAGCAGGCTCAGTGAGGTGTAGATCAGACACGTGGATATACTCCATCTCTGACATCTACCTCTGCTGTTCCTTCTGAGCAGGCTGAGTGAGGTGTAGATCAGACACGTGGATATACTCTATCTCTATCTTTTACCTCTGCTGTTCCTTCTGAGCAGGCTGAGTGAGACACGTGGATATACTCTATCTCTGTCTTCTACCTCTGCTGTTCCTTCTGAGCAGGCTGAGTGAGACACGTGGATATACTCTATCTCTGTCTTTTACCTCTGCTGTTCCTTCTGAGCAGGCTGAGTGAGGTGTAGATCAGACACGTGGATATACTCTATCTCTGTCTTCTACCTCTGCTGTTCCTCTGAGCAGGCTGAGTGAGGTGTAGATCAGACACGTGGATATAATTTATCTGTGTCTTCAACCTCTGCTGTTCCATCTGAGCTGGCTGAGTGAGGTGTAGATCAGACACGTGGATATACTCTATCTCTGTCTTCTACTTCTGCTGTTCCTTCTGAGCAGGATGAGTGAGACACGTGGATATACTATATATCTGTCTTCTACCTCTGCTGTTCCTTCTGAGCAGGCTGAATGAGGTGTAGATCAGACACGTGGATATACTCTATCTCTGTCTTCTACCGCTGCTGTTCCTTCTGAGCAGGCTGAGTGAGACACGTGGATATACTCTATCTCTGTCTTTTACCTCTGCTGTTCCTTCTGAGCAGGCAGAGTGAGGTGTAGATCAGACACGTGGATATAATTTATCTGTGTCTTCTACCTCTGCTGTTCCTTCTGAGCAGGCTGAGTGAGGTGTAGATCAGACACGTGGATATACTCTAGCTCTGTCTTCTACCTCTGCTGTTCCTTCTGAGCAGGCTGAGTGAGGTGTAGATCAGACACGTGGATATACTCTATCTCTGTCTTCTACCTCTGCTGTTCCTTCTGAGCAGGCTGAGTGAGACACGTGGATATACTCTATCTCTGTATTTTACCTCTGCTGTTCCTTCTGAGCAGGCTGAGTGAGATGTAGATCAGACACGTGGGTATACTCTATCTCTGTCTTCTACCTCTGCTGTTCCTTCTGAGCAGGTTGAGTGAGGTGTAGATCAGACACGTGGATATAATCTATCTCTGTCTTCTACCTCTGCTGTTCCTTCTGAGCAGGCTGAGTGAGGTGTAGATCAGACACGTGGATATACTCTATCTCTGTCTTCTACCTCTGCTGTTCCTTCTGAGCAGGATGAGTGAGACACGTGGATATACTATATATCTGTCTTCTACCTCTGCAGTTCCTTTCTGAGAAGGCTGAGTGAGGTGTAGATCAGACACGTGGATATACTCTATCTCTGTCTTCTACCTCTGCTGTTCCTTCTGAGCAGGCTGAGTGAGGTGTAGATCAGACACGTGTATATACTCTATCTCTGTCTTCTACCTCTGCTGTCCCTTCTGCGCAGTCTGAGTGAGACACGTGGATATACTTTATCTCTGTCTTCTACCTCTGCTGTTCCTTCTGAGCAGGTTGAGTGAGGTGTAGATCAGACAGGTGGATATACTATATTTCTATCTTCTACCTCTGCTGTTCCTTCTGAGCAGGCTGAGTGAGACACGTGGATATACTCTATCTCTGTCTTCTACCTCTGCTGTTCCTTCTGAGCAGGATGAGTGAGACACGTGGATATACTCTATATCTGTCTTCTACCTCTGCTGTTCCTTCTGAGCAGGCTGAGTGAGACACGTGGATATACTCTATCTCTGTCTTCTACCTCTGCTGTTCCTTCTGAGCAGGCTCAGTGAGGTGTAGATCAGACACGTGGATATACTCCATCTCTGACATCTACCTCTGCTGTTCCTTCTGAGCAGGCTGAGTGAGGTGTAGATCAGACACGTGGATATACTCTATCTCTATCTTCTACCTCTGCTGTTCCTTCTGAGCAGGCTGAGTGAGACACGTGGATATACTCTATCTCTGTCTTCTACCTCTGCTGTTCCTTCTGAGCAGGCTGAGTGAGACACGTGGATATACTCTATCTCTGTCTTTTACCTCTGCTGTTCCTTCTGAGCAGGCTGAGTGAGGTGTAGATCAGACACGTGGATATACTCTATCTCTGTCTTCTACCTCTGCTGTTCCTCTGAGCAGGCTGAGTGAGGTGTAGATCAGACACGTGGATATAATTTATCTGTGTCTTCTACCTCTGCTGTTCCATCTGAGCTGGCTGAGTGAGGTGTAGATCAGACACGTGGATATACTCTATCTCTGTCTTCTACTTCTGCTGTTCCTTCTGAGCAGGATGAGTGAGACACGTGGATATACTATATATCTGTCTTCTACCTCTGCTGTTCCTTCTGAGCAGGCTGAATGAGGTGTAGATCAGACACGTGGATATACTCTATCTCTGTCTTCTACCGCTGCTGTTCCTTCTGAGTAGGCTGAGTGAGGTGTAGATCATCCACGTGGATATACTCTATCTCTGTCTTCTACCTCTGCTGTTCCTTCTGTGCAGGCTGAGTGAGACACGTGGATATACTCTATCTCTGTATTTTACCTCTGCTGTTCCTTCTGAGCAGGCTGAGTGAGATGTAGATCAGACACGTGGATATACTCTATCTCTGTCTTCTACCTCTGCTGTTCCTTCTGAGCAGGCTGAGTGAGGTGTAGATCAGACACGTGGGTATACTCTATCTCTGTCTTCTACCTCTGCTGTTCCTTCTGAGCAGGTTGAGTGAGGTGTAGATCAGACACGTGGATATAATCTATCTCTGTCTTCTACCTCTGCTGTTCCTTCTGAGCAGGCTGAGTGAGGTGTAGATCAGACACGTGGATATACTCTATCTCTGTCTTCTACCTCTGCTGTTCCTTCTGAGCAGGATGAGTGAGACACGTGGATATACTATATATCTGTCTTCTACCTCTGCAGTTCCTTTCTGAGAAGGCTGAGTGAGGTGTAGATCAGACACGTGGATATACTCTATCTCTGTCTTCTACCTCTGCTGTTCCTTCTGAGCAGGCTGAGTGAGGTGTAGATCAGACACGTGTATATACTATATCTCTGTCTTCTACCTCTGCTGTCCCTTCTGCGCAGTCTGAGTGAGACACGTGGATATACTTTATCTCTGTCTTCTACCTCTGCTGTTCCTTCTGAGCAGGTTGAGTGAGGTGTAGATCAGACAGGTGGATATACTATATTTCTATCTTCTACCTCTGCTGTTGCTTCTGAGCAGGCTGAGTGAGACACGTGGATATACTCTATCTCTGTCTTCTACCTCTGCTGTTCCTTCTGAGCAGGATGAGTGAGACACGTGGATATACTCTATATCTGTCTTTTACCTCTGCTGTTCCTTCTGAGCAGGCTGAGTGAGACACGTGGATATACTCTATCTCTGTCTTCTACCTCTGCTGTTCCTTCTGAGCAGGCAGAGTGAGGTGTAGATCAGACACGTGGATATACTCCATCTCTGACATCTACCTCTGCTGTTCCTTCTGAGCAGGCTGAGTGAGGTGTAGATCAGACACGTGGATATACTCTAGCTCTGTCTTCTACCTCTGCTGTTCCTTCTGAGCAGGCTGAGTGAGGTGTAGATCAGACACGTGGATATACTCTATCTCTGTCTTCTACCTCTGCTGTTCCTTCTGAGCAGGCTGAGTGAGACACGTGGATATACTCTATCTCTGTATTTTACCTCTGCTGTTCCTTCTGAGCAGGCTGAGTGAGATGTAGATCAGACACGTGGGTATACTCTATCTCTGTCTTCTACCTCTGCTGTTCCTTCTGAGCAGGTTGAGTGAGGTGTAGATCAGACACGTGGATATAATCTATCTCTGTCTTCTACCTCTGCTGTTCCTTCTGAGCAGGCTGAGTGAGGTGTAGATCAGACACGTGGATATACTCTATCTCTGTCTTCTACCTCTGCTGTTCCTTCTGAGCAGGATGAGTGAGACACGTGGATATACTATATATCTGTCTTCTACCTCTGCAGTTCCTTTCTGAGAAGGCTGAGTGAGGTGTAGATCAGACACGTGGATATACTCTATCTCTGTCTTCTACCTCTGCTGTTCCTTCTGAGCAGGCTGAGTGAGGTGTAGATCAGACACGTGTATATACTCTATCTCTGTCTTCTACCTCTGCTGTCCCTTCTGCGCAGTCTGAGTGAGACACGTGGATATACTTTATCTCTGTCTTCTACCTCTGCTGTTCCTTCTGAGCAGGTTGAGTGAGGTGTAGATCAGACAGGTGGATATACTATATTTCTATCTTCTACCTCTGCTGTTCCTTCTGAGCAGGCTGAGTGAGACACGTGGATATACTCTATCTCTGTCTTCTACCTCTGCTGTTCCTTCTGAGCAGGATGAGTGAGACACGTGGATATACTCTATATCTGTCTTCTACCTCTGCTGTTCCTTCTGAGCAGGCTGAGTGAGACACGTGGATATACTCTATCTCTGTCTTCTACCTCTGCTGTTCCTTCTGAGCAGGCTCAGTGAGGTGTAGATCAGACACGTGGATATACTCCATCTCTGACATCTACCTCTGCTGTTCCTTCTGAGCAGGCTGAGTGAGGTGTAGATCAGACACGTGGATATACTCTATCTCTATCTTCTACCTCTGCTGTTCCTTCTGAGCAGGCTGAGTGAGACACGTGGATATACTCTATCTCTGTCTTCTACCTCTGCTGTTCCTTCTGAGCAGGCTGAGTGAGACACGTGGATATACTCTATCTCTGTCTTTTACCTCTGCTGTTCCTTCTGAGCAGGCTGAGTGAGGTGTAGATCAGACACGTGGATATACTCTATCTCTGTCTTCTACCTCTGCTGTTCCTCTGAGCAGGCTGAGTGAGGTGTAGATCAGACACGTGGATATAATTTATCTGTGTCTTCTACCTCTGCTGTTCCATCTGAGCTGGCTGAGTGAGGTGTAGATCAGACACGTGGATATACTCTATCTCTGTCTTCTACTTCTGCTGTTCCTTCTGAGCAGGATGAGTGAGACACGTGGATATACTATATATCTGTCTTCTACCTCTGCTGTTCCTTCTGAGCAGGCTGAATGAGGTGTAGATCAGACACGTGGATATACTCTATCTCTGTCTTCTACCGCTGCTGTTCCTTCTGAGTAGGCTGAGTGAGGTGTAGATCATCCACGTGGATATACTCTATCTCTGTCTTCTACCTCTGCTGTTCCTTCTGTGCAGGCTGAGTGAGACACGTGGATATACTCTATCTCTGTATTTTACCTCTGCTGTTCCTTCTGAGCAGGCTGAGTGAGATGTAGATCAGACACGTGGATATACTCTATCTCTGTCTTCTACCTCTGCTGTTCCTTCTGAGCAGGCTGAGTGAGGTGTAGATCAGACACGTGGATATAATCTATCTCTGTCTTCTACCTCTGCTGTTCCTTCTGAGCAGGCTGAGTGAGGTGTAGATCAGACACGTTGATATACTCTATCTCTGTCTTCTACCTCTGCTGTTCCTTCTGAGCAGGATGAGTGAGACACGGGGATATACTATATATCTGTCTTCTACCTCTGCTGTTCCTTTCTGAGAAGGCTGAGTGAGGTGTAGATCAGACACGTGGATATACTCTATCTCTGTCTTCTACCTCTGCTGTTCCTTCTGAGTAGGCTGAGTGAGGTGTAGATCAGACACGTGGATATACTCTATCTCTGTCTTCTACCTCTGCTGTTCCTTCTGAGCAGACTGAGTGAAGTGTAGATCAGACACGTGGATATACTCTATCTCTGTCTTCTACCTCTGCTGTTCCTTCTGAGCAGGATGAGTGAGACACGTGGATATACTATATATCTGTCTTCTACCTCTGCAGTTCCTTTCTGAGAAGGCTGAGTGAGGTGTAGATCAGAAACGTGGATATACTCTATCTCTGTCTTCTACCTCTGCTGCTCCTTCTGAGCAGGCTGAGTGAGGTGTATATCAGACACGTGGATATACTCTATCTCTGTCTTCTACCTCTGCTCTTCCTTCTGAGCAGGCTGAGTGAGGTGTGGTTCAAACACGTGGATATACTCTATCTCTGTCTTCTACCTCTGCTGTTCCTTCTGAGCAGGTTGAGTGAGACACATGGATAAACTCTATCTCTGTCTTCTACCTCTGCTGTTCATACTGAGCAGGCTGAGTGAGACACGTGAATATACTATATCTCTGTCTTCTACCTCTGCTGTTCCTTCTGAGCAGGCTGAGTGAGGTGTAGATCAGACACGTAGATATACTCTTTCTCTGTCTTCTATCTCTGCTGTTCCTTCTAAGCAGGCTGAGTGAGACACGTGGATATACTATATCTATGTCTTCTACCTCTGCTGTTCCTTCTGAGCAGGCTGAGTGATGTGTAGATCAGACACGTGGATATACTCTAGCTCTGTCTTCTACCTCTGCTGTTCCTTCTGAGCAGGCTGAGTGAGGTGTAGATCAGACACGTGGATATACTCTATCTCTGTCTTCTACCTCTGCTGTTCCTTCTGAGCAGGCTGAGTGAGACACGTGGATATACTCTATCTCTGTATTTTACCTCTGCTGTTCCTTCTGAGCAGGCTGAGTGAGATGTAGATCAGACACGTGGGTATACTCTATCTCTGTCTTCTACCTCTGCTGTTCCTTCTGAGCAGGCTGAGTGAGGTGTAGATCAGACACGTGGATATAATCTATCTCTGTCTTCTACCTCTGCTGTTCCTTCTGAGCAGGCTGAGTGAGGTGTAGATCAGACACGTGGATATACTCTATCTCTGTCTTCTACCTCTGCTGTTCCTTCTGAGCAGGATGAGTGAGACACGTGGATATACTATATATCTGTCTTCTACCTCTGCAGTTCCTTTCTGAGAAGGCTGAGTGAGGTGTAGATCAGACACGTGGATATACTCTATCTCTGTCTTCTACCTCTGCTGTTCCTTCTGAGCAGGCTGAGTGAGGTGTAGATCAGACACGTGGATATACTCTATCTCTGTCTTCTACCTCTGCTGTTCCTTATGAGCAGGCTGAGTGAGACACGTAGATATACCATATCTCTGTTTTCTACCTCTGCTGTCCCTTCTGCGCAGTCTGAGTGAGACACGTGGATATACTTTATCTCTGTCTTCTACCTCTGCTGTTCCTTCTGAGCAGGTTGAGTGAGGTGTAGATCAGACAGGTGGATATACTCTATTTCTATCTTCTACCTCTGCTGTTCCTTCTGAGCAGGATGAGTGAGACACGTGGATATACTCTATATCTGTCTTCTACCTCTGCTGTTCCTTCTGAGCAGGCTGAGTGAGACACGTGGATATACTCTATCTCTGTCTTCTACCTCTGCTGTTCCTTCTGAGCAGGCTCAGTGAGGTGTAGATCAGACACGTGGATATACTCCATCTCTGTCATCTACCTCTGCTGTTCCTTCTGAGCAGGCTGAGTGAGGTGTAGATCAGACACGTGGATATACTATATCTCTGTCTTCTACCTCTGCTGTTCCTTCTGAGCAGGCTGAGTGAGACACGTGGATATACTCTATCTCTGTCTTTTACCTCTGCTGTTCCTTCTGAGCAGGCTGAGTGAGGTGTAGATGAGACACGTGGATATACTCTATCTCTGTCTTCTACCTCTGCTGTTCCTCTGAGCAGGCTGAGTGAGGTGTAGATCAGACACGTGGATATAATTTATCTGTGTCTTCTACCTCTGCTGTTCCATCTGAGCTGGCTGAGTGAGGTGTAGATCAGACACGTGGATATACTCTATCTCTGTCTTCTACTTCTGCTGTTCCTTCTGAGCAGGATGAGTGAGACACGTGGATATACTATATATCTGTCTTCTACCTCTGCTGTTCCTTCTGAGCAGGCTGAGTGAGGTGTAGATCAGACACGTGGATATACTCTATCTCTGTCTTCTACCGCTGCTGTTCCTTCTGAGCAGGCTAAGTGAGGTGTAGATCAACCACGTGGATATACTCTATCTCTGTCTTCTACCTCTTCTGTTCCTTCTGTGCAGGCTGAGTGAGACACGTGGATATACTCTATCTCTGTATTTTACCTCTGCTGTTCCTTCTGAGCAGGCTGAGTGAGATGTAGATCAGACACGTGGATATACTCTATCTCTGTCTTCTACCTCTGATGTTCCTTCTGAGCAGGCTGAGTGAGGTGTAGATCAGACACGTGGATATAATCTATCTCTGTCTTCTACCTCTGCTCTTCCTTCTGAGCAGGCTGAGTGAGGTGTAGATCAGACACGTAGATATACTCTATCTCTGTCTTCTACCTCTGCTGTTCCTTCTGAGCAGGATGAGTGAGACACGTGGATAAACTCTATCTCTGTCTTCTACCTCTGCTGTTCCTTCTGAGCAGGATGAGTGAGACACGGGGATATACTATATATCTGTCTTCTACCTCTGCTGTTCCTTTCTGAGAAGGCTGAGTGAGGTGTAGATCAGACACGTGGATATACTCTATCTCTGTCTTCTACCTCTGCTGTTCCTTCTGAGTAGGCTGAGTGAGGTGTAGATCAGACACGTGGATATACTCTATCTCTGTCTTCTACCTCTGCTGTTCCTTCTGAGCAGACTGAGTGAAGTGTAGATCAGACACGTGGATATACTCTATCTCTGTCTTCTACCTCTGCTGTTCCGTCTGAGCAGGATGAGTGAGACACGTGGATATACTATATATCTGTCTTCTACCTCTGCAGTTCCTTTCTGAGAAGGCTGAGTGAGGTGTAGATCAGAAACGTGGATATACTCTATCTCTGTCTTCTACCTCTGCTGCTCCTTCTGAGCAGGCTGAGTGAGGTGTATATCAGACACGTGGATATACTCTATCTCTGTCTTCTACCTCTGCTCTTCCTTCTGAGCAGGCTGAGTGAGGTGTGTTTCAAACACGTGGATATACTCTATCTCTGTCTTCTACCTCTGCTGTTCCTTCTGAGCAGGTTGAGTGAGACACGTGGATAAACTCTATCTCTGTCTTCTACCTCTGCTGTTCATACTGAGCAGGCTGAGTGAGACACGTGAATATACTATATCTCTGTCTTCTACCTCTGCTCTTCCTTCTGAGCAGGCTGAGTGAGGTGTGGTTCAAACACGTGGATATACTCTATCTCTGTCTTCTACCTCTGCTGTTCCTTCTGAGCAGGTTGAGTGAGACACGTGGATAAACTCTATCTCTGTCTTCTACCTCTGCTGTTCATACTGAGCAGGCTGAGTGAGACACGTGAATATACTATATCTCTGTCTTCTACCTCTGCTGTTCATACTGAGCAGGCTGAGTGAGACACGTGAATATACTATATCTCTGTCTTCTATCTCTGCTGTTCCTTCTAAGCAGGCTGAGTGAGACACGTGGATATACTATATCTATGTCTTCTACCTCTGCTGTTCCTTCTGAGCAGGCTGAGTGATGTGTAGATCAGACACGTGGATATACTCTAGCTCTGTCTTCTACCTCTGCTGTTCCTTCTGAGCAGGCTGAGTGAGGTGTAGATCAGACACGTGGATATACTCTATCTCTGTCTTCTACCTCTGCTGTTCCTTCTGAGCAGGCTGAGTGAGACACGTGGATATACTCTATCTCTGTATTTTACCTCTGCTGTTCCTTCTGAGCAGGCTGAGTGAGATGTAGATCAGACACGTGGGTATACTCTATCTCTGTCTTCTACCTCTGCTGTTCCTTCTGAGCAGGCTGAGTGAGGTGTAGATCAGACACGTGGATATAATCTATCTCTGTCTTCTACCTCTGCTGTTCCTTCTGAGCAGGCTGAGTGAGGTGTAGATCAGACACGTGGATATACTCTATCTCTGTCTTCTACCTCTGCTGTTCCTTCTGAGCAGGATGAGTGAGACACGTGGATATACTATATATCTGTCTTCTACCTCTGCAGTTCCTTTCTGAGAAGGCTGAGTGAGGTGTAGATCAGACACGTGGATATACTCTATCTCTGTCTTCTACCTCTGCTGTTCCTTCTGAGCAGGCTGAGTGAGGTGTAGATCAGACACGTGGATATACTCTATCTCTGTCTTCTACCTCTGCTGTTCCTTATGAGCAGGCTGAGTGAGACACGTAGATATACCATATCTCTGTTTTCTACCTCTGCTGTCCCTTCTGCGCAGTCTGAGTGAGACACGTGGATATACTTTATCTCTGTCTTCTACCTCTGCTGTTCCTTCTGAGCAGGTTGAGTGAGGTGTAGATCAGAAGGGTGGATATACTCTATTTCTATCTTCTACCTCTGCTGTTCCTTCTGAGCAGGATGAGTGAGACACGTGGATATACTCTATATCTGTCTTCTACCTCTGCTGTTCCTTCTGAGCAGGCTGAGTGAGACACGTGGATATACTCTATCTCTGTCTTCTACCTCTGCTGTTCCTTCTGAGCAGGCTCAGTGAGGTGTAGATCAGACACGTGGATATACTCCATCTCTGTCATCTACCTCTGCTGTTCCTTCTGAGCAGGCTGAGTGAGGTGTAGATCAGACACGTGGATATACTATATCTCTGTCTTCTACCTCTGCTGTTCCTTCTGAGCAGGCTGAGTGAGACACGTGGATATACTCTATCTCTGTCTTTTACCTCTGCTGTTCCTTCTGAGCAGGCTGAGTGAGGTGTAGATGAGACACGTGGATATACTCTATCTCTGTCTTCTACCTCTGCTGTTCCTCTGAGCAGGCTGAGTGAGGTGTAGATCAGACACGTGGATATAATTTATCTGTGTCTTCTACCTCTGCTGTTCCATCTGAGCTGGCTGAGTGAGGTGTAGATCAGACACGTGGATATACTCTATCTCTGTCTTCTACTTCTGCTGTTCCTTCTGAGCAGGATGAGTGAGACACGTGGATATACTATATATCTGTCTTCTACCTCTGCTGTTCCTTCTGAGCAGGCTGAGTGAGGTGTAGATCAGACACGTGGATATACTCTATCTCTGTCTTCTACCGCTGCTGTTCCTTCTGAGCAGGCTGAGTGAGGTGTAGATCAACCACGTGGATATACTCTATCTCTGTCTTCTACCTCTTCTGTTCCTTCTGTGCAGGCTGAGTGAGACACGTGGATATACTCTATCTCTGTATTTTACCTCTGCTGTTCCTTCTGAGCAGGCTGAGTGAGATGTAGATCAGACACGTGGATATACTCTATCTCTGTCTTCTACCTCTGATGTTCCTTCTGAGCAGGCTGAGTGAGGTGTAGATCAGACACGTGGATATAATCTATCTCTGTCTTCTACCTCTGCTGTTCCTTCTGAGCAGGCTGAGTGAGGTGTAGATCAGACACGTAGATATACTCTATCTCTGTCTTCTACCTCTGCTGTTCCTTCTGAGCAGGATGAGTGCGACACGTGGATATACTATCTATCTGTCTTCTACCTCTGCTGTTCCTTTCTGAGAAGGCTGAGTGAGGTGTAGATCAGACACGTGGATATACTCTATCTCTGTCTTCTACCTCTGCTGTTCCTTCTGAGCAGGCTGAGTGAGGTGTAGATCAGACACGTGGATATACTCTATCTCTGTCTTCTACCTCTGCTGTTCCTTCTGAGCAGACTGAGTGAAGTGTAGATCAGACACGTGGATATACTCTATCTCTGTCTTCTACCTCTGCTGTTCCTTCTGAGCAGGCTGAGTGAGGTGTAGATTAGACACGAGGATATACTCTATCTCTGTCTTCTACCTCTGCTGCTCCTTCTGAGCAGGCTGAGTGAGGTGTATATCAGACACGTGGATATACTCTATCTCTGTCTTCTACCACTGCTCTTCCTTCTGAGCAGACTGAGTGAGGTGTGGTTCAAACACGTGGATATACTCTATCTCTGTCTTCTACCTCTGCTGTTCCTTCTGAGCAGGTTGAGTGAGACACGTGGATAAACTCTATCTCTGTCTTCTACCTCTGCTGTTCCTACTGAGCAGGCTGAGTGAGACACGTGAATATACTATATCTCTGTCTTCTACCTCTGCTGTTCTTTCTGAGCAGGCTGAGTGAGGTGTAGATCAGACACGTAGATATACTCTATCTCTGTCTTCTATCTCTGCTGTTCCTTCTAAGCAGGCTGAGTGAGACACGTGGATATACTATATCTATGTCTTCTACCTCTGCTGTTTCTTCTGAGCAGGCTGAGTGAGGTGTAGATCAGACACGTGTATATACTCTATCTCTGTCTTCTATCTCTGCTGTTCCTTCTGAGCAGGCTGAGTGAGGTGTAGATCAGACACGTGGATATACTCTATCTCTATCTTCTACCTCTGCTGTTCCTTCTGAGCAGGCTGAGTGAGACACGTGGATATACTCTATCTCTGTATTCTACCTCTGCTGTTCCTTGTGAGCAGGCTGAGTGAGGTGTAGATCAGACACGTGGATATACTCTATCTCTGTCTTCTACCTCTGCTGTTCCTTCTGAGCAGGCTGAGTGAGGTGTAGATCAGACACGTGGATATACTATATATCTGTCTTCTACCTCTGCTGTTCCTTCTCAGCAGGCTGAGTGAGACACGTGGATATACTCTATATCTGTCTTCTACCTCTGCTGTTCCTCCTGAGCAGGCTGAGTGAGGTGTAGATCAGACACGTGGATATACTCTATCTCTGTCTTCTACCTCTGCTGTTCCTTCTGAGCAGGCTGAGTGAGGTGTGGTTCAAACACGTGGATATACTCTATCTCTGTCTTCTACCTCTGCTGTTCCTTCTGAGCAGGTTGAGTGAGACACGTGGATAAACTCTATCTCTGTCTTCTACCTCTGCTGCTCCTTCTGAGCAGGCTGAGTGAGGTGTATATCAGACACGTGGATATACTCCATCTCTGTCTTCTACCTCTGCTCTTCCTTCTGAGCAGGCTGAGTAAGGTGTGGTTCAAACACGTGGATATACTCTATCTCTGTCTTCTACCTCTGCTGTTCCTTCTGAGCAGGTTGAGTGAGACACGTGGATAAACTATATCTCTGTCTTCTACCTCTGCTGTTCCTTCTGAGCAGGCTGAGTGAGGTGTAGATCAGACACGTGGATATACTATATCTCTGTCTTCTATATCTGCTGTTCTTTCTAAGCAGGCTGAGTGAGACACGTGGATATACTATATCTATGTCTTCTACCTCTGCTGTTTCTTCTGAGCAGGCTGAGTGAGGTGTAGATCAGACACGTGGATATACTCTATCTCTGTCTTCTATCTCTGCTGTTCCTTCTGAGCAGGCTGAGTGAGGTGTAGATCAGACAAGTGGATATACTCTATCTCTGTCTTCTAGCTCTGCTGTTCCTTCTGAGCAGGCTGAGTGAGACACGTGGATATACTCTATCTCTGTCTTCTACCTCTGCTGTTCCTTCTGAGCAGGCTGAGTGAGACACGTGGATATACTCTATATCTGTCTTCTACCTCTGCTGTTCCTTCTGAGCAGGCTGAGTGAGACACGTGGATATACTCTATTTCTGTCTTCTACCTCTGCTGTTCCTTCTGAGCAGGCTGAGTGAGGTGTAGTTCAGACACGTGGATATACTATATCTCTGTCTTCTACCTCTGCTGTTCCTTCTGAGCAGGCTGAGTGAGGTGTAGATCAGACACGTGGATATACTCTATCTCTGTCTTCTACCTCTGCTGTTCCTTCTGAGCAGGCTGAGTGAGACACGTGGATATACTCTATCTCTGTATTTTACCTCTGCTGTTCCTTCTGAGCAGGCTGAGTGAGGTGTAGATCAGACACGTGGATATACTCTATCTCTGTCTTTTACCTCTGCTGTTCCTTCTGAGCAGGCTGAGTGAGGTGTAGATCAGACACGTTGATATAATCTATCGCTGTCTTCTACCTCTGCTGTTCCTTCTGAGCAGGACGAGTGAGACACGTGGATATACTCTATCTCTGTATTTTACCTCTGCTGTTCCTTCTGAGCAGGCTGAGTGAGGTGTAGATCAGACACGTGGATATACTCTATCTCTGTCTTCTATATCTGCTGTTCTTTCTAAGCAGGCTGAGTGAGACACGTGGATATACTATATCTATGTCTTCTACCTCTGCTGTTTCTTCTGAGCAGGCTGAGTGAGGTGTAGATCAGACACGTGGATATACTCTATATCTGTCTTCTATCTCTGCTGTTCCTTCTGAGCAGGCTGAGTGAGGTGTAGATCAGACAAGTGGATATACTCTATCTCTGTCTTCTAGCTCTGCTGTTCCTTCTGAGCAGGCTGAGTGAGACACGTGGATATACTCTATCTCTGTCTTCTACCTCTGCTGTTCCTTCTGAGCAGGCTGAGTGAGACACGTGGATATACTCTATATCTGTCTTCTACCTCTGCTGTTCCTTCTGAGCAGGCTGAGTGAGACACGTGGATATACTCTATTTCTGTCTTCTACCTCTGCTGTTCCTTCTGAGCAGGCTGAGTGAGGTGTAGATCAGACACGTGGATATACTCTATCTCTGTCTTCTATCTCTGCTGTTCCTTCTGAGCAGGCTGAGTGAGGTGTAGATCAGACAAGTGGATATACTCTATCTCTGTCTTCTAGCTCTGCTGTTCCTTCTGAGCAGGCTGAGTGAGACACGTGGATATACTCTATCTCTGTCTTCTACCTCTGCTGTTCCTTCTGAGCAGGCTGAGTGAGACACGTGGATATACTCTATATCTGTCTTCTACCTCTGCTGTTCCTTTCTGAGAAGGCTGAGTGAGGTGTAGATCAGACACGTGGATATACTCTATCTCTGTCTTCTACCTCTGCTGTTCCTTCTGAGCAGGCTGAGTGAGGTGTGGTTCAAACACGTGGATATACTCTATCTCTGTCTTCTACCTCTGCTGTTCCTTCTGAGCAGGTTGAGTGAGACACGTGGATAAACTCTATCTCTGTCTTCTACCTCTGCTGCTCCTTCTGAGCAGGCTGAGTGAGGTGTATATCAGACACGTGGATATACTCCATCTCTGTCTTCTACCTCTGCTCTTCCTTCTGAGCAGGCTGAGTAAGGTGTGGTTCAAACACGTGGATATACTCTATCTCTGTCTTCTACCTCTGCTGTTCCTTCTGAGCAGGTTGAGTGAGACACGTGGATAAACTATATCTCTGTCTTCTACCTCTGCTGTTCCTTCTGAGCAGGCTGAGTGAGGTGTAGATCAGACACGTGGATATACTCTATCTCTGTCTTCTATATCTGCTGTTCTTTCTAAGCAGGCTGAGTGAGACACGTGGATATACTATATCTATGTCTTCTACCTCTGCTGTTTCTTCTGAGCAGGCTGAGTGAGGTGTAGATCAGACACGTGGATATACTCTATCTCTGTCTTCTATCTCTGCTGTTCCTTCTGAGCAGGCTGAGTGAGGTGTAGATCAGACAAGTGGATATACTCTATCTCCGTCTTCTAGCTCTGCTGTTCCTTCTGAGCAGGCTGAGTGAGACACGTGGATATACTCTATCTCTGTCTTCTACCTCTGCTGTTCCTTCTGAGCAGGCTGAGTGAGACACGTGGATATACTCTATATCTGTCTTCTACCTCTGCTGTTCCTTCTGAGCAGGCTGAGTGAGACACGTGGATATACTCTATTTCTGTCTTCTACCTCTGCTGTTCCTTCTGAGCAGGCTGAGTGAGGTGTAGTTCAGACACGTGGATATACTATATCTCTGTCTTCTACCTCTGCTGTTCCTTCTGAGCAGGCTGAGTGAGGTGTAGATCAGACACGTGGATATACTCTATCTCTGTCTTCTACCTCTGCTGTTCCTTCTGAGCAGGCTGAGTGAGACACGTGGATATACTCTATCTCTGTATTTTACCTCTGCTGTTCCTTCTGAGCAGGCTGAGTGAGGTGTAGATCAGACACGTGGATATACTCTATCTCTGTCTTTTACCTCTGCTGTTCCTTCTGAGCAGGCTGAGTGAGGTGTAGATCAGACACGTTGATATAATCTATCGCTGTCTTCTACCTCTGCTGTTCCTTCTGAGCAGGACGAGTGAGACACGTGGATATACTCTATCTCTGTATTTTACCTCTGCTGTTCCTTCTGAGCAGGCTGAGTGAGGTGTAGATCAGACACGTGGATATACTCTATCTCTGTCTTCTACCTCTGCTGTTCCTTCTGAGCAGGCTGAGTGAGGTGTAGATCAGACACGTGGATATACTCTATCTCTGTCTTCTACCTCTGCTGTTCCTTCTGAGCAGGCTGAGTGAGGTGTAGATCAGACACGTGGATATACTCTATCTCTGTCTTCTACCTCTGCTGTTCCTTATGAGCAGGCTGAGTGAGACACGTAGATATACCATATCTCTGTTTTCTACCTCTTCTGTTCCTTCTGCGCAGTCTGAGTGAGACCCGTGGATATACTTTATCTCTGTCTTCTACCTCTGCTGTTCCTTCTGAGCAGTTTGAGTGAGGTGTAGATTAGACAGGTGGATATACTCTATCTCTGTCTTCTACCTCTGCTGTTCCTTCTGAGCAGGCTGAGTGAGACACGTGGATATACTCTATCTCTGTCTTCTACCTCTGCTGTTCCTTCTGAGCAGGATGAGTGAGACACGTGGATATACTCTATATCTGTCTTCTACCTCTGCTGTTCCTTCTGAGCAGGCTGAGTGAGACACGTGGATATACTCTATCTCTGACTTCTACCTCTGCTGTTCCTTCTGAGCAGGCTGAGTGAGGTGTAGATCAGACACGTGGATATACTCTATCTCTGTCTTCTACCTCTGCTGTTCCTTCTGAGCAGGCTGAGTGAAGTGTAGATCAGACACGTGGATATACTCTATCTCTGTCTTCTACCTCTGCTGTTCCTTCTGAGCAGGCTGAGTGAGGTGTAGATCAGACACGTGGATATACTCTATCTCTGTCTTCTACCTCTGTTGCTCCTTCTGAGCAGGCTGAGTGAGGTGTATATCAGACACGTGGATATACTCTATCTCTGTCTTCTACCTCTGCTCTTTCTTCTGAGCAGGCTGAGTGAGACACGTGGATAAACTCTATCTCTGTCTTCTACCTCTGCTGCTCCTTCTGAGCAGGCTGAGTGAGGTGTATATCAGACACGTGGATATACTCTATCTCTGTCTTCTACCTCTGCTCTTCCTTCTGAGCAGGCTGAGTAAGGTGTGGTTCAAACACGTGGATATACTCTATCTCTGTCTTCTACCTCTGCTGTTCCTTCTGAGCAGGTTGAGTGAGACACGTGGATAAACTCTATCTCTGTCTTCTACCTCTCCTGTTCATTCTGAGCAGGCTGAGTGAGGTGTAGATCAGACACGTGGATATAATCTATCTCTGTCTTCTACCTCTGCTGTTCCTTCTGAGCAGGCTGAGTGAGGTGTAGATCAGACACGTGGATATAGTCTATCTCTGTCTTCTATCTCTGCTGTTCCTTCTGAGGTGTAGATCAGACACGTGGATATACTCTATCTCTGTCTTCTACTTCTGCTGTTCCTTCTGAGCAGGATGAGTGAGACACGTGGATATACTATATATCTGTCTTCTACCTCTGCTGTTCCTTCTGAGCAGGCTGAGTGAGGTGTAGATCAGACACGTGGATATACTCTATCTCTGTCTTCTACCTCTGCTGTTCCTTCTGAGCAGGCTGAGTGAGGTGTAGTTCAGACACGTGGATATACTCTATCTCTGTCTTCTACCTCTGCTGTTCCTTCTGAGCAGGCTGAGTGAGGTGTAGATCAGACACGTGGATATACTCTATCTCTGTCTTCTACCTCTGCTGTTCCTTATGAGCAGGCTGAGTGAGACACGTAGATATACCATATCTCTGTTTTCTACCTCTGCTGTTCCTTCTGCGCAGTCTGAGTGAGACACGTGGATATACTTTATCTCTGTCTTCTACCTCTGCTGTTCCTTCTGAGCAGGTTGAGTGAGGTGTAGATCAGACAGGTGGATATACTCTATCTCTGTCTTCTACCTCTGCTGTTCCTTCTGAGCAGGCTGAGTGAGACACGTGGATATACTCTATATCTGTCTTCTACCTCTGCTGTTCCTTCTGAGCAGGCTGAGTGAGACACGTGGATATACTCTATCTCTGTCTTCTACCTCTGCTGTTCCTTCTGAGCAGGCTGAGTGAGGTGTAGATCAGACACGTGGATATACTCTATCTCTGTCTTCTACCTCTGCTGTTCCTTATGAGCAGGCTGAGTGAGACACGTAGATATACCATATCTCTGTTTTCTACCTCTGATGTTCCTTCTGCGCAGTCTGAGTGAGACCCGTGAATATACTTTATCTCTGTCTTCTACCTCTGCTGTTCCTTCTGAGCAGTTTGAGTGAGGTGTAGATTAGACAGGTGGATATACTCTATCTCTGTCTTCTACCTCTGCTGTTCCTTCTGAGCAGGCTGAGTGAGACACGTGGATATACTCTATCTCTGTCTTCTACCTCTGCTGTTCCTTCTGAGCAGGATGAGTGAGACACGTGGATATACTCTATATCTGTCTTCTACCTCTGCTGTTCCTTCTGAGCAGGCTGAGTGAGACACGTGGATATACTCTATCTCTGACTTCTACCTCTGCTGTTCCTTCTGAGCAGGCTGAGTGAGGTGTAGATCAGACACGTGGATATACTCTATCTCTGTCTTCTACCTCTGCTGTTCCTTCTGAGCAGGCTGAGTGAGGTGTAGATCAGACACGTGGATATAATCTATCTCTGTCTTCTACCTCTGCTGTTCCTTCTGAGCAGGCTGAGTGAGGTGTAGATCAGACACGTGGATATAGTCTATCTCTGTCTTCTATCTCTGCTGTTCCTTCTGAGGTGTAGATCAGACACGTGGATATACTCTATCTCTGTCTTCTACTTCTGCTGTTCCTTCTGAGCAGGATGAGTGAGACACGTGGATATACTATATATCTGTCTTCTACCTCTGCTGTTCCTTCTGAGCAGGCTGAGTGAGGTGTAGATCAGACACGTGGATATACTCTATCTCTGTCTTCTACCTCTGCTGTTCCTTCTGAGCAGGCTGAGTGAGGTGTAGTTCAGACACGTGGATATACTCTATCTCTGTCTTCTACCTCTGCTGTTCCTTCTGAGCAGGCTGAGTGAGGTGTAGATCAGACACGTGGATATACTCTATCTCTGTCTTCTACCTCTGCTGTTCCTTCTGAGCAGGCTGAGTGAGACACGTATATATACCATATCTCTGTTTTCTACCTCTGCTGTTCCTTCTGCGCAGTCTGAGTGAGACACGTGGATATACTTTATCTCTGTCTTCTACCTCTGCTGTTCCTTCTGAGCAGGTTGAGTGAGGTGTAGATCAGACAGGTGGATATACTCTATCTCTGTCTTCTACCTCTGCTGTTCCTTCTGAGCAGGCTGAGTGAGACACGTGGATATACTCTATATCTGTCTTCTACCTCTGCTGTTCTTTCTGAGCAGGCTGAGTGAGACACGTGGATATACTCTATCTCTGTCTTCTACCTCTGCTGTTCCTTCTGAGCAGGCTGAGTGAGGTGTAGATCAGACACGTGGATATACTCCATCTCTGTCTTCTACCTCTGCTGTTCCTTCTGAGCAGGCTGAGTGAGGTGTAGATCAGACACGTGGATATACTCTATCTCTGTCTTCTACCTCTGCTGTTCCTTCTGAGCAGGCTGAGTGAGACACGTGGATATACTCTATCTCTGTCTTCTACCTCTGCTGTTCCTTCTGAGCAGGCTGAGTGAGACACGTGGATATACTATATCTCTGTCTTTTACCTCTGCTGTTCCTTCTGAGCAGGCTGAGTGAGGTGTAGATCAGACACGTGGATATACTCTATCTCTGTCTTCTACCTCTGCTGTTCCTCTGAGCAGGCTCAGTGAGGTGTAGATCAGACACGTGGATATAATGTATCTGTGTCTTCTACCTCTGCTGTTCCTTCTGAGCAGGCTGAGTGAGGTGTATATCAGACACGTGGATATACTCTATCTCTGTCTTCTACTTCTGCTGTTCCTTCTGAGCAGGATGAGTGAGACACGTGGATATACTATATATCTGTCTTCTACCTCTGCTGTTCCTTCTGAGCAGGCTGAGTGAGGTGTAGATCAGACACGTGGATATACTCTATCTCTGTCTTCTACCTCTGCTGTTCCTTCTGAGCAGGCTGAGTGAGGTGTAGATCAGACACGTGGATATACTCTATCTCTGTCTTCTACCTCTGCTGTTCCTTCTGAGCAGGCTGAGTGAGACACGTGGATATACTCTATCTCTGTATTTTACCTCTGCTGTTCCTTCTGAGCAGGCTGAGTGAGATGTAGATCAGACACGTGGATATACTATATCTCTGTCTTCTACCTCTGCTGTTCCTTCTGAGCAGGCTGAGTGAGGTGTAGATCAGACACGTGGATATAATCTATCTCTGTCTTCTACCTCTGCTGTTCCTTCTGAGTAGGCTGAGTGAGGTGTAGATCAGACACGTGGATATACTCTATCTCTGTCTTCTACCTCTGCTGTTCCTTCTGAGCAGGATGAGTTAGATACGTGGATATACTATCTATCTGTCTTCTACCTCTGCTGTTCCTTCTGAGCAGGCTGAGTGAGGTGTAGAACAGACACGTGGATATACTCTATCTCTGTCTTCTACCTCTGCTGTTCCTTCTGAGCAGGCTGAGTGAGGTGTAGATCAGACACGTGGATATACTCTATATCTGTCTTCTACCTCTGCTGTTCCTTCTGAGCAGGCTGAGTGAGACACGTGGATATACTCTATCTCTGACTTCTACCTCTGCTGTTCCTTCTGAGCAGGCTGAGTGAGGTGTAGATCAGACACGTGGATATACTCTATCTCTGTCTTCTACCTCTGCTGTTCCTTCTGAGCAGGCTGAGTGAGGTGTAGATCAGACACGTGGATATAATCTATCTCTGTCTTCTACCTCTGCTGTTCCTTCTGAGCAGGCTGAGTGAGGTGTAGATCAGACACGTGGATATAGTCTATCTCTGTCTTCTATCTCTGCTGTTCCTTCTGAGGTGTAGATCAGACACGTGGATATACTCTATCTCTGTCTTCTACTTCTGCTGTTCCTTCTGAGCAGGATGAGTGAGACACGTGGATATACTATATATCTGTCTTCTACCTCTGCTGTTCCTTCTGAGCAGGCTGAGTGAGGTGTAGATCAGACACGTGGATATACTCTATCTCTGTCTTCTACCTCTGCTGTTCCTTCTGAGCAGGCTGAGTGAGGTGTAGTTCAGACACGTGGATATACTCTATCTCTGTCTTCTACCTCTGCTGTTCCTTCTGAGCAGGCTGAGTGAGGTGTAGATCAGACACGTGGATATACTCTATCTCTGTCTTCTACCTCTGCTGTTCCTTCTGAGCAGGCTGAGTGAGACACGTATATATACCATATCTCTGTTTTCTACCTCTGCTGTTCCTTCTGCGCAGTCTGAGTGAGACACGTGGATATACTTTATCTCTGTCTTCTACCTCTGCTGTTCCTTCTGAGCAGGTTGAGTGAGGTGTAGATCAGACAGGTGGATATACTCTATCTCTGTCTTCTACCTCTGCTGTTCCTTCTGAGCAGGCTGAGTGAGACACGTGGATATACTCTATATCTGTCTTCTACCTCTGCTGTTCTTTCTGAGCAGGCTGAGTGAGACACGTGGATATACTCTATCTCTGTCTTCTACCTCTGCTGTTCCTTCTGAGCAGGCTGAGTGAGGTGTAGATCAGACACGTGGATATACTCCATCTCTGTCTTCTACCTCTGCTGTTCCTTCTGAGCAGGCTGAGTGAGGTGTAGATCAGACACGTGGATATACTCTATCTCTGTCTTCTACCTCTGCTGTTCCTTCTGAGCAGGCTGAGTGAGACACGTGGATATACTCTATCTCTGTCTTCTACCTCTGCTGTTCCTTCTGAGCAGGCTGAGTGAGACACGTGGATATACTATATCTCTGTCTTTTACCTCTGCTGTTCCTTCTGAGCAGGCTGAGTGAGGTGTAGATCAGACACGTGGATATACTCTATCTCTGTCTTCTACCTCTGCTGTTCCTCTGAGCAGGCTCAGTGAGGTGTAGATCAGACACGTGGATATAATGTATCTGTGTCTTCTACCTCTGCTGTTCCTTCTGAGCAGGCTGAGTGAGGTGTATATCAGACACGTGGATATACTCTATCTCTGTCTTCTACTTCTGCTGTTCCTTCTGAGCAGGATGAGTGAGACACGTGGATATACTATATATCTGTCTTCTACCTCTGCTGTTCCTTCTGAGCAGGCTGAGTGAGGTGTAGATCAGACACGTGGATATACTCTATCTCTGTCTTCTACCTCTGCTGTTCCTTCTGAGCAGGCTGAGTGAGGTGTAGATCAGACACGTGGATATACTCTATCTCTGTCTTCTACCTCTGCTGTTCCTTCTGAGCAGGCTGAGTGAGACACGTGGATATACTCTATCTCTGTATTTTACCTCTGCTGTTCCTTCTGAGCAGGCTGAGTGAGATGTAGATCAGACACGTGGATATACTATATCTCTGTCTTCTACCTCTGCTGTTCCTTCTGAGCAGGCTGAGTGAGGTGTAGATCAGACACGTGGATATAATCTATCTCTGTCTTCTACCTCTGCTGTTCCTTCTGAGTAGGCTGAGTGAGGTGTAGATCAGACACGTGGATATACTCTATCTCTGTCTTCTACCTCTGCTGTTCCTTCTGAGCAGGATGAGTTAGATACGTGGATATACTATCTATCTGTCTTCTACCTCTGCTGTTCCTTCTGAGCAGGCTGAGTGAGGTGTAGAACAGACACGTGGATATACTCTATCTCTGTCTTCTACCTCTGCTGTTCCTTCTGAGCAGGCTGAGTGAGGTGTAGATCAGACACGTGGATATACTCTATCTCTGTCTTCTACCTCTGCTGTTCCTTATGAGCAGGCTGAGTGAGACACGTAGATATACCATATCTCTGTTTTCTACCTCTGCTGTTCCTTCTGCGCAGTCTGAGTGAGACACGTGGATAGACTTTATCTCTGTCTTCTACCTCTGCTGTTCCTTCTGAGCAGGATGAGTGAGACACGGGGATATACTATATATCTGTCTTCTACCTCTGCTGTTCCTTTCTGAGAAGGCTGAGTGAGGTGTAGATCAGACACGTGGATATACTCTATCTCTGTCTTCTACCTCTGCTGTTCCTTCTGAGCAGGCTGAGTGAGACACGGGGATATACTATATATCTGTCTTCTACCTCTGCTGTTTCTTTCTGAGAAGGCTGAGTGAGGTGTAGATCAGACACGTGGATATACTCTATCTCTGTCTTCTACCTTTGCTGTTCCTTCTGAGCAGGCTGAGTGAGGTGTAGATCAGACACGTGGATATACTCTATCTCTGTCTTCTACCTTTGCTGTTCCTTCTGAGCAGGCTGAGTGAGGTGTATATCAGACACGTGGATATACTCTATCTCTGTCTTCTACCTCTGCTCTTCCTTCTGAGCAGGCTGAGTGAGGTGTGGTTCAAACACGTGGATATACTCTATCTCTGTCTTCTACCTCTGCTGTTCCTTCTGAGCAGGTTGAGTGAGACACGTGGATAAACTCTATCTCTGTCTTCTACCTCTGCTGTTCCTTCTGAGCAGGCTGAGTGAGGTGTAGATCAGACACGTGGATATACTCTATCTCTGTCTTATATCTCTGCTGTTCCTTCTAAGCAGGCTGAGTGAGACATGTGGATAGACTTTATCTCTGTCTTCTACCTCTGCTGTTCCTTCTGAGCAGGATGAGTGAGACACGGGGATATACTATATATCTGTCTTCTACCTCTGCTGTTCCTTTCTGAGAAGGCTGAGTGAGGTGTAGATCAGACACGTGGATATACTCTATCTCTGTCTTCTACCTTTGCTGTTCCTTCTGAGCAGGCTGAGTGAGGTGTAGATCAGACACGTGGATATACTCTATCTCTGTCTTCTACCTCTGCTGTTCCTTCTGAGCAGGCTGAGTGAAGTGTAGATCAGACACGTGCATATACTCTATCTCTGTCTTCTACCTCTGCTGTTCCTTCTGAGCAGGCTGAGTGAGGTGTAGATCAGACACGTGGATATACTCTATCTCTGTCTTCTACCTCTGTTGCTCCTTCTGAGCAGGCTGAGTGAGGTGTATATCAGACACGTGGATATACTCTATCTCTGTCTTCTACCTCTGCTCTTCCTTCTGAGCAGGCTGAGTGAGGTGTGGTTCAAACACGTGGATATACTCTATCTCTATCTTCTACCTCTGCTGTTCCTTCTGAGCAGGTTGAGTGAGACACGTGGATAAACTCCATCTCTGTCTTCTACCTCTGCTGCTCCTTCTGAGCAGGCAGAGTGAGGTGTATATCAGACACGTGGATATACTCTATCTCTGTCTTCTACCTCTGCTCTTCCTTCTGAGCAGGCTGAGTGAGGTGTGGTTCAAACACGTGGATATACTCTATCTCTGTCTTCTACCTCTGCTGTTCCTTCTGAGCAGGTTGAGTGAGACACGTGGATAAACTCTATCTCTGTCTTCTACCTCTGCTGTTCCTTCTGAGCAGGCTGAGTGAGGTGTAGATCAGACACGTGGATATACTCTATCTCTGTCTTCTATCTCTGCTGTTCCTTCTAAGCAGGCTGAGTGAGACACGTGGATATACTATATCTATGTCTTCTACCTCTGCTGTTTCTTCTGAGCAGGCTGAGTGAGGTGTAGATCAGACACGTGGATATACTCTATCTCTGTCTTCTATCTCTGCTGTTCCTTCTGAGCAGGCTGAGTGAGGTGTAGATCAGACAAGTGGATATACTCTATCTCTGTCTTCTACCTCTGCTGTTCCTTCTGAGCAGGCTGAGTGAGACACGTGGATATACTCTATCTCTGTCTTCTACCTCTGCTGTTCCTTCTGAGCAGGATGAGTGAGACACGGGGATATACTATATATCTGTCTTCTACCTCTGCTGTTCCTTTCTGAGAAGGCTGAGTGAGGTGTAGATCAGACACGTGGATATACTCTATCTCTGTCTTCTACCTTTGCTGTTCCTTCTGAGCAGGCTGAGTGAGGTGTAGATCAGACACGTGGATATACTCTATCTTTGTCTTCTACCTCTGCTGTTCCTTCTGAGCAGGCTGAGTGAGGTGTAGATCAGACACGTGGATATACTCTATCTCTGTCTTCTACCTCTGTTGCTCCTTCTGAGCAGGCTGAGTGAGGTGTATATCAGACACGTGGATATACTCTATCTCTGTCTTCTACCTCTGCTCTTCCTTCTGAGCAGGCTGAGTGAGGTGTGGTTCAAACACGTGGATATACTCTATCTCTGTCTTCTACCTCTGTTGTTCCTTCTGAGCAGGTTGAGTGAGACACGTGGATAAACTCCATCTCTGTCTTCTACCTCTGCTGCTCCTTCTGAGCAGGCAGAGTGAGGTGTATATCAGACACGTGGATATACTCTATCTCTGTCTTCTACCTCTGCTCTTCCTTCTGAGCAGGCTGAGTGAGGTGTGGTTCAAACACGTGGATATACTCTATCTCTGTCTTCTACCTCTGCTGTTCCTTCTGAGCAGGTTGAGTGAGACACGTGGATAAACTCTATCTCTGTCTTCTACCTCTGCTGTTCCTTCTGAGCAGGCTGAGTGAGGTGTAGATCAGACACGTGGATATACTCTATCTCTGTCTTCTATCTCTGCTGTTCCTTCTAAGCAGGCTGAGTGAGACACGTGGATATACTCTATCTCTGTCTTCTACCTCTGCTGTTCCTTCTGAGCAGGCTGAGTGAGACACGTAGATATACTCTATATCTGTCTTCTACCTCTGCTGTTCCTTCTGAGCAGGCTGAGTGAGGTGTAGATCAGACACGTGCATATACTCTATCTCTGTCTTCTACCTCTGCTGTTCCTTCTGAGCAGGCTGAGTGAGGTGTAGATCAGACACGTGGATATACGCTATCTCTGTCTTCTACCTCTGCTGTTCCTTCTGAGCAGGCTGAGTGAGGTGTAGATCAGACACGTGGATATACTCTATCTCTGTCTTCTACCTCTGCTGTTCCTTATGAGCAGGCTGAGTGAGACACGTAGATATACCATATCTCTGTTTTCTACCTCTGCTGTTCCTTCTGCGCAGTCTGAGTGAGACACGTGGATATACTTTATCTCTGTCTTCTACCTCTGCTGTTCCTTCTGAGCAGGTTGAGTGAGGTGTAGATCAGACAGGTGGATATACTCTATCTCTGTCTTCTACCTCTGCTGTTCCTTCTGAGCAGGCTGAGTGAGACACGTGGATATACTCTATATCTGTCTTCTACCTCTGCTGTTCCTTCTGAGCAGGCTGAGTGAGACACGTGGATATACTCTATCTCTGTCTTCTACCTCTGCTGTTCCTTCTGAGCAGGCTGAGTGAGGTGTAGATCAGACACGTGGATATACTCCATCTCTGTCTTCTACCTCTGCTGTTCCTTCTGAGCAGGCTGAGTGAGGTGTAGATCAGACAGGTGGATATACTCTATCTCTGTCTTCTACCTCTGCTGTTCCTTCTGAGCAGGCTGAGTGAGACACGTGGATATACTCTATCTCTGTCTTCTACCTCTGCTGTTCCTTCTGAGCAGGCTGAGTGAGACACGTGGATATAATATATCTCTGTCTGTTACCTCTGCTGTTCCTTCTGAGCAGGCTGAGTGAGGTGTAGATCAGACACGTGGATATACTCTATCTCTGTCTTCTACCTCTGCTGTTCCTCTGAGCAGGCTCAGTGAGGTGTAGATCAGACACGTGGATATAATGTATCTGTGTCTTCTACCTCTGCTGTTCCTTCTGAGCAGGCTGAGTGAGGTGTATATCAGACACGTGGATATACTCTATCTCTGTCTTCTACTTGTGCTGTTCCTTCTGAGAAGGATGAGTGAGACACGTGGATATACTATATATCTGTCTTCTACCTCTGCTGTTCCTTCTGAGCAGGCTGAGTGAGGTGTAGATCAGACACGTGGATATACTCTATCTCTGTCTTCTACCTCTGCTGTTCCTTCTGAGCAGGCTGAGTGAGATGTAGATCAGACACGTGGATATACTCTATCTCTGTCTTCTACCTCTGCTGTTCCTTCTGAGCAGGCTGAGTGAGGTGTAGATCAGACACGTGGATATAATCTATCTCTGTCTTCTACCTCTGCTGTTCCTTCTGAGCAGGCTGAGTGAGGTGTAGATCAGACACGTGGATATACTCTATCTCTGTCTTCTACCTCTGCTGTTCCTTCTGAGCAGGATGAGTTAGATACGTGGATATACTATCTATCTGTCTTCTACCTCTGCTGTTCCTTCTGAGCAGGCTGAGTGAGGTGTAGATCAGACACGTGGATATACTCTATCTCTGTCTTCTACCTCTGCTGTTCCTTCTGAGCAGGCTGAGTGAGGTGTAGATCAGACACGTGGATATACTCTATCTCTGTCTTCTACCTCTGCTGTTCCTTATGAGCAGGCTGAGTGAGACACGTAGATATACCATATCTCTGTTTTCTACCTCTGCTGTTCCTTCTGCGCAGTCTGAGTGAGACACGTGGATATACTTTATCTCTGTCTTCTACCTCTGCTGTTCCCTCTGAGCAGGATGAGTGAGACACGTGGATATACTATATATCTGTCTTCTACCTCTGCTGTTCCTTTCTGAGAAGGTGGAGTGAGGTGTAGATCAGACACGTGGATATACTCTATCTCTGTCTTCTACCTTTGCTGTTCCTTCTGAGCAGGCTGAGTGAGGTGTAGATCAGACACGTGGATATACTCTATCTCTGTCTTCTACCTCTGCTGTTCCTTCTGAGCAGGCTGAGTGAAGTGTAGATCAGACACGTGGATATACTCTATCTCTGTCTTCTACCTCTGCTGTTCCTTCTGAGCAGGCTGAGTGAGGTGTAGATCAGACACGTGGATATACTCTATCTCTGTCTTCTACCTCTGTTGCTCCTTCTGAGCAGGCTGAGTGAGGTGTATATCAGACACGTGGATATACTCTATCTCTGTCTTCTACCTCTGCTCTTCCTTCTGAGCAGGCTGAGTGAGGTGTGGTTCAAACACGTGGATATACTCTATCTCTGTCTTCTACCTCTGCTGTTCCTTCTGAGCAGGTTGAGTGAGACACGTGGATAAACTCCATCTCTGTCTTCTACCTCTGCTGCTCCTTCTGAGCAGGCAGAGTGAGGTGTATATCAGACACGTGGATATACTCTATCTCTGTCTTCTACCTCTGCTCTTCCTTCTGAGCAGGCTGAGTGAGGTGTGGTTCAAACACGTGGATATACTCTATCTCTGTCTTCTACCTCTGCTGTTCCTTCTGAGCAGGTTGAGTGAGACACGTGGATAAACTCTATCTCTGTCTTCTACCTCTGCTGTTCCTTCTGAGCAGGCTGAGTGAGGTGTAGATCAGACACGTGGATATACTCTATCTCTGTCTTCTATCTCTGCTGTTCCTTCTAAGCAGGCTGAGTGAGACACGTGGATATACTATATCTATGTCTTCTACCTCTGCTGTTTCTTCTGAGCAGGCTGAGTGAGGTGTAGATCAGACACGTGGATATACTCTATCTCTGTCTTCTATCTCTGCTGTTCCTTCTGAGCAGGCTGAGTGAGGTGTAGATCAGACAAGTGGATATACTCTATCTCTGTCTTCTACCTCTGCTGTTCCTTCTGAGCAGGCTGAGTGAGACACGTAGATATACTCTATATCTGTCTTCTACCTCTGCTGTTCCTTCTGAGCAGGCTGAGTGAGACACGTGGATATACTATATTTTTTTCTTCTACCTCTGCTGTTCCTTCTGAGCAGGCTGAGTGAGGTGTAGTTCAGACACGTGGATATACTCTATCTCTGTCTTCTACCTCTTCTGTTCCTTCTGAGCAGGCTGAGTGAGGTGTAGATCAGACACGTGGATATACTCTATCTCTGTCTTCTACCTCTGCTGTTCCTTCTGAGGAGGCTGAGTGAGGTGTAGATCAGACACGTGGATATACTCTATCTCTGTCTTTTACCTCTGCTGTTCCTTCTGAGCAGGCTGAGTGAGGTGTAGATCAGACACGTTGATATAATCTATCTCTGTCTTCTACCTCTGCTGTTCCTTCTGAGCAGGCTGAGTGAGACACGTGGATATACTCTATCTCTGTATTTTACCTCTGCTGTTCCTTCTGACAAGGCTGAGTGAGGTGTAGATCAGACACGTGGATATACTCTATCTCTGTCTTCTACCTCTGCTGTTCCTTCTGAGCAGGCTGAGTGAGGTGTAGATCAGACACGTGGATATAATCTATCTCTGTCTTCTACCTCTGCTGTTCCTTGTGAGCAGGCTGAGTGAGGTGTAGATCAGACACGTGGATATACTCTATCTCTGTCTTCTATCTCTGCTGTTCCTTCTGAGGTGTAGATCAGACACGTGGATATACTCTATCTCTGTCTTCTACCTCTGCTGTTCCTTCTGAGCAGGCTGAGTGAGACACGTAGATATACTCTATATCTGTCTTCTACCTCTGCTGTTCCTTCTGAGCAGGCTGAGTGAGACACGTGGATATACTATATTTTTTTCTTCTACCTCTGCTGTTCCTTCTGAGCAGGCTGAGTGAGGTGTAGTTCAGACACGTGGATATACTCTATTTCTGTCTTCTACCTCTTCTGTTCCTTCTGAGCAGGCTGAGTGAGGTGTAGATCAGACACGTGGATATACTCTATCTCTGTCTTCTACCTCTGCTGTTCCTTCTGAGCAGGCTGAGTGAGGTGTAGATCAGACACGTGGCTATACTCTATCTCTGTCTTTTACCTCTGCTGTTCCTTCTGAGCAGGCTGAGTGAGGTGTAGATCAGACACGTTGATATAATCTATCTCTGTCTTCTACCTCTGCTGTTCCTTCTGAGCAGGCTGAGTGAGACACGTGGATATACTCTATCTCTGTATTTTACCTCTGCTGTTCCTTCTGACCAGGCTGAGTGAGGTGTAGATCAGACACGTGGATATACTCTATCTCTGTCTTCTACCTCTGCTGTTCCTTCTGAGCAGGCTGAGTGAGGTGTAGATCAGACACGTGGATATAATCTATCTCTGTCTTCTACCTCTGCTGTTCCTTGTGAGCAGGCTGAGTGAGGTGTAGATCAGACACGTGGATATACTCTATCTCTGTCTTCTATCTCTGCTGTTCCTTCTGAGGTGTAGATCAGACACGTGGATATACTCTATCTCTGTCTTCTACTTCTGCTGTTCCTTCTGAGCAGGATGAGTGAGACACGTGGATATACTATATATCTGTCTTCTACCTCTGCTGTTCCTTCTGAGCATGCTGAGTGAGGTGTAGATCAGACACGTGGATATACTCTATCTCTGTCTTCTACCTCTGCTGTTCCTTCTGAGCAGGCTGAGTGAGGTGTAGATCAGACACGTGGATATACTCTATCTCTGTCTTCTACCTCTTCTGTTCCTTCTGAGCAGGCTGAGTGAGGTGTAGATCAGACACGTGGATATACTCTATCTCTGTCTTCTACCTCTGCTGTTCCTTATGAGCAGGCTGAGTGAGACACGTAGATATACAATATCTCTGTTTTCTACCTCTGCTGTTCCTTCTGCGCAGTCTGAGTGAGACACGTGGATATACTTTATCTCTGTCTTCTACCTCTGCTGTTCCTTCTGAGCAGGTTGAGTGAGGTGTAGATCAGACAGGTGGATATACCCTATCTCTGTCTTTTACCTCTGATGTTCCTTCTGAGCAGGATGAGTGAGACACGTGGATATACTCTATATCTGTCTTCTACCTCTGCTGTTCCTTCTGAGCAGGCTGAGTGAGACACGTGGATATACTCTATCTCTGTCTTCTACCTCTGCTGCTCCTTCTGAGCAGGCTGAATGAGGTGTATATCAGACACGTGGATATACTCCATCTCTGTCTTCTACCTCTGCTGTTCTTTCTGAGCAGGCTGAGTGAGGTGTAGATCAGACAGACACGTGGATATACTCTATCTCTGTCTTCTACCTCTGCTGTTCCTTCTGAGCAGGCTGAGTGAGACACGTGGATATACTCTATCTCTGTCTTCTACCTCTGCTGTTCCTTCTGAGCAGGCTGAGTGAGACACGTGGATATACTATATCTCTGTCTTTTACCTCTGCTGTTGCTTCTGAGCAGGCTGAGTGAGGTGTAGATCAGACACGTGGATATACTCTATCTCTGTCTTCTACCTCTGCTGTTCCTCTGAGCAGGCTGAGTGAGGTGTAGATCAGACACGTGGATATAATTTATCTGTGTCTTCTACCTCTGCTGTTCCTTCTGAGCAGGCTGCGTGAGGTGTATATCAGACACGTGGATATACTCTATCTCTGTCTTCTACTTCTGCTGTTCCTTCTGACCAGGATGAGTGAGACACGTGGATATACTATATATCTGTCTTCTACCTCGGCTGTTCCTTCTGAGCAGGCTGAGTGAGGTGTAGATCAGACACGTGGATATACTCTATCTCTGTCTTCTACCTCTGCTGTTCCTTCTGAGCAGGCTGAGTGAGGTGTAGATCAGACACGTGGATATACTCTATCTCTGTCTTCTACCTCTGCTGTTCCTTCTGAGCAGGCTGAGTGAGACACGTGAATATACTCTATCTCTGTATTTTACCTCTGCTGTTCCTTCTGAGCAGGCTGAATGAGATGTAGATCAGACACGTGGATATACTCTATCTCTGTCTTCTACCTCTGCTGTTCCTTCTGAGCAGGCTGAGTGAGGTGTAGATCAGACACGTGGATATAATCTATCTCTGTCTTCTACCTGTGCTGTTCCTTCTGAGCAGGCTGAGTGAGGTGTAGATCAGACACGTGGATATACTCTATCTCTGTCTTCTACCTCTGCTGTTCCTTCTGAGCAGGATGAGTGAGACACGTGGATATACTATATATCTGTCTTCTACCTCTGCTGTTCCTTTCTGAGAAGGCTGAGTGAGGTGTAGATCAGACACGTGGATATACTCTATCTCTGTCTTCTACCTCTGCTGTTCCTTCTGAGCAGGCTGAGTGAGGTGTAGATCAGACACGTGGATATACTCTATCTCTGTCTTCTACCTCTGCTGTTCCTTCTGAGCAGGCTGAGTGAAGTGTAGATCAGACACGTGGATATACTCTATCTCTGTCTTCTACCTCTGCTGTTCATTCTGAGCAGGCTGAGTGAGGTGTAGATCAGACACGTGGATATACTCTATCTCTGTCTTCTACCTCTGCTGTTCCTTCTGAGCAGGCTGAGTGAGACACGTGGATATACTCTATCTCTGTCTTCTACCTCTGCTGTTCCTTCTGAGCAGGCTGAGTGAGACACGTGGATATAATATATCTCTGTCTGTTACCTCTGCTGTTCCTTCTGAGCAGGCTGAGTGAGGTGTAGATCAGACACGTGGATATACTCTATCTCTGTCTTCTACCTCTGCTGTTCCTCTGAGCAGGCTCAGTGAGGTGTAGATCAGACACGTGGATATAATGTATCTGTGTCTTCTACCTCTGCTGTTCCTTCTGAGCAGGCTGAGTGAGGTGTATATCAGACACGTGGATATACTCTATCTCTGTCTTCTACTTGTGCTGTTCCTTCTGAGAAGGATGAGTGAGACACGTGGATATACTATATATCTGTCTTCTACCTCTGCTGTTCCTTCTGAGCAGGCTGAGTGAGGTGTAGATCAGACACGTGGATATACTCTATCTCTGTCTTCTACCTCTGCTGTTCCTTCTGAGCAGGCTGAGTGAGATGTAGATCAGACACGTGGATATACTCTATCTCTGTCTTCTACCTCTGCTGTTCCTTCTGAGCAGGCTGAGTGAGGTGTAGATCAGACACGTGGATATAATCTATCTCTGTCTTCTACCTCTGCTGTTCCTTCTGAGCAGGCTGAGTGAGGTGTAGATCAGACACGTGGATATACTCTATCTCTGTCTTCTACCTCTGCTGTTCCTTCTGAGCAGGATGAGTTAGATACGTGGATATACTATCTATCTGTCTTCTACCTCTGCTGTTCCTTCTGAGCAGGCTGAGTGAGGTGTAGATCAGACACGTGGATATACTCTATCTCTGTCTTCTACCTCTGCTGTTCCTTCTGAGCAGGCTGAGTGAGGTGTAGATCAGACACGTGGATATACTCTATCTCTGTCTTCTACCTCTGCTGTTCCTTATGAGCAGGCTGAGTGAGACACGTAGATATACCATATCTCTGTTTTCTACCTCTGCTGTTCCTTCTGCGCAGTCTGAGTGAGACACGTGGATATACTTTATCTCTGTCTTCTACCTCTGCTGTTCCTTCTGAGCAGGATGAGTGAGACACGTGGATATACTATATATCTGTCTTCTACCTCTGCTGTTCCTTTCTGAGAAGGCGGAGTGAGGTGTAGATCAGACACGTGGATATACTCTATCTCTGTCTTCTACCTTTGCTGTTCCTTCTGAGCAGGCTGAGTGAGGTGTAGATCAGACACGTGGATATACTCTATCTCTGTCTTCTACCTCTGCTGTTCCTTCTGAGCAGGCTGAGTGAAGTGTAGATCAGACACGTGGATATACTCTATCTCTGTCTTCTACCTCTGCTGTTCCTTCTGAGCAGGCTGAGTGAGGTGTAGATCAGACACGTGGATATACTCTATCTCTGTCTTCTACCTCTGTTGCTCCTTCTGAGCAGGCTGAGTGAGGTGTATATCAGACACGTGGATATACTCTATCTCTGTCTTCTACCTCTGCTCTTCCTTCTGAGCAGGCTGAGTGAGGTGTGGTTCAAACACGTGGATATACTCTATCTCTGTCTTCTACCTCTGCTGTTCCTTCTGAGCAGGTTGAGTGAGACACGTGGATAAACTCCATCTCTGTCTTCTACCTCTGCTGCTCCTTCTGAGCAGGCAGAGTGAGGTGTATATCAGACACGTGGATATACTCTATCTCTGTCTTCTACCTCTGCTCTTCCTTCTGAGCAGGCTGAGTGAGGTGTGGTTCAAACACGTGGATATACTCTATCTCTGTCTTCTACCTCTGCTGTTGCTTCTGAGCAGGCTGAGTGAGGTGTAGATCAGACACGTGGATATACTCTATCTCTGTCTTCTACCTCTGCTGTTCCTCTGAGCAGGCTGAGTGAGGTGTAGATCAGACACGTGGATATAATTTATCTGTGTCTTCTACCTCTGCTGTTCCTTCTGAGCAGGCTGCGTGAGGTGTATATCAGACACGTGGATATACTCTATCTCTGTCTTCTACTTCTGCTGTTCCTTCTGAGCAGGATGAGTGAGACACGTGGATATACTATATATCTGTCTTCTACCTCGGCTGTTCCTTCTGAGCAGGCTGAGTGAGGTGTAGATCAGACACTTGGATATACTCTATCTCTGTCTTCTACCTCTGCTGTTCCTTCTGAGCAGGCTGAGTGAGGTGTAGATCAGACACGTGGATATACTCTATCTCTGTCTTCTACCTCTGCTGTTCCTTCTGAGCAGGCTGAGTGAGACACGTGGATATACTCTATCTCTGTATTTTACCTCTGCTGTTCCTTCTGAGCAGGCTGAATGAGATGTAGATCAGACACGTGGATATACTCTATCTCTGTCTTCTACCTCTGCTGTTCCTTCTGAGCAGGCTGAGTGAGGTGTAGATCAGACACGTGGATATAATCTATCTCTGTCTTCTACCTGTGCTGTTCCTTCTGAGCAGGCTGAGTGAGGTGTAGATCAGACACGTGGATATACTCTATCTCTGTCTTCTACCTCTGCTGTTCCTTCTGAGCAGGATGAGTGAGACACGTGGATATACTATATATCTGTCTTCTACCTCTGCTGTTCCTTTCTGAGAAGGCTGAGTGAGGTGTAGATCAGACACGTGGATATACTCTATCTCTGTCTTCTACCTCTGCTGTTCCTTCTGAGCAGGCTGAGTGAGGTGTAGATCAGACACGTGGATATACTCTATCTCTGTCTTCTACCTCTGCTGTTCCTTCTGAGCAGGCTGAGTGAAGTGTAGATCAGACACGTGGATATACTCTATCTCTGTCTTCTACCTCTGCTGTTCATTCTGAGCAGGCTGAGTGAGGTGTAGATTAGACACGTGGATATACTCTATCTCTGTCTTCTACCTCTGCTGTTCCTTCTGAGCAGGCTGAGTGAGACACGTGGATATACTCTATCTCTGTCTTCTACCTCTGCTGTTCCTTCTGAGCAGGCTGAGTGAGACACGTGGATATAATATATCTCTGTCTGTTACCTCTGCTGTTCCTTCTGAGCAGGCTGAGTGAGGTGTAGATCAGACACGTGGATATACTCTATCTCTGTCTTCTACCTCTGCTGTTCCTCTGAGCAGGCTCAGTGAGGTGTAGATCAGACACGTGGATATAATGTATCTGTGTCTTCTACCTCTGCTGTTCCTTCTGAGCAGGCTGAGTGAGGTGTATATCAGACACGTGGATATACTCTATCTCTGTCTTCTACTTGTGCTGTTCCTTCTGAGAAGGATGAGTGAGACACGTGGATATACTATATATCTGTCTTCTACCTCTGCTGTTCCTTCTGAGCAGGCTGAGTGAGGTGTAGATCAGACACGTGGATATACTCTATCTCTGTCTTCTACCTCTGCTGTTCCTTCTGAGCAGGCTGAGTGAGATGTAGATCAGACACGTGGATATACTCTATCTCTGTCTTCTACCTCTGCTGTTCCTTCTGAGCAGGCTGAGTGAGGTGTAGATCAGACACGTGGATATAATCTATCTCTGTCTTCTACCTCTGCTGTTCCTTCTGAGCAGGCTGAGTGAGGTGTAGATCAGACACGTGGATATACTCTATCTCTGTCTTCTACCTCTGCTGTTCCTTCTGAGCAGGATGAGTTAGATACGTGGATATACTATCTATCTGTCTTCTACCTCTGCTGTTCCTTCTGAGCAGGCTGAGTGAGGTGTAGATCAGACACGTGGATATACTCTATCTCTGTCTTCTACCTCTGCTGTTCCTTCTGAGCAGGCTGAGTGAGGTGTAGATCAGACACGTGGATATACTCTATCTCTGTCTTCTACCTCTGCTGTTCCTTATGAGCAGGCTGAGTGAGACACGTAGATATACCATATCTCTGTTTTCTACCTCTGCTGTTCCTTCTGCGCAGTCTGAGTGAGACACGTGGATATACTTTATCTCTGTCTTCTACCTCTGCTGTTCCTTCTGAGCAGGATGAGTGAGACACGTGGATATACTATATATCTGTCTTCTACCTCTGCTGTTCCTTTCTGAGAAGGCGGAGTGAGGTGTAGATCAGACACGTGGATATACTCTATCTCTGTCTTCTACCTTTGCTGTTCCTTCTGAGCAGGCTGAGTGAGGTGTAGATCAGACACGTGGATATACTCTATCTCTGTCTTCTACCTCTGCTGTTCCTTCTGAGCAGGCTGAGTGAAGTGTAGATCAGACACGTGGATATACTCTATCTCTGTCTTCTACCTCTGCTGTTCCTTCTGAGCAGGCTGAGTGAGGTGTAGATCAGACACGTGGATATACTCTATCTCTGTCTTCTACCTCTGTTGCTCCTTCTGAGCAGGCTGAGTGAGGTGTATATCAGACACGTGGATATACTCTATCTCTGTCTTCTACCTCTGCTCTTCCTTCTGAGCAGGCTGAGTGAGGTGTGGTTCAAACACGTGGATATACTCTATCTCTGTCTTCTACCTCTGCTGTTCCTTCTGAGCAGGTTGAGTGAGACACGTGGATAAACTCCATCTCTGTCTTCTACCTCTGCTGCTCCTTCTGAGCAGGCAGAGTGAGGTGTATATCAGACACGTGGATATACTCTATCTCTGTCTTCTACCTCTGCTCTTTCTTCTGAGCAGGCTGAGTGAGGTGTGGTTCAAACACGTGGATATACTCTATCTCTGTCTTCTACCTCTGCTGTTCCTTCTGAGCAGGTTGAGTGAGACACGTGGATAAACTCTATCTCTGTCTTCTACCTCTGCTGTTCCTTCTGAGCAGGCTGAGTGAGGTGTAGATCAGACACGTGGATATACTCTATCTCTGTCTTCTATCTCTGCTGTTCCTTCTAAGCAGGCTGAGTGAGACACGTGGATATACTATATCTATGTCTTCTACCTCTGCTGTTTCTTCTGAGCAGGCTGAGTGAGGTGTAGATCAGACACGTGGATATACTCTATCTCTGTCTTCTATCTCTGCTGTTCCTTCTGAGCAGGCTGAGTGAGGTGTAGATCAGACAAGTGGATATACTCTATCTCTGTCTTCTACCTCTGCTGTTCCTTCTGAGCAGGCTGAGTGAGACACGTAGATATACTCTATATCTGTCTTCTACCTCTGCTGTTCCTTCTGAGCAGGCTGAGTGAGACACGTGGATATACTATATTTTTTTCTTCTACCTCTGCTGTTCCTTCTGAGCAGGCTGAGTGAGGTGTAGTTCAGACACGTGGATATACTCTATCTCTGTCTTCTACCTCTTCTGTTCCTTCTGAGCAGGCTGAGTGAGGTGTAGATCAGACACGTGGATATACTCTATCTCTGTCTTCTACCTCTGCTGTTCCTTCTGAGGAGGCTGAGTGAGGTGTAGATCAGACACGTGGATATACTCTATCTCTGTCTTTTACCTCTGCTGTTCCTTCTGAGCAGGCTGAGTGAGGTGTAGATCAGACACGTTGATATAATCTATCTCTGTCTTCTACCTCTGCTGTTCCTTCTGAGCAGGCTGAGTGAGACACGTGGATATACTCTATCTCTGTATTTTACCTCTGCTGTTCCTTCTGACAAGGCTGAGTGAGGTGTAGATCAGACACGTGGATATACTCTATCTCTGTCTTCTACCTCTGCTGTTCCTTCTGAGCAGGCTGAGTGAGGTGTAGATCAGACACGTGGATATAATCTATCTCTGTCTTCTACCTCTGCTGTTCCTTGTGAGCAGGCTGAGTGAGGTGTAGATCAGACACGTGGATATACTCTATCTCTGTCTTCTATCTCTGCTGTTCCTTCTGAGGTGTAGATCAGACACGTGGATATACTCTATCTCTGTCTTCTACCTCTGCTGTTCCTTCTGAGCAGGCTGAGTGAGACACGTAGATATACTCTATATCTGTCTTCTACCTCTGCTGTTCCTTCTGAGCAGGCTGAGTGAGACACGTGGATATACTATATTTTTTTCTTCTACCTCTGCTGTTCCTTCTGAGCAGGCTGAGTGAGGTGTAGTTCAGACACGTGGATATACTCTATCTCTGTCTTCTACCTCTTCTGTTCCTTCTGAGCAGGCTGAGTGAGGTGTAGATCAGACACGTGGATATACTCTATCTCTGTCTTCTACCTCTGCTGTTCCTTCTGAGCAGGCTGAGTGAGACACGTGGATATACTATATTTTTTTCTTCTACCTCTGCTGTTCCTTCTGAGCAGGCTGAGTGAGGTGTAGTTCAGACACGTGGATATACTCTATCTCTGTCTTCTACCTCTTCTGTTCCTTCTGAGCAGGCTGAGTGAGGTGTAGATCAGACACGTGGATATACTCTATCTCTGTCTTCTACCTCTGCTGTTTCTTCTGAGCAGGCTGAGTGAGGTGTAGATCAGACACGTGGCTATACTCTATCTCTGTCTTTTACCTCTGCTGTTCCTTCTGAGCAGGCTGAGTGAGGTGTAGATCAGACACGTTGATATAATCTATCTCTGTCTTCTACCTCTGCTGTTCCTTCTGAGCAGGCTGAGTGAGACACGTGGATATACTCTATCTCTGTATTTTACCTCTGCTGTTCCTTCTGACCAGGCTGAGTGAGGTGTAGATCAGACACGTGGATATACTCTATCTCTGTCTTCTACCTCTGCTGTTCCTTCTGAGCAGGCTGAGTGAGGTGTAGATCAGACACGTGGATATAATCTATCTCTGTCTTCTACCTCTGCTGTTCCTTGTGAGCAGGCTGAGTGAGGTGTAGATCAGACACGTGGATATACTCTATCTCTGTCTTCTATCTCTGCTGTTCCTTCTGAGGTGTAGATCAGACACGTGGATATACTCTATCTCTGTCTTCTACTTCTGCTGTTCCTTCTGAGCAGGATGAGTGAGACACGTGGATATACTATATATCTGTCTTCTACCTCTGCTGTTCCTTCTGAGCATGCTGAGTGAGGTGTAGATCAGACACGTGGATATACTATATATCTGTCTTCTACCTCTGCTGTTCCTTCTGAGCAGGCTGAGTGAGACACGTGGATATACTCTATCTCTGTCTTCTACCTCTGCTGCTCCTTCTGAGCAGGCTGAATGAGGTGTATATCAGACACGTGGATATACTCCATCTCTGTCTTCTACCTCTGCTGTTCTTTCTGAGCAGGCTGAGTGAGGTGTAGATCAGACAGACACGTGGATATACTCTATCTCTGTCTTCTACCTCTGCTGTTCCTTCTGAGCAGGCTGAGTGAGACACGTGGATATACTCTATCTCTGTCTTCTACCTCTGCTGTTCCTTCTGAGCAGGCTGAGTGAGACACGTGGATATACTATATCTCTGTCTTTTACCTCTGCTGTTGCTTCTGAGCAGGCTGAGTGAGGTGTAGATCAGACACGTGGATATACTCTATCTCTGTCTTCTACCTCTGCTGTTCCTCTGAGCAGGCTGAGTGAGGTGTAGATCAGACACGTGGATATAATTTATCTGTGTCTTCTACCTCTGCTGTTCCTTCTGAGCAGGCTGCGTGAGGTGTATATCAGACACGTGGATATACTCTATCTCTGTCTTCTACTTCTGCTGTTCCTTCTGAGCAGGATGAGTGAGACACGTGGATATACTATATATCTGTCTTCTACCTCGGCTGTTCCTTCTGAGCAGGCTGAGTGAGGTGTAGATCAGACACGTGGATATACTCTATCTCTGTCTTCTACCTCTGCTGTTCCTTCTGAGCAGGCTGAGTGAGGTGTAGATCAGACACGTGGATATACTCTATCTCTGTCTTCTACCTCTGCTGTTCCTTCTGAGCAGGATGAGTGAGACACGTGGATATACTATATATCTGTCTTCTACCTCTGCTGTTCCTTTCTGAGAAGGCTGAGTGAGGTGTAGATCAGACACGTGGATATACTCTATCTCTGTCTTCTACCTCTGCTGTTCCTTCTGAGCAGGCTGAGTGAGGTGTAGATCAGACACGTGGATATACTCTATCTCTGTCTTCTACCTCTGCTGTTCCTTCTGAGCAGGCTGAGTGAAGTGTAGATCAGACACGTGGATATACTCTATCTCTGTCTTCTACCTCTGCTGTTCATTCTGAGCAGGCTGAGTGAGGTGTAGATCAGACACGTGGATATACTCTATCTCTGTCTTCTACCTCTGTTGCTCCTTCTGAGCAGGCTGAGTGAGGTGTATATCAGACACGTGGATATACTCTATCTCTGTCTTCTACCTCTGCTCTTCCTTCTGAGCAGGCTGAGTGAGGTGTGGTTCAAACACGTGGATATACTCTATCTCTGTCTTCTACCTCTGCTGTTCCTTCTGAGCAGGTTGAGTGAGACACGTGGATAAACTCTATCTCTGTCTTCTACCTCTGCTGCTCCTTCTGAGCAGGCTGAGTGAGGTGTATATCAGACACGTGGATATACTCTATCTCTGTCTTCTACCTCTGCTCTTCCTTCTGAGCAGGCTGAGTGAGGTGTGGTTCAAACACGTGAATATACTCTATCTCTGTCTTCTACCTCTGCTGTTCCTTCTGATCAGGTTGAGTGAGACACGTGGATAAACTCTATCTCTGTCTTCTACCTCTGCTGTTCCTTCTGAGCAGGCTGAGTGAGGTGTAGATCAGACACGTGGATATACTCTATCTCTGTCTTCTATCTCTGCTGTTCCTTCTAAGCAGGCTGAGTGAGACACGTGGATATACTATATCTATGTCTTCTACCTCTGCTGTTTCTTCTGAGCAGGCTGAGTGAGGTGTAGATCAGACAAGTGGATATACTCTATCTCTGTCTTCTATCTCTGCTGTTCGTTCTGAGCAGGCTGAGTGAGGTGTAGATCAGACAAGTGGATATACCCTATCTCTGTCGTCTACCTCTGCTGTTCCTTCTGAGCAGGCTGAGTGAGACACGTGGATATACTTTATCTCTGTCTTCTACCTCTGCTGTTCCTTCTGAGCAGGTTGAGTGAGGTGTAGATCAGACACGTGGATATACTCTATCTCTGTCTTCTACCTCTGCTGTTCCTTCTGAGCAGGCTGCGTGAGGTGTATATCAGACACGTGGATATACTCTATCTCTGTCTTCTACTTCTGCTGTTCCTTCTGAGCAGGATGAGTGAGACACGTGGATATACTATATATCTGTCTTCTACCTCGGCTGTTCCTTCTGAGCAGGCTGAGTGAGGTGTAGATCAGACACGTGGATATACTCTATCTCTGTCTTCTACCTCTGCTGTTCCTTCTGAGCAGGCTGAGTGAGGTGTAGATCAGACACGTGGATATACTCTATCTCTGTCTTCTACCTCAGCTGTTCCTTCTGAGCAGGCTGAGTGAGACACGTGGATATACTCTATCTCTGTATTTTACCTCTGCTGTTCCTTCTGAGCAGGCTGAATGAGATGTAGATCAGACACGTGGATATACTCTATCTCTGTCTTCTACCTCTGCTGTTCCTTCTGAGCAGGCTGAGTGAGGTGTAGATCAGACACGTGGATATAATCTATCTCTGTCTTCTACCTGTGCTGTTCCTTCTGAGCAGGCTGAGTGAGGTGTAGATCAGACACGTGGATATACTCTATCTCTGTCTTCTACCTCTGCTGTTCCTTCTGAGCAGGATGAGTGAGACACGTGGATATACTATATATCTGTCTTCTACCTCTGCTGTTCCTTTCTGAGAAGGCTCAGTGAGGTGTAGATCAGACACGTGGATATACTCTATCTCTGTCTTCTACCTCTGCTGTTCCTTCTGAGCAGGCTGAGTGAGGTGTAGATCAGACACGTGGATATACTCTATCTCTGTCTTCTACCTCTGCTGTTCCTTCTGAGCAGGCTGAGTGAAGTGTAGATCAGACACGTGGATATACTCTATCTCTGTCTTCTACCTCTGCTGTTCATTCTGAGCAGGCTGAGTGAGGTGTAGATCAGACACGTGGATATACTCTATCTCTGTCTTCTACCTCTGTTGCTCCTTCTGAGCAGGCTGAGTGAGGTGTATATCAGACACGTGGATATACTCTATCTCTGTCTTCTACCTCTGCTCTTCCTTCTGAGCAGGCTGAGTGAGGTGTGGTTCAAACACGTGGATATACTCTATCTCTGTCTTCTACCTCTGCTGTTCCTTCTGAGCAGGTTGAGTGAGACACGTGGATAAACTCTATCTCTGTCTTCTACCTCTGCTGCTCCTTCTGAGCAGGCTGAGTGAGGTGTATATCAGACACGTGGATATACTCTATCTCTGTCTTCTACCTCTGCTCTTCCTTCTGAGCAGGCTGAGTGAGGTGTGGTTCAAACACGTGAATATACTCTATCTCTGTCTTCTACCTCTGCTGTTCCTTCTGATCAGGTTGAGTGAGACACGTGGATAAACTCTATCTCTGTCTTCTACCTCTGCTGTTCCTTCTGAGCAGGCTGAGTGAGGTGTAGATCAGACACGTGGATATACTCTATCTCTGTCTTCTATCTCTGCTGTTCCTTCTAAGCAGGCTGAGTGAGACACGTGGATATACTATATCTATGTCTTCTACCTCTGCTGTTTCTTCTGAGCAGGCTGAGTGAGGTGTAGATCAGACACGTGGATATACTCTATCTCTGTCTTCTATCTCTGCTGTTCGTTCTGAGCAGGCTGAGTTAGGTGTAGATCAGACAAGTGGATATACCCTATCTCTGTCGTCTACCTGTGCTGTTCCTTCTGAGCAGGCTGAGTGAGACACGTGGATATACTTTATCTCTGTCTTCTACCTCTGCTGTTCCTTCTGAGCAGGTTGAGTGAGGTGTAGATCAGACAGGTGGATATACTCTATCTCTGTCTTCTACCTCTGCTGTTCCTTCTGAGCAGGCTGAGTGAGACACGTGGATATACTCTATCTCTGTCTTCTACCTCTGCTGTTCCTTCAGAGCAGGATGCGTGAGACACGTGGATATACTCTATATCTGTCTTCTACCTCTGCTGTTCCTTCTGAGCAGGCTGAGTGAGACACGTGGATATACTCTATCTCTGTATTCTACCTCTGCTGTTCCTTCTGAGCAGGCTGAGTGAGGTGTAGATCAGACACGTGGATATACTCCATCTCTGTCTTCTACTTATGCTGTTCCTTCTGAGCAGGCTGAGTGAGGTGTAGATCACACATGTGGATATACTCTATCTCTGTCTACTACCTCTGCTGTTCCTTCTGAGCAGGCTGAGTGAGACACGTGGATATACTCTATCTCTGTCTTCTACCTCTGCTGTTCCTTCTGAGCAGGCTGAGTGAGACACGTGGATATACTATATCTCTGTCTTTTACCTCTGCTGTTCCTTCTGAGCAGGCTGAGTGAGGTGTATATCAGACACGTGGATATACTCTATCTCTGTCTTCTACTTCTGCTGTTCCTTCTGAGCAGGATGAGTGAGACACGTGGATATACTATATATCTGTCTTCTACCTCGGCTGTTCCTTCTGAGCAGGCTGAGTGAGGTGTAGATCAGACACGTGGATATACTCTATCTCTGTCTTCTACCTCTGCTGTTCCTTCTGAGCAGGCTGAGTGAGGTGTAGATCAGACACGTGGATATACTCTATCTCTGTCTTCTACCTCAGCTGTTCCTTCTGAGCAGGCTGAGTGAGACACGTGGATATACTCTATCTCTGTATTTTACCTCTGCTGTTCCTTCTGAGCAGGCTGAATGAGATGTAGATCAGACACGTGGATATACTCTATCTCTGTCTTCTACCTCTGCTGTTCCTTCTGAGCAGGCTGAGTGAGGTGTAGATCAGACACGTGGATATAATCTATCTCTGTCTTCTACCTGTGCTGTTCCTTCTGAGCAGGCTGAGTGAGGTGTAGATCAGACACGTGGATATACTCTATCTCTGTCTTCTACCTCTGCTGTTCCTTCTGAGCAGGATGAGTGAGACACGTGGATATACTATATATCTGTCTTCTACCTCTGCTGTTCCTTTCTGAGAAGGCTCAGTGAGGTGTAGATCAGACACGTGGATATACTCTATCTCTGTCTTCTACCTCTGCTGTTCCTTCTGAGCAGGCTGAGTGAGGTGTAGATCAGACACGTGGATATACTCTATCTCTGTCTTCTACCTCTGCTGTTCCTTCTGAGCAGGCTGAGTGAAGTGTAGATCAGACACGTGGATATACTCTATCTCTGTCTTCTACCTCTGCTGTTCATTCTGAGCAGGCTGAGTGAGGTGTAGATCAGACACGTGGATATACTCTATCTCTGTCTTCTACCTCTGTTGCTCCTTCTGAGCAGGCTGAGTGAGGTGTATATCAGACACGTGGATATACTCTATCTCTGTCTTCTACCTCTGCTCTTCCTTCTGAGCAGGCTGAGTGAGGTGTGGTTCAAACACGTGGATATACTCTATCTCTGTCTTCTACCTCTGCTGTTCCTTCTGAGCAGGTTGAGTGAGACACGTGGATAAACTCTATCTCTGTCTTCTACCTCTGCTGCTCCTTCTGAGCAGGCTGAGTGAGGTGTATATCAGACACGTGGATATACTCTATCTCTGTCTTCTACCTCTGCTCTTCCTTCTGAGCAGGCTGAGTGAGGTGTGGTTCAAACACGTGAATATACTCTATCTCTGTCTTCTACCTCTGCTGTTCCTTCTGATCAGGTTGAGTGAGACACGTGGATAAACTCTATCTCTGTCTTCTACCTCTGCTGTTCCTTCTGAGCAGGCTGAGTGAGGTGTAGATCAGACACGTGGATATACTCTATCTCTGTCTTCTATCTCTGTTGTTCCTTCTAAGCAGGCTGAGTGAGACACGTGGATATACTATATCTATGTCTTCTACCTCTGCTGTTTCTTCTGAGCAGGCTGAGTGAGGTGTAGATCAGACACGTGGATATACTCTATCTCTGTCTTCTATCTCTGCTGTTCGTTCTGAGCAGGCTGAGTTAGGTGTAGATCAGACAAGTGGATATACCCTATCTCTGTCGTCTACCTGTGCTGTTCCTTCTGAGCAGGCTGAGTGAGACACGTGGATATACTTTATCTCTGTCTTCTACCTCTGCTGTTCCTTCTGAGCAGGTTGAGTGAGGTGTAGATCAGACAGGTGGATATACTCTATCTCTGTCTTCTACCTCTGCTGTTCCTTCTGAGCAGGCTGAGTGAGACACGTGGATATACTCTATCTCTGTCTTCTACCTCTGCTGTTCCTTCTGAGCAGGATGCGTGAGACACGTGGATATACTCTATATCTGTCTTCTACCTCTGCTGTTCCTTCTGAGCAGGCTGAGTGAGACACGTGGATATACTCTATCTCTGTATTCTACCTCTGCTGTTCCTTCTGAGCAGGCTGAGTGAGGTGTAGATCAGACACGTGGATATACTCCATCTCTGTCTTCTACTTATGCTGTTCCTTCTGAGCAGGCTGAGTGAGGTGTAGATCACACATGTGGATATACTCTATCTCTGTCTACTACCTCTGCTGTTCCTTCTGAGCAGGCTGAGTGAGACACGTGGATATACTCTATCTCTGTCTTCTACCTCTGCTGTTCCTTCTGAGCAGGCTGAGTGAGACACGTGGATATACTATATCTCTGTCTTTTACCTCTGCTGTTCCTTCTGAGCAGGCTGAGTGAGGTGTAGATCAGACACGTGGATATACTCTATCTCTGTCTTCTACCTCTGCTGTTCCTCTGAGCAGGCTGAGTGAGGTGTAGATCAGACACGTGGATATAATTTATCTGTGTCTTCTACCTCTGCTGTTCCTTCTGAGCAGGCTGAGTGAGGTGTAGATCAGACACGTGGATATACTCTATCTCTGTCTTCTACCTCTGCTGTTCCTTCTGAGCAGGCTGAGTGAGGTGTAGATCAGACACGTGGATATACTCTATCTCTGTCTTCTACCTCTGCTGTTCCTTCTGAGCAGGCTGAGTGAGGTGTAGATCAGACACGTGGATATACTCTATCTCTGTCTTCTACCTCAGCTGTTCCTTCTGAGCAGGCTGAGTGAGACACGTGGATATACTCTATCTCTGCATTTTACCTCTGCTGTTCCTTCTGAGCAGGCTGAATGAGATGTAGATCAGACACGTGGATATACTCTATCTCTGTCTTCTACCTCTGCTGTTCCTTCTGAGCAGGCTGAGTGAGGTGTAGATCAGACACGTGGATATAATCTATCTCTGTCTTCTACCTGTGCTGTTCCTTCTGAGCAGGCTGAGTGAGGTGTAGATCAGACACGTGGATATACTCTATCTCTGTCTTCTACCTCTGCTGTTCCTTCTGAGCAGGATGAGTGAGACACGTGGATATACTATATATCTGTCTTCTACCTCTGCTGTTCCTTTCTGAGAAGGCTCAGTGAGGTGTAGATCAGACACGTGGATATACTCTATCTCTGTCTTCTACCTCTGCTGTTCCTTCTGAGCAGGCTGAGTGAGGTGTAGATCAGACACGTGGATATACTCTATCTCTGTCTTCTACCTCTGCTGTTCCTTCTGAGCAGGCTGAGTGAAGTGTAGATCAGACACGTGGATATACTCTATCTCTGTCTTCTACCTCTGCTGTTCATTCTGAGCAGGCTGAGTGAGGTGTAGATCAGACACGTGGATATACTCTATCTCTGTCTTCTACCTCTGTTGCTCCTTCTGAGCAGGCTGAGTGAGGTGTATATCAGACACGTGGATATACTCTATCTCTGTCTTCTACCTCTGCTCTTCCTTCTGAGCAGGCTGAGTGAGGTGTGGTTCAAACACGTGGATATACTCTATCTCTGTCTTCTACCTCTGCTGTTCCTTCTGAGCAGGTTGAGTGAGACACGTGGATAAACTCTATCTCTGTCTTCTACCTCTGCTGCTCCTTCTGAGCAGGCTGAGTGAGGTGTATATCAGACACGTGGATATACTCTATCTCTGTCTTCTACCTCTGCTCTTCCTTCTGAGCAGGCTGAGTGAGGTGTGGTTCAAACACGTGAATATACTCTATCTCTGTCTTCTACCTCTGCTGTTCCTTCTGATCAGGTTGAGTGAGACACGTGGATAAACTCTATCTCTGTCTTCTACCTCTGCTGTTCCTTCTGAGCAGGCTGAGTGAGGTGTAGATCAGACACGTGGATATACTCTATCTCTGTCTTCTATCTCTGCTGTTCCTTCTAAGCAGGCTGAGTGAGACACGTGGATATACTATATCTATGTCTTCTACCTCTGCTGTTTCTTCTGAGCAGGCTGAGTGAGGTGTAGATCAGACACGTGGATATACTCTATCTCTGTCTTCTATCTCTGCTGTTCGTTCTGAGCAGGCTGAGTTAGGTGTAGATCAGACAAGTGGATATACCCTATCTCTGTCGTCTACCTGTGCTGTTCCTTCTGAGCAGGCTGAGTGAGACACGTGGATATACTTTATCTCTGTCTTCTACCTCTGCTGTTCCTTCTGAGCAGGTTGAGTGAGGTGTAGATCAGACAGGTGGATATACTCTATCTCTGTCTTCTACCTCTGCTGTTCCTTCTGAGCAGGCTGAGTGAGACACGTGGATATACTCTATCTCTGTCTTCTACCTCTGCTGTTCCTTCTGAGCAGGATGCGTGAGACACGTGGATATACTCTATATCTGTCTTCTACCTCTGCTGTTCCTTCTGAGCAGGCTGAGTGAGACACGTGGATATACTCTATCTCTGTATTCTACCTCTGCTGTTCCTTCTGAGCAGGCTGAGTGAGGTGTAGATCAGACACGTGGATATACTCCATCTCTGTCTTCTACTTATGCTGTTCCTTCTGAGCAGGCTGAGTGAGGTGTAGATCACACATGTGGATATACTCTATCTCTGTCTACTACCTCTGCTGTTCCTTCTGAGCAGGCTGAGTGAGACACGTGGATATACTCTATCTCTGTCTTCTACCTCTGCTGTTCCTTCTGAGCAGGCTGAGTGAGACACGTGGATATACTATATCTCTGTCTTTTACCTCTGCTGTTCCTTCTGAGCAGGCTGAGTGAGGTGTAGATCAGACACGTGGATATACTCTATCTCTGTCTTCTACCTCTGCTGTTCCTCTGAGCAGGCTGAGTGAGGTGTAGATCAGACACGTGGATATAATTTATCTGTGTCTTCTACCTCTGCTGTTCCTTCTGAGCAGGCTGAGTGAGGTGTATATCAGACACGTGGATATACTCTATCTCTGTCTTCTACTTCTGCTGTTCCTTCTGAGCAGGATGAGTGAGACACGTGGATATACTATATATCTGTCTTCTACCTCTGCTGTTCCTTCTGAGCAGGCTGAGTGAGGTGTAGATCAGACACGTGGATATACTCTATCTCTGTCTTCTACCTCTGCTGTTCCTTCTGAGCAGGCTGAGTGAAGTGTAGATCAGACACGTGGATATACTCTATCTCTGTCTTCTACCTCTGCTGTTCATTCTGAGCAGGCTGAGTGAGGTGTAGATCAGACACGTGGATATACTCTATCTCTGTCTTCTACCTCTGTTGCTCCTTCTGAGCAGGCTGAGTGAGGTGTATATCAGACACGTGGATATACTCTATCTCTGTCTTCTACCTCTGCTCTTCCTTCTGAGCAGGCTGAGTGAGGTGTGGTTCAAACACGTGGATATACTCTATCTCTGTCTTCTACCTCTGCTGTTCCTTCTGAGCAGGTTGAGTGAGACACGTGGATAAACTCTATCTCTGTCTTCTACCTCTGCTGCTCCTTCTGAGCAGGCTGAGTGAGGTGTATATCAGACACGTGGATATACTCTATCTCTGTCTTCTACCTCTGCTCTTCCTTCTGAGCAGGCTGAGTGAGGTGTGGTTCAAACACGTGAATATACTCTATCTTTGTCTTCTACCTCTGCTGTTCCTTCTGATCAGGTTGAGTGAGACACGTGGATAAACTCTATCTCTGTCTTCTACCTCTGCTGTTCCTTCTGAGCAGGCTGAGTGAGGTGTAGATCAGACACGTGGATATACTCTATCTCTGTCTTCTATCTCTGCTGTTCCTTCTAAGCAGGCTGAGTGAGACACGTGGATATACTATATCTATGTCTTCTACCTCTGCTGTTTCTTCTGAGCAGGCTGAGTGAGGTGTAGATCAGAAACGTGGATATACTCTATCTCTGTCTTCTATCTCTGCTGTTCGTTCTGAGCAGGCTGAGTGAGGTGTAGATCAGACAAGTGGATATACCCTATCTCTGTCGTCTACCTCTGCTGTTCCTTCTGAGCAGGCTGAGTGAGACACGTGGATATACTTTATCTCTGTCTTCTACCTCTGCTGTTCCTTCTGAGCAGGTTGAGTGAGGTGTAGATCAGACAGGTGGATATACTCTATCTCTGTCTTCTACCTCTGCTGTTCCTTCTGAGCAGGCTGAGTGAGACACTTGGATATACTCTATCTCTGTCTTCTACCTCTGCTGTTCCTTCTGAGCAGGATGCGTGAGACACGTGGATATACTCTATATCTGTCTTCTACCTCTGCTGTTCCTTCTGAGCAGGCTGAGTGAGACACGTGGATATACTCTATCTCTGTCTTCTACCTCTGCTGTTCCTTCTGAGCAGGCTGAGTGAGGTGTAGATCAGACACGTGGATATACTCCATCTCTGTCTTCTACTTCTGCTGTTCCTTCTGAGCAGGCTGAGTGAGGTGTAGATCACACATGTGGATATACTCTATCTCTGTCTACTACCTCTGCTGTTCCTTCTGAGCAGGCTGAGTGAGACACGTGGATATACTCTATCTCTGTCTTCTACCTCTGCTGTTCCTTTTGAGCAGGCTGAGTGAGACACGTGGATATACTATATCTCTGTCTTTTACCTCTGCTGTTCCTTCTGAGCAGGCTGAGTGAGGTGTAGATCAGACACGTGGATATACTCTATCTCTGTCTTCTACCTCTGCTGTTCCTCTGAGCAGGCTGAGTGAGGTGTAGATCAGACACGTGGATATAATTTATCTGTGTCTTCTACCTCTGCTGTTCCTTCTGAGCAGGCTGAGTGAGGTGTATATCAGACACGTGGATATACTCTATCTCTGTCTTCTACTTCTGCTGTTCCTTCTGAGCAGGATGAGTGAGACACGTGGATATACTATATATCTGTCTTCTACCTCTGCTGTTCCTTCTGAGCAGGCTGAGTGAGGTGTATATCAGACACGTGGATATACTCTATCTCTGTCTTCTACCTCTGCTCTTCCTTCTGAGCAGGCTGAGTGAGGTGTGGTTCAAACACGTGGATATACTCTATCTCTGTCTTCTACCTCTGCTGTTCCTTCTGAGCAGGTTGAGTGAGACACGTGGATAAACTCTATCTCTGTCTTCTACCTCTGCTGCTCCTTCTGAGCAGGCTGAGTGAGGTGTATATCAGACACGTGGATATACTCTATCTCTGTCTTCTACCTCTGCTCTTCCTTCTGAGCAGGCTGAGTGAGGTGTGGTTCAAACACGTGGATATACTCTATCTCTGTCTTCTACCTCTGCTGTTCCTTCTGAGCAGGCTGAGTGAGGTGTAGATCAGACACGTGGATATACTCTATCTCTGTCTTCTACCTCTGCTGTTCCTTCTGAGCAGGTTGAGTGAGACACGTGGATAAACTCTATCTCTGTCTTCTACCTCTGCTGTTCCTTCTGAGCAGGCTGAGTGGGGTGTAGATCAGACACGTGGATACACTCTATCTCTGTCTTCTATCGCTGCTGTTCCTTCTAAGCAGGCGAAGTGAGACACGTGGATATACTATATCTATGTCTTCTACCTCTGCTGTTTCTTCTGAGCAGGCTGAGTGAGGTGTATATCAGACACGTGGATATACTCTATCTCTGTCTTCTATCTCTGCTGTTCGTTCTGAGCAGGCTGAGTGAGGTGTAGATCAGACAAGTGGATATACCCTATCTCTGTCTTCTACCTCTGCTGTTCCTTCTGAGCAGGCTGAGTGAGACACGTGGATATACTTTATCTCTGTCTTCTACCTCTGCTGTTCCTTCTGAGCAGGTTGAGTGAGGTGTAGATCAGACAGGTGGATATACTCTATCTCTGTCTTCTACCTCTGCTGTTCCTTCTGAGCAGGCTGAGTGAGACACGTGGATATACTCTATATCTGTCTTCTACCTCTGCTGTTCCTTCTGAGCAGGCTGAGTGAGACACGTGGATATACTCTATCTCTGTCTTCTACCTCTGCTGTTCCTTCTGAGCAGGCTGAGTGAGGTGTAGATCAGACACGTGGATATACTCCATCTCTGTCTTCTACTTCTGCTGTTCCTTCTGAGCAGGCTGAGTGAGGTGTAGATCACACATGTGGATATAATCTATCTCTGTCTACTACCTCTGCTGTTCCTTCTGAGCAGGCTGAGTGAGACACGTGGATATACTCTATCTCTGTCTTCTACCTCTGCTGTTCCTTCTGAGCAGGCTGAGTGAGACACGTGGATATACTATATCTCTGTCTTTTACCTCTGCTGTTCCTTCTGAGCAGGCTGAGTGAGGTGTAGATCAGACACGTGGATATACTCTATCTCTGTCTTCTACCTCTGCTGTTCCTCTCTGAGCAGGCTGAGTGAGGTGTAGATCAGACACGTGGATATAATTTATCTGTGTCTTCTACCTCTGCTGTTCCTTCTGAGCAGGCTGAGTGAGGTGTATATCAGACACGTGGATATACTCTATCTCTGTCTTCTACTTCTGCTGTTCCTTCTGAGCAGGATGAGTGAGACACGTGGATACACTATATATCTGTCTTCTACCTCTGCTGTTCCTTCTGAGCAGGCTGAGTGAGGTGTATATCAGACACGTGGATATACTCTATCTCTGTCTTCTACTTCTGCTCTTCCTTCTGAGCAGGCTGAGTGAGGTGTGGTTCAAACACGTGAATATACTCTATCTCTGTCTTCTACCTCTGCTGTTCCTTCTGATCAGGTTGAGTGAGACACGTGGATAAACTCTATCTCTGTCTTCTACCTCTGCTGTTCCTTCTGAGCAGGCTGAGTGAGGTGTAGATCAGACACGTGGATATACTCTATCTCTGTCTTCTATCTCTGCTGTTCCTTCTAAGCAGGCTGAGTGAGACACGTGGATAAACTATATCTATGTTTTCTACCACTGCTGTTTCTTCTGAGCAGGCTGAGTGAGGTGTAGATCAGACACGTGGATATACTCTATCTCTGTCTTCTATCTCTGCTGTTCGTTCTGAGCAGGCTGAGTGAGGTGTAGATCAGACGAGTGGATATACCCTATCTCTGTCGTCTACCTCTGCTGTTCCTTCTGAGTAGGCTGAGTGAGACACGTGGATATACTTTATCTCTGTCTTCTACCTCTGCTGTTCCTTCTGAGCAGGTTGAGTGAGGTGTAGATCAGACAGGTGGATATACTCTATCTCTGTCCTCTACCTCTGCTGTTCCTTCTGAGCAGGCTGAGTGAGACACGTGGATATACTCTATCTCTGTCTTCTACCTCTGCTGTTCCTTCTGAGCAGGATGCGTGAGACACGTGGATATACTCTATATCTGTCTACTACCTCTGCTGTTCCTTCTGAGCAGGCTGAGTGAGACACGTGGATATACTCTATCTCTGTCTTCTACCTCTGCTGTTCCTTCTGAGCAGGCTGAGTGAGGTGTAGATCAGACACGTGGATATACTCCATCTCTGTCTTCTACTTCTGCTGTTCCTTCTGAGCAGGCTGAGTGAGGTGTAGATCACACATGTGGATATACTCTATCTCTGTCTACTACCTCTGCTGTTCCTTCTGAGCAGGCTGAGTGAGACACGTGGATATACTCTATCTCTGTCTTCTACCTCTGCTGTTCCTTCTGAGCAGGCTGAGTGAGACACGTGGATATACTATATCTCTGTCTTTTACCTCTGCTGTTCCTTCTGAGCAGGCTGAGTGAGGTGTAGATCAGACACGTGGATATACTCTATCTCTGTCTTCTACCTCTGCTGTTCCTCTGAGCAGGCTGAGTGAGGTGTAGATCAGACACGTGGATATAATTTATCTGTGTCTTCTACCTCTGCTGTTCCTTCTGACCAGGCTGAGTGAGGTGTATATCAGACACGTGGATATACTCTATCTCTGTCTTCTACTTCTGCTGTTCCTTCTGAGCAGGATGAGTGAGACACGTGGATATATTATATATCTGTCTTCTACCTCTGCTGTTCCTTCTGAGCAGGCTGAGTGAGGTGTATATCAGACACGTGGATATACTATATCGCTGTCTTCTACCTCTGCTCTTCCTTCTGAGCAGGCTGAGTGAGGTGTGGTTCAAACACGTGGATATACTCTATCTCTGTCTTCTACCTCTGCTGTTCCTTCTGAGCAGGTTGAGTGAGACACGTGGATAAACTCTATCTCTGTCTTCTACCTCTGCTGCTCCTTCTGAGCAGGCTGAGTGAGGTGTATATCAGACACGTGGATATACTCTATCTCTGTCTTCTACCTCTGCTCTTCCTTCTGAGCAGGCTGAGTGAGGTGTGGTTCAAACACGTGGATATACTCTATCTCTGTCTTCTACCTCTGCTGTTCCTTCTGAGCAGGCTGAGTGAGGTGTAGATCAGACACGTGGATATACTCTATCTCTGTCTTCTACCTCTGCTGTTCCTTCTGAGCAGGTTGAGTGAGACACGTGGATAAACTCTATCTCTGTCTTCTACCTCTGCTGTTCCTTCTGAGCAGGCTGAGTGAGGTGTAGATCAGACACGTGGATACACTCTATCTCTGTCTTCTATCTCTGCTGTTCCTTCTAAGCAGGCGGAGTGAGACACGTGGATATACTATATCTATGTATTCTACCTCTGCTGTTTCTTCTGAGCAGGCTGAGTGAGGTGTAGATCAGACACGTGGATATACTCTATCTCTGTCTTCTATCTCTGCTGTTCGTTCTGAGCAGGCTGAGTGAGGTGTAGATCAGACAAGTGGATATACCCTATCTCTGTCTTCTACCTCTGCTGTTCCTTCTGAGCAGGCTGAGTGAGACACGTGGATATACTTTATCTCTGTCTTCTACCTCTGCTGTTCCTTCTGAGCAGGTTGAGTGAGGTGTAGATCAGACAGGTGGATATACTCTATCTCTGTCTTCTACCTCTGCTGTTCCTTCTGAGCAGGCTGAGTGAGACACGTGGATATACTCTATCTCTGTCTTCTACCTCTGCTGTTCCTTCTGAGCAGGATGCGTGAGACACGTGGATATACTCTATATCTGTCTACTACCTCTGCTGTTCCTTCTGAGCAGGCTGAGTGAGACACGTGGATATACTCTATCTCTGTCTTCTACCTCTGCTGTTCCTTCTGAGCAGGCTGAGTGAGGTGTAGATCAGACACGTGGATATACTCCATCTCTGTCTTCTACTTCTGCTGTTCCTTCTGAGCAGGCTGAGTGAGGTGTAGATCACACATGTGGATATACTCTATCTCTGTCTACTACCTCTGCTGTTCCTTCTGAGCAGGCTGAGTGAGACACGTGGATATACTCTATCTCTGTCTTCTACCTCTGCTGTTCCTTCTGAGCAGGCTGAGTGAGACACGTGGATATACTATATCTCTGTCTTTTACCTCTGCTGTTCCTTCTGAGCAGGCTGAGTGAGGTGTAGATCAGACACGTGGATATACTCTATCTCTGTCTTCTACCTCTGCTGTTCCTCTGAGCAGGCTGAGTGAGGTGTAGATCAGACACGTGGATATAATTTATCTGTGTCTTCTACCTCTGCTGTTCCTTCTGAGCAGGCTGAGTGAGGTGTATATCAGACACGTGGATATACTCTATCTCTGTCTTCTACTTCTGCTGTTCCTTCTGAGCAGGATGAGTGAGACACGTGGATATACTATATATCTGTCTTCTACCTCTGCTGTTCCTTCTGAGCAGGCTGAGTGAGGTGTATAGCAGACACGTGGATATACTCTATCTCTGTCTTCTACCTCTGCTCTTCCTTCTGAGCAGGCTGAGTGAGGTGTGGTTCAAACACGTGGATATACTCTATCTCTGTCTTCTACCTCTGCTGTTCCTTCTGAGCAGGTTGAGTGAGACACGTGGATAAACTCTATCTCTGTCTTCTACCTCTGCTGCTCCTTCTGAGCAGGCTGAGTGAGGTGTATATCAGACACGTGGATATACTCTATCTCTGTCTTCTACCTCTGCTCTTCCTTCTGAGCAGGCTGAGTGAGGTGTGGTTCAAACACGTGGATATACTCTATCTCTGTCTTCTACCTCTGCTGTTCCTTCTGAGCAGGCTGAGTGAGGTGTAGATCAGACACGTGGATATACTCTATCTCTGTCTTCTACCTCTGCTGTTCCTTCTGAGCAGGTTGAGTGAGACACGTGGATTAACTCTATCTCTGTCTTCTACCTCTGCTGTTCCTTCTGAGCAGGATGCGTGAGACACGTGGATATACTCTATATCTGTCTTCTACCTCTGCTGTTCCTTCTGAGCAGGCTGAGTGAGACACGTGGATATACTCTATCTCTGTCTTCTACCTCTGCTGTTCCTTCTGAGCAGGCTGAGTGAGGTGTAGATCAGACACGTGGATATACTCCATCTCTGTCTTCTACTTCTGCTGTTCCTTCTGAGCAGGCTGAGTGAGGTGTAGATCACACATGTGGATATACTCTATCTCTGTCTACTACCTCTGCTGTTCCTTCTGAGCAGGCTGAGTGAGACACGTGGATATACTCTATCTCTGTCTTCTACCTCTGCTGTTCCTTCTGAGCAGGCTGAGTGAGACACGTGGATATACTATATCTCTGTCTTTTACCTCTGCTGTTCCTTCTGAGCAGGCTGAGTGAGGTGTAGATCAGACACGTGGATATACTCTATCTCTGTCTTCTACCTCTGCTGTTCCTCTGAGCAGGCTGAGTGAGGTGTAGATCAGACACGTGGATATAATTTATCTGTGTCTTCTACCTATGCTGTTCATTCTGAGCAGGCTGAGTAAGGTGTATATCAGACACGTGGATATACTCTATCTCTGTCTTCTACTTCTGCTGTTCCTTCTGAGCAGGATGAGTGAGACACGTGGATATACTATATATCTGTCTTCTACCTCTGCTGTTCCTTCTGGGCAGGCTGAGTGAGGTGTGGTTCAAACACGTGGATATACTCTATCTCTGTCTTCTACCTCTGCTGTTCCTTCTGAGCAGGTTGAGTGAGACACGTGGATAAACTCTATTTCTGTCTTCTACCTCTGCTGCTCCTTCTGAGCAGGCTGAGTGAGGTGTATATCAGACACGTGGATATACTCTATCTCTGTCTTCTACCTCTGCTCTTCCTTCTGAGCAGGCTGAGTGAGGTGTAGATCAGACACGTGGATATACTCTATCTCTGTCTTCTACCTCTGCTGTTCCTTCTGAGCAGGTTGCGTGAGACACGTGGATAAACTCTATCTCTGTCTTCTACCTCTGCTGTTCCTTCTGAGCAGGCTGAGTGAGGTGTAGATCAGACACGTGGATACACTCTATCTCTGTCTTCTATCGCTGCTGTTCCTTCTAAGCAGGCGGAGTGAGACACGTGGATATACTATATCTATGTCTTCTACCTCTGCTGTTTCTTCTGAGCAGGCTGAGTGAGGTGTAGATCAGACACGTGGATATACTCTATCTCTGTCTTCTATCTCTGCTGTTCGTTCTGAGCAGGCTGAGTGAGGTGTAGATCAGACAAGTGGATATACCCTATCTCTGTCTTCTACCTCTGCTGTTCCTTCTGAGCAGGCTGAGTGAGACACGTGGATATACTTTATCTCTGTCTTCTACCTCTGCTGTTCCTTCTGAGCAGGTTGAGTGAGGTGTAGATCAGACAGGTGGATATACTCTATCTCTGTCTTCTACCTCTGCTGTTCCTTCTGAGCAGGCTGAGTGAGACACGTGGATATACTCTATATCTGTCTTCTACCTCTGCTGTTCCTTCTGAGCAGGCTGAGTGAGACACGTGGATATACTCTATCTCTGTCTTCTACCTCTGCTGTTCCTTCTGAGCAGGCTGAGTGAGGTGTAGATCAGACACGTGGATATACTCCATCTCTGTCTTCTACTTCTGCTGTTCCTTCTGAGCAGGCTGAGTGAGGTGTAGATCACACATGTGGATATACTCTATCTCTGTCTACTACCTCTGCTGTTCCTTCTGAGCAGGCTGAGTGAGACACGTGGATATACTCTATCTCTGTCTTCTACCTCTGCTGTTCCTTCTGAGCAGGCTGAGTGAGACACGTGGATATACTATATCTCTGTCTTTTACCTCTGCTGTTCCTTCTGAGCAGGCTGAGTGAGGTGTAGATCAGACACGTGGATATACTCTATCTCTGTCTTCTACCTCTGCTGTTCCTCTGAGCAGGCTGAGTGAGGTGTAGATCAGACACGTGGATATAATTTATCTGTGTCTTCTACCTCTGCTGTTCCTTCTGAGCAGGCTGAGTGAGGTGTATATCAGACACGTGGATATACTCTATCTCTGTCTTCTACTTCTGCTGTTCCTTCTGAGCAGGATGAGTGAGACACGTGGATATACTATATATCTGTCTTCTACCTCTGCTGTTCCTTCTGAGCAGGCTGAGTGAGGTGTATATCAGACACGTGGATATACTCTATCTCTGTCTTCTACCTCTGCTTTTCCTTCTGAGCAGGCTGATTGAGGTGTGGTTCAAACACGTGAATATACTCTATCTCTGTCTTCTACCTCTGCTGTTCCTTCTGATCAGGTTGAGTGAGACACGTGGATAAACTCTATCTCTGTCTTCTACCTCTGCTGTTCCTTCTGAGCAGGCTGAGTGAGGTGTAGATCAGACACGTGGATATACTCTATCTCTGTCTTCTATCTCTGCTGTTCCTTCTAAGCAGGCTGAGTGAGACACGTGGATATACTATATCTATGTTTTCTACCACTGCTGTTTCTTCTGAGCAGGCTGAGTGAGGTGTAGATCAGACACGTGGATATACTCTATCTCTGTCTTCTATCTCTGCTGTTCGTTCTGAGCAGGCTGAGTGAGGTGTAGATCAGACAAGTGGATATACCCTATCTCTGTCGTCTACCTCTGCTGTTCCTTCTGAGTAGGCTGAGTGAGACACGTGGATATACTCTATCTCTGTCTTCTACCTCTGCTGTTCCTTCTGAGCAGGCTGAGTGAAGTGTAGATCAGACACGTGGATATACTCTATCTCTGTCTTCTACCTCTGCTGTTCATTCTGAGCAGGCTGAGTGAGGTGTAGATCAGACACGTGGATATACTCTATCTCTGTCTTCTACCTCTGTTGCTCCTTCTGAGCAGGCTGAGTGAGGTGTATATCAGAAACGTGGATATACTCTATCTCTGTCTTCTACCTCTGCTCTTCCTTCTGAGCAGGCTGAGTGAGGTGTGGTTCAAACACGTGGATATACTCTATCTCTGTCTTCTACCTCTGCTGTTCCTTCTGAGCAGGTTGAGTGAGACACGTGGATAAACTCTATCTCTGTCTTCTACCTCTGCTGCTCCTTCTGAGCAGGCTGAGTGAGGTGTATATCAGACACGTGGATATACTCTATCTCTGTCTTCTACCTCTGCTCTTCCTTCTGAGCAGGCTGAGTGAGGTGTGGTTCAAACACGTGAATATACTCTATCTTTGTCTTCTACCTCTGCTGTTCCTTCTGATCAGGTTGAGTGAGACACGTGGATAAACTCTATCTCTGTCTTCTACCTCTGCTGTTCCTTCTGAGCAGGCTGAGCGAGGTGTAGATCACACATGTGGATATACTCTATCTCTGTCTACTACCTCTGCTGTTCCTTCTGAGCAGGCTGAGTGAGACACGTGGATATACTCTATCTCTGTCTTCTACCTCTGCTGTTCCTTCTGAGCAGGCTGAGTGAGACACGTGGATATACTATATCTCTGTCTTTTACCTCTGCTGTTCCTTCTGAGCAGGCTGAGTGAGGTGTAGATCAGACACGTGGATATACTCTATCTCTGTCTTCTACCTCTGCTGTTCCTCTGAGCAGGCTGAGTGAGGTGTAGATCAGACACGTGGATATAATTTATCTGTGTCTTCTACCTCTGCTGTTCCTTCTGAGCAGGCTGAGTGAGGTGTATATCAGACACGTGGATATACTCTATCTCTGTCTTCTACTTCTGCTGTTCCTTCTGAGCAGGATGAGTGAGACACGTGGATATACTATATATCTGTCTTCTACCTCTGCTGTTCCTTCTGAGCAGGCTGAGTGAGGTGTATATCAGACACGTGGATATACTCTATCTCTGTCTTCTACCTCTGCTTTTCCTACTGAGCAGGCTGATTGAGGTGTGGTTCAAACACGTGAATATACTCTATCTCTGTCTTCTACCTCTGCTGTTCCTTCTGATCAGGTTGAGTGAGACACGTGGATAAACTCTATCTCTGTCTTCTACCTCTGCTGTTCCTTCTGAGCAGGCTGAGTGAGGTGTAGATCAGACACGTGGATATACTCTATCTCTGTCTTCTATCTCTGCTGTTCCTTCTAAGCAGGCTGAGTGAGACACGTGGATATACTATATCTATGTTTTCTACCACTGCTGTTTCTTCTGAGCAGGCTGAGTGAGGTGTGGTTCAAACACGTGAATATACTCTATCTTTGTCTTCTACCTCTGCTGTTCCTTCTGATCAGGTTGAGTGAGACACGTGGATAAACTCTATCTCTGTCTTCTACCTCTGCTGTTCCTTCTGAGCAGGCTGAGCGAGGTGTAGATCACACATGCGGATATACTCTATCTCTGTCTACTACCTCTGCTGTTCCTTCTGAGCAGGCTGAGTGAGACACGTGGATATACTCTATCTCTGTCTTCTACCTCTGCTGTTCCTTCTGAGCAGGCTGAGTGAGACACGTGGATATACTATATCTCTGTCTTTTACCTCTGCTGTTCCTTCTGAGCAGGCTGAGTGAGGTGTAGATCAGACACGTGGATATACTCTATCTCTGTCTTCTACCTCTGCTGTTCCTCTGAGCAGGCTGAGTGAGGTGTAGATCAGACACGTGGATATAATTTATCTGTGTCTTCTACCTCTGCTGTTCCTTCTGAGCAGGCTGAGTGAGGTGTATATCAGACACGTGGATATACTCTATCTCTGTCTTCTACTTCTGCTGTTCCTTCTGAGCAGGATGAGTGAGACACGTGGATATACTATATATCTGTCTTCTACCTCTGCTGTTCCTTCTGAGCAGGCTGAGTGAGGTGTATATCAGACACGTGGATATACTCTATCTCTGTCTTCTACCTCTGCTTTTCCTTCTGAGCAGGCTGATTGAGGTGTGGTTCAAACACGTGAATATACTCTATCTCTGTCTTCTACCTCTGCTGTTCCTTCTGATCAGGTTGAGTGAGACACGTGGATAAACTCTATCTCTGTCTTCTACCTCTGCTGTTCCTTCTGAGCAGGCTGAGTGAGGTGTAGATCAGACACGTGGATATACTCTATCTCTGTCTTCTATCTCTGCTGTTCCTTCTAAGCAGGCTGAGTGAGACACGTGGATATACTATATCTATATTTTCTACCACTGCTGTTTCTTCTGAGCAGGCTGAGTGAGGTGTAGATCAGACACGTGGATATACTCTATCTCTGTCTTCTATCTCTGCTGTTCGTTCTGAGCAGGCTGAGTGAGGTGTAGATCAGACAAGTGGATATACCCTATCTCTGTCGTCTACCTCTGCTGTTCCTTCTGAGTAGGCTGAGTGAGACACGTGGATATACTCTATCTCTGTCTTCTACCTCTGCTGTTCCTTCTGAGCAGGCTGAGTGAAGTGTAGATCAGACACGTGGATATACTCTATCTCTGTCTTCTACCTCTGCTGTTCATTCTGAGCAGGCTGAGTGAGGTGTAGATCAGACACGTGGATATACTCTATCTCTGTCTTCTACCTCTGTTGCTCCTTCTGAGCAGGCTGAGTGAGGTGTATATCAGACACGTGGATATACTCTATCTCTGTCTTCTACCTCTGCTCTTCCTTCTGAGCAGGCTGAGTGAGGTGTGGTTCAAACACGTGGATATACTCTATCTCTGTCTTCTACCTCTGCTGTTCCTTCTGAGCAGGTTGAGTGAGACACGTGGATAAACTCTATCTCTGTCTTCTACCTCTGCTGCTCCTTCTGAGCAGGCTGAGTGAGGTGTATATCAGACACGTGGATATACTCTATCTCTGTCATCTACCTCTGCTCTTCCTTCTGAGCAGGCTGAGTGAGGTGTGGTTCAAACACGTGAATATACTATATCTTTGTCTTCTACCTCTGCTGTTCCTTCTGATCAGGTTGAGTGAGACACGTGGATAAACTCTATCTCTGTCTTCTACCTCTGCTGTTCCTTCTGAGCAGGCTGAGTGAGGTGTAGATCAGACACGTGGATATACTCTATCTCTGTCTTCTATCTCTGCTGTTCCTTCTAAGCAGGCTGAGTGAGACACGTGGATATACTATATCTATGTCTTCTACCTCTGCTGTTTCTTCTGAGCAGGCTGAGTGAGGTGTAGATCATACACGTGGATATACTCTATCTCTGTCTTCTATCTCTGCTGTTCGTTCTGAGCAGGCTGAGTGAGGTGTAGATCAGACAAGTGGATATACCCTATCTCTGTCGTCTACCTCTGCTGTTCCTTCTGAGCAGGCTGAGTGAGACACGTGGATATACTTTATCTCTGTCTTCTACCTCTGCTGTTCCTTCTGAGCAGGTTGAGTGAGGTGTAGATCAGACAGGTGGATATACTCTATCTCTGTCTTCTACCTCTGCTGTTCCTTCTGAGCAGGCTGAGTGAGACACGTGGATATACTCTATCTCTGTCTTCTACCTCTGCTGTTCCTTCTGAGCAGGATGCGTGAGACACGTGGATATACTCTATATCTGTCTTCTACCTCTGCTGTTCCTTCTGAGCAGGCTGAGTGAGACACGTGGATATACTCTATCTCTGTCTTCTACCTCTGCTGTTCCTTCTGAGCAGGCTGAGTGAGGTGTAGATCAGACACGTGGATATACTCCATCTCTGTCTTCTACTTCTGCTGTTCCTTCTGAGCAGGCTGAGTGAGGTGTAGATCACACATGTGGATATACTCTATCTCTGTCTACTACCTCTGCTGTTCCTTCTGAGCAGGCTGAGTGAGACACGTGGATATACTCTATCTCTGTCTTCTACCTCTGCTGTTCCTTCTGAGCAGGCTGAGTGAGACACGTGGATATACTATATCTCTGTCTTTTACCTCTGCTGTTCCTTCTGAGCAGGCTGAGTGAGGTGTAGATCAGACACGTGGATATACTCTATCTCTGTCTTCTACCTCTGCTGTTCCTCTGAGCAGGCTGAGTGAGGTGTAGATCAGACACGTGGATATAATTTATCTGTGTCTTCTACCTCTGCTGTTCCTTCTGAGCAGGCTGAGTGAGGTGTATATCAGACACGTGGATATACTCTATCTCTGTCTTCTACTTCTGCTGTTCCTTCTGAGCAGGATGAGTGAGACACGTGGATATACTATATATCTGCCTTCTACCTCTGCTGTTCCTTCTGAGCAGGCTGAGTGAGGTGTATATCAGACACGTGGATATACTCTATCTCTGTCTTCTACCTCTGCTCTTCCTTCTGAGCAGGCTGAGTGAGGTGTGGTTCAAACACGTGGATATACTCTATCTCTGTCTTCTACCTCTGCTGTTCCTTCTGAGCAGGTTGAGTCAGACACGTGGATAAACTCTATCTCTGTCTTCTACCTCTGCTGCTCCTTCTGAGCAGGCTGAGTGAGGTGTATATCAGACACGTGGATATACTCTATCTCTGTCTTCTACCTCTGCTCTTCCTTCTGAGCAGGCTGAGTGAGGTGTGGTTCAAACACGTGGATATACTCTATCTTTGTCTTCTACCTCTGCTGTTCCTTCTGAGCAGGCTGAGTGAGGTGTAGATCAGACACGTGGATATACTCTATCTCTGTCTTCTACCTCTGCTGTTCCTTCTGAGCAGGTTGAGTGAGACACGTGGATAAACTCTATCTCTGTCTTCTACCTCTGCTGTTCCTTCTGAGCAGGCTGAGTGAGGTGTAGATCAGACACGTGAATACACTCTATCTCTGTCTTCTATCGCTGCTGTTCCTTCTAAGCAGGCGGAGTGAGACACGTGGATATACTATATCTATGTCTTCTACCTCTGCTGTTTCTTCTGAGCAGGCTGAGTGAGGTGTATATCAGACACGTGGATATACTCTATCTCTGTCTTCTATCTCTGCTGTTCGTTCTGAGCAGGCTGAGTGAGGTGTAGATCAGACAAGTGGATATACCCTATCTCTGTCTTCTACCTCTGCTGTTCCTTCTGAGCAGGCTGAGTGAGACACGTGGATATACTTTATCTCTGTCTTCTACCTCTGCTGTTCCTTCTGAGCAGGTTGAGTGAGGTGTAGATCAGACAGGTGGATATACTCTATCTCTGTCTTCTACCTCTGCTGTTCCTTCTGAGCAGGCTGAGTGAGACACGTGGATATACTCTATATCTGTCTTCTACCTCTGCTGTTCCTTCTGAGCAGGCTGAGTGAGACACGTGGATATACTCTATCTCTGTCTTCTACCTCTGCTGTTCCTTCTGAGCAGGCTGAGTGAGGTGTAGATCAGACACGTGGATATACTCCATCTCTGTCTTCTACTTCTGCTGTTCCTTCTGAGCAGGCTGAGTGAGGTGTAGATCACACATGTGGATATAATCTATCTCTGTCTACTACCTCTGCTGTTCCTTCTGAGCAGGCTGAGTGAGACACGTGGATATACTCTATCTCTGTCTTCTACCTCTGCTGTTCCTTCTGAGCAGGCTGAGTGAGACACGTGGATATACTATATCTCTGTCTTTTACCTCTGCTGTTCCTTCTGAGCAGGCTGAGTGAGGTGTAGATCAGACACGTGGATATACTCTATCTCTGTCTTCTACCTCTGCTGTTCCTCTGAGCAGGCTGAGTGAGGTGTAGATCAGACACGTGGATATAATTTATCTGTGTCTTCTACCTCTGCTGTTCCTTCTGAGCAGGCTGAGTGAGGTGTATATCAGACACGTGGATATACTCTATCTCTGTCTTCTACTTCTGCTGTTCCTTCTGAGCAGGATGAGTGAGACACGTGGATATACTATATATCTGTCTTCTACCTCTGCTGTTCCTTCTGAGCAGGCTGAGTGAGGTGTATATCAGACACGTGGATATACTCTATCTCTGTCTTCTACCTCTGCTCTTCCTTCTGAGCAGGCTGAGTGAGGTGTGGTTCAAACACGTGAATATACTCTATCTCTGTCTTCTACCTCTGCTGTTCCTTCTGATCAGGTTGAGTGAGACACGTGGATAAACTCCATCTCTGTCTTCTACCTCTGCTGTTCCTTCTGAGCAGGCTGAGTGAGGTGTAGATCAGACACGTGGATATACTCTATCTCTGTCTTCTATCTCTGCTGTTCCTTCTAAGCAGGCTGAGTGAGACACGTGGATATACTATATCTATGTTTTCTACCACTGCTGTTTCTTCTGAGCAGGCTGAGTGAGGTGTAGATCAGACACGTGGATATACTCTATCTCTGTCTTCTATCTCTGCTGTTCGTTCTGAGCAGGCTGAGTGAGGTGTAGATCAGACAAGTGGATATACCCTATCTCTGTCGTCTACCTCTGCTGTTCCTTCTGAGTAGGCTGAGTGAGACACGTGGATATACTTTATCTCTGTCTTCTACCTCTGCTGTTCCTTCTGAGCAGGTTGAGTGAGGTGTAGATCAGACAGGTGGATATACTCTATCTCTGTCTTCTACCTCTGCTGTTCCTTCTGAGCAGGCTGAGTGAGACACGTGGATATACTCTATCTCTGTCTTCTACCTCTGCTGTTCCTTCTGAGCAGGATGCGTGAGACACGTGGATATACTCTATATCTGTCTACTACCTCTGCTGTTCCTTCTGAGCAGGCTGAGTGAGACACGTGGATATACTCTATCTCTGTCTTCTACCTCTGCTGTTCCTTCTGAGCAGGCTGAGTGAGGTGTAGATCAGACACGTGGATATACTCCATCTCTGTCTTCTACTTCTGCTGTTCCTTCTGAGCAGGCTGAGTGAGGTGTAGATCACACATGTGGATATACTCTATCTCTGTCTACTACCTCTGCTGTTCCTTCTGAGCAGGCTGAGTGAGACACGTGGATATACTCTATCTCTGTCTTCTACCTCTGCTGTTCCTTCTGAGCAGGCTGAGTGAGACACGTGGATATACTATATCTCTGTCTTTTACCTCTGCTGTTCCTTCTGAGCAGGCTGAGTGAGGTGTAGATCAGACACGTGGATATACTCTATCTCTGTCTTCTACCTCTGCTGTTCCTCTGAGCAGGCTGAGTGAGGTGTAGATCAGACACGTGGATATAATTTATCTGTGTCTTCTACCTCTGCTGTTCCTTCTGAGCAGGCTGAGTGAGGTGTATATCAGACACGTGGATATACTCTATCTCTGTCTTCTACTTCTGCTGTTCCTTCTGAGCAGGATGAGTGAGACACGTGGATATACTATATATCTGTCTTCTACCTCTGCTGTTCCTTCTGAGCAGGCTGAGTGAGGTGTATATCAGACACGTGGATATACTCTATCTCTGTCTTCTACCTCTGCTCTTCCTTCTGAGCAGGCTGAGTGAGGTGTGGTTCAAACACGTGGATATACTCTATCTCTGTCTTCTACCTCTGCTGTTCCTTCTGAGCAGGTTGAGTGAGACACGTGGATAAACTCTATCTCTGTCTTCTACCTCTGCTGCTCCTTCTGAGCAGGCTGAGTGAGGTGTATATCAGACACGTGGATATACTCTATCTCTGTCTTCTACCTCTGCTCTTCCTTCTGAGCAGGCTGAGTGAGGTGTGGTTCAAACACGTGGATATACTCTATCTCTGTCTTCTACCTCTGCTGTTCCTTCTGAGCAGGCTGAGTGAGGTGTAGATCAGACACGTGGATATACTCTATCTCTGTCTTCTACCTCTGCTGTTCCTTCTGAGCAGGTTGAGTGAGACACGTGGATAAACTCTATCTCTGTCTTCTACCTCTGCTGTTCCTTCTGAGCAGGCTGAGTGAGGTGTAGATCAGACACGTGGATACACTCTATCTCTGTCTTCTATCTCTGCTGTTCCTTCTAAGCAGGCGGAGTGAGACACGTGGATATACTATATCTATGTATTCTACCTCTGCTGTTTCTTCTGAGCAGGCTGAGTGAGGTGTAGATCAGACACGTGGATATACTCTATCTCTGTCTTCTATCTCTGCTGTTCGTTCTGAGCAGGCTGAGTGAGGTGTAGATCAGACAAGTGGATATACCCTATCTCTGTCTTCTACCTCTGCTGTTCCTTCTGAGCAGGCTGAGTGAGACACGTGGATATACTTTATCTCTGTCTTCTACCTCTGCTGTTCCTTCTGAGCAGGTTGAGTGAGGTGTAGATCAGACAGGTGGATATACTCTATCTCTGTCTTCTACCTCTGCTGTTCCTCTGAGCAGGCTGAGTGAGGTGTAGATCAGACACGTGGATATAATTTATCTGTGTCTTCTACCTCTGCTGTTCCTTCTGAGCAGGCTGAGTGAGGTGTATATCAGACACGTGGATATACTCTATCTCTGTCTTCTACTTCTGCTGTTCCTTCTGAGCAGGATGAGTGAGACACGTGGATATACTATATATCTGTCTTCTACCTCTGCTGTTCCTTCTGAGCAGGCTGAGTGAGGTGTATATCAGACACGTGGATATACTCTATCTCTGTCTTCTACCTCTGCTCTTCCTTCTGAGCAGGCTGAGTGAGGTGTGGTTCAAACACGTGGATATACTCTATCTCTGTCTTCTACCTCTGCTGTTCCTTCTGAGCAGGTTGAGTGAGACACGTGGATAAACTCTATCTCTGTCTTCTACCTCTGCTGCTCCTTCTGAGCAGGCTGAGTGAGGTGTATATCAGACACGTGGATATACTCTATCTCTGTCTTCTACCTCTGCTCTTCCTTCTGAGCAGGCTGAGTGAGGTGTGGTTCAAACACGTGGATATACTCTATCTCTGTCTTCTACCTCTGCTGTTCCTTCTGAGCAGGCTGAGTGAGGTGTAGATCAGACACGTGGATATACTCTATCTCTGTCTTCTACCTCTGCTGTTCCTTCTGAGCAGGTTGAGTGAGACACGTGGATAAACTCTATCTCTGTCTTCTACCTCTGCTGTTCCTTCTGAGCAGGCTGAGTGAGGTGTAGATCAGACACGTGGATACACTCTATCTCTGTCTTCTATCTCTGCTGTTCCTTCTAAGCAGGCGGAGTGAGACACGTGGATATACTATATCTATGTATTCTACCTCTGCTGTTTCTTCTGAGCAGGCTGAGTGAGGTGTAGATCAGACACGTGGATATACTCTATCTCTGTCTTCTATCTCTGCTGTTCGTTCTGAGCAGGCTGAGTGAGGTGTAGATCAGACAAGTGGATATACCCTATCTCTGTCTTCTACCTCTGCTGTTCCTTCTGAGCAGGCTGAGTGAGACACGTGGATATACTTTATCTCTGTCTTCTACCTCTGCTGTTCCTTCTGAGCAGGTTGAGTGAGGTGTAGATCAGACAGGTGGATATACTCTATCTCTGTCTTCTACCTCTGCTGTTCCTTCTGAGCAGGCTGAGTGAGACACGTGGATATACTCTATCTCTGTCTTCTACCTCTGCTGTTCCTTCTGAGCAGGATGCGTGAGACACGTGGATATACTCTATATCTGTCTACTACCTCTGCTGTTCCTTCTGAGCAGGCTGAGTGAGACACGTGGATATACTCTATCTCTGTCTTCTACCTCTGCTGTTCCTTCTGAGCAGGCTGAGTGAGGTGTAGATCAGACACGTGGATATACTCCATTTCTGTCTTCTACTTCTGCTGTTCCTTCTGAGCAGGCTGAGTGAGGTGTAGATCACACATGTGGATATACTCTATCTCTGTCTACTACCTCTGCTGTTCCTTCTGAGCAGGCTGAGTGAGACACGTGGATATACTCTATCTCTGTCTTCTACCTCTGCTGTTCCTTCTGAGCAGGCTGAGTGAGACACGTGGATATACTATATCTCTGTCTTTTACCTCTGCTGTTCCTTCTGAGCAGGCTGAGTGAGGTGTAGATCAGACACGTGGATATACTCTATTTCTGTCTTCTACCTCTGCTGTTCCTTCTGAGCAGGCTGAGTGAGGTGTATATCAGACACGTGGATATACTATATCTCTGTCTTCTACTTCTGCTGTTCCTTCTGAGCAGGATGAGTGAGACACGTGGATATACTATATATCTGTCTTCTACCTCTGCTGTTCCTTCTGAGCAGGCTGAGTGAGGTGTATATCAGACACGTGGATATACTCTATCTCTGTCTTCTACCTCTGCTCTTCCTTCTGAGCAGGCTGAGTGAGGTGTGGTTCAAACACGTGGATATACTCTATCTCTGTCTTCTACCTCTGCTGTTCCTTCTGAGCAGGATGCGTGAGACACGTGGATATACTCTATATCTGTCTACTACCTCTGCTGTTCCTTCTGAGCAGGCTGAGTGAGACACGTGGATATACTCTATCTCTGTCTTCTACCTCTGCTGTTCCTTCTGAGCAGGCTGAGTGAGGTGTAGATCAGACACGTGGATATACTCCATCTCTGTCTTCTACTTCTGCTGTTCCTTCTGAGCAGGCTGAGTGAGGTGTAGATCACACATGTGGATATACTCTATCTCTGTCTACTACCTCTGCTGTTCCTTCTGAGCAGGCTGAGTGAGACACGTGGATATACTCTATCTCTGTCTTCTACCTCTGCTGTTCCTTCTGAGCAGGCTGAGTGAGACACGTGGATATACTATATCTCTGTCTTTTACCTCTGCTGTTCCTTCTGAGCAGGCTGAGTGAGGTGTAGATCAGACACGTGGATATACTCTATCTCTGTCTTCTACCTCTGCTGTTCCTCTGAGCAGGCTGAGTGAGGTGTAGATCAGACACGTGGATATAATTTATCTGTGTCTTCTACCTCTGCTGTTCCTTCTGAGCAGGCTGAGTGAGGTGTATATCAGACACGTGGATATACTATATCTCTGTCTTCTACTTCTGCTGTTCCTTCTGAGCAGGATGAGTGAGACACGTGGATATACTATATATCTGTCTTCTACCTCTGCTGTTCCTTCTGAGCAGGCTGAGTGAGGTGTATATCAGACACGTGGATATACTCTATCTCTGTCTTCTACCTCTGCTCTTCCTTCTGAGCAGGCTGAGTGAGGTGTGGTTCAAACACGTGGATATACTCTATCTCTGTCTTCTACCTCTGCTGTTCCTTCTGAGCAGGTTGAGTGAGACACGTGGATAAACTCTATCTCTGTCTTCTACCTCTGCTGCTCCTTCTGAGCAGGCTGAGTGAGGTGTATATCAGACACGTGGATATACTCTATCTCTGTCTTCTACCTCTGCTCTTCCTTCTGAGCAGGCTGAGTGAGGTGTGGTTCAAACACGTGGATATACTCTATCTCTGTCTTCTAGCTCTGCTGTTCCTTCTGAGCAGGCTGAGTGAGGTGTAGATCAGACACGTGGATATACTCTATCTCTGTCTTCTACCTCTGCTGTTCCTTCTGAGCAGGTTGAGTGAGACACGTGGATAAACTCTATCTCTGTCTTCTACCTCTGCTGTTCCTTCTGAGCAGGATGCGTGAGACACGTGGATATACTCTATATCTGTCTTCTACCTCTGCTGTTCCTTCTGAGCAGGCTGAGTGAGACACGTGGATATACTCTATCTCTGTCTTCTACCTCTGCTGTTCCTTCTGAGCAGGCTGAGTGAGGTGTAGATCAGACACGTGGATATACTCCATCTCTGTCTTCTACTTCTGCTGTTCCTTCTGAGCAGGCTGAGTGAGGTGTAGATCACACATGTGGATATACTCTATCTCTGTCTACTACCTCTGCTGTTCCTTCTGAGCAGGCTGAGTGAGACACGTGGATATACTCTATCTCTGTCTTCTACCTCTGCTGTTCCTTTTGAGCAGGCTGAGTGAGACAAGTGAATATACTATATCTCTGTCTTTTACCTCTGCTGTTCCTTCTGAGCAGGCTGAGTGAGGTGTAGATCAGACACGTGGATATACTCTATCTCTGTCTTCTACCTCTGCTGTTCCTCTGAGCAGGCTGAGTGAGGTGTAGATCAGACACGTGGATATAATTTATCTGTGTCTTCTACCTCTGCTGTTCCTTCTGAGCAGGCTGAGTGAGGTGTATATCAGACACGTGGATATACTCTATCTCTGTCTTCTACTTCTGCTGTTCCTTCTGAGCAGGATGAGTGAGACACGTGGATATACTATATATCTGTCTTCTACCTCTGCTGTTCCTTCTGAGCAGGCTGAGTGAGGTGTATATCAGACACGTGGATATACTCTATCTCTGTCTTCTACCTCTGCTCTTCCTTCTGAGCAGGCTGAGTGAGGTGTGGTTCAAACACGTGGATATACTCTATCTCTGTCTTCTACCTCTGCTGTTCCTTCTGAGCAGGTTGAGTGAGACACGTGGATAAACTCTATCTCTGTCTTCTACCTCTGCTGCTCCTTCTGAGCAGGCTGAGTGAGGTGTATATCAGACACGTGGATATACTCTATCTCTGTCTTCTACCTCTGCTCTTCCTTCTGAGCAGGCTGAGTGAGGTGTGGTTCAAACACGTGGATATACTCTATCTCTGTCTTCTACCTCTGCTGTTCCTTCTGAGCAGGCTGAGTGAGGTGTAGATCAGACACGTGGATATACTCTATCTCTGTCTTCTACCTCTGCTGTTCCTTCTGAGCAGGTTGAGTGAGACACGTGGATAAACTCTATCTCTGTCTTCTACCTCTGCTGTTCCTTCTGAGCAGGATGCGTGAGACACGTGGATATACTCTATATCTGTCTTCTACCTCTGCTGTTCCTTCTGAGCAGGCTGAGTGAGGTGTAGATCAGACACGTGGATACACTCTATCTCTGTCTTCTATCGCTGCTGTTCCTTCTAAGCAGGCGGAGTGAGACACGTGGATATACTATATCTATGTCTTCTACCTCTGCTGTTTCTTCTGAGCAGGCTGAGTGAGGTGTAGATCAGACACGTGGATATACTCTATCTCTGTCTTCTATCTCTGCTGTTCGTTCTGAGCAGGCTGAGTGAGGTGTAGATCAGACAAGTGGATATACCCTATCTCTGTCTTCTACCTCTGCTGTTCCTTCTGAGCAGGCTGAGTGAGACACGTGGATATACTTTATCTCTGTCTTCTACCTCTGCTGTTCCTTCTGAGCAGGTTGAGTGAGGTGTAGATCAGACAGGTGGATATACTCTATCTCTGTCTTCTACCTCTGCTGTTCCTTCTGAGCAGGCTGAGTGAGACACGTGGATATACTCTATATCTGTCTTCTACCTCTGCTGTTCCTTCTGAGCAGGCTGAGTGAGACACGTGGATATACTCTATCTCTGTCTTCTATCTCTGCTGTTCCTTCTGAGCAGGCTGAGTGAGGTGTAGATCAGACACGTGGATATACTCCATATCTGTCTTCTACTTCTGCTGTTCCTTCTGAGCAGGCTGAGTGAGGTGTAGATCACACATGTGGATATACTCTATCTCTGTCTACTACCTCTGCTGTTCCTTCTGAGCAGGCTGAGTGAGACACGTGGATATACTCTATCTCTGTCTTCTACCTCTGCTGTTCCTTCTGAGCAGGCTGAGTGAGACACGTAGATATACTATATCTCTGTCTTTTACCTCTGCTGTTCCTTCTGAGCAGGCTGAGTGAGGTGTAGATCAGACACGTGGATATACTCTATCTCTGTCTTCTACCTCTGCTGTTCCTCTGAGCAGGCTGAGTGAGGTGTAGATCAGACACGTGGATATAATTTATCTGTGTCTTCTACCTCTGCTGTTCCTTCTGAGCAGGCTGAGTGAGGTGTATATCAGACACGTGGATATACTCTATCTCTGTCTTCTACTTCTGCTGTTCCTTCTGAGCAGGATGAGTGAGACACGTGGATATACTATATATCTGTCTTCTACCTCTGCTGTTCCTTCTGAGCAGGCTGAGTGAGGTGTATATCAGACACGTGGATATACTCTATCTCTGTCTTCTACCTCTGCTTTTCCTTCTGAGCAGGCTGAGTGAGGTGTGGTTCAAACACGTGAATATACTCTATCTCTGTCTTCTACCTCTGCTGTTCCTTCTGATCAGGTTGAGTGAGACACGTGGATAAACTCTATCTCTGTCTTCTACCTCTGCTGTTCCTTCTGAGCAGGCTGAGTGAGGTGTAGATCAGACACGTGGATATACTCTATCTCTGTCTTCTATCTCTGCTGTTCCTTCTAAGCAGGCTGAGTGAGACACGTGGATATACTATATCTATGTTTTCTACCACTGATGTTTCTTCTGAGCAGGCTGAGTGAGGTGTAGATCAGACACGTGGATATACTCTATCTCTGTCTTCTATCTCTGCTGTTCGTTCTGAGCAGGCTGAGTGAGGTGTAGATCAGACAAGTGGATATACCCTATCTCTGTCGTCTACCTCTGCTGTTCCTTCTGAGTAGGCTGAGTGAGACACGTGGATATACTTTATCTTTGTCTTCTGCCTCTGCTGTTCCTTCTGAGCAGGTTGAGTGAGGTGTAGATCAGACAGGTGGATATACTCTATCTCTGTCTTCTACCTCTGCTGTTCCTTCTGAGCAGGCTGAGTGAGACACGTGGATATACTCTATCTCTGTCTTCTACCTCTGCTGTTCCTTCTGAGCAGGATGCGTGAGACACGTGGATATACTCTATATCTGTCTACTACCTCTGCTGTTCCTTCTGAGCAGGCTGAGTGAGACACGGGGATATACTCTATCTCTGTCTTCTACCTCTGCTGTTCCTTCTGAGCAGGCTGAGTGAGGTGTAGATCAGACACGTGGATATACTCCATCTCTGTCTTCTACTTCTGCTGTTCCTTCTGAGCAGGCTGAGTGAGGTGTAGATCACACATGTGGATATACTCTATCTCTGTCTACTACCTCTGCTGTTCCTTCTGAGCAGGCTGAGTGAGACACGTGGATATACTCTATCTCTGTCTTCTACCTCTGCTGTTCCTTCTGAGCAGGCTGAGTGAGACACGTGGATATACTATATCTCTGTCTTTTACCTCTGCTGTTCCTTCTGAGCAGGCTGAGTGAGGTGTAGATCAGACACGTGGATATACTCTATCTCTGTCTTCTACCTCTGCTGTTCCTCTGAGCAGGCTGAGTGAGGTGTAGATCAGACACGTGGATATAATTTATCTGTGTCTTCTACCTCTGCTGTTCCTTCTGAGCAGGCTGAGTGAGGTGTATATCAGACACGTGGATATACTCTATCTCTGTCTTCTACCTCTGCTCTTCCTTCTGAGCAGGCTGAGTGAGGTGTGGTTCAAACACGTGGATATACTCTATCTCTGTCTTCTACCTCTGCTGTTCCTTCTGAGCAGATTGAGTGAGACACGTGGATAAACTCTATTTCTGTCTTCTACCTCTGCTGCTCCTTCTGAGCAGGCTGAGTGAGGTGTATATCAGACACGTGGATATACTCTATCTCTGTCTTCTACCTCTGCTCTTCCTTCTGAGCAGGCTGAGTGAGGTGTGGTTCAAACACGTGGATATACTCTATCTCTGTCTTCTACCTCTGCTGTTCCTTCTGAGCAGGTTGAGTGAGACACGTGGATAAACTCTATCTCTGTCTTCTACCTCTGCTGTTCCTTCTGAGCAGGCTGAGTGAGGTGTAGATCAGACACGTGGATACACTCTATCTCTGTCTTCTATCGCTGCTGTTCCTTCTAAGCAGGCGGAGTGAGACACGTGGATATACTATATCTATGTCTTCTACCTCTGCTGTTTCTTCTGAGCAGGCTGAGTGAGGTGTAGATCAGACACGTGGATATACTCTATCTCTGTCTTCTATCTCTGCTGTTCGTTCTGAGCAGGCTGAGTGAGGTGTAGATCAGACAAGTGGATATACCCTATCTCTGTCTTCTACCTCTGCTGTTCCTTCTGAGCAGGCTGAGTGAGACACGTGGATATACTTTATCTCTGTCTTCTACCTCTGCTGTTCCTTCTGAGCAGGTTGAGTGAGGTGTAGATCAGACAGGTGGATATACTCTATCTCTGTCTTCTACCTCTGCTGTTCCTTCTGAGCAGGCTGAGTGAGACACGTGGATATACTCTATATCTGTCTTCTACCTCTGCTGTTCCTTCTGAGCAGGCTGAGTGAGACACGTGGATATACTCTATCTCTGTCTTCTACCTCTGCTGTTCCTTCTGAGCAGGCTGAGTGAGGTGTAGATCAGACACGTGGATATACTCCATATCTGTCTTCTACTTCTGCTGTTCCTTCTGAGCAGGCTGAGTGAGGTGTAGATCACACATGTGGATATACTCTATCTCTGTCTACTACCTCTGCTGTTCCTTCTGAGCAGGCTGAGTGAGACACGTGGATATACTCTATCTCTGTCTTCTACCTCTGCTGTTCCTTCTGAGCAGGCTGAGTGAGACACGTGGATATACTATATCTCTGTCTTTTACCTGTGCTGTTCCTTCTGAGCAGGCTGAGTGAGGTGTAGATCAGACACGTGGATATACTCTATCTCTGTCTTCTACCTCTGCTGTTCCTCTGAGCAGGCTGAGTGAGGTGTAGATCAGACACGTGGATATAATTTATCTGTGTCTTCTACCTCTGCTGTTCCTTCTGAGCAGGCTGAGTGAGGTGTATATCAGACACGTGGATATACTCTATCTCTGTCTTCTACTTCTGCTGTTCCTTCTGAGCAGGATGAGTGAGACACGTGGATATACTATATATCTGTCTTCTACCTCTGCTGTTCCTTCTGAGCAGGCTGAGTGAGGTGTATATCAGACACGTGGATATACTCTATCTCTGTCTTCTACCTCTGCTTTTCCTTCTGAGCAGGCTGAGTGAGGTGTGGTTCAAACACGTGAATATACTCTATCTCTGTCTTCTACCTCTGCTGTTCCTTCTGATCAGGTTGAGTGAGACACGTGGATAAACTCTATCTCTGTCTTCTACCTCTGCTGTTCCTTCTGAGCAGGCTGAGTGAGGTGTAGATCAGACACGTGGATATACTCTATCTCTGTCTTCTATCTCTGCTGTTCCTTCTAAGCAGGCTGAGTGAGACACGTGGATATACTATATCTATGTTTTCTACCACTGCTGTTTCTTCTGAGCAGGCTGAGTGAGGTGTAGATCAGACACGTGGATATACTCTATCTCTGTCTTCTATCTCTGCTGTTCGTTCTGAGTAGGCTGAGTGAGGTGTAGATCAGACAAGTGGATATACCCTATCTCTGTCGTCTACCTCTGCTGTTCCTTCTGAGTAGGCTGAGTGAGACACGTGGATATACTTTATCTCTGTCTTCTACCACTGCTGTTCCTTCTGAGCAGGTTGAGTGAGGTGTAGATCAGACAGGTGGATATACTCTATCTCTGTCTTCTACCTCTGCTGTTCCTTCTGAGCAGGCTGAGTGAGACACGTGGATATACTCTATCTCTGTCTTCTACCTCTGCTGTTCCTTCTGAGCAGGATGCGTGAGACACGTGGATATACTCTATATATGTCTACTACCTCTGCTGTTCCTTCTGAGCAGGCTGAGTGAGACACGGGGATATACTCTATCTCTGTCTTCTACCTCTGCTGTTCCTTCTGAGCAGGCTGAGTGAGGTGTAGATCAGACACGTGGATATACTCCATCTCTGTCTTCTACTTCTGCTGTTCCTTCTGAGCAGGCTGAGTGAGGTGTAGATCACACATGTGGATATACTCTATCTCTGTCTACTACCTCTGCTGTTCCTTCTGAGCAGGCTGAGTGAGACACGTGGATATACTCTATCTCTGTCTTCTACCTCTGCTGTTCCTTCTGAGCAGGCTGAGTGAGACACGTGGATATACTATATCTCTGTCTTTTACCTCTGCTGTTCCTTCTGAGCAGGCTGAGTGAGGTGTAGATCAGACACGTGGATATACTCTATCTCTGTCTTCTACCTCTGCTGTTCCTCTGAGCAGGCTGAGTGAGGTGTAGATCAGACACGTGGATATAATTTATCTGTGTCTTCTACCTCTGCTGTTCCTTCTGAGCAGGCTGAGTGAGGTGTATATCAGACACGTGGATATACTCTATCTCTGTCTTCTACTTCTGCTGTTCCTTCTGAGCAGGATGAGTGAGACACGTGGATATACTATATATCTGTCTTCTACCTCTGCTGTTCCTTCTGAGCAGGCTGAGTGAGGTGTATATCAGACACGTGGATATACTCTATCTCTGTCTTCTACCTCTGCTCTTCCTTCTGAGCAGGCTGAGTGAGGTGTGGTTCAAACACGTGGATATACTCTATCTCTGTCTTCTACCTCTGCTGTTCCTTCTGAGCAGGTTGAGTGAGACACGTGGATAAACTCTATCTCTGTCTTCTACCTCTGCTGCTCCTTCTGAGCAGGCTGAGTGAGGTGTATATCAGACACGTGGATATACTCTATCTCTGTCTTCTACCTCTGCTCTTCCTTCTGAGCAGGCTGAGTGAGGTGTGGTTCAAACACGTGGATATACTCTATCTCTGTCTTCTACCTCTGCTGTTCCTTCTGAGCAGGCTGAGTGAGGTGTAGATCAGACACGTGGATATACTCTATCTCTGTCTTCTACCTCTGCTGTTCCTTCTGAGCAGGTTGAGTGAGACACGTGGATAAACTCTATCTCTGTCTTCTACCTCTGCTGTTCCTTCTGAGCAGGCTGAGTGAGGTGTAGATCAGACACGTGGATACACTCTATCTCTGTCTTCTATCTCTGCTGTTCCTTCTAAGCAGGCGGAGTGAGACACGTGGATATACTATATCTATGTCTTCTACCTCTGCTGTTTCTTCTGAGCAGGCTGAGTGAGGTGTAGATCAGACACATGGATATACTCTATCTCTGTCTTCTATCTCTGCTGTTCGTTCTGAGCAGGCTGAGTGAGGTGTAGATCAGACAAGTGGATATACCCTATCTCTGTCTTCTACCTCTGCTGTTCCTTCTGAGCAGGCTGAGTGAGACACGTGGATATACTCTATCTCTGTCTTCTACCTCTGCTGTTCCTTCTGAGCAGGATGCGTGAGACACGTGGATATACTCTATATCTGTCTACTACCTCTGCTGTTCCTTCTGAGCAGGCTGAGTGAGACACGTGGATATACTCTATCTCTGTCTTCTACCTCTGCTGTTCCTTCTGAGCAGGCTGAGTGAGGTGTAGATCAGACACGTGGATATACTCCATCTCTGTCTTCTACTTCTGCTGTTCCTTCTGAGCAGGCTGAGTGAGGTGTAGATCACACATGTGGATATACTCTATCTCTGTCTACTACCTATGCTGTTCCTTCTGAGCAGGCTGAGTGAGACACGTGGATATACTCTATCTCTGTCTTCTACCTCTGCTGTTCCTTCTGAGCAGGCTGAGTGAGACACGTGGATATACTATATCTCTGTCTTTTACCTCTGCTGTTCCTTCTGAGCAGGCTGAGTGAGGTGTAGATCAGACACGTGGATATACTCTATCTCTGTCTTCTACCTCTGCTGTTCCTCTGAGCAGGCTGAGTGAGGTGTAGATCAGACACGTGGATATAATTTATCTGTGTCTTCTACCTCTGCTGTTCCTTCTGAGCAGGCTGAGTGAGGTGTATATCAGACACGTGGATATACTCTATCTCTGTCTTCTACTTCTGCTGTTCCTTCTGAGCAGGATGAGTGAGACACGTGGATATACTATATATCTGTCTTCTACCTCTGCTGTTCCTTCTGAGCAGGCTGAGTGAGGTGTATATCAGACACGTGGATATACTCTATCTCTGTCTTCTACCTCTGCTGTTCCTTCTAAGCAGGCTGAGTGAGACACGTGGATATACTATATCTATGTTTTCTACCACTGATGTTTCTTCTGAGCAGGCTGAGTGAGGTGTATATCAGACACGTGGATATACTCTATCTCTGTCTTCTACCTCTGCTCTTCCTTCTGAGCAGGCTGAGTGAGGTGTGGTTCAAACACGTGGATATACTCTATCTCTGTCTTCTACCTCTGCTGTTCCTTCTGAGCAGGCTGAGTGAGGTGTAGATCAGACACGTGGATATACTCTATCTCTGTCTTCTACCTCTGCTGTTCCTTCTGAGCAGGTTGAGTGAGACACGTGGATAAACTCTATCTCTGTCTTCTACCTCTGCTGTTCCTTCTGAGCAGGCTGAGTGAGGTGTAGATCAGACACGTGGATACACTCTATCTCTGTCTTCTATCTCTGCTGTTCCTTCTAAGCAGGCGGAGTGAGACACGTGGATATACTATATCTATGTCTTCTACCTCTGCTGTTTCTTCTGAGCAGGCTGAGTGAGGTGTAGATCAGACACGTGGATATACTCTATCTCTGTCTTCTATCTCTGCTGTTCGTTCTGAGCAGGCTGAGTGAGGTGTAGATCAGACAAGTGGATATACCCTATCTCTGTCTTCTACCTCTGCTGTTCCTTCTGAGCAGGCTGAGTGAGACACGTGGATATACTTTATCTCTGTCTTCTACCTCTGCTGTTCCTTCTGAGCAGGTTGAGTGAGGTGTAGATCAGACAGGTGGATATACTCTATCTCTGTCTTCTACCTCTGCTGTTCCTTCTGAGCAGGCTGAGTGAGACACGTGGATATACTCTATCTCTGTCTTCTACCTCTGCTGTTCCTTCTGAGCAGGATGCGTGAGACACGTGGATATACTCTATATCTGTCTTCTACCTCTGCTGCTCCTTCTGAGCAGGCTGAGTGAGGTGTATATCAGACACGTGGATATACTCTATCTCTGTCTTCTATCTCTGCTCTTTCTTCTGAGCAGGCTGAGTGAGGTGTGGTTCAAACACGTGGATATACTATATATCTGTCTTCTACCTCTGCTGTTCCTTCTGAGCAGGTTGAGTGAGACACGTGGATAAACTCTATCTCTGTCTTCTACCTCTGCTGCTCCTTCTGAGCAGGCTGAGTGAGGTGTATATCAGACACGTGGATATACTCTATCTCTGTCTTCTACCTCTGCTCTTCCTTTTGAGCAGGCTGAGTGAGGTGTGGTTCAAACACGTGGATATACTCTATCTCTGTCTTCTACCTCTGCTGTTCCTTATGTGCAGGTTGAGTGAGACACGTGGATAAACTCTATCTCTGTCTTCTACCTCTGCTGCTCCTTCTGAGCAGGCTGAGTGAGGTGTATATCAGACACGTGGATATACTCTATCTCTGTCTTCTACCTCTGCTCTTCCTTCTGAGCAGGCTGAGTGAGGTGTGGTTCAAACACGTTGATATACTCTATCTCTGTCTTCTACCTCTGCTGTTCCTTATGTGCAGGTTGAGTGAGACACGTGGATAAACTCTATCTCTGTCTTCTACCTCTGCTGCTCCTTCTGAGCAGGCTGAGTGAGGTGTATATCAGACACGTGGATATACTCTATCTCTGTCTTCTACCTCTGCTCTTCCTTCTGAGCAGGCTGAGTGAGGTGTGGTTCAAACACGTTGATATACTCTATCTCTGTCTTCTACCTCTGCTGTTCCTTCTGAGCAGGCTGAGTGAGGTATAGATCAGACACGTGGATATACTCTATCTCTGTCTTCTACCTCTGCTGTTCCTTCTGAGCAGGTTGAGTGAGACACGTGGATAAAATCTATCTCTGTCTTCTACCTCTGCTGTTCCTTCTGAGCAGGCTGAGTGAGGTGTAGATCAGACACGTGGATATACTCCATCTCTGTCTTCTACTTCTGCTGTTCCTTCTGAGCAGGCTGAGTGAGGTGTAGATCAGACACGTGTATATACTCTATCTCTGTCTTCTACCTCTGCTGCTCCTTCTGAGCAGGCTGAGTGAGGTGTATATCAGACACGTGGATATACTCTATCTCTGTCTTCTATCTCTGCTCTTTCTTCTGAGCAGGCTGAGTGAGGTGTGGTTCAAACACGTGGATATACTATATATCTGTCTTCTACCTCTGCTGTTCCTTCTGAGCAGGTTGAGTGAGACACGTGGATAAACTCTATCTCTGTCTTCTACCTCTGCTGCTCCTTCTGAGCAGGCTGAGTGAGGTGTATATCAGACACGTGGATATACTCTATCTCTGTCTTCTACCTCTGCTCTTCCTTTTGAGCAGGCTGAGTGAGGTGTGGTTCAAACACGTGGATATACTCTATCTCTGTCTTCTACCTCTGCTGTTCCTTATGTGCAGGTTGAGTGAGACACGTGGATAAACTCTATCTCTGTCTTCTACCTCTGCTGCTCCTTCTGAGCATGCTGAGTGAGGTGTATATCAGACACGTGGATATACTCTATCTCTGTCTTCTACCTCTGCTCTTCCTTCTGAGCAGGCTGAGTGAGGTGTGGTTCAAACACGTTGATATACTCTATCTCTGTCTTCTACCTCTGCTGTTCCTTCTGAGCAGGCTGAGTGAGGTATAGATCAGACACGTGGATATACTCTATCTCTGTCTTCTACCTCTGCTGTTCCTTCTGAGCAGGTTGAGTGAGACACGTGGATAAAATCTATCTCTGTCTTCTACCTCTGCTGTTCCTTCTGAGCAGGCTGAGTGAGGTGTAGATCAGACACGTGGATACACTCTATCTCTGTTTTCTATCTCTGCTGTTCCTTCTAAGCAGGCGGAGTGAGACACGTGGATATACTATATCTATGTCTTCTACCTCTGCTGTTTCTTCTGAGCAGGCTGAGTGAGGTGTAGATCAGACACGTGGACATACTCTATCTCTGTCTTCTATCTCTGCTGTTCGTTCTGAGCAGGCTGAGTGAGGTGTAGATCAGACAAGTGGATATACCCTATCTCTGTCTTCTACCTCTGCTGTTCCGTCTGAGCAGGCTGAGTGAGACACGTGGATATACTTTATCTCTGTCTTCTACCTCTGCTGTTCCTTCTGAGCAGGTTGAGTGAGGTGTAGATCAGACAGGTGGATATACTCTATCTCTGTCTTCTACCTCTGCTGTTCCTTCTGAGCAGGCTGAGTGAGACACGTGGATATACTCTATCTCTGTCTTCTACCTCTGCTGTTCCTTCTGAGCAGGATGCGTGAGACACGTGGATATACTCTATATCTGTCTTCTACCTCTGCTGTTCCTTCTGAGCAGGCTGAGTGAGACACCTGGATATACTCTATCTCTGTCTTCTACCTCTGCTGTTCCTTCTGAGCAGGCTGAGTGAGGTGTAGATCAGACACGTGGATATACTCCATCTCTGTCTTCTACTTCTGCTGTTCCTTCTGAGCAGGCTGAGTGAGGTGTAGATCAGACACGTGTATATACTCTATCTCTGTCTTCTACCTCTGCTGTTCCTTCTGAGCAGGCTGAGTGAGACACGTGGATATACTCCGTCTCTGTCTTCTACCTCTGTTGTTCATTCTGAGCAGGCTGAGTGAGGTGTAGATCAGACACGAAAATATACTCTATCTCTGTGTTCTAGCTCTGATGTTCCTTCTGGGCAGGCTGAGTGAGACACGTGGATATACTTTATCTCTGTCTTCTACCTCTGCTGTTCCTTCTGAGCAGGTTGAGTGAGGTGTAGATCAGACAGGTGGATATACTCTATCTCTGTCTTCTACCTCTGCTGTTCCTTCTGAGCAGGCTGAGTGAGACACGTGGATATACTCTATCTCTGTCTTCTACCTCTGCTGTTCCTTCTGAGCAGGATGCGTGAGACACGTGGATATACTCTATATCTGTCTTCTACCTCTGCTGCTCCTTCTGAGCAGGCTGAGTGAGGTGTATATCAGACACGTGGATATACTCTATCTCTGTCTTCTATCTCTGCTCTTCCTTCTGAGCAGGCTGAGTGAGGTGTGGTTCAAACACGTGGATATACTATATATCTGTCTTCTACCTCTGCTGTTCCTTCTGAGCAGGTTGAGTGAGACACGTGGATAAACTCTATCTCTGTCTTCTACCTCTGCTGCTCCTTCTGAGCAGGCTGAGTGAGGTGTATATCAGACACGTGGATATACTCTATCTCTGTCTTCTACCTCTGCTCTTCCTTCTGAGCAGGCTGAGTGAGGTGTGGTTCAAACACGTGGATATACTCTATCTCTGTCTTCTACCTCTGCTGTTCCTTCTGTGCAGGTTGAGTGAGACACGTGGATAAACTCTATCTCTGTCTTCTACCTCTGCTGCTCCTTCTGAGCAGGCTGAGTGAGGTGTATATCAGACACGTGGATATACTCTATCTCTGTCTTCTACCTCTGCTCTTCCTTCTGAGCAGGCTGAGTGAGGTCTGGTTCAAACACGTGGATATACTCTATCTCTGTCTTCTACCTCTGCTGTTCCTTCTGAGCAGGCTGAGTGAGGTGTAGATCAGACACGTGGATATACTCTATCTCTGTCTTCTACCTCTGCTGTTCCTTCTGAGCAGGTTGAGTGAGACACGTGGATAAAATCTATCTCTGTCTTCTACCTCTGCTGTTCCTTCTGAGCAGGCTGAGTGAGGTGTAGATCAGACACGTGGATACACTCTATCTCTGTCTTCTATCTCTGCTGTTCCTTCTAAGCAGGCGGAGTGAGACACGTGGATATACTATATCTATGTCTTCTACCTCTGCTGTTTCTTCTGAGCAGGCTGAGTGAGGTGTAGATCAGACACGTGGACATACTCTATCTCTGTCTTCTATCTCTGCTGTTCGTTCTGAGCAGGCTGAGTGAGGTGTAGATCAGACAAGTGGATATACCCTATCTCTGTCTTCTACCTCTGCTGTTCCTTCTGAGCAGGCTGAGTGAGACACGTGGATATACTTTATCTCTGTCTTCTACCTCTGCTGTTCCTTCTGAGCAGGTTGAGTGAGGTGTAGATCAGACAGGTGGATATACTCTATCTCTGTCTTCTACCTCTGCTGTTCCTTCTGAGCAGGCTGAGTGAGACACGTGGATATACTCTATATCTGTCTTCTACCTCTGCTGTTCCTTCTGAGCAGGCTGAGTGAGACACGTGGATATACTCTATCTCTGTCTTCTACCTCTGCTGTTCCTTCTGAGCAGGCTGAGTGAGGTGTAGATCAGACACGTGGATATACTCCATCTCTGTCTTCTACTTCTGCTGTTCCTTCTGAGCAGGCTGAGTGAGGTGTAGATCACACATGTGGATATACTCTATCTCTGTCTACTACCTCTGCTGTTCCTTCTGAGCAGGCTGAGTGAGACACGTGGATATACTCTATCTCTGTCTTCTACCTCTGCTGTTCCTTCTGAGCAGGCTGAGTGAGACACGTGGATATACTATATCTCTGTCTTTTACCTCTGCTGTTCCTTCTGAGCAGGCTGAGTGAGGTGTAGATCAGACACGTGGACATACTCTATCTCTGTCTTCTATCTCTGCTGTTCGTTCTGAGCAGGCTGAGTGAGGTGTAGATCAGACAAGTGGATATACCCTATCTCTGTCTTCTACCTCTGCTGTTCCGTCTGAGCAGGCTGAGTGAGACACGTGGATATACTTTATCTCTGTCTTCTACCTCTGCTGTTCCTTCTGAGCAGGTTGAGTGAGGTGTAGATCAGACAGGTGGATATACTCTATCTCTGTCTTCTACCTCTGCTGTGCCTTCTGAGCAGGCTGAGTGAGACACGTGGATATACTCTATCTCTGTCTTCTACCTCTGCTGTTCCTTCTGAGCAGGATGCGTGAGACACGTGGATATACTCTATATCTGTCTTCTACCTCTGCTGTTCCTTCTGAGCAGGCTGAGTGAGACACCTGGATATACTCTATCTCTGTCTTCTACCTCTGCTGTTCCTTCTGAGCAGGCTGAGTGAGGTGTAGATCAGACACGTGGATATACTCCATCTCTGTCTTCTACTTCTGCTGTTCCTTCTGAGCAGGCTGAGTGAGGTGTAGATCAGACACGTGTATATACTCTATCTCTGTCTTCTACCTCTGCTGTTCCTTCTGAGCAGGCTGAGTGAGACACGTGGATATACTCCGTCTCTGTCTTCTACCTCTGTTGTTCATTCTGAGCAGGCTGAGTGAGGTGTAGATCAGACACGAAAATATACTCTATCTCTGTGTTCTAGCTCTGATGTTCCTTCTGGGCAGGCTGAGTGAGACACGTGGATATACTTTATCTCTGTCTTCTACCTCTGCTGTTCCTTCTGAGCAGGTTGAGTGAGGTGTAGATCAGACAGGTGGATATACTCTATCTCTGTCTTCTACCTCTGCTGTTCCTTCTGAGCAGGCTGAGTGAGACACGTGGATATACTCTATCTCTGTCTTCTACCTCTGCTGTTCCTTCTGAGCAGGATGCGTGAGACACGTGGATATACTCTATATCTGTCTTCTACCTCTGCTGCTCCTTCTGAGCAGGCTGAGTGAGGTGTATATCAGACACGTGGATATACTCTATCTCTGTCTTCTATCTCTGCTCTTCCTTCTGAGCAGGCTGAGTGAGGTGTGGTTCAAACACGTGGATATACTATATATCTGTCTTCTACCTCTGCTGTTCCTTCTGAGCAGGTTGAGTGAGACACGTGGATAAACTCTATCTCTGTCTTCTACCTCTGCTGCTCCTTCTGAGCAGGCTGAGTGAGGTGTATATCAGACACGTGGATATACTCTATCTCTGTCTTCTACCTCTGCTCTTCCTTCTGAGCAGGCTGAGTGAGGTGTGGTTCAAACACGTGGATATACTCTATCTCTGTCTTCTACCTCTGCTGTTCCTTCTGTGCAGGTTGAGTGAGACACGTGGATAAACTCTATCTCTGTCTTCTACCTCTGCTGCTCCTTCTGAGCAGGCTGAGTGAGGTGTATATCAGACACGTGGATATACTCTATCTCTGTCTTCTACCTCTGCTCTTCCTTCTGTGCAGGCTGAGTGAGGTGTGGTTCAAACACGTGGATATACTCTATCTCTGTCTTCTACCTCTGCTGTTCCTTCTGAGCAGGCTGAGTGAGGTGTAGATCAGACACGTGGATATACTCTATCTCTGTCTTCTACCTCTGCTGTTCCTTCTGAGCAGGTTGAGTGAGACACGTGGATAAAATATATCTCTGTCTTCTACCTCTGCTGTTCCTTCTGAGCAGGCTGAGTGAGGTGTAGATCAGACACGTGGACATACTCTATCTCTGTCTTCTATCTCTGCTGTTCGTTCTGAGCAGGCTGAGTGAGGTGTAGATCAGACAAGTGGATATACCCTATCTCTGTCTTCTACCTCTGCTGTTCCTACTGAGCAGGCTGAGTGAGACACGTGGATATACTTTATCTCTGTCTTCTACCTCTGCTGTTCCTTCTGAGCAGGTTGAGTGAGGTGTAGATCAGACAGGTGGATATACTCTATCTCTGTCTTCTACCTCTGCTGTTCCTTCTGAGCAGGCTGAGTGAGACACGTGGATATACTCTATATCTGTCTTCTACCTCTGCTGTTCCTTCTGAGCAGGCTGAGTGAGACACGTGGATATACTCTATCTCTGTCTTCTACCTCTGCTGTTCCTTCTGAGCAGGCTGAGTGAGGTGTAGATCAGACACGTGGATATACTCCATCTCTGTCTTCTACTTCTGCTGTTCCTTCTGAGCAGGCTGAGTGAGGTGTAGATCACACATGTGGATATACTCTATCTCTGTCTACTACCTCTGCTGTTCCTTCTGAGCAGGCTGAGTGAGACACGTGGATATACTCTATCTCTGTCTTCTACCTCTGCTGTTCCTTCTGAGCAGGCTGAGTGAGACACGTGGATATACTATATCTCTGTCTTTTACCTCTGCTGTTCCTTCTGAGCAGGCTGAGTGAGGTGTAGATCAGACACGTGGACATACTCTATCTCTGTCTTCTATCTCTGCTGTTCGTTCTGAGCAGGCTGAGTGAGGTGTAGATCAGACAAGTGGATATACCCTATCTCTGTCTTCTACCTCTGCTGTTCCGTCTGAGCAGGCTGAGTGAGACACGTGGATATACTTTATCTCTGTCTTCTACCTCTGCTGTTCCTTCTGAGCAGGTTGAGTGAGGTGTAGATCAGACAGGTGGATATACTCTATCTCTGTCTTCTACCTCTGCTGTGCCTTCTGAGCAGGCTGAGTGAGACACGTGGATATACTCTATCTCTGTCTTCTACCTCTGCTGTTCCTTCTGAGCAGGATGCGTGAGACACGTGGATATACTCTATATCTGTCTTCTACCTCTGCTGTTCCTTCTGAGCAGGCTGAGTGAGACACCTGGATATACTCTATCTCTGTCTTCTACCTCTGTTGTTCCTTCTGAGCAGGCTGAGTGAGGTGTAGATCAGACACGTGGATATACTCCATCTCTGTCTTCTACTTCTGCTGTTCCTTCTGAGCAGGCTGAGTGAGGTGTAGATCAGACACGTGTATATACTCTATCTCTGTCTTCTACCTCTGCTGTTCCTTCTGAGCAGGCTGAGTGAGACACGTGGATATACTCCGTCTCTGTCTTCTACCTCTGTTGTTCATTCTGAGCAGGCTGAGTGAGGTGTAGATCAGACACGAAAATATACTCTATCTCTGTGTTCTAGCTCTGATGTTCCTTCTGGGCAGGCTGAGTGAGACACGTGGATATACTTTATCTCTGTCTTCTACCTCTGCTGTTCCTTCTGAGCAGGTTGAGTGAGGTGTAGATCAGACAGGTGGATATACTCTATCTCTGTCTTCTACCTCTGCTGTTCCTTCTGAGCAGGCTGAGTGAGACACGTGGATATACTCTATCTCTGTCTTCTACCTCTGCTGTTCCTTCTGAGCAGGATGCGTGAGACACGTGGATATACTCTATATCTGTCTTCTACCTCTGCTGCTCCTTCTGAGCAGGCTGAGTGAGGTGTATATCAGACACGTGGATATACTCTATCTCTGTCTTCTATCTCTGCTCTTCCTTCTGAGCAGGCTGAGTGAGGTGTGGTTCAAACACGTGGATATACTATATATCTGTCTTCTACCTCTGCTGTTCCTTCTGAGCAGGTTGAGTGAGACACGTGGATAAACTCTATCTCTGTCTTCTACCTCTGCTGCTCCTTCTGAGCAGGCTGAGTGAGGTGTATATCAGACACGTGGATATACTCTATCTCTGTCTTCTACCTCTGCTCTTCCTTCTGAGCAGGCTGAGTGAGGTGTGGTTCAAACACGTGGATATACTCTATCTCTGTCTTCTACCTCTGCTGTTCCTTCTGTGCAGGTTGAGTGAGACACGTGGATAAACTCTATCTCTGTCTTCTACCTCTGCTGCTCCTTCTGAGCAGGCTGAGTGAGGTGTATATCAGACACGTGGATATACTCTATCTCTGTCTTCTACCTCTGCTCTTCCTTCTGAGCAGGCTGAGTGAGGTGTGGTTCAAACACGTGGATATACTCTATCTCTGTCTTCTACCTCTGCTGTTCCTTCTGAGCAGGCTGAGTGAGGTGTAGATCAGACACGTGGATATACTCTATCTCTGTCTTCTACCTCTGCTGTTCCTTCTGAGCAGGTTGAGTGAGACACGTGGATAAAATCTATCTCTGTCTTCTACCTCTGCTGTTCCTTCTGAGCAGGCTGAGTGAGGTGTAGATCAGACACGTGGATACACTCTATCTCTGTCTTCTATCTCTGCTGTTCCTTCTAAGCAGGCGGAGTGAGACACGTGGATATACTATATCTATGTCTTCTACCTCTGCTGTTTCTTCTGAGCAGGCTGAGTGAGGTGTAGATCAGACACGTGGACATACTCTATCTCTGTCTTCTATCTCTGCTGTTCGTTCTGAGCAGGCTGAGTGAGGTGTAGATCAGACAAGTGGATATACCCTATCTCTGTCTTCTACCTCTGCTGTTCCTTCTGAGCAGGCTGAGTGAGACACGTGGATATACTTTATCTCTGTCTTCTACCTCTGCTGTTCCTTCTGAGCAGGTTGAGTGAGGTGTAGATCAGACAGGTGGATATACTCTATCTCTGTCTTCTACCTCTGCTGTTCCTTCTGAGCAGGCTGAGTGAGACACGTGGATATACTCTATATCTGTCTTCTACCTCTGCTGTTCCTTCTGAGCAGGCTGAGTGAGACACGTGGATATACTCTATCTCTGTCTTCTACCTCTGCTGTTCCTTCTGAGCAGGCTGAGTGAGGTGTAGATCAGACACGTGGATATACTCCATCTCTGTCTTCTACTTCTGCTGTTCCTTCTGAGCAGGCTGAGTGAGGTGTAGATCACACATGTGGATATACTCTATCTCTGTCTACTACCTCTGCTGTTCCTTCTGAGCAGGCTGAGTGAGACACGTGGATATACTCTATCTCTGTCTTCTACCTCTGCTGTTCCTTCTGAGCAGGCTGAGTGAGACACGTGGATATACTATATCTCTGTCTTTTACCTCTGCTGTTCCTTCTGAGCAGGCTGAGTGAGGTGTAGATCAGACACGTGGATATACTCTATCTCTGTCTTCTACCTCTGCTGTTCCTTCTGATCAGGTTGAGTGAGACACGTGGATAAACTCTATCTCTGTCTTCTACCTCTGCTGTTCCTTCTGAGCAGGCTGAGTGAGGTGTAGATCAGACACGTGGATATACTCTATCTCTGTCTTCTATCTCTGCTGTTCCTTCTAAGCAGGCTGAGTGAGACACGTGGATATACTATATCTATGTTTTCTACCACTGCTGTTTCTTCTGAGCAGGCTGAGTGAGGTGTAGATCAGACACGTGGATATACTCTATCTCTGTCTTCTATCTCTGCTGTTCGTTCTGAGCAGGCTGAGTGAGGTGTAGATCAGACAAGTGGATATACCCTATCTCTGTCGTCTACCTCTGCTGTTCCTTCTGAGTAGGCTGAGTGAGACACGTGGATATACTTTATCTCTGTCTTCTACCTCTGCTGTTCCTTCTGAGCAGGTTGAGTGAGGTGTAGATCAGACAGGTGGATATACTCTATCTCTGTCTTCTACCTCTGCTGTTCCTTCTGAGCAGGCTGAGTGAGACACGTGGATATACTCTATCTCTGTCTTCTACCTCTGCTGTTCCTTCTGAGCAGGATGCGTGAGACACGTGGATATACTCTATATCTGTCTACTACCTCTGCTGTTCCTTTTGAGCAGGCTGAGTGAGACACGGGGATATACTCTATCTCTGTCTTCTACCTCTGCTGTTCCTTCTGAGCAGGCTGAGTGAGGTGTAAATCAGACACGTGGATATACTCCATCTCTGTCTTCTACTTCTGCTGTTCCTTCTGAGCAGGCTGAGTGAGGTGTAGATCACACATGTGGATATACTCTATCTCTGTCTACTACCTCTGCTGTTCCTTCTGAGCAGGCTGAGTGAGACACGTGGATATACTCTATCTCTGTCTTCTACCTCTGCTGTTCCTTCTGAGCAGGCTGAGTGAGACACGTGGATATACTATATCTCTGTCTTTTACCTCTGCTGTTCCTTCTGAGCAGGCTGAGTGAGGTGTAGATCAGACACGTGGATATACTCTATCTCTGTCTTCTACCTCTGCTGTTCCTCTGAGCAGGCTGAGTGAGGTGTAGATCAGACACGTGGATATAATTTATCTGTGTCTTCTACCTCTGCTGTTCCTTCTGAGCAGGCTGAGTGAGGTGTATATCAGACACGTGGATATACTCTATCTCTGTCTTCTACTTCTGCTGTTCCTTCTGAGCAGGATGAGTGAGACACGTGGATATACTATATATCTGTCTTCTACCTCTGCTGTTCCTTCTGAGCAGGCTGAGTGAGGTGTATATCAGACACGTGGATATACTTTATCTCTGTCTTCTACCTCTGCTCTTCCTTCTGAGCAGGCTGAGTGAGGTGTGGTTCAAACACGTGGATATACTCTATCTCTGTCTTCTACCTCTGCTGTTCCTTCTGAGCAGGTTGAGTGAGACACGTGGATAAACTCTATCTCTGTCTTCTACCTCTGCTGCTCCTTCTGAGCAGGCTGAGTGAGGTGTATATCAGACACGTGGATATACTCTATCTCTGTCTTCTACCTCTGCTCTTCCTTCTGAGCAGGCTGAGTGAGGTGTGGTTCAAACACGTGGATATACTCTATCTCTGTCTTCTACCTCTGCTGTTCCTTCTGAGCAGGCTGAGTGAGGTGTAGATCAGACACGTGGATATACTCTATCTCTGTCTTCTACCTCTGCTGTTCCTTCTGAGCAGGTTGAGTGAGACACGTGGATAAACTCTATCTCTGTCTTCTACCTCTGCTGTTCCTTCTGAGCAGGCTGAGTGAGGTGTAGATCAGACACGTGGATACACTCTATCTCTGTCTTCTATCTCTGCTGTTCCTTCTAAGCAGGCGGAGTGAGACACGTGGATATACTATATCTATGTCTTCTACCTCTGCTGTTTCTTCTGAGCAGGCTGAGTGAGGTGTAGATCAGACACGTGGATATACTCTATCTCTGTCTTCTATCTCTGCTGTTCGTTCTGAGCAGGCTGAGTGAGGTGTAGATCAGACAAGTGGATATACCCTATCTCTGTCTTCTACCTCTGCTGTTCCTTCTGAGCAGGCTGAGTGAGACACGTGGATATACTCTATCTCTGTCTACTACCTCTGCTGTTCCTTCTGAGCAGGCTGAGTGAGACACGTGGATATACTCTATCTCTGTCTTCTACCTCTGCTGTTCCTTCTGAGCAGGCTGAGTGAGACACGTGGATATACTATATCTCTGTCTTTTACCTCTGCTGTTCCTTCTGAGCAGGCTGAGTGAGGTGTAGATCAGACACGTGGATATACTCTATCTCTGTCTTCTACCTCTGCTGTTCCTTCTGATCAGGTTGAGTGAGACACGTGGATAAACTCTATCTCTGTCTTCTACCTCTGCTGTTCCTTCTGAGCAGGCTGAGTGAGGTGTAGATCAGACACGTGGATATACTCTATCTCTGTCTTCTATCTCTGCTGTTCCTTCTAAGCAGGCTGAGTGAGACACGTGGATATACTATATCTATGTTTTCTACCACTGCTGTTTCTTCTGAGCAGGCTGAGTGAGGTGTAGATCAGACACGTGGATATACTCTATCTCTGTCTTCTATCTCTGCTGTTCGTTCTGAGCAGGCTGAGTGAGGTGTAGATCAGACAAGTGGATATACCCTATCTCTGTCGTCTACCTCTGCTGTTCCTTCTGAGTAGGCTGAGTGAGACACGTGGATATACTTTATCTCTGTCTTCTACCTCTGCTGTTCCTTCTGAGCAGGTTGAGTGAGGTGTAGATCAGACAGGTGGATATACTCTATCTCTGTCTTCTACCTCTGCTGTTCCTTCTGAGCAGGCTGAGTGAGACACGTGGATATACTCTATCTCTGTCTTCTACCTCTGCTGTTCCTTCTGAGCAGGATGCGTGAGACACGTGGATATACTCTATATCTGTCTACTACCTCTGCTGTTCCTTTTGAGCAGGCTGAGTGAGACACGGGGATAAACTCTATCTCTGTCTTCTACCTCTGCTGCTCCTTCTGAGCAGGCTGAGTGAGGTGTATATCAGACACGTGGATATACTCTATCTCTGTCTTCTACCTCTGCTCTTCCTTCTGAGCAGGCTGAGTGAGGTGTGGTTCAAACACGTGGATATACTCTATCTCTGTCTTCTACCTCTGCTGTTCCTTCTGTGCAGATTGAGTGAGACACGTGGATAAACTCTATCTCTGTCTTCTACCTCTGCTGCTCCTTCTGAGCAGGCTGAGTGAGGTGTATATCAGACACGTGGATATACTCTATCTCTGTCTTCTACCTCTGCTCTTCCTTCTGAGCAGGCTGAGTGAGGTGTGGTTCAAACACGTGGATATACTCTATCTCTGTCTTCTACCTCTGCTGTTCCTTCTGAGCAGGCTGAGTGAGGTGTAGATCAGACACGTGGATATACTCTATCTCTGTCTTCTACCTCTGCTGTTCCTTCTGAGCAGGTTGAGTGAGACACGTGGATAAAATCTATCTCTGTCTTCTACCTCTGCTGTTCCTTCTGAGCAGGCTGAGTGAGGTGTAGATCAGACACGTGGATACACTCTATCTCTGTCTTCTATCTCTGCTGTTCCTTCTAAGCAGGCGGAGTGAGACACGTGGATATACTATATCTATGTCTTCTACCTCTGCTGTTTCTTCTGAGCAGGCTGAGTGAGGTGTAGATCAGACACGTGGACATACTCTATCTCTGTCTTCTATCTCTGCTGTTCGTTCTGAGCAGGCTGAGTGAGGTGTAGATCAGACAAGTGGATATACCCTATCTCTGTCTTCTACCTCTGCTGTTCCTTCTGAGCAGGCTGAGTGAGACACGTGGATATACTTTATCTCTGTCTTCTACCTCTGCTGTTCCTTCTGAGCAGGTTGAGTGAGGTGTAGATCAGACAGGTGGATATACTCTATCTCTGTCTTCTACCTCTGCTGTTCCTTCTGAGCAGGCTGAGTGAGACACGTGGATATACTCTATCTCTGTCTTCTACCTCTGCTGTTCCTTCTGAGCAGGATGCGTGAGACACGTGGATATACTCTATATCTGTCTTCTACCTCTGCTGTTCCTTCTGAGCAGGCTGAGTGAGACACCTGGATATACTCTATCTCTGTCTTCTACCTCTGCTGTTCCTTCTGAGCAGGCTGAGTGAGGTGTAGATCAGACACGTGGATATACTCCATCTCTGTCTTCTACTTCTGCTGTTCCTTCTGAGCAGGCTGAGTGAGGTGTAGATCAGACACGTGTATATACTCTATCTCTGTCTTCTACCTCTGCTGTTCCTTCTGAGCAGGCTGAGTGAGACACGTGGATATACTCTATCTCTGTCTTCTACCTCTGCTGTTCCTTCTGAGCAGGATGAGTGAGACACGTGGATATACTATATATCTGTCTTCTACCTCTGCTGTTCCTTTCTGAGAGGGCTGAGTGAGGTGTAGATCAGACACGTGGATATACTCTATCTCTGTCTTCTACCTCTGCTCTTCTTTCTGAGCAGGCTGAGTGAGGTGTGGTTCAAACACGTGGATATACTCTATCTCTGTCTTCTATCTCTGCTGTTCCTTCTGAGCAGGCTGAGTGAGGTGTAGATCAGACAAGTGTATATACCCTATCTCTGTCTTCTACCTCTGCTGTTCCTTCTGAGCAGGCTGAGTGAGACACGTGGATATACTTTATCTCTGTCTTCTACCTCTGCTGTTCCTTCTGAGCAGGCTGAGTGAGGTGTATATCAGACACGTGGATATACTCTATCTCTGTCTTCTACTTCTGCTGTTCCTTCTAAGCAGGATGAGTGAGACAAGTGGATATACTATATATCGGTCTTCTACCTCTGCTGTTCCTTCTGAGCAGGCTGAGTGAGGTGTAGATCAGACACTTGGATATACTCTATCTCTGTCTTCTACCTCTGTTGCTCCTTCTGAGCAGGCTGAGTGAGGTGTATATCAGACACGTGGATATACTCTATCTCTGTCTTCTACCTCTGCTCTTCCTTCTGAGCAGGCTGAGTGAGGTGTGGTTCAAACACGTGGATATACTCTATCTCTGTCTTCTACCTCTGCTGTTCCTTCTGAGCAGGTTGAGTGAGACACGTGGATAAACTCTATCTCTGTCTTCTACCTCTGCTGCTCCTTCTGAGCAGGCTGAGTGAGGTGTATATCAGACACGTGGATATACTCTATCTCTGTCTGCTACCTCTGTTCTTCCTTCTGAGCAGGCTGAGTGAGGTGTGGTTCAAACACGTGGATATACTATATCTCTGTCTTCTACCTCTGCTCTTCCTTCTGAGCAGGCTGAGTGAGACACATGGATATACTATATCTATGTCTTCTACCTCTGCTGTTTCTTCTGAGCAGGCTGAGTGAGGTGTAGATCAGACACGTGGATATACTCTATCTCTGTCTTCTATCTCTGCTGTTCCTTCTGAGCAGGCTGAGTGAGGTGGAGATCAGACAAGTGGATATACCCTATCTCTGTCTTCTACCTCTGCTGTTCCTTCTGAGCAGGCTGAGTGAGACACGTGGATATACTTTATCTCTGTCTTCTACCTCTGCTGTTCCTTCTGAGCATGTTGAGTGAGGTGTAGATCAGACAGGTGGATATACTCTATCTCTGTCTTCTACCTCTGCTGTTCCTTCTGAGCAGGCTGAGTGAGACACGTGGATATACTCTATCTCTGTCTTCTACCTCTGCTGTTCCTTCTGAGCAGGATGCGTGAGACACGTGGATATACTCTATATCTGTCTTCTACCTCTGCTGTTCCTTCTGAGCAGGCTGAGTGAGACACGTGGATATATATATATACTCTATCTCTGTCTTCTACCTCTGCTGTTCCTTCTGAGCAGGCTGAGTGAGGTGTAGATCAGACACGTGAATATACTCCATCTCTGTCTTATACTTCTGCTGTTCCTTCTGAGCAGGCTGAGTGAGGTGTAGATCAGACACGTGGATATACTCTATCTCTGTCTTCTACCTCTGCTGTTCCTTCTGAGCAGGCTGAATGAGACACGTGGATATACTCTATCTCTGTCTTCTACCTCTGCTGTTCCTTCTGAGCAGGCTGAGTGAGACACGTGGATATACTATATCTCTGTCTTTTACCTCTGCTGTTCCTTCTGAGCAGGCTGAGTGAGGTGTGGATTAGACACGTGGATGTACCCTATCTCTGTATTTTACCTCTGCTGTTCCTTCTGAGCAGGCTGAGTGAGGTGTAGATCAGACACGTGGATATACTCTATCTCTGTCTTCTACCTCTGCTGTTCCTTCTGAGCAGGATGAGTGAGACACGTGGATATACTATATATCTGTCTTCTACCTCTGCTGTTCCTTTCTGAGAAGGCTGAGTGAGGTGTAGATCAGACACGTGGATATACTCTATCTCTGTCTTCTACCTCTGCTGTTCCTTCTGAGCAGGCTGAGTGAGGTGTAGATCAGACACGTGGATATACTCTATCTCTGTCTTCTACCTCTGCTCTTCCTTCTGAGCAGGCTGAGTGAAGTGTAGATCAGACACGTGGATATACTCTATTTCTGTCTTCTACCTCTGCTGTTCCTTCTGAGCAGGCTGAGTGAGGTGTAGATCAGACACGTGGATATACTCTATCTCTGTCTTCTACCTCTGCTCTTCCTTCTGAGCAGGCTGAGTGAGGTGTGGTTGAAACACGTGGATATACTCTATCTCTGTCTTCTACCTCTGCTGTTCCTTCAGAGCAGGTTGAGTGAGACACGTGGATAAACTCTATCTCTGTCTTCTACCTCTGCTGCTCCTTCTGAGCAGGCTGAGTGAGGTGTATATCAGACACGTGGATATACTCTATCTCTGTCTTCTACCTCTGCTCTTCCTTCTGAGCAGGCTGAGTGAGGTGTGGTTCAAACACGTGGATATACTCTATCTCTGTCTTCTACCTCTGCTGTTCCTTCTGAGCAGGTTGAGTGAGACACGTGGATAAACTCTATCTCTGTCTTCTACCTCTGCTGTTCCTTCTGAGCAGGCTGAGTGAGGTGTAGATCAGACACGTGGATATACTCTATCTCTGTCTTCTATTTCTGCTGTTCCTTCTAAGCAGGCTGAGTGAGACACGTGGATATACTATATCTATGTCTTCTACCTCTGCTGTTTCTTCTGAGCAGGCTGAGTGAGGTGTATATCAGACACGTGGATATACACTATCTCTGTCTTCTATCTCTGCTGTTCCTTCTGAGCAGGCTGAGTGAGGTGTAGATCAGACAAGTGGATATACTCTATCTCTGTCTTCTACCTCTGCTGTTCCTTCTGAGCAGGCTGAGTGAGACACGTGGATATACTCTATATCTGTCTTCTACCTCTGCTGTTCCTTCTGAGCAGGCTGAGTGAGACACGTGGATATACTCTATTTATGTCTTCTACCTCTGCTGTTCCTTCTGAGCAGGCTGAGTGAGGTGTAGTTCAGACACGTGGATATACTCTATCTCTGTCTTCTACCTCTGCTGTTCCTTCTGAGCAGGCTGAGTGAGGTGTAGATCAGACACGTGGATATACTCTATCTCTGTCTTCTACCTCTGCTGTTCCTTCTGAGCAGGCTGAGTGAGACACGTGGATATACTCTATCTCTGTATTTTACCTCTGCTGTTCCTTCTGATCAGGCTGAGTGAGACACGTGGATATACTATATCTCTGTCTTTTACCTCTGCTGTTCCTTCTGAGCAGGCTGAGTGAGGTGTAAATTAGACACATGGATATACTATATCTCTGTCTTCTACCTCTGCTGTTCCTCTGAGCAGGATGAGTGAGGTGTAGATCAGACACGTGGATATAATTTATCTGTGTCTTCTACCTCTGCTGTTCCTTCTGAGCAGGCTGAGTAAGGTGTATATCAGACACGTGGATATACTCTATCTCTGTCTTCTACTTCTGCTGTTCCTTCTGAGCAGGATGAGTGAGACGCGTGGATATACTATATATCTGTCTTCTACCTCTGCTGTTCCTTCTGAGCAGGCTGAGTGAGGTGTAGATTAGACACGTGGATATACCCTATCTCTGTCTTCTACCTCTGCTGTTCCTTCTGAGCTGGCTGAGTGAGGTGTAGATCCGACACGTGGATATACTCTATCTCTGTCTTCTACCTCTGCTGTTCCTTCTGAGCAGGCTGAGTGAGACACGTGGATATACTCTCTCTCTGTATTTTACCTCTGCTGTTCCTTCTGAGCAGGCTGAGTGAGATGTAGATCAGACACGTGGATATACTCTATCTCTGTCTTCTACCTCTGCTGTTCCTTCTGAGCAGGCTGAGTGAGGTGTAGATCAGACACGTGGATATAATCTATCTCTGTCTTCTACCTCTGCTGTTCCTTCTGAGCAGGCTGAGTGAGGTGTAGATCAGACACGTGGATATACTCTATCTCTGTCTTCTACCTCTGCTGTTCCTTCTGAGCAGGATGAGTGAGACACGTGGATATACTATATATCTGTCTTCTACCTCTGCTGTTCCTTTCTGAGAAGGCTGAGTGAGGTGTAGATCAGACACGTGGATATACTCTATCTCTGTCTTCTACCTCTGCTGTTCCTTCTGAGCAGGCTGAGTGAGGTGTAGATCAGACACGTGGATATACTCTATCTCTGTCTTCTATCTCTGCTCTTCCTTCTGAGCAGGCTGAGTGAAGTGTAGATCAGACACGTGTATATACTCTATCTCTGTCTTCTACCTCTGCTGTTCCTTCTGAGCACGCTGAGTGAGGTGTAGATCAGACACGTGGATATACTCTATCTCTGTCTTCTACCTCTGTTGCTCCTTTTGAGCAGGCTGAGTGAGGTGTATATCAGACACGTGGATATACTCTATCTCTGTCTTCTACCTCTGCTCTTCCTTCTGAGCAGGCTGAGTGAGGTGTGGTTCAAACACGTGGATATACTCTATCTCTATCTTCTACCTCTGCTGTTCCTTCAGAGCAGGTTGAGTGAGACACGTGGATAAACTATATCTCTGTCTTCTACCTCTGCTGCTCCTTCTGAGCAGGCTGAGTGAGGTGTATATCAGACACGTGATATACTCTATCTCTGTCTTCTACCTCTGCTCTTCCTTCTGAGCAGGCTGAGTGAGGTGTGGTTCAAACACGTGGATATACTCTATCTCTGTCTTCTACCTCTGCTGTTCCTTCTGAGCAGGTTGAGTGAGACACGTGGATAAACTCTATCTCTGTCTTCTACCTCTGCTGTTCCTTCTGAGCAGGCTGAGTGAGGTGTAGATCAGACACGTGGATATACTCTATCTCTGTCTTCTATTTCTGCTGTTCTTTCTAAGCAGGTTGAGTGAGACACGTGGATATACTATATCTATGTCTTCTACCTCTGCTGTTTCTTCTGAGCAGGCTGAGTGAGGTGTAGATCAGACACGTGGATATACTCTATCTCTGTCTTCTATCTCTGCTGTTCCTTCTGAGCAGGCTGAGTGAGGTGTAGATCAGACACGTGGATATACTCTATCTCTGTCTTCTACCTCTGCTGTTCCTTCTGAGCAGGCTGAGTGAGACACGTGGATATATTCTATCTTTGTATTTTACCTCTGCTGTTCCTTCTGAGCAGGCTGAGTGAGATGTAGATCAGACACGTGGATATACTCTATCTCTGTCTTCTACCTCTGCTGTTCCTTCTGAGCAGGCTGAGTGAGGTGTAGATCAGACACGTGGATATAATCTATCTCTGTCTTCTACCTCTGCTGTTGCTTCTGAGCAGGCTGAGTGAGACACGTGGATATACTCTATATCTGTCTTCTACCTCTGCTGTTCCTTCTGAGCAGGCTGAGTGAGACACGTGGATATACTCTATTTCTGTCTTCTACCTCTGCTGTTCCTTCTGAGCAGGCTGAGTGAGGTGTAGTTCAGACACGTGGATATATTCTATCTCTGTCTTCTACCTCTGCTGTTCCTTCTGAGCAGGCTGAGTGAGGTGTAGATCAGACACGTGGATATACTCTATCTCTGTCTTCTACCTCTGCTGTTCCTTCTGAGCAGGCTGAGTGAGACACGTGGATATACTCTATCTCTGTAGTTTACCTCTGCTGTTCCTTCTGAGCAGGCTGAGTGAGGTGTAGATCAGACACGTGGATATACTCTATCTCTGTCTTTTACCTCTGCTGTTCCTTCTGAGCAGGCTGAGTGAGGTGTAGATCAGACACGTTGATATAATTTATCTCTGTCTTCTACCACTGCTGTTCCTTCTGAGCAGGCTGAGTGAGACACGTGGATATACTCTATCTCTGTATTTTACCTCTGCTGTTCCTTCTGAACAGGCTGAGTGAGGTGTAGATCAGACACGTGGATATACTCTATCTCTGTCTTCTACCTCTGCTGTTCCTTCTGAGCAGGCTGAGTGAGGTGTAGATCAGACACGTGGATATAATCTATCTCTGTCTTCTACCTCTGCTGTTCCTTCTGAGCAGGCTGAGTGAGGTGTAGATCAGACACGTGGATATACTCTATCTCTGTCTTCTATCTCTGCTGTTCCTTCTGAGGTGTAGATCAGACACGTGGATATACTCTATCTCTGTCTTCTACCTCTGCTGTTCCTTATGAGCAGGCTGAGTGAGACACGTAGATATACCATATCTCTGTTTTCTACCTCTGCTGTTCCTTCTGCGCAGTCTGAGTGAGACACGTGGATATACTTTATCTCTGTCTTCTACCTCTGCTGTTCCTTCTGAGCAGGTTGAGTGAGGTGTAGATCAGACAGGTGGATATACTCTATCTCTGTCTTCTACCTCTGCTGTTCCTTCTGAGCAGGCTGAGTGAGACACGTGGATATACTCTATCTTTGTATTTTACCTCTGCTGTTCCTTCTGAGCAGGCTGAGTGAGATGTAGATCAGACACGTGGATATACTCTATCTCTGTCTTCTACCTCTGCTGTTCCTTCTGAGCAGGCTGAGTGAGGTGTAGATCAGACACGTGGATATAATCTATCTCTGTCTTCTACCTCTGCTGTTGCTTCTGAGCAGGCTGAGTGAGACACGTGGATATACTCTATATCTGTCTTCTACCTCTGCTGTTCCTTCTGAGCAGGCTGAGTGAGACACGTGGATATACTCTATTTCTGTCTTCTACCTCTGCTGTTCCTTCTGAGCAGGCTGAGTGAGGTGTAGTTCAGACACGTGGATATACTCTATCTCTGTCTTCTACCTCTGCTGTTCCTTCTGAGCAGGCTGAGTGAGGTGTAGATCAGACACGTGGATATACTCTATCTCTGTCTTCTAACTCTGCTGTTCCTTCTGAGCAGGCTGAGTGAGACACGTGGATATACTCTATCTCTGTAGTTTACCTCTGCTGTTCCTTCTGAGCAGGCTGAGTGAGGTGTAGATCAGACACGTGGATATACTCTATCTCTGTCTTTTACCTCTGCTGTTCCTTCTGAGCAGGCTGAGTGAGGTGTAGATCAGACACGTTGATATAATTTATCTCTGTCTTCTACCACTGCTGTTCCTTCTGAGCAGGCTGAGTGAGACACGTGGATATACTCTATCTCTGTATTTTACCTCTGCTGTTCCTTCTGAACAGGCTGAGTGAGGTGTAGATCAGACACGTGGATATACTCTATCTCTGTCTTCTACCTCTGCTGTTCCTTCTGAGCAGGCTGAGTGAGACACGTGGATATACTCTATCTCTGTAGTTTACCTCTGCTGTTCCTTCTGAGCAGGCTGAGTGAGGTGTAGATCAGACACGTGGATATACTCTATCTCTGTCTTTTACCTCTGCTGTTCCTTCTGAGCAGGCTGAGTGAGGTGTAGATCAGACACGTTGATATAATTTATCTCTGTCTTCTACCACTGCTGTTCCTTCTGAGCAGGCTGAGTGAGACACGTGGATATACTCTATCTCTGTATTTTACCTCTGCTGTTCCTTCTGAACAGGCTGAGTGAGGTGTAGATCAGACACGTGGATATACTCTATCTCTGTCTTCTACCTCTGCTGTTCCTTCTGAGCAGGCTGAGTGAGGTGTAGATCAGACACGTGGATATAATCTATCTCTGTCTTCTACCTCTGCTGTTCCTTCTGAGCAGGCTGAGTGAGGTGTAGATCAGACACGTGGATATACTCTATCTCTGTCTTCTATCTCTGCTGTTCCTTCTGAGGTGTAGATCAGACACGTGGATATACTCTATCTCTGTCTTCTACCTCTGCTGTTCCTTATGAGCAGGCTGAGTGAGACACGTAGATATACCATATCTCTGTTTTCTACCTCTGCTGTTCCTTCTGCGCAGTCTGAGTGAGACACGTGGATATACTTTATCTCTGTCTTCTACCTCTGCTGTTCCTTCTGAGCAGGTTGAGTGAGGTGTAGATCAGACAGGTGGATATACTCTATCTCTGTCTTCTACCTCTGCTGTTCCTTCTGAGCAGGCTGAGTGAGACACGTGGATATACTCTATCTCTGTAGTTTACCTCTGCTGTTCCTTCTGAGCAGGCTGAGTGAGGTGTAGATCAGACACGTGGATATACTCTATCTCTGTCTTTTACCTCTGCTGTTCCTTCTGAGCAGGCTGAGTGAGGTGTAGATCAGACACGTTGATATAATTTATCTCTGTCTTCTACCACTGCTGTTCCTTCTGAGCAGGCTGAGTGAGACACGTGGATATACTCTATCTCTGTATTTTACCTCTGCTGTTCCTTCTGAACAGGCTGAGTGAGGTGTAGATCAGACACGTGGATATACTCTATCTCTGTCTTCTACCTCTGCTGTTCCTTATGAGCAGGCTGAGTGAGGTGTAGATCAGACACGTGGATATAATCTATCTCTGTCTTCTACCTCTGCTGTTCCTTCTGAGCAGGCTGAGTGAGGTGTAGATCAGACACGTGGATATACTCTATCTCTGTCTTCTATCTCTGCTGTTCCTTCTGAGGTGTAGATCAGACACGTGGATATACTCTATCTTTGTCTTCTACCTCTGCTGTTCCTTATGAGCAGGCTGAGTGAGACACGTAGATATACCATATCTCTGTTTTCTACCTCTGCTGTTCCTTCTGCGCAGTCTGAGTGAGACACGTGGATATACTTTATCTCTGTCTTCTACCTCTGCTGTTCCTTCTGAGCAGGCTGAGTGAGACACGTGGATATACTCTATCTCTGTCTTCTACCTCTGCTGTTCCTTCTGAGCAGGATGAGTGAGGCACGTGGATATACTCTATATCTGTCTTCTACCTCTGCTGTTCCTTCTGAGCAGGCTGAGTGAGACACGTGGATATACTCTATCTCTGTCTTCTACCTCTGCTGTTCCTTCTGAGCAGGCTGAGTGAGGTGTAGATCAGACACGTGGATATACTCCATCTATGTCTTCTACCTCTGCTGTTCCTTCTGAGCAGGTTGAGTGAGGTGTAGATCAGACAGGTGGATATACTCTATCTCTGTCTTCTACCTCTGCTGTTCCTTCTGAGCAGGCTGAGTGAGACACGTGGATATACTCTATCTCTGTCTTCTACCTCTGCTGTTCCTTCTGAGCAGGATGAGTGAGGCACGTGGATATACTCTATATCTGTCTTCTACCTCTGCTGTTCCTTCTGAGCAGGCTGAGTGAGACACGTGGATATACTCTATCTCTGTCTTCTACCTCTGCTGTTCCTTCTGAGCAGGCTGAGTGAGGTGTAGATCAGACACGTGGATATACTCCATCTATGTCTTCTACCTCTGCTGTTCCTTCTGAGCAGGCTGAGTGAGGTGTAGATCAGACACGTGGATATACTCTATCTCTGTCGTCTACCTCTGCTGTTCCTTCTGAGCAGGCTGAGTGAGACACGTGGATATACTCTATCTCTGTCTTCTACCTCTGCTGTTTCTTCTGAGCAGGCTGAGTGAGACACGTGGATATACTATATCTCTGTCTTTTACCTCTGCTGTTCCTTCTGAGCAGGCTGAGTGAGGTGTAGATCAGACACGTGGATATGCTCTATCTCTGTCTTCTACCTCTGCTGTTCCTCTGAGCAGGCTGAGTGAGGTGTAGATCAGACACGTGGATATAATTTATCTGTGTCTTCTACCTCTGCTGTTCCTTGTGAGCAGGCTGAGTGAGGTGTATATCAGACACGTGGATATACTCTATCTCTGTCTTCTACTTCTGCTGTTCCTTCTGAGCAGGATGAGTGAGACACGTGGATATACTATATATCTGTCTTCTACCTCTGCTGTTCCTTCTGAGCATGCTGAGTGAGGTGTAGATCAGACACGTGGATATACTCTATCTCTGTCTTCTACCTCTGCTGTTCCTCCTGAGCAGGCTGAGTGAGGTGTAGATCAGACACGTGGATATACTCTATCTCTGTCTTCTACCTCTGCTGTTCCTTCTGAGCAGGCTGAGTGAGACACCTGGATATACTCTATCTCTGTATTTTACCTCTGCTGTTCCTTCTGAGCAGGCTGAGTGAGATGTAGATCAGACACGTGGATATACTCTATCTCTGTCTTCTACCTCTGCTGTTCCTTCTGAGCAGGCTGAGTGAGGTGTAGATCAGACACGTGGATATAATCTATCTCTGTCTTCTACCTCTGCTGTTCCTTCTGAGCAGGCTGAGTGAGGTGTAGATCAGACACGTGGATATACTCTATCTCTGTCTTCTACCTCTGCTGTTCCTTCTGAGCAGGATGAGTGAGACACGTGGATATACTATATATCTGTCTTCTACCTCTGCTGTTCCTTTCTGAGAAGGCTGAGTGAGGTGTAGATCAAACACGTGGATATACTCTATCTCTGTCTTCTACCTCTGCTGTTCCTTCTGAGCAGGCTGAGTGAGGTGTAGATCGGACACGTGGATATACTCTATCTCTGTCTTCTACCTCTGCTGCTCCTTCTGAGCAGGCTGAGTGAAGTGTAGATCAGACACGTGGATATACTCTATCTCTGTCTTCTACCTCTGCTGTTCCTTCTGAGCAGGCTGAGTGAGGTGTAGATCAGACACGTGGATATACTCTATCTATGTATTTTACCTCTGCTGTTCCTTCTGAGCAGGCTGAGTGAGGTGTAGATCAGACACGTGGATATACTCTATCTCTGTCTTTTACCTCTGCTGTTCCTTCTGAGCAGGCTGAGTGAGGTGTAGATCAGACACGTTGATATAATTTATCTCTGTCTTCTACCACTGCTGTTCCTTCTGAGCAGGCTGAGTGAGACACGTGGATATACTCTATCTTTGTATTTTACCTCTGCTGTTCCTTCTGAGCAGGCTGAGTGAGATGTAGATCAGACACGTGGATATACTCTATCTCTGTCTTCTACCTCTGCTGTTCCTTCTGAGCAGGCTGAGTGAGGTGTAGATCAGACACGTGGATATACTCTATCTCTGTCTTCTAACTCTGCTGTTCCTTCTGAGCAGGCTGAGTGAGACACGTGGATATACTCTATCTCTGTAGTTTACCTCTGCTGTTCCTTCTGAGCAGGCTGAGTGAGGTGTAGATCAGACACGTGGATATACTCTATCTCTGTCTTTTACCTCTGCTGTTCCTTCTGAGCAGGCTGAGTGAGGTGTAGATCAGACACGTTGATATAATTTATCTCTGTCTTCTACCACTGCTGTTCCTTCTGAGCAGGCTGAGTGAGACACGTGGATATACTCTATCTCTGTATTTTACCTCTGCTGTTCCTTCTGAACAGGCTGAGTGAGGTGTAGATCAGACACGTGGATATACTCTATCTCTGTCTTCTACCTCTGCTGTTCCTTCTGAGCAGGCTGAGTGAGACACGTGGATATACTCTATCTCTGTAGTTTACCTCTGCTGTTCCTTCTGAGCAGGCTGAGTGAGGTGTAGATCAGACACGTGGATATACTCTATCTCTGTCTTTTACCTCTGCTGTTCCTTCTGAGCAGGCTGAGTGAGGTGTAGATCAGACACGTTGATATAATTTATCTCTGTCTTCTACCACTGCTGTTCCTTCTGAGCAGGCTGAGTGAGACACGTGGATATACTCTATCTCTGTATTTTACCTCTGCTGTTCCTTCTGAACAGGCTGAGTGAGGTGTAGATCAGACACGTGGATATACTCTATCTCTGTCTTCTACCTCTGCTGTTCCTTCTGAGCAGGCTGAGTGAGGTGTAGATCAGACACGTGGATATAATCTATCTCTGTCTTCTACCTCTGCTGTTCCTTCTGAGCAGGCTGAGTGAGGTGTAGATCAGACACGTGGATATACTCTATCTCTGTCTTCTATCTCTGCTGTTCCTTCTGAGGTGTAGATCAGACACGTGGATATACTCTATCTCTGTCTTCTACCTCTGCTGTTCCTTATGAGCAGGCTGAGTGAGACACGTAGATATACCATATCTCTGTTTTCTACCTCTGCTGTTCCTTCTGCGCAGTCTGAGTGAGACACGTGGATATACTTTATCTCTGTCTTCTACCTCTGCTGTTCCTTCTGAGCAGGTTGAGTGAGGTGTAGATCAGACAGGTGGATATACTCTATCTCTGTCTTCTACCTCTGCTGTTCCTTCTGAGCAGGCTGAGTGAGACACGTGGATATACTCTATCTCTGTAGTTTACCTCTGCTGTTCCTTCTGAGCAGGCTGAGTGAGGTGTAGATCAGACACGTGGATATACTCTATCTCTGTCTTTTACCTCTGCTGTTCCTTCTGAGCAGGCTGAGTGAGGTGTAGATCAGACACGTTGATATAATTTATCTCTGTCTTCTACCACTGCTGTTCCTTCTGAGCAGGCTGAGTGAGACACGTGGATATACTCTATCTCTGTATTTTACCTCTGCTGTTCCTTCTGAACAGGCTGAGTGAGGTGTAGATCAGACACGTGGATATACTCTATCTCTGTCTTCTACCTCTGCTGTTCCTTCTGAGCAGGCTGAGTGAGGTGTAGATCAGACACGTGGATATAATCTATCTCTGTCTTCTACCTCTGCTGTTCCTTCTGAGCAGGCTGAGTGAGGTGTAGATCAGACACGTGGATATACTCTATCTCTGTCTTCTATCTCTGCTGTTCCTTCTGAGGTGTAGATCAGACACGTGGATAAACTCTATCTTTGTCTTCTACCTCTGCTGTTCCTTATGAGCAGGCTGAGTGAGACACGTAGATATACCATATCTCTGTTTTCTACCTCTGCTGTTCCTTCTGCGCAGTCTGAGTGAGACACGTGGATATACTTTATCTCTGTCTTCTACCTCTGCTGTTCCTTCTGAGCAGGCTGAGTGAGACACGTGGATATACTCTATCTCTGTCTTCTACCGCTGCTGTTCCTTCTGAGCAGGATGAGTGAGGCACGTGGATATACTCTATATCTGTCTTCTACCTCTGCTGTTCCTTCTGAGCAGGCTGAGTGAGACACGTGGATATACTCTATCTCTGTCTTCTACCTCTGCTGTTCCTTCTGAGCAGGCTGAGTGAGGTGTAGATCAGACACGTGGATATACTCCATCTATGGCTTCTACCTCTGCTGTTCCTTCTGAGCAGGTTGAGTGAGGTGTAGATCAGACAGGTGGATATACTCTATCTCTGTCTTCTACCTCTGCTGTTCCTTCTGAGCAGGCTGAGTGAGACACGTGGATATACTCTATCTCTGTCTTCTACCTCTGCTGTTCCTTCTGAGCAGGATGAGTGAGGCACGTGGATATACTCTATATCTGTCTTCTACCTCTGCTGTTCCTTCTGAGCAGGCTGAGTGAGACACGTGGATATACTCTATCTCTGTCTTCTACCTCTGCTGTTCCTTCTGAGCAGGCTGAGTGAGGTGTAGATCAGACACGTGGATATACTCCATCTATGTCTTCTACCTCTGCTGTTCCTTCTGAGCAGGCTGAGTGAGGTGTAGATCAGACACGTGGATATACTCTATCTCTGTCGTCTACCTCTGCTGTTCCTTCTGAGCAGGCTGAGTGAGACACGTGGATATACTCTATCTCTGTCTTCTACCTCTGCTGTTTCTTCTGAGCAGGCTGAGTGAGACACGTGGATATACTATATCTCTGTCTTTTACCTCTGCTGTTCCTTCTGAGCAGGCTGAGTGAGGTGTAGATCAGACACGTGGATATGCTCTATCTCTGTCTTCTACCTCTGCTGTTCCTCTGAGCAGGCTGAGTGAGGTGTAGATCAGACACGTGGATATAATTTATCTGTGTCTTCTACCTCTGCTGTTCCTTCTGAGCAGGCTGAGTGAGGTGTATATCAGACACGTGGATATACTCTATCTCTGTCTTCTACTTCTGCTGTTCCTTCTGAGCAGGATGAGTGAGACACGTGGATATACTATATATCTGTCTTCTACCTCTGCTGTTCCTTCTGAGCATGCTGAGTGAGGTGTAGATCAGACACGTGGATATACTCTATCTCTGTCTTCTACCTCTGCTGTTCCTCCTGAGCAGGCTGAGTGAGGTGTAGATCAGACACGTGGATATACTCTATCTCTGTCTTCTACCTCTGCTGTTCCTTCTGAGCAGGCTGAGTGAGACACATGGATATACTCTATCTCTGTATTTTACCTCTGCTGTTCCTTCTGAGCAGGCTGAGTGAGATGTAGATCAGACACGTGGATATACTCTATCTCTGTCTTCTACCTCTGCTGTTCCTTCTGAGCAGGCTGAGTGAGGTGTAGATCAGACACGTGGATATAATCTATCTCTGTCTTCTACCTCTGCTGTTCCTTCTGAGCAGGCTGAGTGAGGTGTAGATCAGACACGTGGATATACTCTATCTCTGTCTTCTACCTCTGCTGTTCCTTCTGAGCAGGATGAGTGAGACACGTGGATATACTATATATCTGTCTTCTACCTCTGCTGTTCCTTTCTGAGAAGGCTGAGTGAGGTGTAGATCAAACACGTGGATATACTCTATCTCTGTCTTCTACCTCTGCTGTTCCTTCTGAGCAGGCTGAGTGAGGTGTAGATCGGACACGTGGATATACTCTATCTCTGTCTTCTACCTCTGCTGCTCCTTCTGAGCAGGCTGAGTGAAGTGTAGATTAGACACGTGGATATACTCTATCTCTGTCTTCTACCTCTGCTGTTCCTTCTGAGCAGGCTGAGTGAGGTGTAGATCAGACACGTGGATATACTCTATCTATGTATTTTACCTCTGCTGTTCCTTCTGAGCAGGCTGAGTGAGGTGTAGATCAGACACGTGGATATACTCTATCTCTGTCTTTTACCTCTGCTGTTCCTTCTGAGCAGGCTGAGTGAGGTGTAGATCAGACACGTTGATATAATTTATCTCTGTCTTCTACCACTGCTGTTCCTTCTGAGCAGGCTGAGTGAGACACGTGGATATACTCTATCTTTGTATTTTACCTCTGCTGTTCCTTCTGAGCAGGCTGAGTGAGATGTAGATCAGACACGTGGATATACTCTATCTCTGTCTTCTACCTCTGCTGTTCCTTCTGAGCAGGCTGAGTGAGGTGTAGATCAGACACGTGGATATAATCTATCTCTGTCTTCTACCTCTGCTGTTGCTTCTGAGCAGGCTGAGTGAGACACGTGGATATACTCTATATCTGTCTTCTACCTCTGCTGTTCCTTCTGAGCAGGCTGAGTGAGACACGTGGATATACTCTATTTCTGTCTTCTACCTCTGCTGTTCCTTCTGAGCAGGCTGAGTGAGGTGTAGTTCAGACACGTGGATATATTCTATCTCTGTCTTCTACCTCTGCTGTTCCTTCTGAGCAGGCTGAGTGAGGTGTAGATCAGACACGTGGATATACTCTATCTCTGTCTTCTACCTCTGCTGTTCCTTCTGAGCAGGCTGAATGAGACACGTGGATATACTCTATCTCTGTAGTTTACCTCTGCTGTTCCTTCTGAGCAGGCTGGGTGAGGTGTAGATCAGACACGTGGATATACTCTATCTCTGTCTTTTACCTCTGCTGTTCCTTCTGAGCAGGCTGAGTGAGGTGTAGATCAGACACGTTGATATAATTTATCTCTGTCTTCTACCACTGCTGTTCCTTCTGAGCAGGCTGAGTGAGACACGTGGATATACTCTATCTCTGTATTTTACCTCTGCTGTTCCTTCTGAACAGGCTGAGTGAGGTGTAGATCAGACACGTGGATATACTCTATCTCTGTCTTCTACCTCTGCTGTTCCTTCTGAGCAGGCTGAGTGAGGTGTAGATCAGACACGTGGATATAATCTATCTCTGTCTTCTACCTCTGCTGTTCCTTCTGAGCAGGCTGAGTGAGGTGTAGATCAGACACGTGGATATACTCTATCTCTGTCTTCTATCTCTGCTGTTCCTTCTGAGGTGTAGATCAGACACGTGGATATACTCTATCTCTGTCTTCTACCTCTGCTGTTCCTTATGAGCAGGCTGAGTGAGACACGTAGATATACCATATCTCTGTTTTCTACCTCTGCTGTTCCTTCTGCGCAGTCTGAGTGAGACACGTGGATATACTTTATCTCTGTCTTCTACCTCTGCTGTTCCTTCTGAGCAGGTTGAGTGAGGTGTAGATCAGACAGGTGGATATACTCTATCTCTGTCTTCTACCTCTGCTGTTCCTTCTGAGCAGGCTGAGTGAGACACGTGGATATACTCTATCTTTGTATTTTACCTCTGCTGTTCCTTCTGAGCAGGCTGAGTGAGATGTAGATCAGACACGTGGATATACTCTATCTTTGTCTTCTACCTCTGCTGTTCCTTCTGAGCAGGCTGAGTGAGGTGTAGATCAGACACGTGGATATAATCTATCTCTGTCTTCTACCTCTGCTGTTGCTTCTGAGCAGGCTGAGTGGGACACGTGGATATACTCTATATCTGTCTTCTACCTCTGCTGTTCCTTCTGAGCAGGCTGAGTGAGACACGTGGATATACTCTATTTCTGTCTTCTACCTCTGCTGTTCCTTCTGAGCAGGCTGAGTGAGGTGTAGTTCAGACACGTGGATATACTCTATCTCTGTCTTCTAACTCTGCTGTTCCTTCTGAGCAGGCTGAGTGAGACACGTGGATATACTCTATCTCTGTAGTTTACCTCTGCTGTTCCTTCTGAGCAGGCTGAGTGAGGTGTAGATCAGACACGTGGATATACTCTATCTCTGTCTTTTACCTCTGCTGTTCCTTCTGAGCAGGCTGAGTGAGGTGTATATCAGACACGTTGATATAATTTATCTCTGTCTTCTACCACTGCTGTTCCTTCTGAGCAGGCTGAGTGAGACACGTGGATATACTCTATCTCTGTATTTTACCTCTGCTGTTCCTTCTGAACAGGCTGAGTGAGGTGTAGATCAGACACGTGGATATACTCTATCTCTGTCTTCTACCTCTGCTGTTCCTTCTGAGCAGGCTGAGTGAGACACGTGGATATACTCTATCTCTGTAGTTTACCTCTGCTGTTCCTTCTGAGCAGGCTGAGTGAGGTGTAGATCAGACACGTGGATATACTCTATCTCTGTCTTTTACCTCTGCTGTTCCTTCTGAGCAGGCTGAGTGAGGTGTAGATCAGACACGTTGATATAATTTATCTCTGTCTTCTACCACTGCTGTTCCTTCTGAGCAGGCTGAGTGAGACACGTGGATATACTCTATCTCTGTATTTTACCTCTGCTGTTCCTTCTGAACAGGCTGAGTGAGGTGTAGATCAGACACGTGGATATACTCTATCTCTGTCTTCTACCTCTGCTGTTCCTTCTGAGCAGGCTGAGTGAGGTGTAGATCAGACACGTGGATATAATCTATTTCTGTCTTCTACCTCTGCTGTTCCTTCTGAGCAGGCTGAGTGAGGTGTAGATCAGACACGTGGATATACTCTATCTCTGTCTTCTATCTCTGCTGTTCCTTCTGAGGTGTAGATCAGACACGTGGATATACTCTATCTCTGTCTTCTACCTCTGCTGTTCCTCCTTATGAGCAGGCTGAGTGAGACACGTAGATATACCATATCTCTGTTTTCTACCTCTGCTGTTCCTTCTGCGCAGTCTGAGTGAGACACGTGGATATACTTTATCTCTGTCTTCTACCTCTGCTGTTCCTTCTGAGCAGGTTGAGTGAGGTGTAGATCAGACAGGTGGATATACTCTATCTCTGTCTTCTACCTATGCTGTTCCTTCTGAGCAGGCTGAGTGAGACACGTGGATATACTCTATCTTTGTATTTTACCTCTGCTGTTCCTTCTGAGCAGGCTGAGTGAGATGTAGATCAGACACGTGGATATACTCTATCTCTGTCTTCTACCTCTGCTGTTCCTTCTGAGCAGGCTGAGTGAGGTGTAGATCAGACACGTGGATATAATCTATCTCTGTCTTCTACCTCTGCTGTTGCTTCTGAGCAGGCTGAGTGAGACACGTGGATATACTCTATATCTGTCTTCTACCTCTGCTGTTCCTTCTGAGCAGGCTGAGTGAGACACGTGGATATACTCTATTTCTGTCTTCTACCTCTGCTGTTCCTTCTGAGCAGGCTGAGTGAGGTGTAGTTCAGACACGTGGATATACTCTATCTCTGTCTTCTACCTCTGCTGTTCCTTCTGAGCAGGCTGAGTGAGGTGTAGATCAGACACGTGGATATACTCTATCTCTGTCTTCTACCTCTGCTGTTCCTTCTGAGCAGGCTGAGTGAGACACGTGGATATACTCTATCTCTGTAGTTTACCTCTGCTGTTCCTTCTGAGCAGGCTGAGTGAGGTGTAGATCAGACACGTGGATATACTCTATATCTGTCTTTTACCTCTGCTGTTCCTTCTGAGCAGGCTGAGTGAGGTGTAGATCAGACACGTTGATATAATTTATCTCTGTCTTCTACCACTGCTGTTCCTTCTGAGCAGGCTGAGTGAGACACGTGGATATACTCTATCTCTGTATTTTACCTCTGCTGTTCCTTCTGAACAGGCTGAGTGAGGTGTAGATCAGACACGTGGATATACTCTATCTCTGTCTTCTACCTCTGCTGTTCCTTCTGAGCAGGATGAGTGAGGTGTAGATCAGACACGTGGATATAATCTATCTCTGTCTTCTACCTCTGCTGTTCCTTCTGAGCAGGCTGAGTGAGGTGTAGATCAGACACGTGGATATACTCTATCTCTGTCTTCTATCTCTGCTGTTCCTTCTGAGGTGTAGATCAGACACGTGGATATACTCTATCTTTGTCTTCTACCTCTGCTGTTCCTTATGAGCAGGCTGAGTGAGACACGTAGATATACCATATCTCTGTTTTCTACCTCTGCTGTTCCTTCTGCGCAGTCTGAGTGAGACACGTGGATATACTTTATCTCTGTCTTCTACCTCTGCTGTTCCTTCTGAGCAGGTTGAGTGAGGTGTAGATCAGACAGGTGGATATACTCTATCTCTGTCTTCTACCTCTGCTGTTCCTTCTGAGCAGGCTGAGTGAGACACGTGGATATACTCTATCTCTGTCTTCTACCTCTGCTGTTCCTTCTGAGCAGGATGAGTGAGACACGTGGATATACTCTATATCTGTCTTCTACCTCTGCTGTTCCTTCTGAGCAGGCTGAGTGAGACACGTGGATATACTCTATCTCTGTCTTCTACCTCTGCTGTTCCTTCTGAGCAGGCTGAGTGAGGTGTAGATCAGACACGTGGATATACTCCATCTATGTCTTCTACCTCTGCTGTTCCTTCTGAGCAGGCTGAGTGAGGTGTAGATCAGACACGTGGATATACTCTATCTCTGTCGTCTACCTCTGCTGTTCCTTCTGAGCAGGCTGAGTGAGACACGTGGATATACTATATCTCTGTCTTCTACCTCTGCTGTTTCTTCTGAGCAGGCTGAGTGAGACACGTGGATATACTATATCTCTGTCTTTTACCTCTGCTGTTCCTTCTGAGCAGGCTGAGTGAGGTGTAGATCAGACACGTGGATATGCTCTATCTCTGTCTTCTACCTCTGCTGTTCCTCTGAGCAGGCTGAGTGAGGTGTAGATCAGACACGTGGATATAATTTATCTGTGTCTTCTACCTCTGCTGTTCCTTCTGAGCAGGCTGAGTGAGGTGTATATCAGACACGTGGATATACTCTATCTCTGTCTTCTACTTCTGCTGTTCCTTCTGAGCAGGATGAGTGAGACACGTGGATATACTATATATCTGTCTTCTACCTCTGCTGTTCCTTCTGAGCATGCTGAGTGAGGTGTAGATCAGACACGTGGATATACTCTATCTCTGTCTTCTACCTCTGCTGTTCCTCCTGAGCAGGCTGAGTGAGGTGTAGATCAGACACGTGGATATACTCTATCTCTGTCTTCTACCTCTGCTGTTCCTTCTGAGCAGGCTGAGTGAGACACCTGGATATACTCTATCTCTGTATTTTACCTCTGCTGTTCCTTCTGAGCAGGCTGAGTGAGATGTAGATCAGACACGTGGATATACTATATCTCTGTCTTCTACCTCTGCTGTTCCTTCTGAGCAGGCTGAGTGAGGTGTAGATCAGACACGTGGATATAATCTATCTCTGTCTTCTACCTCTGCTGTTCCTTCTGAGCAGGCTGAGTGAGGTGTAGATCAGACACGTGGATATACTCTATCTCTGTCTTCTACCTCTGCTGTTCCTTCTGAGCAGGATGAGTGAGACACGTGGATATACTATATATCTGTCTTCTACCTCTGCTGTTCCTTTCTGAGAAGGCTGAGTGAGGTGTAGATCAGACACGTGGATATACTCTATCTCTGTCTTCTACCTCTGCTGTTCCTTCTGAGCAGGCTGAGTGAGGTGTAGATCAGACACGTGGATATACTCTATCTCTGTCTTCTACCTCTGCTGCTCCTTCTGAGCAGGCTGAGTGAAGTGTAGATCAGACACGTGGATATACTCTATCTCTGTCTTCTACCTCTGCTGTTCCTTCTGAGCAGGCTGAGTGAGGTGTAGATCAGACACGTGGATATACTCTATCTATGTATTTTACCTCTGCTGTTCCTTCTGAGCAGGCTGAGTGAGGTGTAGATCAGACACGTGGATATACTCTATCTCTGTCTTTTACCTCTGCTGTTCCTTCTGAGCAGGCTGAGTGAGGTGTAGATCAGACACGTTGATATAATTTATCTCTGTCTTCTACCACTGCTGTTCCTTCTGAGCAGGCTGAGTGAGACACGTGGATATACTCTATCTCTGTATTTTACCTCTGCTGTTCCTTCTGAACAGGCTGAGTGAGGTGTAGATCAGACACGTGGATATACTCTATCTCTGTCTTCTACCTCTGCTGTTCCTTCTGAGCAGGCTGAGTGAGGTGTAGATCAGACACGTGGATATAATCTATCTCTGTCTTCTACCTCTGCTGTTCCTTCTGAGCAGGCTGAGTGAGGTGTAGATCAGACACGTGGATATACTCTATCTCTGTCTTCTATCTCTGCTGTTCCTTCTGAGGTGTAGATCAGACACGTGGATATACTCTATCTCTGTCTTCTACCTCTGCTGTTCCTTATGAGCAGGCTGAGTGAGACACGTAGATATACCATATCTCTGTTTTCTACCTCTGCTGTTCCTTCTGCGCAGTCTGAGTGAGACACGTGGATATACTTTATCTCTGTCTTCTACCTCTGCTGTTCCTTCTGAGCAGGTTGAGTGAGGTGTAGATCAGACAGGTGGATATACTCTATCTCTGTCTTCTACCTCTGCTGTTCCTTCTGAGCAGGCTGAGTGAGACACGTGGATATACTCTATCTCTGTCTTCTACCTCTGCTGTTCCTTCTGAGCAGGATGAGTGAGACACGTGGATATACTCTATATCTGTCTTCTACCTCTGCTGTTCCTTCTGAGCAGGCTGAGTGAGACACGTGGATATACTCTATCTCTGTCTTCTACCTCTGCTGTTCCTTCTGAGCAGGCTGAGTGAGGTGTAGATCAGACACGTGGATATACTCCATCTATGTCTTCTACCTCTGCTGTTCCTTCTGAGCAGGCTGAGTGAGGTGTAGATCAGACACGTGGATATACTCTATCTCTGTTCTCTACCTCTGCTGTTCCTTCTGAGCAGGCTGAGTGAGACACGTGGATATACTCTATCTCTGTCTTCTACCTCTGCTGTTCCTTCTGAGCATGCTGAGTGAGACACGTGGATATACTATATCTCTGTCTTTTACCTCTGCTGTTCCTTCTGAGCAGGCTGAGTGAGGTGTAGATCAGACACGTGTATATACTCTATCTCTGTCTTCTACCTCTGCTGTTCCTCTGAGCAGGCTGAGTGAGGTGTAGATCAGACACGTGGATATAATTTATCTGTGTCTTCTACCTCTGCTGTTCCTTCTGAGCAGGCTGAGTGAGGTGTATATCAGACACGTGGATATAATCTATCTCTGTCTTCTACTTCTGCTGTTCCTTCTGAGCAGGATGAGTGAGACACGTGGATATACTATATATATGTCTTCTACCTCTGTTGTTCCTTCTGAGCAGGCTGAGTGAGGTGTAGATCAGACACGTGGATATACTCTATCTCTGTCTTCTACCTCTGCTGTTCCTCCTGAGCAGGCTGAGTGAGGTGTAGATCAGACACGTGGATATACTCTATCTCTGTCTTCTACCTCTGCTGTTCCTTCTGAGCAGGCTGAGTGAGACACCTGGATATACTCTATCTCTGTATTTTACCTCTGCTGTTCCTTCTGAGCAGGCTGAGTGAGATGTAGATCAGACACGTGGATATACTCTATCTCTGTCTTCTACCTCTGCTGTTCCTTCTGAGCAGGCTGAGTGAGGTGTAGATCAGACACGTGGATATAATCTATCTCTGTCTTCTACCTCTGCTGTTCCTTCTGAGCAGGCTGAGTGAGGTGTAGATCAGACACGTGGATATACTCTATCTCTGTCTTCTACCTCTGCTGTTCCTTCTGAGCAGGATGAGTGAGACACGTGGATATACTATATATCTGTCTTCTACCTCTGCTGTTCCTTTCTGAGAAGGCTGAGTGAGGTGTAGATCAGACACGTGGATATACTCTATCTCTGTCTTCTACCTCTGCTGTTCCTTCTGAGCAGGCTGAGTGAGGTGTAGATCAGACACGTGGATATACTCTATCTCTGTCTTCTACCTCTGCTGTTCCTTCTGAGCAGGCTGAGTGAAGTGTAGATCAGACACGTGGATATACTCTATCTCTGTCTTCTACCTCTGCTGTTCCTTCTGAGCAGGCTGAGTGAGGTGTAGATCAGACACGTGGATATACTCTATCTCTGTCTTCTACCTCTGCTGTTCCTTCTGAGCAGGCTGAGTGAGGTGTAGATCAGACACGTGGATATACTCTATCTCTGTCTTCTACCTCTGCTGCTCCTTCTGAGCAGGCTGAGTGAAGTGTAGATCAGACACGTGGATATACTCTATCTCTGTCTTCTACCTCTGCTGTTCCTTCTGAGCAGGCTGAGTGAGGTGTAGATCAGACACGTGGATATACTCTATCTATGTATTTTACCTCTGCTGTTCCTTCTGAGCAGGCTGAGTGAGGTGTAGATCAGACACGTGGATATACTCTATCTCTGTCTTTTACCTCTGCTGTTCCTTCTGAGCAGGCTGAGTGAGGTGTAGATCAGACACGTTGATATAATTTATCTCTGTCTTCTACCACTGCTGTTCCTTCTGAGCAGGCTGAGTGAGACACGTGGATATACTCTATCTCTGTATTTTACCTCTGCTGTTCCTTCTGAACAGGCTGAGTGAGGTGTAGATCAGACACGTGGATATACTCTATCTCTGTCTTCTACCTCTGCTGTTCCTTCTGAGCAGGCTGAGTGAGGTGTAGATCAGACACGTGGATATAATCTATCTCTGTCTTCTACCTCTGCTGTTCCTTCTGAGCAGGCTGAGTGAGGTGTAGATCAGACACGTGGATATACTCTATCTCTGTCTTCTATCTCTGCTGTTCCTTCTGAGGTGTAGATCAGACACGTGGATATACTCTATCTCTGTCTTCTACCTCTGCTGTTCCTTATGAGCAGGCTGAGTGAGACACGTAGATATACCATATCTCTGTTTTCTACCTCTGCTGTTCCTTCTGCGCAGTCTGAGTGAGACACGTGGATATACTTTATCTCTGTCTTCTACCTCTGCTGTTCCTTCTGAGCAGGTTGAGTGAGGTGTAGATCAGACAGGTGGATATACTCTATCTCTGTCTTCTACCTCTGCTGTTCCTTCTGAGCAGGCTGAGTGAGACACGTGGATATACTCTATCTCTGTCTTCTACCTCTGCTGTTCCTTCTGAGCAGGATGAGTGAGACACGTGGATATACTCTATATCTGTCTTCTACCTCTGCTGTTCCTTCTGAGCAGGCTGAGTGAGACACGTGGATATACTCTATCTCTGTCTTCTACCTCTGCTGTTCCTTCTGAGCAGGCTGAGTGAGGTGTAGATCAGACACGTGGATATACTCCATCTATGTCTTCTACCTCTGCTGTTCCTTCTGAGCAGGCTGAGTGAGGTGTAGATCAGACACGTGGATATACTCTATCTCTGTTCTCTACCTCTGCTGTTCCTTCTGAGCAGGCTGAGTGAGACACGTGGATATACTCTATCTCTGTCTTCTACCTCTGCTGTTCCTTCTGAGCATGCTGAGTGAGACACGTGGATATACTATATCTCTGTCTTTTACCTCTGCTGTTCCTTCTGAGCAGGCTGAGTGAGGTGTAGATCAGACACGTGTATATACTCTATCTCTGTCTTCTACCTCTGCTGTTCCTCTGAGCAGGCTGAGTGAGGTGTAGATCAGACACGTGGATATAATTTATCTGTGTCTTCTACCTCTGCTGTTCCTTCTGAGCAGGCTGAGTGAGGTGTATATCAGACACGTGGATATAATCTATCTCTGTCTTCTACTTCTGCTGTTCCTTCTGAGCAGGATGAGTGAGACACGTGGATATACTATATATATGTCTTCTACCTCTGTTGTTCCTTCTGAGCAGGCTGAGTGAGGTGTAGATCAGACACGTGGATATACTCTATCTCTGTCTTCTACCTCTGCTGTTCCTCCTGAGCAGGCTGAGTGAGGTGTAGATCAGACACGTGGATATACTCTATCTCTGTCTTCTACCTCTGCTGTTCCTTCTGAGCAGGCTGAGTGAGACACCTGGATATACTCTATCTCTGTATTTTACCTCTGCTGTTCCTTCTGAGCAGGCTGAGTGAGATGTAGATCAGACACGTGGATATACTCTATCTCTGTCTTCTACCTCTGCTGTTCCTTCTGAGCAGGCTGAATGAGGTGTAGATCAGACACGTGGATATAATCTATCTCTGTCTTCTACCTCTGCTGTTCCTTCTGAGCAGGCTGAGTGAGGTGTAGATCAGACACGTGGATATACTCTATCTCTGTCTTCTACCTCTGCTGTTCCTTCTGAGCAGGATGAGTGAGACACGTGGATATACTATATATCTGTCTTCTACCTCTGCTGTTCCTTTCTGAGAAGGCTGAGTGAGGTGTAGATCAGACACGTGGATATACTCTATCTCTGTCTTCTACCTCTGCTGTTCCTTCTGAGCAGGCTGAGTGAGGTGTAGATCAGACACGTGGATATACTCTATCTCTGTCTTCTACCTCTGCTGTTCCTTCTGAGCAGGCTGAGTGAAGTGTAGATCAGACACGTGGATATACTCTATCTCTGTCTTCTACCTCTGCTGTTCCTTCTGAGCAGGCTGAGTGAGGTGTAGATCAGACACGTGGATATACTCTATCTCTGTCTTCTACCTCTGTTGCTCCTTCTGAGCAGGCTGAGTGAGGTGTATATCAGACACGTGGATATACTCTATCTCTGTCTTCTACCTCTGCTCTTCCTTCTGAGCAGGCTGAGTGAGGTGTGGTTCAAACACGTGGATATACTCTATCTCTGTCTTCTACCTCTGCTGTTCCTTCTGAGCATGTTGAGTGAGACACGTGGATAAACTCTATCTATGTCTTCTACCTCTGCTGTTCCTTCTGAGCAGGCTGAGTGAGGTGTAGATCAGACACGTGGATATACTCTATCTCTGTCTTCTACCTCTGCTGTTCCTCTGAGCAGGCTGAGTGAGGTGTAGATCAGACACGTGGATATAATTTATCTGTGTCTTCTACCTCTGCTGTCCCTTCTGAGCAGGCTGAGTGAGGTGTATATCAGACACGTGGATATACTCTATCTCTGTCTTCTACTTCTGCTGTTCCTTCTGAGCAGGATGAGTGAGACACGTGGATATACTATATATCTGTCTTCTACCTCTGCTGTTCCTTCTGAGCAGGCTGAGTGAGGTGTAGATCAGACACGTGGATATACTCTATCTCTGTCTTCTACCTCTGCTGTTCCTTCTGAGCAGGCTGAGTGATGTGTAGATCAGACACGTGGATATACTCTATCTCTGTCTTCTACCTCTGCTGTTCCTTCTGAGCAGGCTGAGTGAGACACGTGGATATACTCTATCTTTGTATTTTACCTCTGCTGTTCCTTCTGAGCAGGCTGAGTGAGATGTAGATCAGACACGTGGATATAATCTATCTCTGTCTTCTACCTCTGCTGTTCCTTCTGAGCAGGCTGAGTGAGGTGTAGATCAGACACGTGGATATACTCTATCTCTGTCTTCTACCTCTGCTGTTCCTTTTGAGCAGGATGAGTGAGACACGTGGATATACTATATATCTGTCTTCTACCTCTGCTGTTCCTTTCTGAGAAGGCTGAGTGAGGTGTAGATCAGACACGTGGATATACTCTATCTCTGTCTTCTACCTCTGCTGTTCCTTCTGAGCAGGCTGAGTGAGGTGTAGATCAGACACGTGGATATACTCTATCTCTGTCTTCTACCTCTGCTGCTCCTTCTGAGCAGGCTGAGTGAAGTGTAGATCGGACACGTGGATATACTCTATCTCTGTCTTCTACCTCTGCTGTTCCTTCTGAGCAGGCTGAGTGAGGTGTAGATCAGACACGTGGATATACTCTATCTCTGTATTTTACCTCTGCTGTTCCTTCTGAGCAGGCTGAGTGAGGTGTAGATCAGACACGTGGATATACTCTATCTCTGTCTTTTACCTCTGCTGTTCCTTCTGAGCAGTCTGAGTGAGGTGTAGATCAGACACGTTGATATAATTTATCTCTGTCTTCTACCACTGCTGTTCCTTCTGAGCAGGCTGAGTGAGACACGTGGATATACTCTATCTCTGTATTTTACCTCTGCTGTTCCTTCTGAACAGGCTGAGTGAGGTGTATATCAGACACGTGGATATACTCTATCTCTGTCTTCTACCTCTGCTGTTCCTTCTGAGCAGGCTGAGTGAGGTGTAGATCAGACACGTGGATATAATCTATCTCTGTCTTCTACCTCTGTTGTTCCTTCTGAGCAGGCTGAGTGAGGTGTAGATCAGACACGTGGATATACTCTATCTCTGTCTTCTATCTCTGCTGTTCCTTCTGAGGTGTAGATCAGACACGTGGATATACTCTATCTCTGTCTTCTACCTCTGCTGTTCCTTATGAGCAGGCTGAGTGAGACACGTAGATATACCATATCTCTGTTTTCTACCTCTGCTGTTCCTTCTGCGCAGTCTGAGTGAGACACGTGGATATACTTTATCTCTGTCTTCTACCTCTGCTGTTCCTTCTGAGCAGGCTGAGTGAGACACCTGGATATACTCTATCTCTGTATTTTACCTCTGCTGTTCCTTCTGAGCAGGCTGAGTGAGATGTAGATCAGACACGTGGATATACTCTATCTCTGTCTTCTACCTCTGCTGTTCCTTCTGAGCAGGCTGAGTGAGGTGTAGATCAGACACGTGGATATAATCTATCTCTGTCTTCTACCTCTGCTGTTCCTTCTGAGCAGGCTGAGTGAGGTGTAGATCAGACACGTGGATATACTATATCTCTGTCTTCTACCTCTGCTGTTCCTTCTGAGCAGGATGAGTGAGACACGTGGATATACTATATATCTGTCTTCTACCTCTGCTGTTCCTTTCTGAGAAGGCTGAGTGAGGTGTAGATCAGACACGTGGATATACTCTATCTCTGTCTTCTACCTCTGCTGTTCCTTCTGAGCAGGCTGAGTGAGGTGTAGATCAGACACGTGGATATACTCTATCTCTGTCTTCTACCTCTGCTGTTCCTTCTGAGCAGGCTGAGTGAAGTGTAGATCAGACACGTGGATATACTCTATCTCTGTCTTCTACCTCTGCTGTTCCTTCTGAGCAGGCTGAGTGAGGTGTAGATCAGACACGTGGATATACTCTATCTCTGTCTTCTACCTCTGTTGCTCCTTCTGAGCAGGCTGAGTGAGGTGTATATCAGACACGTGGATATACTCTATCTCTGTCTTCTACCTCTGCTCTTCCTTCTGAGCAGGCTGAGTGAGGTGTGGTTCAAACACGTGGATATACTCTATCTCTGTCTTCTACCTCTGCTGTTCCTTCTGAGCAGGTTGAGTGAGACACGTGGATAAACTCTATCTCTGTCTTCTACCTCTGCTGCTCCTTCTGAGCAGGCTGAGTGAGGTATATATCAGACACGTGGATATACTCTATCTCTGTCTTCTACCTCTGCTCTTCCTTCTGAGCAGGCTGAGTGAGGTGTGGTTCAAACACGTGGATATACTCTATCTCTGTCTTCTACCTCTGCTGTTTCTTCTGAGCATGTTGAGTGAGACACGTGGATAAACTCTATCTATGTCTTCTACCTCTGCTGTTCCTTCTGAGCAGGCTGAGTGAGGTGTAGATCAGACACGTGGATATACTCTATCTCTGTCTTCTACCTCTGCTGTTCCTCTGAGCAGGCTGAGTGAGGTGTAGATCAGACACGTGGATATAATTTATCTGTGTCTTCTACCTCTGCTGTCCCTTCTGAGCAGGCTGAGTGAGGTGTATATCAGACACGTGGATATACTCTATCTCTGTCTTCTACTTCTGCTGTTCCTTCTGAGCAGGATGAGTGAGACACGTGGATATACTATATATCTGTCTTCTACCTCTGCTGTTCCTTCTGAGCAGGCTGAGTGATGTGTAGATCAGACACGTGGATATACTCTATCTCTGTCTTCTACCTCTGCTGTTCCTTCTGAGCAGGCTGAGTGAGACACGTGGATATACTCTATCTTTGTATTTTACATCTGCTGTTCCTTCTGAGCAGGCTGAGTGAGATGTAGATCAGACACGTGGATATAATCTATCTCTGTCTTCTACCTCTGCTGTTCCTTCTGAACAGGCTGAGTGAGGTGTAGATCAGACACGTGGATATACTCTATCTCTGTCTTCTACCTCTGCTGTTCCTTCTGAGCAGGATGAGTGAGACACGTGGATATACTATATATCTGTCTTCTACCTCTGCTGTTCCTTTCTGAGAAGGCTGAGTGAGGTGTAGATCAGACACGTGGATATACTCTATCTCTGTCTTCTACCTCTGCTGTTCCTTTTGAGCAGGCTGAGTGAGGTGTAGATCAGACACGTGGATATACTCTATCTCTGTCTTCTACCTCTGCTGCTCCTTCTAAGCAGGCTGAGTGAAGTGTAGATCGGACACGTGGATATACTCTATCTCTGTCTTCTACCTTTGCTGTTCCTTCTGAGCAGGCTGAGTGAGGTGTAGATCAGACACGTGGATATACTCTATCTCTGTATTTTACCTCTGCTGTTCCTTCTGAGCAGGCTGAGTGAGGTGTAGATCAGACACGTGGATATACTCTATCTCTGTCTTTTACCTCTGCTGTTCCTTCTGAGCAGTCTGAGTGAGGTGTAGATCAGACACGTTGATATAATTTATCTCTGTCTTCTACCACTGCTGTTCCTTCTGAGCAGGCTGAGTGAGACACGTGGATATACTCTATCTCTGTATTTTACCTCTGCTGTTCCTTCTGAACAGGCTGAGTGAGGTGTAGATCAGACACGTGGATATACTCTATCTCTGTCTTCTACCTCTGCTGTTCCTTCTGAGCAGGCTGAGTGAGGTGTAGATCAGACACGTGGATATAATCTATCTCTGTCTTCTACCTCTGCTGTTCCTTCTGAGCAGGCTGAGTGAGGTGTAGATCAGACACGTGGATATACTCTATCTCTGTCTTCTATCTCTGCTGTTCCTTCTGAGGTGTATATCAGACACGTGGATATACTCTATCTCTGTCTTCTACCTCTGCTGTTCCTTATGAGCAGGCTGAGTGAGACACGTAGATATACCATATCTCTGTTTTCTACCTCTGCTGTTCCTTCTGCGCAGTCTGAGTGAGACACGTGGATATACTTTATCTCTGTCTTCTACCTCTGCTGTTCCTTCTGAGCAGGTTGAGTGAGGTGTAGATCAGACAGGTGGATATACTCTATCTCTGTCTTCTACCTCTGCTGTTCCTTCTGAGCAGGCTGAGTGAGACACGTGGATATACTCTATCTCTGTCTTCTACCTCTGCTGTTCCTTCTGAGAAGGATGAGTGAGACACGTGGATATACTCTATATCTGTCTTCTACCTCTGCTGTTCCTTCTGAGCAGGCTGAGTGAGACACAGATCAGACACGTGGATATACTCCATCTATGTCTTCTACCTCTGCTGTTCCTTCTGAGCAGGCTGAGTGAGGTGTAGATCAGACACGTGGATATACTCTATCTCTGTCGTCTACCTCTGCTGTTCCTTCTGAGCAGGCTGAGTGAGACACGTGGATATACTCTATCTCTGTCTTCTACCTCTGCTGTTCCTTCTGAGCAGGCTGAGTGAGACACGTGGATATACTATATCTCTGTCTTTTACCTCTGCTGTTCCTTCTGAGCAGGCTGAGTGAGGTGTAGATCAGACACGTGGATATACTCTATCTCTGTCTTCTACCTCTGCTGTTCCTCTGAGCAGGCTGAGTGAGGTGTAGATCAGACACGTGGATATAATTTATCTGTGTCTTCTACCTCTGCTGTTCCTTCTGAGCAGGCTGAGTGAGGTGTATATCAGACACGTGGATATACTCTATCTCTGTCTTCTACTTCTGCTGTTTCTTCTGAGCAGGATGAGTGAGACACGTAGATATACTATATATCTGTCTTCTACCTCTGCTGTTCCTTCTGAGCAGGCTGAGTGAGGTGTAGATCAGACACGTGGATATACTATATCTCTGTCTTCTACCTCTGCTGTTCCTCCTGAGCAGGCTGAGTGAGGTGTAGATCAGACACGTGGATATACTCTATCTCTGTCTTCTACCTCTGCTGTTCCTTCTGAGCAGGCTGAGTGAGACACCTGGATATACTCTATCTCTGTATTTTACCTCTGCTGTTCCTTCTGAGCAGGCTGAGTGAGATGTAGATCAGACACGTGGATATACTCTATCGCTGTCTTCTACCTCTGCTGTTCCTTCTGAGCAGGCTGAGTGAGGTGTAGATCAGACACGTGGATATAATCTATCTCTGTCTTCTACCTCTGCTGTTCCTTCTGAGCAGGCTGAGTGAGGTGTAGATCAGACACGTGGATATACTCTATCTCTGTCTTCTACCTCTGCTGTTACTTCTGAGCAGGATGAGTGAGACACGTGGATATACTATATATCTGTCTTCTACCTCTGCTGTTCCTTTCTGAGAAGGCTGAGTGAGGTGTAGATCAGACACGTGGATATACTCTATCTCTGTCTTCTACCTCTGCTGTTCCTTCTGAGCAGGCTGAGTGAGGTGTAGATCAGACACGTGGATATACTCTATCTCTGTCTTCTACCTCTGCTGTTCCTTCTGAGCAGGCTGAGTGAAGTGTAGATCAGACACGTGGATATACTCTATCTCTGTCTTCTACCTCTGCTGTTCCTTCTGAGCAGGCTGAGTGAGGTGTATATCAGACACGTGGATATACTCTATCTCTGTCTTCTACCTCTGTTGCTCCTTCTGAACAGGCTGAGTGAGGTGTATATCAGACACGTGGATATACTCTATCTCTGTCTTCTACCTCTGCTCTTCCTTCTGAGCAGGCTGAGTGAGGTGTGGTTCAAACACGTGGATATACTCTATCTCTGTCTTCTACCTCTGCTGTTCCTTCTGAGCAGGTTGAGTGAGACACGTGGATAAACTCTATCTCTGTCTTCTACCTCTGCTGCTCCTTCTGAGCAGGCTGAGTGAGGTATATATCAGACACGTGGATATACTCTATCTCTGTCTTCTACCTCTGCTCTTCCTTCTGAGCAGGCTGAGTGAGGTGTGGTTCAAACACGTGGATATACTCTATCTCTGTCTTCTACCTCTGCTGTTCCTTCTGAGCATGTTGAGTGAGACACGTGGATAAACTCTATCTATGTCTTCTACCTCTGCTGTTCCTTCTGAGCAGGCTGAGTGAGGTGTAGATCAGACACGTGGATATACTCTATCTCTGTCTTCTACCTCTGCTGTTCCTCTGAGCAGGCTGAGTGAGGTGTAGATCAGACACGTGGATATAATTTATCTGTGTCTTCTACCTCTGCTGTCACTTCTGAACAGGCTGAGTGAGGTGTATATCAGACACGTGGATATACTCTATCTCTGTCTTCTACTTCTGCTGTTCCTTCTGAGCAGGATGAGTGAGACACGTGGATATACTATATATCTGTCTTATACCTCTGCTGTTCCTTCTGAGCAGGCTGAGTGAGGTGTAGATCAGACACGTGGATATACTCTATCTCTGTCTTCTACCTCTGCTGTTCCTTCTGAGCAGGCTGAGTGATGTGTAGATCAGACACGTGGATATACTCTATCTCTGTCTTCTACCTATGCTGTTTCTTCTGAGCAGGCTGAGTGAGACACGTGGATATACTCTATCTTTGTATTTTACCTCTGCTGTTCCTTCTGAGCAGGCTGAGTGAGATGTAGATCAGACACGTGGATATAATCTATCTCTGTCTTCTACCTCTGCTGTTCCTTCTGAGCAGGCTGAGTGAGGTGTAGATCAGACACGTGGATATACTCTATCTCTGTCTTCTACCTCTGCTGTTCATTCTGAGCAGGATGAGTGAGACACGTGGATATACTATATATCTGTCTTCTACCTCTGCTGTTCCTTTCTGAGAAGGCTGAGTGAGGTGTAGATCAGACACGTGGATATACTCTATCTCTGTCTTCTACCTCTGCTGTTCCTTCTGAGCAGGCTGAGTGATGTGTAGATCAGACACGTGGATATACTCTATCTCTGTCTTCTACCTCTGCTGTTCCTTCTGAGCAGGCTGAGTGAGACACGTGGATATACTCTATCTTTGTATTTTACCTCTGCTGTTCCTTCTGAGCAGGCTGAGTGAGATGTAGATCAGACACGTGGATATAATCTATCTCTGTCTTCTACCTCTGCTGTTCCTTCTGAGCAGGCTGAGTGAGGTGTAGATCAGACACGTGGATATACTCTATCTCTGTCTTCTACCTCTGCTGTTCCTTCTGAGCAGGATGAGTGAGACACGTGGATATACTATATATCTGTCTTCTACCTCTGCTGTTCCTTTCTGAGAAGGCTGAGTGAGGTGTAGATCAGACACGTGGATATACTCTATCTCTGTCTTCTACCTCTGCTGTTCCTTCTGAGCAGGCTGAGTGAGGTGTAGATCAGACACGTGGATATACTCTATCTCTGTCTTCTACCTCTGCTGCTCCTTCTGAGCAGGCTGAGTGAAGTGTAGATCGGACACGTGGATATACTCTATCTCTGTCTTCTACCTCTGCTGTTCCTTCTGAGCAGGCTGAGTGAGGTGTAGATCAGACACGTGGATATACTCTATCTCTGTATTTTACCTCTGCTGTTCCTTCTGAGCAGGCTGAGTGAGGTGTAGATCAGACACGTGGATATACTCTATCTCTGTCTTTTACCTCTGCTGTTCCTTCTGAGCAGGCTGAGTGAGGTGTAGATCAGACACGTTGATATAATTTATCTCTGTCTTCTACCACTGCTGTTCCTTCTGAGCAGGCTGAGTGAGACACGTGGATATACTCTATCTCTGTATTTTACCTCTGCTGTTCCTTCTGAACAGGCTGAGTGAGGTGTAGATCAGACACGTGGATATACTCTATCTCTGTCTTCTACCTCTGCTGTTCCTTCTGAGCAGGCTGAGTGAGGTGTAGATCAGACACGTGGATATAATCTATCTCTGTCTTCTACCTCTGCTGTTCCTTCTGAGCAGGCTGAGTGAGGTGTAGATCAGACACGTGGATATACTCTATCTCTGTCTTCTATCTCTGCTGTTCCTTCTGAGGTGTAGATCAGACACGTGGATATACTCTATCTCTGTCTTCTACCTCTGCTGTTCCTTATGAGCAGGCTGAGTGAGACACGTAGATATACCATATCTCTGTTTTCTACCTCTGCTGTTCCTTCTGCGCAGTCTGAGTGAGACACGTGGATATACTTTATCTCTGTCTTCTACCTCTGCTGTTCCTTCTGAGCAGGGTGAGTAAGGTGTAGATCAGACAGGTGGATATACTCTATCTCTGTCTTCTACCTCTGCTGTTCCTTCTGAGCAGGCTGAGTGAGACACGTGGATATACTCTATATCTGTCTTCTACCTCTGCTGTTCCTTCTGAGCAGGCTGAGTGAGGTGTAGATCAGACACGTGGATATACTCCATCTATGTCTTCTACCTCTGCTGTTCCTTCTGGGCAGGCTGAGTGAGGTGTAGATCAGACACGTGGATATACTCTATCTCTGTCGTCTACCTCTGCTGTTCCCTCTGAGCAGGCTGAGTGAGACACGTGGATATACTCTATCTCTGTCTTCTACCTCTGCTGTTCCTTCTGAGCAGGCTGAGTGAGACACGTGGATATACTATATCTCTGTCTTTTACCTCTGCTGTTCCTTCTGAGCAGGCTGAGTGAGGTGTAGATCAGACACGTGGATATACTCTATCTCTGTCTTCTACCTCTGCTGTTCCTCTGAGCAGGCTGAGTGAGGTGTAGATCAGACACGTGGATATAATTTATCTTTGTCTTCTACCTCTGCTGTTCCTTCTGAGCAGGCTGAGTGAGGTGTATATCAGACACGTGGATATACTCTATCTCTGTCTTCTACTTCTGCTGTTCCTTCTGAGCAGGATGAGTGAGACACGTGGATATACTATATATCTGTCTTCTACCTCTTCTGTTCCTTCTGAGCAGGCTGAGTGAGGTGTAGATCAGACACGTGGATATACTCTATCTCTGTCTTCTACCTCTGCTGTTCCTCCTGACCAGGCTGAGTGAGGTGTAGATCAGACACGTGGATATACTCTATCTCTGTCTTCTACCTCTGCTGTTCATTCTGAGCAGGCTGAGTGAGACACCTGGATATACTCTATCTCTGTATTTTACCTCTGCTGTTCCTTCTGAGCAGGCTGAGTGAGATGTAGATCAGACACGTGGATATACTCTATATCTGTCTTCTACCTCTGCTGTTCCTTCTGAGCAGGCTGAGTGAGGTGTAGATCAGACACGTGGATATAATCTATCTCTGTCTTCTACCTCTGCTGTTCCTTCTGAGCAGGCTGAGTGAGGTGTAGATCAGACACGTGGATATACTCTATCTCTGTCTTCTACCTCTGCTGTTCCTTCTGAGCAGGATGAGTGAGACACGTGGATATACTCTATATCTGTCTTCTACCTCTGCTGTTCCTTCTGAGCAGGCTGAGTGAGACACGTGGATATACTCTATCTCTGTCTTCTACCTCTGCTGTTCCTCCTGAGCAGGCTGAGTGAGGTGTAGATCAGACACGTGGATATACTCCATCTATGTCTTCTACCTCTGCTGTTCCTTCTGAGCAGGCTGAGTGAGGTGTAGATCAGACACGTGGATATACTCTATCTCTGTCGTCTACCTCTGCTGTTCCTTCTGAGCAGGCTGAGTGAGACACGTGGATATACTCTATCTCTGTCTTCTACCTCTGCTGTTCCTTCTGAGCAGGCTGAGTGAGACACGTGGATATACTATATCTCTGTCTTTTACCTCTGCTGTTCCTCTGAGCAGGCTGAGTGAGGTGTAGATCAGACACGTGGATATAATTTATCTTTGTCTTCTACCTCTGCTGTTCCTTCTGAGCAGGCTGAGTGAGGTGTATATCAGACACGTGGATATACTCTATCTCTGTCTTCTACTTCTGCTGTTCCTTCTGAGCAGGATGAGTGAGACACGTGGATATACTATATATCTGTCTTCTACCTCTGCTGTTCCTTCTGAGCAGGCTGAGTGAGGTGTAGATCAGACACGTGGATATACTCTATCTCTGTCTTCTACCTCTGCTGTTCCTCCTGACCAGGCTGAGTGAGGTGTAGATCAGACACGTGGATATACTCTATCTCTGTCTTCTACCTCTGCTGTTCCTTCTGAGCAGGCTGAGTGAGACACCTGGATATACTCTATCTCTGTATTTTACCTCTGCTGTTCCTTCTGAGCAGGCTGAGTGAGATGTAGATCAGACACGTGGATATACTCTATCTCTGTCTTCTACCTCTGCTGTTCCTTCTGAGCAGGCTGAGTGAGGTGTAGATCAGACACGTGGATATAATCTATCTCTGTCTTCTACCTCTGCTGTTCCTTCTGAGCAGGCTGAGTGAGGTGTAGATCAGACACGTGGATATACTCTATCTCTGTCTTCTACCTCTGCTGTTACTTCTGAGCAGGATGAGTGAGACACGTGGATATACTATATATCTGTCTTCTACCTCTGCTGTTCCTTTCTGAGAAGGCTGAGTGAGGTGTAGATCAGACACGTGGATATACTCTATCTCTGTCTTCTACCTCTGCTGTTCCTTCTGAGCAGGCTGAGTGAGGTGTAGATCAGACACGTGGATATACTCTATCTCTGTCTTCTACCTCTGCTGTTCCTTCTGAGCAGGCTGAGTGAAGTGTAGATCAGACACGTGGATATACTCTATCTCTGTCTTCTACCTCTGCTGTTCCTTCTGAGCAGGTTGAGTGAGACACGTGGATAAACTCTATCTCTGTCTTCTACCTCTGCTGCTCCTTCTGAGCAGGCTGAGTGAGGTATATATCAGACACGTGGATATACTCTATCTCTGTCTTCTACCTCTGCTCTTCCTTCTGAGCAGGCTGAGTGAGGTGTGGTTCAAACACGTGGATATACTCTATCTCTGTCTTCTACCTCTGCTGTTCCTTCTGAGCATGTTGAGTGAGACACGTGGATAAACTCTATCTATGTCTTCTACCTCTGCTGTTCCTTCTGAGCAGGCTGAGTGAGGTGTAGATCAGACACGTTGATATAATTTATCTCTGTCTTCTACCACTGCTGTTCCTTCTGAGCAGGCTGAGTGAGACACGTGGATATACTCTATCTCTGTATTTTACCTCTGCTGTTCCTTCTGAGCAGGCTGAGTGAGGTGTAGATCAGACACGTGGATATACTCTATCTCTGTCTTCTACCTCTGGTGTTCCTTCTGAGCAGGCTGAGTGAGACACGTGGATATACTCTATCTCTGTCTTCTACCTCTGCTGTTCCTTTTGAGCAGGCTGAGTGAGACACGTGGATATACTATATCTCTGTCTTGTACCTCTGCTGTTCCTTCTGAGCAGGCTGAGTGAGGTGTAGATCAGACACGTGGATATACTCTATCTCTGTCTTCTACCTCTGCTGTTCCTCTGAGCAGGCTGAGTGAGGTGTAGATCAGACACGTGGATATAATATATCTGTATCTTCTACCTCTGCTGTCCCTTCTGAGCAGGCTGAGTGAGGTGTATATGAGACACGTGGATATACTCTATCTCTGTCTTCTACCTCTGCTCTTCCTTCTGAGCAGGCTGAGTGAGGTGTGGTTCAAACACGTGGATATACTCTATCTCTGTCTTCTACCTCTGCTGTTCCTTCTGAGCATGTTGAGTGAGACACGTGGATAAACTCTATCTATGTCTTCTACCTCTGCTGTTCCTTCTGAGCAGGCTGAGTGAGGTATAGATCAGACACGTGGATATACTCTATCTCTGTCTTCTACCTCTGCTGTTCCTCTGAGCAGGCTGAGTGAGGTGTAGATCAGACACGTTGATATAATTTATCTCTGTCTTCTACCACTGCTGTTCCTTCTGAGCAGGCTGAGTGAGACACGTGGATATACTCTATCTCTGTATTTTACCTCTGCTGTTCCTTCTGAGCAGGCTGAGTGAGGTGTAGATCAGACACGTGGATATACTCTATCTCTGTCTTCTACCTCTGGTGTTCCTTCTGAGCAGGCTGAGTGAGACACGTGGATATACTCTATCTCTGTCTTCTACCTCTGCTGTTCCTTCTGAGCAGGCTGAGTGAGACACGTGGATATACTATATCTCTGTCTTGTACCTCTGCTGTTCCTTCTGAGCAGGCTGAGTGAGGTGTAGATTAGACACGTGGATATACTCTATCTCTGTCTTCTACCTCTGCTGTTCCTCTGAGCAGGCTGAGTGAGGTGTAGATCAGACACGTGGATATAATATATCTGTATCTTCTACCTCTGCTGTCCCTTCTGAGCAGGCTGAGTGAGGTGTATATGAGACACGTGGATATACTCTATCTCTGTCTTCTACTTCTGCTGTTCCTTCTGAGCAGGATGAGTGAGACACGTGGATATACTATATATCTGTCTTCTACCTCTGCTGTTCCTTCTGAGCAGGCTGAGTGAGGTGTAGATCAGACACGTGGATATACTCTATCTCTGTCTTCTACCTCTGCTGTTCCTTCTGAGCAGGCTGAGTGATGTGTAGATCAGACACGTGGATATACTCTATCTCTGTCTTCTACCTCTGCTGTTCCTTCTGAGCAGGATGAGTGAGACACGTGGATATACTATATATCTGTCTTCTACCTCTGCTGTTCCTTCTGAGCAGGCTGAGTGAGGTGTAGATCAGACACGTGGATATACTCTATCTCTGTCTTCTACCTCTGCTGTTCCTTCTGAGCAGGCTGAGTGATGTGTAGATCAGACACGTGGATATACTCTATCTCTGTCTTCTACCTCTGCTGTTCTTTCTGAGCAGGCTGAGTGAGACACGTGAATGTACTCTATCTATCTTCTACCTCTGCTGTTCCTTCTGAGCAGGCTGAGTGAGGTGTAGATCAGACACGTGGATATACTCTATCTCTGTCTTGTACCTCTGCTGTTCCTTCTGAGCAGGCTGAGTGAGACACGTGGATATACTCTATATCTGTCTTCTACCTCTGCTGTTTCTTATGAACAGGCTGAGTGAGGTGTAGATCAGACACGTGGATATACTCTATCTCTGTCTTCTACCTCTGCTGTTTCTTCTGAGCAGGCTGAGTGAGACACGTGGATATACTATATCTCTGTCTTTTACCTCTGCTGTTCCTTCTGAGCAGGCTGAGTGAGGTGTAGATCAGACACGTGGATATACTCTATCTCTGTCTTCTACCTCTGCTGTTCCTCTGAGCAGGCTGAGTGAGGTGTAGATCAGACACGTGGATATAATTTATCTGTGTCTTCTACCTCTGCTGTTCCTTCTGAGCAGGCTGAGTGAGGTGTATATCAGACACGTGGATATACTCTATCTCTTTCTTCTACTTCTGCTGTTCCTTCTGAGCAGGATGAGTGAGACACGTGGATATACTATATATCTGTCTTCTACCTCTGCTGTTCCTTTCTGAGAAGGCTGAGTGAGGTGTAGATCAGACACGTGGATATACTCTATCTCTGTCTTCTACCTCTGCTGTTCCTTCTGAGCAGGCTGAGTGAGGTGTAGATCAGACACGTGGATATACTCTATCTCTGTCTTCTACCTCTGCTGTTCCTTCTGAGCAGGCTGAGTGAAGTGTAGATCAGACACGTGGATATACTCTATCTCTGTCTTCTACCTCTGCTGTTCCTTCTGAGCAGGTTGAGTGAGACACGTGGATAAACTCTATCTCTGTCTTCTACCTCTGCTGCTCCTTCTGAGCAGGCTGAGTGAGGTATATATCAGACACGTGGATATACTCTATCTCTGTCTTCTACCTCTGCTCTTCCTTCTGAGCAGGCTGAGTGAGGTGTGGTTCAAACACGTGGATATACTCTATCTCTGTCTTCTACCTCTGCTGTTCCTTCTGAGCATGTTGAGTGAGACACGTGGATAAACTCTATCTATGTCTTCTACCTCTGCTGTTCCTTCTGAGCAGGCTGAGTGAGGTATAGATCAGACACGTGGATATACTCTATCTCTGTCTTCTACCTCTGCTGTTCCTCTGAGCAGGCTGAGTGAGGTGTAGATCAGACACGTTGATATAATTTATCTCTGTCTTCTACCACTGCTGTTTCTTCTGAGCAGGCTGAGTGAGACACGTGGATATACTCTATCTCTGTATTTTACCTCTGCTGTTCCTTCTGAGCAGGCTGAGTGAGGTGTAGATCAGACACGTGGATATACTCTATCTCTGTCTTCTACCTCTGGTGTTCCTTCTGAGCAGGCTGAGTGAGACACGTGGATATACTCTATCTCTGTCTTCTACCTCTGCTGTTCCTTCTGAGCAGGCTGAGTGAGACACGTGGATATACTATATCTCTGTCTTGTACCTCTGCTGTTCCTTCTGAGCAGGCTGAGTGAGGTGTAGATTAGACACGTGGATATACTCTATCTCTGTCTTCTACCTCTGCTGTTCCTCTGAGCAGGCTGAGTGAGGTGTAGATCAGACACGTGGATATAATATATCTGTATCTTCTACCTCTGCTGTCCCTTCTGAGCAGGCTGAGTGAGGTGTATATGAGACACGTGGATATACTCTATCTCTGTCTTCTACTTCTGCTGTTCCTTCTGAGCAGGATGAGTGAGACACGTGGATATACTATATATCTGTCTTCTACCTCTGCTGTTCCTTCTGAGCAGGCTGAGTGAGGTGTAGATCAGACACGTGGATATACTCTATCTCTGTCTTCTACCTCTGCTGTTCCTTCTGAGCAGGCTGAGTGATGTGTAGATCAGACACGTGGATATACTCTATCTCTGTCTTCTACCTCTGCTGTTCCTTCTGAGCAGGCTGAGTGAGACACGTGGATATACTCTATCTTTGTATTTTACCTCTGCTGTTCCTTCTGAGCAGGCTGAGTGAGATGTAGATCAGACACGTGGATATACTCTATCTCTGTCTTCTACCTCTGCTGTTCCTTCTGAGCAGGCTGACTGAGGTGTAGATCAGACACGTGGATATACTCTATATCTGTCTTCTACCTCTGCTGTTTCTTCTGAGCAGGTTGAGTGAGACACGTGGATAAACTCTATCTCTGTCTTCTACCTCTGCTGTTCTTTCTGAGCAGGCTGAGTGAGACACGTGAATATACTCTATCTATCTTCTACCTCTGCTGTTCCTTCTGAGCAGGCTGAGTGAGGTGTAGATCAGACACGTGGATATACTCTATCTCTGTCTTGTACCTCTGCTGTTCCTTCTGAGCAGGCTGAGTGAGACACGTGGATATACTCTATATCTGTCTTCTACCTCTGCTGTTTCTTATGAACAGGCTGAGTGAGGTGTAGATCAGACACGTGGATATACTCTATCTCTGTCTTCTACCTCTGCTGTTTCTTCTGAGCAGGCTGAGTGAGACACGTGGATATACTATATCTCTGTCTTTTACCTCTGCTGTTCCTTCTGAGCAGGCTGAGTGAGGTGTAGATCAGACACGTGGATATACTCTATCTCTGTCTTCTACCTCTGCTGTTCCTCTGAGCAGGCTGAGTGAGGTGTAGATCAGACACGTGGATATAATTTATCTGTGTCTTCTACCTCTGCTGTTCCTTCTGAGCAGGCTGAGTGAGGTGTATATCAGACACGTGGATATACTCTATCTCTTTCTTCTACTTCTGCTGTTCCTTCTGAGCAGGATTAGTGAGACACGTGGATATACTATATATCTGTCTTCTACCTCTGCTGTTCCTTCTGAGCAGGCTGAGTGAGGTGTAGATCAGACACGTGGATATACTCTATCTCTGTCTTCTACCTCTGCTGTTCCTTCTGAGCAGGCTGAGTGAGGTGTAGATCAGACACGTGGATATACTCTATCTCTGTCTTCTACCTCTGCTGTTCCTTCTGAGCAGGCTGAGTGAGACACGTGGATATACTCTATCTTTGTATTTTACCTCTGCTGTTCCTTCTGAGCAGGCTGAGTGAGATGTAGATCAGACACGTGGATATACTCTATCTCTGTCTTCTACCTCTGCTGTTCCTTCTGAGCAGGCTGAGTGAGGTGTAGATCAGACACGTGGATATAATCTATCTCTGTCTTCTACCTCTGCTGTTCCTTCTGAGCACGCTGAGTGAGACACGTGGATATACTCTATATCTGTCTTCTACCTCTGCTGTTCCTTCTGAGCAGGCTGAGTGAGACACGTGGATATACTCTATTTCTGTCTTCTACCTCTGCTGTTCCTTCTGAGCAGGCTGAGTGAGGTGTAGTTCAGACACGTGGATATACTCTATCTCTGTCTTCTACCTCTGCTGTTCCTTCTGAGCAGGCTGAGTGAGGTGTAGATCAGACACGTGGATATACTCTATCTCTGTCTTCTACCTCTGCTGTTCCTTCTGAGCAGGCTGAGTGAGACACGTGGATATACTCTATCTCTTTCTTCTACCTCTGCTGCTCCTTCTGAGCAGGCTGAGTGAGGTGTGGTTCAAACACGTGGATATACTCTATCTCTGTCTTCTACCTCTGCTGTTCCTTCTGAGCATGTTGAGTGAGACACGTGGATAAACTCTATCTATGTCTTCTACCTCTGCTGTTCCTTCTGAGCAGGCTGAGTGAGGTGTAGATCAGACACGTGGATATACTCTATCTCTGTCTTCTACCTCTGCTGTTCCTCTGAGCAGGCTGAGTGAGGTGTAGATCAGACACGTGGATATAATTTTTCTGTGTCTTCTACCTCTGCTGTCCATTCTGAGCAGGCTGAGTGAGGTGTATATCAGACACGTGGATATACTCTATCTCTGTCTTCTACTTCTGCTGTTCCTTCTGAGCAGGATGAGTGAGACACGTGGATATACTATATATCTGTCTTCTACCTCTGCTGTTCCTTCTGAGCAGGCTGAGTGAGGTGTAGATCAGACACGTGGATATACTCTATCTCTGTCTTCTACCTCTGCTGTTCCTTCTGAGCAGGCTGAGTGATGTGTAGATCAGACACGTGGATATACTCTATCTCTGTCTTCTACCTCTGCTGTTCCTTCTGAGCAGGCTGAGTGAGACACGTGGATATACTCTATCTTTGTATTTTACCTCTGCTGTTCCTTCTGAGCAGGCTGAGTGAGATGTAGATCAGACACGTGGATATACTCTATCTCTGTCTTCTACCTCTGCTGTTCCTTCTGAGCAGGCTGAGTGAGGTGTAGATCAGACACGTGGATATAATCTATCTCTGTCTTCTACCTCTGCTGTTCCTTCTTAGCAGGCTGAGTGAGACACGTGGATATACTATATATCTGTCTCCTACCTCTGCTGTTCCTTCTGAGCAGGCTGAGTGAGACACGTGGATATACTCTATTTCTTTCTTCTACCTCTGATGTTCCTTCTGAGCAGGCTGAGTGAGGTGTAGTTCAGACACGTGGATATACTCTATCTCTGTCTTCTACCTCTGCTGTTCCTTCTGAGCAGGCTGAGTGAGGTGTAGATCAGACACGTGGATATACTCTATCTCTGTTTTCTACCTCTGCTGTTCCTTCTGAGCAGGCTGAGTGAGACACGTGGATATACTCTATCTCTGTATTTTACCTCTGCTGTTCCTTCTGAGCAGGCTGAGTGAGGTGTAGATCAGACACGTGGATATACTTTATCTCTGTCTTTTACCTCTGCTGTTCCTTCTAAGCAGGCTGAGTGAGGTGTAGATCAGACACGTTGATATAATTTATCTCTGTCTTCTACCACTGCTGTTCCTTCTGAGCAGGCTGAGTGAGACACGTGGGTATACTCTATCTCTGTATTTTACCTCTGCTGTTCCTTCTGAGCAGGCTGAGTGAGGTGTAGATCAGACACGTGGATATACTCTATCTCTGTCTTCTACCTCTGGTGTTCCTTCTGAGCAGGCTGAGTGAGACACGTGGATATACTCTATCTCTGTCTTCTACCTCTGCTGTTCCTTCTGAGCAGGCTGAGTGAGACACGTGGATATACTATATCTCTGTCTTGTACCTCTGCTGTTCCTTCTGAGCAGGCTGAGTGAGGTGTAGATCAGACACGTGGATATACTCTATCTCTGTCTTCTACCTTTGCTGTTCCTCTGAGCAGGCTGAGTGAGGTGTAGATCAGACACGTGGATATAATTTATCTGTATCTTCTACCTCTGCTGTCCCTTCTGAGCAGGCTGAGTGAGGTGTATATCAGACACGTGGATATACTCTATCTCTGTCTTCTACTTCTGCTGTTCCTTCTGAGCAGGATGAGTGAGACACGTGGATATACTATATATCTGTCTTCTACCTCTGCTGTTCCTTCTGAGCAGGCTGAGTGAGGTGTAGATCAGACACGTGGATATACTCTATCTCTGTCTTCTACCTCTGCTGTTCCTTCTGAGCAGGCTGAGTGATGTGTAGATCAGACACGTGGATATACTCTATCTCTGTCTTCTACCTCTGCTGTTCCTTCTGAGCAGGCTGAGTGAGACACGTGGATATACTCTATCTTTGTATTTTACCTCTGCTGTTCCTTCTGAGCAGGCTGAGTGAGATGTAGATCAGACACGTGGATATACTCTATCTCTGTCTTCTACCTCTGCTGTTCCTTCTGAGCAGGCTGAGTGAGACACGTGGATATACTCTATCTTTGTATTTTACCTCTGCTGTTCCTTCTGAGCAGGCTGAGTGAGATGTAGATCAGACACGTGGATATACTCTATCTCTGTCTTCTACCTCTGCTGTTCCTTCTGAGCAGGCTGAGTGAGGTGTAGATCAGACACGTGGATATAATCTATCTCTGTCTTCTACCTCTGCTGTTCCTTCTGAGCACGCTGAGTGAGACACGTGGATATACTCTATATCTGTCTTCTACCTCTGCTGTTCCTTCTGAGCAGGCTGAGTGAGACACGTGGATATACTCTATTTCTGTCTTCTACCTCTGCTGTTCCTTCTGAGCAGGCTGAGTGAGGTGTAGTTCAGACACGTGGATATACTCTATCTCTGTCTTCTACCTCTGCTGTTCCTTCTGAGCAGGCTGAGTGAGGTGTAGATCAGACACGTGGATATACTCTATCTCTGTCTTCTACCTCTGCTGTTCCTTCTGAGCAGGCTGAGTGAGACACGTGGATATACTCTATCTCTTTCTTCTACCTCTGCTGCTCCTTCTGAGCAGGCTGAGTGAGGTGTGGTTCAAACACGTGGATATACTCTATCTCTGTCTTCTACCTCTGCTGTTCCTTCTGAGCATGTTGAGTGAGACACGTGGATAAACTCTATCTATGTCTTCTACCTCTGCTGTTCCTTCTGAGCAGGCTGAGTGAGGTGTAGATCAGACACGTGGATATACTCTATCTCTGTCTTCTACCTCTGCTGTTCCTCTGAGCAGGCTGAGTGAGGTGTAGATCAGACACGTGGATATAATTTATCTGTGTCTTCTACCTCTGCTGTCCATTCTGAGCAGGCTGAGTGAGGTGTATATCAGACACGTGGATATACTCTATCTCTGTCTTCTACTTCTGCTGTTCCTTCTGAGCAGGATGAGTGAGACACGTGGATATACTATATATCTGTCTTCTACCTCTGCTGTTCCTTCTGAGCAGGCTGAGTGAGGTGTAGATCAGACACGTGGATATACTCTATCTCTGTCTTCTACCTCTGCTGTTCCTTCTGAGCAGGCTGAGTGATGTGTAGATCAGACACGTGGATATACTCTATCTCTGTCTTCTACCTCTGCTGTTCCTTCTGAGCAGGCTGAGTGAGACACGTGGATATACTCTATCTTTGTATTTTACCTCTGCTGTTCCTTCTGAGCAGGCTGAGTGAGATGTAGATCAGACACGTGGATATACTCTATCTCTGTCTTCTACCTCTGCTGTTCCTTCTGAGCAGGCTGAGTGAGGTGTAGATCAGACACGTGGATATAATCTATCTCTGTCTTCTACCTCTGCTGTTCCTTCTTAGCAGGCTGAGTGAGACACGTGGATATACTATATATCTGTCTCCTACCTCTGCTGTTCCTTCTGAGCAGGCTGAGTGAGACACGTGGATATACTCTATTTCTTTCTTCTACCTCTGATGTTCCTTCTGAGCAGGCTGAGTGAGGTGTAGTTCAGACACGTGGATATACTCTATCTCTGTCTTCTACCTCTGCTGTTCCTTCTGAGCAGGCTGAGTGAGGTGTAGATCAGACACGTGGATATACTCTATCTCTGTTTTCTACCTCTGCTGTTCCTTCTGAGCAGGCTGAGTGAGACACGTGGATATACTCTATCTCTGTATTTTACCTCTGCTGTTCCTTCTGAGCAGGCTGAGTGAGGTGTAGATCAGACACGTGGATATACTTTATCTCTGTCTTTTACCTCTGCTGTTCCTTCTAAGCAGGCTGAGTGAGGTGTAGATCAGACACGTTGATATAATTTATCTCTGTCTTCTACCACTGCTGTTCCTTCTGAGCAGGCTGAGTGAGACACGTGGATATACTCTATCTCTGTATTTTACCTCTGCTGTTCCTTCTGAGCAGGCTGAGTGAGGTGTAGATCAGACACGTGGATATACTCTATCTCTGTCTTCTACCTCTGGTGTTCCTTCTGAGCAGGCTGAGTGAGACACGTGGATATACTCTATCTCTGTCTTCTACCTCTGCTGTTCCTTCTGAGCAGGCTGAGTGAGACACGTGGATATACTATATCTCTGTCTTGTACCTCTGCTGTTCCTTCTGAGCAGGCTGAGTGAGGTGTAGATCAGACACGTGGATATACTCTATCTCTGTCTTCTACCTTTGCTGTTCCTCTGAGCAGGCTGAGTGAGGTGTAGATCAGACACGTGGATATAATTTATCTGTATCTTCTACCTCTGCTGTCCCTTCTGAGCAGGCTGAGTGAGGTGTATATCAGACACGTGGATATACTCTATCTCTGTCTTCTACTTCTGCTGTTCCTTCTGAGCAGGATGAGTGAGACACGTGGATATACTATATATCTGTCTTCTACCTCTGCTGTTCCTTCTGAGCAGGCTGAGTGAGGTGTAGATCAGACACGTGGATATACTCTATCTCTGTCTTCTACCTCTGCTGTTCCTTCTGAGCAGGCTGAGTGATGTGTAGATCAGACACGTGGATATACTCTATCTCTGTCTTCTACCTCTGCTGTTCCTTCTGAGCAGGCTGAGTGAGACACGTGGATATACTCTATCTTTGTATTTTACCTCTGCTGTTCCTTCTGAGCAGGCTGAGTGAGATGTAGATCAGACACGTGGATATACTCTATCTCTGTCTTCTACCTCTGCTGTTCCTTCTGAGCAGGCTGAGTGAGGTGTAGATCAGACACGTGGATATACTCTATCTCTGTCTTCTACCTCTGCTGTTCCTTCTGAGCAGGCTGAGTGATGTGTAGATCAGACACGTGGATATACTCTATCTCTGTCTTCTACCTCTGCTGTTCCTTCTGAGCAGGCTGAGTGAGACACGTGGATATACTCTATCTTTGTATTTTACCTCTGCTGTTCCTTCTGAGCAGGCTGAGTGAGATGTAGATCAGACACGTGGATATACTCTATCTCTGTCTTCTACCTCTGCTGTTCCTTCTGAGCAGGCTGAGTGAGGTGTAGATCAGACACGTGGATATAATCTATCTCTGTCTTCTACCTCTGCTGTTCCTTCTGAGCAGGCTGAGTGAGACACGTGGATATACTATATATCTGTCTCCTACTTCTGCTGTTCCTTCTGAGCAGGCTGAGTGAGACACGTGGATATACTCTATTTCTGTCTTCTACCTCTGATGTTCCTTCTGAGCAGGCTGAGTGAGGTGTAGTTCAGACACGTGGATATACTCTATCTCTGTCTTCTACCTCTGCTGTTCCTTCTGAGCAGGCTGAGTGGGGTGTAGATCAGACACGTGGATATAATTTATCTGTGTCTTCTACCTCTGCTGTCCATTCTGAGCAGGCTGAGTGAGGTGTATATCAGACACGTGGATATACTCTATCTCTGTCTTCTACTTCTGCTGTTCCTTCTGAGCAGGATGAGTGAGACACGTGGATATACTATATATCTGTCTTCTACCTCTGCTGTTCCTTCTGAGCAGGCTGAGTGAGATGTAGATCAGACACGTGGATATACTCTATCTCTGTCTTCTACCTCTGCTGTTCCTTCTGAGCAGGCTGAGTGAGGTGTAGATCAGACACGTGGATATAATCTATCTCTGTCTTCTACCTCTGCTGTTCCTTCTGAGCAGGCTGAGTGAGACACGTGGATATACTATATATCTGTCTCCTACCTCTGCTGTTCCTTCTGAGCAGGCTGAGTGAGACACGTGGATATACTCTATTTCTGTCTTCTACCTCTGATGTTCCTTCTGAGCAGGCTGAGTGAGGTGTAGTTCAGACACGTGGATATACTCTATCTCTGTCTTCTACCTCTGCTGTTCCTTCTGAGCAGGCTGAGTGAGGTGTAGATCAGACACGTGGATATACTCTATCTCTGTTTTCTACCTCTGCTGTTCCTTCTGAGCAGGCTGAGTGAGACACGTGGATATACTCTATCTCTGTATTTTACCTCTGCTGTTCCTTCTGAGCAGGCTGAATGAGGTGTAGATCAGACACGTGGATATACTTTATCTCTGTCTTTTACCTCTGCTGTTCCTTCTGAGCAGGCTGAGTGAGGTGTAGATCAGACACGTTGATATAATTTATCTCTGTCTTCTACCACTGCTGTTCCTTCTGAGCAGGCTGAGTGAGACACGTGGATATACTCTATCTCTGTATTTTACCTCTGCTGTTCCTTCTGAGCAGGCTGAGTGAGGTGTAGATCAGACACGTGGATATACTCTATCTCTGTCTTCTACCTCTGGTGTTCCTTCTGAGCAGGCTGAGTGAGTCACGTGGATATACTCTATCTCTGTCTTCTACCTCTGCTGTTCCTTCTGAGCAGGCTGAGTGAGACACGTGGATATACTATATCTCTGTCTTGTACCTCTGCTGTTCCTTCTGAGCAGGCTGAGTGAGGTGTAGATCAGACACGTGGATATACTCTATCTCTGTCTTCTACCTTTGCTGTTCCTCTGAGCAGGCTGAGTGAGGTGTAGATCAGACACGTGGATATAATTTATATGTATCTTCTACCTCTGCTGTCCCTTCTGAGCAGGCTGAGTGAGGTGTATATCAGACACGTGGATATACTCTATCTCTGTCTTCTACCTCTGCTGTTCCTTCTGAGCAGGCTGAGTGAGACACGTGGATATACTCTATCTTTGTATGTTACCTCTGCTGTTCCTTCTGAGCAGGCTGAGTGAGATGTAGATCAGACACGTGGATATACTCTATCTCTGTCTTCTACCTCTGCTGTTCCTTCTGAGCAGGCTGAGTGAGGTGTAGATCAGACACGTGGATATAATCTATCTCTGTCTTCTACCTCTGCTGTTCCTTCTGAGCAGGCTGAGTGAGACACGTGGATATACTATATATCTGTCTCCTACCTCTGCTGTTCCTTCTGAGCAGGCTGAGTGAGACACGTGGATATACTCTATTTCTGTCTTCTACCTCTGATGTTCCTTCTGAGCAGGCTGAGTGAGGTGTAGTTCAGACACGTGGATATACTCTATCTCTGTCTTCTACCTCTGCTGTTCCTTCTGAGCAGGCTGAGTGGGGTGTAGATCAGACACGTGGATATACTCTATCTCTGTTTTCTACCTCTGCTGTTCCTTCTGAGCAGGCTGAGTGAGACACGTGGATATACTCTATCTCTGTATTTTACCTCTGCTGTTCCTTCTGAGCAGGCTGAGTGAGGTGTAGATCAGACACGTGGATATACTTTATCTCTGTCTTTTACCTCTGCTGTTCCTTCTGAGCAGGCTGAGTGAGGTGTAGATCAGACACGTTGATATAATTTATCTCTGTCTTCTACCACTGCTGTTCCTTCTGAGCAGGCTGAGTGAGACACGTGGATATACTCTATCTCTGTATTTTACCTCTGCTGTTCCTTCTGAGCAGGCTGAGTGAGGTGTAGATCAGACACGTGGATATACTCTATCTCTGTCTTCTACCTCTGGTGTTCCTTCTGAGCAGGCTGAGTGAGTCACGTGGATATACTCTATCTCTGTCTTCTACCTCTGCTGTTCCTTCTGAGCAGGCTGAGTGAGACACGTGGATATACTATATCTCTGTCTTGTACCTCTGCTGTTCCTTCTGAGCAGGCTGAGTGAGGTGTAGATCAGACACGTGGATATACTCTATCTCTGTCTTCTACCTTTGCTGTTCCTCTGAGCAGGCTGAGTGAGGTGTAGATCAGACACGTGGATATAATTTATATGTATCTTCTACCTCTGCTGTCCCTTCTGAGCAGGCTGAGTGAGGTGTATATCAGACACGTGGATATACTCTATCTCTGTCTTCTACCTCTGCTGTTCCTTCTGAGCAGGCTGAGTGAGACACGTGGATATACTCTATCTTTGTATGTTACCTCTGCTGTTCCTTCTGAGCAGGCTGAGTGAGATGTAGATCAGACACGTGGATATACTCTATCTCTGTCTTCTACCTCTGCTGTTCCTTCTGAGCAAGCTGAGTGAGGTGTAGATCAGACACGTGGATATAATCTATCTCTGTCTTCTACCTCTGCTGTTCCTTCTGAGCAGGCTGAGTGAGACACGTGGATATACTATATATCTGTCTCCTACCTCTGCTGTTCCTTCTGAGCAGGCTGAGTGAGACACGTGGATATACTCTATTTCTGTCTTCTACCTCTGATGTTCCTTCTGAGCAGGCTGAGTGAGGTGTAGTTCAGACACGTGGATATACTCTATCTCTGTCTTCTACCTCTGCTGTTCCTTCTGAGCAGGCTGAGTGGGGTGTAGATCAGACACGTGGATATACTCTATCTCTGTTTTCTACCTCTGCTGTTCCTTCTGAGCAGGCTGAGTGAGACACGTGGATATACTCTATCTCTGTATTTTACCTCTGCTGTTCCTTCTGAGCAGGCTGAGTGAGGTGTAGATCAGACACGTGGATATACTTTATCTCTGTCTTTTACCTCTGCTGTTCCTTCTGAGCAGGCTGAGTGAGGTGTAGATCAGACACGTTGATATAATTTATCTCTGTCTTCTACCACTGCTGTTCCTTCTGAGCAGGCTGAGTGAGACACGTGGATATACTCTATCTCTGTATTTTACCTCTGCTGTTCCTTCTGAGCAGGTTGAGTGAGGTGTAGATTAGACACGTGGATATACTCTATCTCTGTCTTCTACCTCTGGTGTTCCTTCTGAGCAGGCTGAGTGAGACACGTGGATATACTCTATCTCTGTCTTCTACCTCTGCTGTTCCTTCTGAGCAGGCTGAGTGAGACACGTGGATATACTATATCTCTGTCTTGTACCTCTGCTGTTCCTTCTGAGCAGGCTGAGTGAGGTGTAGATCAGACACGTGGATATACTCTATCTCTGTCTTCTACCTTTGCTGTTCCTCTGAGCAGGCTGAGTGAGGTGTAGATCAGACACGTGGATATAATTTATCTGTATCTTCTACCTCTGCTGTCCCTTCTGAGCAGGCTGAGTGAGGTGTATATCAGACACGTGGATATACTCTATCTCTGTCTTCTACTTCTGCTGTTCCTTCTGAGCAGGATGAGTGAGACACGTGGATATACTATATATCTGTCTTCTACCTCTGCTGTTCCTTCTGAGCAGGCTGAGTGAGGTGTAGATCAGACACGTGGATATACTCTATCTCTGTCTTCTACCTCTGCTGTTCCTTCTGAGCAGGCTGAGTGATGTGTAGATCAGACACGTGGATATACTCTATCTCTGTCTTCTACCTCTGCTGTTCCTTCTGAGCAGGCTGAGTGAGACACGTGGATATACTCTATCTTTGTATTTTACCTCTGCTGTTCCTTCTGAGCAGGCTGAGTGAGATGTAGATCAGACACGTGTATATACTCTATCTCTGTCTTCTACCTCTGCTGTTCCTTCTGAGCAGGCTGAGTGAGACACGTGAATATACTCTATCTATCTTCTACCTCTGCTGTTCCTTCTGAGCAGGCTGAGTGAGGTGTAGATCAGACACGTGGATATACTCTATCTCTGTCTTGTACCTCTGCTGTTCCTTCTGAGCAGGCTGAGTGAGACACGTGGATATACTCTATCTCTGTCTTCTACCTCTGGTGTTCCTTCTGAGCAGGCTGAGTGAGTCACGTGGATATACTCTATCTCTGTCTTCTACCTCTGCTGTTCCTTCTGAGCAGGCTGAGTGAGACACGTGGATATACTATATCTCTGTCTTGTACCTCTGCTGTTCCTTCTGAGCAGGCTGAGTGAGGTGTAGATCAGACACGTGGATATACTCTATCTCTGTCTTCTACCTTTGCTGTTCCTCTGAGCAGGCTGAGTGAGGTGTAGATCAGACACGTGGATATAATTTATATGTATCTTCTACCTCTGCTGTCCCTTCTGAGCAGGCTGAGTGAGGTGTATATCAGACACGTGGATATACTCTATCTCTGTCTTCTACCTCTGCTGTTCCTTCTGAGCAGGCTGAGTGAGACACGTGGATATACTCTATCTTTGTATGTTACCTCTGCTGTTCCTTCTGAGCAGGCTGAGTGAGATGTAGATCAGACACGTGGATATACTCTATCTCTGTCTTCTACCTCTGCTGTTCCTTCTGAGCAGGCTGAGTGAGGTGTAGATCAGACACGTGGATATAATCTATCTCTGTCTTCTACCTCTGCTGTTCCTTCTGAGCAGGCTGAGTGAGACACGTGGATATACTATATATCTGTCTCCTACCTCTGCTGTTCCTTCTGAGCAGGCTGAGTGAGACACGTGGATATACTCTATTTCTGTCTTCTACCTCTGATGTTCCTTCTGAGCAGGCTGAGTGAGGTGTAGTTCAGACACGTGGATATACTCTATCTCTGTCTTCTACCTCTGCTGTTCCTTCTGAGCAGGCTGAGTGGGGTGTAGATCAGACACGTGGATATACTCTATCTCTGTTTTCTACCTCTGCTGTTCCTTCTGAGCAGGCTGAGTGAGACACGTGGATATACTCTATCTCTGTATTTTACCTCTGCTGTTCCTTCTGAGCAGGCTGAGTGAGGTGTAGATCAGACACGTGGATATACTTTATCTCTGTCTTTTACCTCTGCTGTTCCTTCTGAGCAGGCTGAGTGAGGTGTAGATCAGACACGTTGATATAATTTATCTCTGTCTTCTACCACTGCTGTTCCTTCTGAGCAGGCTGAGTGAGACACGTGGATATACTCTATCTCTGTATTTTACCTCTGCTGTTCCTTCTGAGCAGGCTGAGTGAGGTGTAGATCAGACACGTGGATATACTCTATCTCTGTCTTCTACCTCTGGTGTTCCTTCTGAGCAGGCTGAGTGAGTCACGTGGATATACTCTATCTCTGTCTTCTACCTCTGCTGTTCCTTCTGAGCAGGCTGAGTGAGACACGTGGATATACTATATCTCTGTCTTGTACCTCTGCTGTTCCTTCTGAGCAGGCTGAGTGAGGTGTAGATCAGACACGTGGATATACTCTATCTCTGTCTTCTACCTTTGCTGTTCCTCTGAGCAGGCTGAGTGAGGTGTAGATCAGACACGTGGATATAATTTATATGTATCTTCTACCTCTGCTGTCCCTTCTGAGCAGGCTGAGTGAGGTGTATATCAGACACGTGGATATACTCTATCTCTGTCTTCTACCTCTGCTGTTCCTTCTGAGCAGGCTGAGTGAGACACGTGGATATACTCTATCTTTGTATGTTACCTCTGCTGTTCCTTCTGAGCAGGCTGAGTGAGATGTAGATCAGACACGTGGATATACTCTATCTCTGTCTTCTACCTCTGCTGTTCCTTCTGAGCAGGCTGAGTGAGGTGTAGATCAGACACGTGGATATAATCTATCTCTGTCTTCTACCTCTGCTGTTCCTTCTGAGCAGGCTGAGTGAGACACGTGGATATACTATATATCTGTCTCCTACCTCTGCTGTTCCTTCTGAGCAGGCTGAGTGAGACACGTGGATATACTCTATTTCTGTCTTCTACCTCTGATGTTCCTTCTGAGCAGGCTGAGTGAGGTGTAGTTCAGACACGTGGATATACTCTATCTCTGTCTTCTACCTCTGCTGTTCCTTCTGAGCAGGCTGAGTGGGGTGTAGATCAGACACGTGGATATACTCTATCTCTGTTTTCTACCTCTGCTGTTCCTTCTGAGCAGGCTGAGTGAGACACGTGGATATACTCTATCTCTGTATTTTACCTCTGCTGTTCCTTCTGAGCAGGCTGAGTGAGGTGTAGATCAGACACGTGGATATACTTTATCTCTGTCTTTTACCTCTGCTGTTCCTTCTGAGCAGGCTGAGTGAGGTGTAGATCAGACACGTTGATATAATTTATCTCTGTCTTCTACCACTGCTGTTCCTTCTGAGCAGGCTGAGTGAGACACGTGGATATACTCTATCTCTGTATTTTACCTCTGCTGTTCCTTCTGAGCAGGTTGAGTGAGGTGTAGATTAGACACGTGGATATACTCTATCTCTGTCTTCTACCTCTGGTGTTCCTTCTGAGCAGGCTGAGTGAGACACGTGGATATACTCTATCTCTGTCTTCTACCTCTGCTGTTCCTTCTGAGCAGGCTGAGTGAGACACGTGGATATACTATATCTCTGTCTTGTACCTCTGCTGTTCCTTCTGAGCAGGCTGAGTGAGGTGTAGATCAGACACGTGGATATACTCTATCTCTGTCTTCTACCTTTGCTGTTCCTCTGAGCAGGCTGAGTGAGGTGTAGATCAGACACGTGGATATAATTTATCTGTATCTTCTACCTCTGCTGTCCCTTCTGAGCAGGCTGAGTGAGGTGTATATCAGACACGTGGATATACTCTATCTCTGTCTTCTACCTCTGCTGTTCCTTCTGAGCAGGCTGAGTGAGGTGTAGATCAGACACGTGGATATAATCTATCTCTGTCTTCTACCTCTGCTGTTCCTTCTGAGCAGGCTGAGTGAGACACGTGGATATACTATATATCTGTCTCCTACCTCTGCTGTTCCTTCTGAGCAGGCTGAGTGAGACACGTGGATATACTCTATTTCTGTCTTCTACCTCTGATGTTCCTTCTGAGCAGGCTGAGTGAGGTGTAGTTCAGACACGTGGATATACTCTATCTCTGTCTTCTACCTCTGCTGTTCCTTCTGAGCAGGCTGAGTGGGGTGTAGATCAGACACGTGGATATACTCTATCTCTGTTTTCTACCTCTGCTGTTCCTTCTGAGCAGGCTGAGTGAGACACGTGGATATACTCTATCTCTGTATTTTACCTCTGCTGTTCCTTCTGAGCAGGCTGAGTGAGGTGTAGATCAGACACGTGGATATACTTTATCTCTGTCTTTTACCTCTGCTGTTCCTTCTGAGCAGGCTGAGTGAGGTGTAGATCAGACACGTTGATATAATTTATCTCTGTCTTCTACCACTGCTGTTCCTTCTGAGCAGGCTGAGTGAGACACGTGGATATACTCTATCTCTGTATTTTACCTCTGCTGTTCCTTCTGAGCAGGTTGAGTGAGGTGTAGATTAGACACGTGGATATACTCTATCTCTGTCTTCTACCTCTGGTGTTCCTTCTGAGCAGGCTGAGTGAGACACGTGGATATACTCTATCTCTGTCTTCTACCTCTGCTGTTCCTTCTGAGCAGGCTGAGTGAGACACGTGGATATACTATATCTCTGTCTTGTACCTCTGCTGTTCCTTCTGAGCAGGCTGAGTGAGGTGTAGATCAGACACGTGGATATACTCTATCTCTGTCTTCTACCTTTGCTGTTCCTCTGAGCAGGCTGAGTGAGGTGTAGATCAGACACGTGGATATAATTTATCTGTATCTTCTACCTCTGCTGTCCCTTCTGAGCAGGCTGAGTGAGGTGTATATCAGACACGTGGATATACTCTATCTCTGTCTTCTACTTCTGCTGTTCCTTCTGAGCAGGATGAGTGAGACACGTGGATATACTATATATCTGTCTTCTACCTCTGCTGTTCCTTCTGAGCAGGCTGAGTGAGGTGTAGATCAGACACGTGGATATACTCTATCTCTGTCTTCTACCTCTGCTGTTCCTTCTGAGCAGGCTGAGTGATGTGTAGATCAGACACGTGGATATACTCTATCTCTGTCTTCTACCTCTGCTGTTCCTTCTGAGCAGGCTGAGTGAGACACGTGGATATACTCTATCTTTGTATTTTACCTCTGCTGTTCCTTCTGAGCAGGCTGAGTGAGATGTAGATCAGACACGTGTATATACTCTATCTCTGTCTTCTACCTCTGCTGTTCCTTCTGAGCAGGCTGAGTGAGACACGTGAATATACTCTATCTATCTTCTACCTCTGCTGTTCCTTCTGAGCAGGCTGAGTGCGGTGTAGATCAGACACGTGGATATACTCTATCTCTGTCTTGTACCTCTGCTGTTCCTTCTGAGCAGGCTGAGTGAGACACGTGGATATACTCTATATCTGTCTTCTACCTCTGCTGTTTCTTATGAACAGGCTGAGTGAGGTGTAGATCAGACACGTGGATATACTCTATCTCTGTCTTCTACCTCTGCTGTTTCTTCTGAGCAGGCTGAGTGAGACACGTGGATATACTATATCTCTGTCTTTTACCTCTGCTGTTCCTTCTGAGCAGGCTGAGTGAGGTGTAGATCAGACACGTGGATATACTATATCTCTGTCTTCTACCTCTGCTGTTCCTCTGAGCAGGCTGAGTGAGGTGTAGATCAGACACGTGGATATAATTTATCTGTGTCTTCTACCTCTGCTGTTCCTTCTGAGCAGGCTGAGTGAGGTGTATATCAGACACGTGGATATACTCTATCTCTTTCTTCTACTTCTGCTGTTCCTTCTGAGCAGGATGAGTGAGACACGTGGATATACTATATATCTGTCTTCTACCTCTGCTGTTCCTTCTGAGCAGGCTGAGTGAGGTGTAGATCAGACACGTGGATATACTCTATCTCTGTATTCTACCTCTGCTGTTCCTTCTGAGCAGGCTGAGTGAGACACGTGGATATACTCTATCTCTGTATTTTACCTCTGCTGTTCCTTCTGAGCAGGCTGAGTGAGGTGTAGATCAGACACGTGGATATACTCTATCTCTGTCTTCTACCTCTGCTGTTCCTTCTGAGCAGGCTGAGTGAGGTGTAGATCAGACACGTGGATATAATCTATCTCTGTCTTCTACCTCTGCTGTTCCTTCTGAGCAGGCTGAGTGAGGTGTAGATCAGACACGTGGATATACTCTATCTCTGTCTTCTATCTCTGCTGTTCCTTCTGAGGTGTAGATCAGACACGTGGATATACTCTATCTCTGTCTTCTACCTCTGCTGTTCCTTATGAGCAGGCTGAGTGAGACACGTAGATATACCATATCTCTGTTTTCTACCTCTGCTGTTCCTTCTGCGCAGTCTGAGTGAGACACGTGGATATACTTTATCTCTGTCTTCTACCTCTGCTGTTCCTTCTGAGCAGGTTGAGTGAGGTGTAGATCAGACAGGTGGATATACTCTATCTCTGTCTTCTACCTCTGCTGTTCCTTCTGAGCAGGCTGAGTGAGACACGTGGATATACTCTATCTCTGTATTCTACCTCTGCTGTTCCTTCTGAGCAGGATGAGTGAGACACGTGGATATACTCTATATCTGTCTTCTACCTCTGCTGTTCCTTTTGAGCAGGCTGAGTGAGACACGTGGATATACTCTATCTCTGTCTTCTACCTCTGCTGTTCCTTCTGAGCAGGCTGAGTGAGGTGTAGATCAGACACGTGGATATACTCCATCTATGTCTTCTACCTCTGCTGTTCCTTCTGAGCAGGCTGAGTGAGGTGTAGATCAGACACGTGGATATACTCTATCTCTGTCTTCTACCTCTGGTGTTCCTTCTGAGCAGGCTGAGTGAGACACGTGGATATACTCTATCTCTGTCTTCTACCTCTGCTGTTCCTTCTGAGCAGGCTGAGTGAGACACGTGGATATACTATATCTCTGTCTTGTACCTCTGCTGTTCCTTCTGAGCAGGCTGAGTGAGGTGTAGATCAGACACGTGGATATACTCTATCTCTGTCTTCTACCTTTGCTGTTCCTCTGAGCAGGCTGAGTGAGGTGTAGATCAGACACGTGGATATAATTTATCTGTATCTTCTACCTCTGCTGTCCCTTCTGAGCAGGCTGAGTGAGGTGTATATCAGACACGTGGATATACTCTATCTCTGTCTTCTACTTCTGCTGTTCCTTCTGAGCAGGATGAGTGAGACACGTGGATATACTATATATCTGTCTTCTACCTCTGCTGTTCCTTCTGAGCAGGCTGAGTGAGGTGTAGATCAGACACGTGGATATACTCTATCTCTGTCTTCTACCTCTGCTGTTCCTTCTGAGCAGGCTGAGTGAGGTGTAGATCAGACACGTGGATATACTCTATCTCTGTATTCTACCTCTGCTGTTCCTTCTGAGCAGGCTGAGTGAGGTGTAGATCAGACACGTGGATATACTCTATCTCTGTATTCTACCTCTGCTGTTCCTTCTGAGCAGGCTGAGTGAGACACGTGGATATACTCTATCTCTGTATTTTACCTCTGCTGTTCCTTCTGAGCAGGCTGAGTGAGGTGTAGATCAGACACGTGGATATACTCTATCTCTGTCTTCTACCTCTGCTGTTCCTTCTGAGCAGGCTGAGTGAGGTGTAGATCAGACACGTGGATATAATCTATCTCTGTCTTCTACCTCTGCTGTTCCTTCTGAGCAGGCTGAGTGAGGTGTAGATCAGACACGTGGATATACTCTATCTCTGTCTTCTATCTCTGCTGTTCCTTCTGAGGTGTAGATCAGACACGTGGATATACTCTATCTCTGTCTTCTACCTCTGCTGTTCCTTATGAGCAGGCTGAGTGAGACACGTAGATATACCATATCTCTGTTTTCTACCTCTGCTGTTCCTTCTGCGCAGTCTGAGTGAGACACGTGGATATACTTTATCTCTGTCTTCTACCTCTGCTGTTCCTTCTGAGCAGGTTGAGTGAGGTGTAGATCAGACAGGTGGATATACTCTATCTCTGTCTTCTACCTCTGCTGTTCCTTCTGAGCAGGCTGAGTGAGACACGTGGATATACTCTATCTCTGTATTCTACCTCTGCTGTTCCTTCTGAGCAGGATGAGTGAGACACGTGGATATACTCTATATCTGTCTTCTACCTCTGCTGTTCCTTTTGAGCAGGCTGAGTGAGACACGTGGATATACTCTATCTCTGTCTTCTACCTCTGCTGTTCCTTCTGAGCAGGCTGAGTGAGGTGTAGATCAGACACGTGGATATACTCCATCTATGTCTTCTACCTCTGCTGTTCCTTCTGAGCAGGCTGAGTGAGGTGTAGATCAGACACGTGGATATACTCTATCTCTGTCTTCTACCTCTGGTGTTCCTTCTGAGCAGGCTGAGTGAGACACGTGGATATACTCTATCTCTGTCTTCTACCTCTGCTGTTCCTTCTGAGCAGGCTGAGTGAGACACGTGGATATACTATATCTCTGTCTTGTACCTCTGCTGTTCCTTCTGAGCAGGCTGAGTGAGGTGTAGATCAGACACGTGGATATACTCTATCTCTGTCTTCTACCTTTGCTGTTCCTCTGAGCAGGCTGAGTGAGGTGTAGATCAGACACGTGGATATAATTTATCTGTATCTTCTACCTCTGCTGTCCCTTCTGAGCAGGCTGAGTGAGGTGTATATCAGACACGTGGATATACTCTATCTCTGTCTTCTACTTCTGCTGTTCCTTCTGAGCAGGATGAGTGAGACACGTGGATATACTATATATCTGTCTTCTACCTCTGCTGTTCCTTCTGAGCAGGCTGAGTGAGGTGTAGATCAGACACGTGGATATACTCTATCTCTGTCTTCTACCTCTGCTGTTCCTTCTGAGCAGGCTGAGTGATGTGTAGATCAGACACGTGGATATACTCTATCTCTGTCTTCTACCTCTGCTGTTCCTTCTGAGCAGGCTGAGTGAGACACGTGGATATACTCTATCTTTGTATTTTACCTCTGCTGTTCCTTCTGAGCAGGCTGAGTGAGATGTAGATCAGACACGTGTATATACTCTATCTCTGTCTTCTACCTCTGCTGTTCCTTCTGAGCAGGCTGAGTGAGACACGTGAATATACTCTATCTATCTTCTACCTCTGCTGTTTCTTCTGAGCAGGCTGAGTGAGGTGTAGATCAGACACGTGGATATACTCTATCTCTGTCTTGTACCTCTGCTGTTCCTTCTGAGCAGGCTGAGTGAGACACGTGGATATACTCTATATCTGTCTTCTACCTCTGCTGTTTCTTATGAACAGGCTGAGTGAGGTGTAGATCAGACACGTGGATATACTCTATCTCTGTCTTCTACCTCTGCTGTTTCTTCTGAGCAGGCTGAGTGAGACACGTGGATATACTATATCTCTGTCTTTTACCTCTGCTGTTCCTTCTGAGCAGGCTGAGTGAGGTGTAGATCAGACACGTGGATATACTATATCTCTGTCTTCTACCTCTGCTGTTCCTCTGAGCAGGCTGAGTGAGGTGTAGATCAGACACGTGGATATAATTTATCTGTGTCTTCTACCTCTGCTGTTCCTTCTGAGCAGGCTGAGTGAGGTGTATATCAGACACGTGGATATACTCTATCTCTTTCTTCTACTTCTGCTGTTCCTTCTGAGCAGGATGAGTGAGACACGTGGATATACTATATATCTGTCTTCTACCTCTGCTGTTCCTTCTGAGCAGGCTGAGTGAGGTGTAGATCAGACACGTGGATATACTCTATCTCTGTATTCTACCTCTGCTGTTCCTTCTGAGCAGGCTGAGTGAGACACGTGGATATACTCTATCTCTGTATTTTACCTCTGCTGTTCCTTCTGAGCAGGCTGAGTGAGGTGTAGATCAGACACGTGGATATACTCTATCTCTGTCTTCTACCTCTGCTGTTCCTTCTGAGCAGGCTGAGTGAGGTGTAGATCAGACACGTGGATATAATCTATCTCTGTCTTCTACCTCTGCTGTTCCTTCTGAGCAGGCTGAGTGAGGTGTAGATCAGACACGTGGATATACTCTATCTCTGTCTTCTATCTCTGCTGTTCCTTCTGAGGTGTAGATCAGACACGTGGATATACTCTATCTCTGTCTTCTACCTCTGCTGTTCCTTATGAGCAGGCTGAGTGAGACACGTAGATATACCATATCTCTGTTTTCTACCTCTGCTGTTCCTTCTGCGCAGTCTGAGTGAGACACGTGGATATACTTTATCTCTGTCTTCTACCTCTGCTGTTCCTTCTGAGCAGGTTGAGTGAGGTGTAGATCAGACAGGTGGATATACTCTATCTCTGTCTTCTACCTCTGCTGTTCCTTCTGAGCAGGCTGAGTGAGACACGTGGATATACTCTATCTCTGTATTCTACCTCTGCTGTTCCTTCTGAGCAGGATGAGTGAGACACGTGGATATACTCTATATCTGTCTTCTACCTCTGCTGTTCCTTTTGAGCAGGCTGAGTGAGACACGTGGATATACTCTATCTCTGTCTTCTACCTCTGCTGTTCCTTCTGAGCAGGCTGAGTGAGGTGTAGATCAGACACGTGGATATACTCCATCTATGTCTTCTACCTCTGCTGTTCCTTCTGAGCAGGCTGAGTGAGGTGTAGATCAGACACGTGGATATACTCTATCTCTGTCGTCTACCTCTGCTGTTCCTTCTGAGCAGGCTGAGTGAGACACGTGGATATACTCTATCTCTGTCTTCTACCTCTGCTGTTCCTTCTGAGCAGGCTGAGTGAGACACGTGGATATACTATATCTCTGTCTTTTACCTCTGCTGTTCCTTCTGAGCAGGCTGAGTGAGGTGTAGATCAGACACGTGGATATACTCTATCTCTGTCTTCTACCTCTGCTGTTCCTCTGAGCAGGCTGAGTGAGGTGTAGATCAGACACGTGGATATAATTTATCTGTGTCTTCTACCTCTGCTGTTCCTTCTGAGCAGGCTGAGTGAGGTGTATATCAGACACGTGGATATACTCTATCTCTGTCTTCTACCTCTGCTGTTCCTCCTGAGCAGGCTGAGTGAGGTGTAGATCAGACACGTGGATATAATCTATCTCTGTCTTCTACCTCTGCTGTTCCTTCTGAACAGGCTGAGTGAGGTGTAGATCAGACACGTGGATATACTCTATCTCTGTCTTCTACCTCTGCTGTTCCTTCTGAGCAGGATGAGTGAGACACGTGGATATACTATATATCTGTATTCTACCTCTGCTGTTCCTTTCTGAGAAGGCTGAGTGAGGTGTAGATCAGACACGTGGATATACTCTATCTCTGTCTTCTACCTCTGTTGCTCCTTCTGAGCAGGCTGAGTGAGGTGTATATCAGACACGTGGATATACTCTATCTCTGTCTTCTACCTCTGCTCTTCCTTCTGAGCAGGCTGAGTGAGGTGTAGATCAGACACGTGGATATACTCTATCTCTGTCGTCTACCTCTGCTGTTCCTTCTGAGCAGGCTGAGTGAGACACGCGGATATACTCTATCTCTGTCTTCTACCTCTGCTGTTCCTTCTGAGCAGGCTGAGTGAGACACGTGGATATACTATATCTCTGTCTTGTACCTCTGCTGTTCCTTCTGAGCAGGCTGAGTGAGGTGTAGATCAGACACGTGGATATACTCTATCTCTGTCTTCTACCTCTGCTGTTCCTCTGAGCAGGCTGAGTGAGGTGTAGATCAGACACGTGGATATAATTTATCTGTGTCTTCTACCTCTGCTGTCCCTTCTGAGCAGGCTAAGTGAGGTGTATATCAGACACGTGGATATACTCTATCTCTGTCTTCTACTTCTGCTGTTTCTTCTGAGCAGGATGAGTGAGACACGTGGATATACTATATATCTGTCTTCTACCTCTGCTGTTCCTTCTGAGCAGGCTGAGTGAGGTGTAGATCAGACACGTAGATATACTCTATCTCTGTCTTCTACCTCTGCTGTCCCTTCTGAGCAGGCTGAGTGATGTGTAGATCAGACATGTGGATATACTCTATCTCTGTCTTCTACCTCTGCTGTTCCTTCTGAGCAGGCTGAGTGAGACACGTGGATATACTATATCTCTGTCTTTTACCTCTGCTGTTCCTTCTGAGCAGGCTGAGTGAGGTGTAGATCAGACACGTGGATATACTCTATCTCTGTCTTCTACCTCTGCTGTTTCTCTGAGCAGGCTGAGTGAGGTGTAGATCAGACACGTGGATATAATTTATCTGTGTCTTCTACCTCTGCTGTTCCTTCTGAGCAGGCTGAGTGAGGTGTATATCAGACACGTGGATATACTCTATCTCTGTCTTCTACTTCTGCTGTTCCTTCTGAGCAGGATGAGTGAGACACGTGGATATACTATATATCTGTCTTCTACCTCTGCTGTTCCTTCTGAGCAGGCTGAGTGAGGTGTAGATCAGACACGTGGATATACTCTATCTCTGTCTTCTACCTCTGCTGTTCCTCCTGAGCAGGCTGAGTGAGGTGTAGATCAGACACGTGGATATACTCTATCTCTGTCTTCTACCTCTGCTGTTCCTTCTGAGCAGGCTGAGTGAGACACCTGGATATACTCTATCTCTGTATTTTACCTCTGCTGTTCCTTCTGAGCAGGCTGAGTGAGATGTAGATCAGACACGTGGATATACTCTATCTCTGTCTTCTACCTCTGCTGTTCCTTCTGAGCAGGCTGAGTGAGGTGTAGATCAGACACGTGGATATAATCTATCTCTGTCTTCTACCTCTGCTGTTCCTTCTGAGCAGGCTGAGTGAGGTGTATATGAGACACGTGGATATACACTATCTCTGTCTTCTACCTCTGCTGTTCCTTCTGAGCAGGATGAGTGAGACACGTGGATATATTATATATCTGTCTTCTACCTCTGCTGTTCCTTTCTGAGAAGGCTGAGTGAGGTGTAGATCAGACACGTGGATACACTCTATCTCTGTCTTCTACCTCTGCTGTTTCTTCTGAGCAGGCTGAGTGAGGTGTAGATCAGACACGGGGATATACTCTATCTCTGTCTTCTACCTCTGCTGTTCCTTCTGAGCAGGCTGAGTGAAGTGTAGATCAGACACGTGGATATACTCTATCTCTGTCTTCTACCTCTGCTGTTCCTTCTGAGCAGGCTGAGTGAGGTGTAGATCAGACACGTGGATATACTCTATCTCTGTCTTCTACCTCTGTTGCTCCTTCTGAGCAGGCTGAGTGAGGTGTAGATCAGACACGTGGATATACTCTATCTCTGTCGTCTACCTCTGCTGTTCCTTCTGAGCAGGCTGAGTGAGGTGTGGTTCAAACACGTGGATATACTCTATCTCTGTCTTCCACCTCTGCTGTTCCTTCTGAGCAGGCTGAGTGAGGTGTAGATCAGACACGTGGATATACTCCATCTATGTCTTCTACCTCTGCTGTTCCTTCTGAGCAGGCTGAGTGAGGTGTAGATCAGACACGGGGATATACTCTATCTCTGTCGTCTACCTCTGCTGTTCCTTCTGATCAGGCTGAGTGAGACACGTGGATATACTCTATCTCTGTCTTCTACCTCTGCTGTTCCTTCTGAGCAGGCTGAGTGAGACACGTGGATATACTATATCTCTGTCTTGTACCTCTGCTGTTCCTTCTGAGCAGGCTGAGTGAGGTGTAGATCAGACACGTGGATATACTCTATCTCTGTCTTCTACCTCTGCTGTTCCTCTGAGCAGGCTGAGTGAGGTGTAGATCAGACACGTGGATATAATTTATCTGTGTCTTCTACCTCTGCTGTCCCTTCTGAGCAGGCTGAGTGAGGTGTATATCAGACACGTGGATATACTCTATCTCTGTCTTCTACTTCTGCTGTTTCTTCTGAGCAGGATGAGTGAGACACGTGGATATACTATATATCTGTCTTCTACCTCTGCTGTTCCTTCTGAGCAGGCTGAGTGAGGTGTAGATCAGACACGTGGATATACTCTATCTCTGTCTTCTACCTCTGCTGTCCCTTCTGAGCAGGCTGAGTGATGTGTAGATCAGACACGTGGATATACTCTATCTCTGTCTTCTACCTCTGCTGTTCCTTCTGAGCAGGCTGAGTGAGACACGTGGATATACTATATCTCTGTCTTTTACCTCTGCTGTTCCTTCTGAGCAGGCTGAGTGAGGTGTAGATCAGACACGTGGATATACTCTATCTCTGTCTTCTACCTCTGCTGTTCCTCTGAGCAGGCTGAGTGAGGTGTAGATCAGACACGTGGATATAATTTATCTGTGTCTTCTACCTCTGCTGTTCCTTCTGAGCAGGCTGAGTGAGGTGTATATCAGACACGTGGATATACTCTATCTCTGTCTTCTACCTCTGCTCTTCCTTCTGAGCAGGCTGAGTGAGGTGTGGTTCAAACACGTGGATATACTCTATCTCTGTCTTCCACCTCTGCTGTTCCTTCTGAGCAGGCTGAGTGAGGTGTAGATCAGACACGTGGATATACTCCATCTATGTCTTCTACCTCTGCTGTTCCTTCTGAGCAGGCTGAGTGAGGTGTAGATCAGACACGTGGATATACTCTATCTCTGTCGTCTACCTCTGCTGTTCCTTCTGAGCAGGCTGATTGAGACACGTGGATATACTCTATCTCTGTCTTCTACCTCTGCTGTTCCTTCTGAGCAGGCTGAGTGAGACACGTGGATATACTATATCTCTGTCTTGTACCGCTGCTGTTCCTTCTGAGCAGGCTGAGTGAGGTGTAGATCAGACACGTGGATATACTCTATCTCTGTCTTCTACCTGTGCTGTTCCTTCTGAGCAGGCTGAGTGAGGTGTAGATCAGACACGTGGATATACTCTATCTCTGTCTTCTACCTCTGCTGTTCCTTCTGAGCAGGATGAGTGAGACACGTGGATATATTATATATCTGTCTTCTACCTCTGCTGTTCCTTTCTGAGAAGGCTTAGTGAGGTGTAGATCAGACACGTGGATATACTCTATCTCTGTCTTCTACCTCTGCTGTTTCTTCTGAGCAGGCTGAGTGAGGTGTAGATCAGACACGTGGATATACTCTATCTCTGTCTTCTACCTCTGCTGTTCCTTCTGAGCAGGCTGAGTGAAGTGTAGATCAGACACGTGGATATACTCTATCTCTGTCTTCTACCTCTGCTGTTCCTTCTGAGCAGGCTGAGTGAGGTGTAGATCAGACACGTGGATATACTCTATCTCTGTCTTCTACCTCTGTTGCTCCTTCTGAGCAGGCTGAGTGAGGTGTAGATCAGACACGTGGATATACTCTATCTCTGTCGTCTACCTCTGCTGTTCCTTCTGAGCAGGCTGAGTGAGGTGTGGTTCAAACACGTGGATATACTCTATCTCTATCTTCCACCTCTGCTGTTCCTTCTGAGCAGGCTGAGTGAGGTGTAGATCAGACACGTGGATATACTCCATCTATGTATTCTACCTCTGCTGTTCCTTCTGAGCAGGCTGAGTGAGGTGTAGATCAGACACGTGGATATACTCTATCTCTGTCGTCTACCTCTGCTGTTCCTTCTGAGCAGGCTGAGTGAGACACGTGGATATACTCTATCTCTGTCTTCTACCTCTGCTGTTCCTTCTGAGCAGGCTGAGTGAGACACGTGGATATACTATATCTCTGTCTTGTACCGCTGCTGTTCCTTCTGAGCAGGCTGAGTGAGGTGTAGATCAGACACGTGGATATACTCTATCTCTGTCTTCTACCTCTGCTGTTCCTTCTAAGCAGGCTGAGTGAGACACGTGGATATACTATATCTCTGTCTTGTACCTCTGCTGTTCCTTCTGAGCAGGCTGAGTGAGGTGTAGATCAGACACGTGGATATACTCTATCTCTGTCTTCTACCTCTGCTGTTCCTCTGAGCAGGCTGAGTGAGGTGTAGATCAGACACGTGGATATAATTTATCTGTGTCTTCTACCTCTGCTGTCCCTTCTGAGCAGGCTGAGTGAGGTGTATATCAGACACGTGGATATACTCTATCTCTGTCTTCTACTTCTGCTGTTTCTTCTGAGCAGGATGAGTGAGACACGTGGATATACTATATATCTGTCTTCTACCTCTGCTGTTCCTTCTGAGCAGGCTGAGTGAGGTGTAGATCAGACACGTGGATATACTCTATCTCTGTCTTCTACCTCTGCTGTTCCTTCTGAGCAGGCTGAGTGAGACACGTGGATATACTATATCTCTGTCTTTTACCTCTGCTGTTCCTTCTGAGCAGGCTGAGTGAGGTGTAGATCAGACACGTGGATATACTCTATCTCTGTCTTCTACCTCTGCTGTTCCTCTGAGCAGGCTGAGTGAGGTGTAGATCAGACACGTGGATATAATTTATCTGTGTCTTCTACCTCTGCTGTTCCTTCTGAGCAGGCTGAGTGAGTTGTATATCAGACACGTGGATATACTCTATCTCTGTCTTCTACCTCTGCTCTTCCTTCTGAGCAGGCTGAGTGAGGTGTGGTTCAAACACGTGGATATACTCTATCTCTGTCTTCCACCTCTGCTGTTCCTTCTGAGCAGGCTGAGTGAGGTGTAGATCAGACACGTGGATATACTCCATCTATGTCTTCTACCTCTGCTGTTCCTTCTGAGCAGGCTGAGTGAGGTGTAGATCAGACACGTGGATATACTCTATCTCTGTCGTCTACCTCTGCTGTTCCTTCTGAGCAGGCTGATTGAGACACGTGGATATACTCTATCTCTGTCTTCTACCTCTGCTGTTCCTTCTGAGCAGGCTGAGTGAGACACGTGGATATACTATATCTCTGTCTTGTACCGCTGCTGTTCCTTCTGAGCAGGCTGAGTGAGGTGTAGATCAGACACGTGGATATACTCTATCTCTGTCTTCTACCTGTGCTGTTCCTTCTGAGCAGGCTGAGTGAGGTGTAGATCAGACACGTGGATATACTCTATCTTTGTCTTCTACCTCTGCTGTTCCTTCTGAGCAGGATGAGTGAGACACGTGGATATATTATATATCTGTCTTCTACCTCTGCTGTTCCTTTCTGAGAAGGCTTAGTGAGGTGTAGATCAGACACGTGGATATACTCTATCTCTGTCTTCTACCTCTGCTGTTTCTTCTGAGCAGGCTGAGTGAGGTGTAGATCAGACACGTGGATATACTCTATCTCTGTCTTCTACCTCTGCTGTTCCTTCTGAGCAGGCTGAGTGAAGTGTAGATCAGACACGTGGATATACTCTATCTCTGTCTTCTACCTCTGCTGTTCCTTCTGAGCAGGCTGAGTGAGGTGTAGATCAGACACGTGGATATACTCTATCTCTGTCTTCTACCTCTGTTGCTCCTTCTGAGCAGGCTGAGTGAGGTGTAGATCAGACACGTGGATATACTCTATCTCTGTCGTCTACCTCTGCTGTTCCTTCTGAGCAGGCTGAGTGAGGTGTGGTTCAAACACGTGGATATACTCTATCTCTGTCTTCCACCTCTGCTGTTCCTTTTGAGCAGGCTGAGTGAGGTGTAGATCAGACACGTGGATATACTCCATCTATGTATTCTACCTCTGCTGTTCCTTCTGAGCAGGCTGAGTGAGGTGTAGATCAGACACGTGGATATACTCTATCTCTGTCGTCTACCTCTGCTGTTCCTTCTGAGCAGGCTGAGTGAGACACGTGGATATACTCTATCTCTGTCTTCTACCTCTGCTGTTCCTTCTGAGCAGGCTGAGTGAGACACGTGGATATACTATATCTCTGTCTTGTACCGCTGCTGTTCCTTCTGAGCAGGCTGAGTGAGGTGTAGATCAGACACGTGGATATACTCTATCTCTGTCTTCTACCTCTGCTGTTCCTTCTGAGCAGGCTGAGTGAGGTGTAGATCAGACACGTGGATATACTCTATATCTGTCTTCTACCTCTGCTGTTCCTTCTGAGGAGGATGAGTGAGACACGTGGATATATTATATATCTGTCTTCTACCTCTGCTGTTCCTTTCTGAGAAGGCTTAGTGAGGTGTAGATCAGACACGTGGATATACTCTATCTCTGTCTTCTACCTCTGCTGTTTCTTCTGAGCAGGCTGAGTGAGGTGTAGATCAGACACGTGGATATACTCTATCTCTGTCTTCTACCTCTGCTGTTCCTTCTGAGCAGGCTGAGTGAAGTGTAGATCAGACACGTGGATATACTCTATCTCTGTCTTCTACCTCTGCTGTTCCTTCTGAGCAGGCTGAGTGAGGTGTAGATCAGACACGTGGATATACTCTATCTCTGTCTTCTACCTCTGCTGTTCCTTCTGAGCAGGATGAGTGAGACACGTGGATATATTATATATCTGTCTTCTACCTCTGCTGTTCCTTTCTGAGAAGGCTTAGTGAGGTGTAGATCAGACACGTGGATATACTCTATCTCTGTCTTCTACCTCTGCTGTTTCTTCTGAGCAGGCTGAGTGAGGTGTAGATCAGACACGTGGATATACTCTATCTCTGTCTTCTACCTCTGCTGTTCCTTCTGAGCAGGCTGAGTGAAGTGTAGATCAGACACGTGGATATACTCTATCTCTGTCTTCTACCTCTGCTGTTCCTTCTGAGCAGGCTGAGTGAGGTGTAGATCAGACACGTGGATATACTCTATCTCTGTCTTCTACCTCTGTTGCTCCTTCTGAGCAGGCTGAGTGAGGTGTAGATCAGACACGTGGATATACTCTATCTCTGTCGTCTACCTCTGCTGTTCCTTCTGAGCAGGCTGAGTGAGGTGTGGTTCAAACACGTGGATATACTCTATCTCTGTCTTCCACCTCTGCTGTTCCTTCTGAGCAGGCTGAGTGAGGTGTAGATCAGACACGTGGATATACTCCATCTATGTATTCTACCTCTGCTGTTCCTTCTGAGCAGGCTGAGTGAGGTGTAGATCAGACACGTGGATATACTCTATCTCTGTCGTCTACCTCTGCTGTTCCTTCTGAGCAGGCTGAGTGAGACACGTGGATATACTCTATCTCTGTCTTCTACCTCTGCTGTTCCTTCTGAGCAGGCTGAGTGAGACACGTGGATATACTATATCTCTGTCTTGTACCGCTGCTGTTCCTTCTGAGCAGGCTGAGTGAGGTGTAGATCAGACACGTGGATATACTCTATCTCTGTCTTCTACCTCTGCTGTTCCTTCTGAGCAGGCTGAGTGAGACACGTGGATATACTATATCTCTGTCTTGTACCTCTGCTGTTCCTTCTGAGCAGGCTGAGTGAGGTGTAGATCAGACACGTGGATATACTCTATCTCTGTCTTCTACCTCTGCTGTTCCTCTGAGCAGGCTGAGTGAGGTGTAGATCAGACACGTGGATATAATTTATCTGTGTCTTCTACCTCTGCTGTCCCTTCTGAGCAGGCTGAGTGAGGTGTATATCAGACACGTGGATATACTCTATCTCTGTCTTCTACTTCTGCTGTTTCTTCTGAGCAGGATGAGTGAGACACGTGGATATACTATATATCTGTCTTCTACCTCTGCTGTTCCTTCTGAGCAGGCTGAGTGAGGTGTAGATCAGACACGTGGATATACTCTATCTCTGTCTTCTACCTCTGCTGTCCCTTCTGAGCAGGCTGAGTGATGTGTAGATCAGACACGTGGATATACTCTATCTCTGTCTTCTACCTCTGCTGTTCCTTCTGAGCAGGCTGAGTGAGACACGTGGATATACTATATCTCTGTCTTTTACCTCTGCTGTTCCTTCTGAGCAGGCTGAGTGAGGTGTAGATCAGACACGTGGATATACTCTATCTCTGTCTTCTACCTCTGCTGTTCCTCTGAGCAGGCTGAGTGAGGTGTAGATCAGACACGTGGATATAATTTATCTGTGTCTTCTACCTCTGCTGTTCCTTCTGAGCAGGCTGAGTGAGGTGTATATCAGACACGTGGATATACTCTATCTCTGTCTTCTACCTCTGCTCTTCCTTCTGAGCAGGCTGAGTGAGGTGTGGTTCAAACACGTGGATATACTCTATCTCTGTCTTCCACCTCTGCTGTTCCTTCTGAGCAGGCTGAGTGAGGTGTAGATCAGACACGTGGATATACTCCATCTATGTCTTCTACCTCTGCTGTTCCTTCTGAGCAGGCTGAGTGAGGTGTAGATCAGACACGTGGATATACTCTATCTCTGTCGTCTACCTCTGCTGTTCCTTCTGAGCAGGCTGATTGAGACACGTGGATATACTCTATCTCTGTCTTCTACCTCTGCTGTTCCTTCTGAGCAGGCTGAGTGAGACACGTGGATATACTATATCTCTGTCTTGTACCGCTGCTGTTCCTTCTGAGCAGGCTGAGTGAGGTGTAGATCAGACACGTGGATATACTCTATCTCTGTCTTCTACCTGTGCTGTTCCTTCTGAGCAGGCTGAGTGAGGTGTAGATCAGACACGTGGATATACTCTATCTCTGTCTTCTACCTCTGCTGTTCCTTCTGAGCAGGATGAGTGAGACACGTGGATATATTATATATCTGTCTTCTACCTCTGCTGTTCCTTTCTGAGAAGGCTTAGTGAGGTGTAGATCAGACACGTGGATATACTCTATCTCTGTCTTCTACCTCTGCTGTTTCTTCTGAGCAGGCTGAGTGAGGTGTAGATCAGACACGTGGATATACTCTATCTCTGTCTTCTACCTCTGCTGTTCCTTCTGAGCAGGCTGAGTGAAGTGTAGATCAGACACGTGGATATACTCTATCTCTGTCTTCTACCTCTGCTGTTCCTTCTGAGCAGGCTGAGTGAGGTGTAGATCAGACACGTGGATATACTCTATCTCTGTCTTCTACCTCTGTTGCTCCTTCTGAGCAGGCTGAGTGAGGTGTAGATCAGACACGTGGATATACTCTATCTCTGTCGTCTACCTCTGCTGTTCCTTCTGAGCAGGCTGAGTGAGGTGTGGTTCAAACACGTGGATATACTCTATCTCTGTCTTCCACCTCTGCTGTTCCTTCTGAGCAGGCTGAGTGAGGTGTAGATCAGACACGTGGATATACTCCATCTATGTATTCTACCTCTGCTGTTCCTTCTGAGCAGGCTGAGTGAGGTGTAGATCAGACACGTGGATATACTCTATCTCTGTCGTCTACCTCTGCTGTTCCTTCTGAGCAGGCTGAGTGAGACACGTGGATATACTCTATCTCTGTCTTCTACCTCTGCTGTTCCTTCTGAGCAGGCTGAGTGAGACACGTGGATATACTATATCTCTGTCTTGTACCGCTGCTGTTCCTTCTGAGCAGGCTGAGTGAGGTGTAGATCAGACACGTGGATATACTCTATCTCTGTCTTCTACCTCTGCTGTTCCTTCTGAGCAGGCTGAGTGAGGTGTAGATCAGACACGTGGATATACTCTATATCTGTCTTCTACCTCTGCTGTTCCTTCTGAGCAGGATGAGTGAGACACGTGGATATATTATATATCTGTCTTCTACCTCTGCTGTTCCTTTCTGAGAAGGCTTAGTGAGGTGTAGATCAGACACGTGGATATACTCTATCTCTGTCTTCTACCTCTGCTGTTTCTTCTGAGCAGGCTGAGTGAGGTGTAGATCAGACACGTGGATATACTCTATCTCTGTCTTCTACCTCTGCTGTTCCTTCTGAGCAGGCTGAGTGAAGTGTAGATCAGACACGTGGATATACTCTATCTCTGTCTTCTACCTCTGCTGTTCCTTCTGAGCAGGCTGAGTGAGGTGTAGATCAGACACGTGGATATACTCTATCTCTGTCTTCTACCTCTGTTGCTCCTTCTGAGCAGGCTGAGTGATTTGTAGATCAGACACGTGGATATACTCTATCTCTGTCGTCTACCTCTGCTGTTCCTTCTGAGCAGGCTGAGTGAGGTGTGGTTCAAACACGTGGATATACTCTATCTCTGTCTTCCACCTCTGCTGTTCCTTCTGAGCAGGCTGAGTGAGGTGTAGATCAGACACGTGGATATACTCCATCTATGTATTCTACCTCTGCTGTTCCTTCTGAGCAGGCTGAGTGAGGTGTAGATCAGACACGTGGATATACTCTATCTCTGTCGTCTACCTCTGCTGTTCCTTCTGAGCAGGCTGAGTGAAGTGTAGATCAGACACGTGGATATACTCTATCTCTGTCTTCTACCTCTGCTGTTCCTTCTGAGCAGGCTGAGTGAGGTGTAGATCAGACACGTGGATATACTCTATCTCTGTCGTCTACCTCTGCTGTTCCTTCTGAGCAGGCTGAGTGAGGTGTGGTTCAAACACGTGGATATACTCTATCTCTGTCTTCCACCTCTGCTGTTCCTTCTGAGCAGGCTGAGTGAGGTGTAGATCAGACACGTGAATATACTCCATCTATGTATTCTACCTCTGCTGTTCCTTCTGAGCAGGCTGAGTGAGGTGTAGATCAGACACGTGGATATACTCTATCTCTGTCGTCTACCTCTGCTGTTCCTTCTGAGCAGGCTGAGTGAGACACGTGGATATACTCTATCTCTGTCTTCTACCTCTGCTGTTCCTTCTGAGCAGGCTGAGTGAGACACGTGGATATACTATATCTCTGTCTTGTACCTCTGCTGTTCCTTCTGAGCAGGCTGAGTGAGGTGTAGATCAGACACGTGGATATACTCTATCTCTGTCTTCTACCTCTGCTGTTCCTCTGAGCAGGCTGAGTGAGGTGTAGATCAGACACGTGGATATAATTTATCTGTGTCTTCTACCTCTGCTGTCCCTTCTGAGCAGGCTGAGTGAGGTGTATATCAGACACGTGGATATACTCTATCTCTGTCTTCTACTTCTGCTGTTTCTTCTGAGCAGGATGAGTGAGACACGTGGATATACTATATATCTGTCTTCTACCTCTGCTGTTCCTTCTGAGCAGGCTGAGTGAGGTGTAGATCAGACACGTGGATATACTCTATCTCTGTCTTCTACCTCTGCTGTTCCTTCTGAGCAGGATGAGTGAGACACGTGGATATATTATATATCTGTCTTCTACCTCTGCTGTTCCTTTCTGAGAAGGCTTAGTGAGGTGTAGATCAGACACGTGGATATACTCTATCTCTGTCTTCTACCTCTGCTGTTTCTTCTGAGCAGGCTGAGTGAGGTGTAGATCAGACACGTGGATATACTCTATCTCTGTCTTCTACCTCTGCTGTTCCTTCTGAGCAGGCTGAGTGAAGTGTAGATCAGACACGTGGATATACTCTATCTCTGTCTTCTACCTCTGCTGTTCCTTCTGAGCAGGCTGAGTGAGGTGTAGATCAGACACGTGGATATACTCTATCTCTGTCTTCTACCTCTGTTGCTCCTTCTGAGCAGGCTGAGTGAGGTGTAGATCAGACACGTGGATATACTCTATCTCTGTCGTCTACCTCTGCTGTTCCTTCTGAGCAGGCTGAGTGAGACACGTGGATATACTCTATCTCTGTCTTCTACCTCTGCTGTTCCTTCTGAGCAGGCTGAGTGAGGTGTAGATCAGACACGTGGATATACTCTATCTCTGTCTTCTACCTCTGTTGCTCCTTCTGAGCAGGCTGAGTGAGGTGTAGATCAGACACGTGGATATACTCTATCTCTGTCGTCTACCTCTGCTGTTCCTTCTGAGCAGGCTGAGTGAGGTGTGGTTCAAACACGTGGATATACTCTATCTCTGTCTTCCACCTCTGCTGTTCCTTCTGAGCAGGCTGAGTGAGGTGTAGATCAGACACGTGGATATACTCCATCTATGTATTCTACCTCTGCTGTTCCTTCTGAGCAGGCTGAGTGAGGTGTAGATCAGACACGTGGATATACTCTATCTCTGTCGTCTACCTCTGCTGTTCCTTCTGAGCAGGCTGAGTGAGACACGTGGATATACTCTATCTCTGTCTTCTACCTCTGCTGTTCCTTCTGAGCAGGCTGAGTGAGACACGTGGATATACTATATCTCTGTCTTGTACCTCTGCTGTTCCTTCTGAGCAGGCTGAGTGAGGTGTAGATCAGACACGTGGATATACTCTATCTCTGTCTTCTACCTCTGCTGTTCCTCTGAGCAGGCTGAGTGAGGTGTAGATCAGACACGTGGATATAATTTATCTGTGTCTTCTACCTCTGCTGTCCCTTCTGAGCAGGCTGAGTGAGGTGTATATCAGACACGTGGATATACTCTATCTCTGTCTTCTACTTCTGCTGTTTCTTCTGAGCAGGATGAGTGAGACACGTGGATATACTATATATCTGTCTTCTACCTCTGCTGTTCCTTCTGAGCAGGCTGAGTGAGGTGTAGATCAGACACGTGGATATACTCTATCTCTGTCTTCTACCTCTGCTGTTCCTTCTGAGCAGGATGAGTGAGACACGTGGATATATTATATATCTGTCTTCTACCTCTGCTGTTCCTTTCTGAGAAGGCTTAGTGAGGTGTAGATCAGACACGTGGATATATTCTATCTCTGTCTTCTACCTCTGCTGTTTCTTCTGAGCAGGCTGAGTGAGGTGTAGATCAGACACGTGGATATACTCTATCTCTGTCTTCTACCTCTGCTGTTCCTTCTGAGCAGGCTGAGTGAAGTGTAGATCAGACACGTGGATATACTCTATCTCTGTCTTCTACCTCTGCTGTTCCTTCTGAGCAGGCTGAGTGAGGTGTAGATCAGACACGTGGATATACTCTATCTCTGTCTTCTACCTCTGTTGCTCCTTCTGAGCAGGCTGAGTGAGGTGTAGATCAGACACGTGGATATACTCTATCTCTGTCGTCTACCTCTGCTGTTCCTTCTGAGCAGGCTGAGTGAGACACGTGGATATACTCTATCTCTGTCTTCTACCTCTGCTGTTCCTTCTGAGCAGGCTGAGTGAGACACGTGGATATACTATATCTCTGTCTTGTACCGCTGCTGTTCCTTCTGAGCAGGCTGAGTGAGGTGTAGATCAGACACGTGGATATACTCTATCTCTGTCTTCTACCTCTGCTGTTCCTTCTGAGCAGGCTGAGTGAGGTGTAGATCAGACACGTGGATATACTCTATCTCTGTCTTCTACCTCTGCTGTTCCTTCTGAGCAGGATGAGTGAGACACGTGGATATATTATATATCTGTCTTCTACCTCTGCTGTTCCTTTCTGAGAAGGCTTAGTGAGGTGTAGATCAGACACGTGGATATACTCTATCTCTGTCTTCTACCTCTGCTGTTTCTTCTGAGCAGGCTGAGTGAGGTGTAGATCAGACACGTGGATATACTCTATCTCTGTCTTCTACCTCTGCTGTTCCTTCTGAGCAGGCTGAGTGAAGTGTAGATCAGACACGTGGATATACTCTATCTCTGTCTTCTACCTCTGCTGTTCCTTCTGAGCAGGCTGAGTGAGACACGTGGATATACTCTATCTTTGTATTTTACCTCTGCTGTTCCTTCTGAGCAGGCTGAGTGAGATGTAGATCAGACACGTGGATATACTCTATCTCTGTCTTCTACCTCTGCTGTTCCTTCTGAGCAGGCTGAGTGAGACACGTGGATATACTATATATCTGTCTCCTACCTCTGCTGTTCCTTCTGAGCAGGCTGAGTGAGACACGTGGATATACTCTATTTCTGTCTTCTACCTCTGATGTTCCTTCTGAGCAGGCTGAGTGAGGTGTAGTTCAGACACGTGGATATACTCTATCTCTGTCTTCTACCTCTGCTGTTCCTTCTGAGCAGGCTGAGTGGGGTGTATATCAGACACGTGGATATACTCTATCTCTGTTTTCTACCTCTGCTGTTCCTTCTGAGCAGGCTGAGTGAGACACGTGGATATACTCTATCTCTGTATTTTACCTCTGCTGTTCCTTCTGAGCAGGCTGAGTGAGGTGTAGATCAGACACGTGGATATACTTTATCTCTGTCTTTTACCTCTGCTGTTCCTTCTGAGCAGGCTGAGTGAGGTGTAGATCAGACACGTTGATATAATTTATCTCTGTCTTCTACCACTGCTGTTCCTTCTGAGCAGGCTGAGTGAGACACGTGGATATACTCTATCTCTGTATTTTACCTCTGCTGTTCCTTCTGAGCAGGCTGAGTGAGGTGTAGATTAGACACGTGGATATACTCTATCTCTGTCTTCTACCTCTGGTGTTCCTTCTGAGCAGGCTGAGTGAGACACGTGGATATACTCTATCTCTGTCTTCTACCTCTGCTGTTCCTTCTGAGCAGACTGAGTGAGACACGTGGATATACTATATCTCTGTCTTGTACCTATGCTGTTCCCTCTGAGCAGGCTGAGTGAGGTGTAGATCAGACACGTGGATATACTCTATCTCTGTCTTCTACCTTTGCTGTTCCTCTGAGCAGGCTGAGTGAGGTGTAGATCAGACACGTGGATATAATTTATCTGTATCTTCTACCTCTGCTGTCCCTTCTGAGCAGGCTGAGTGAGGTGTATATCAGACACGTGGATATACTCTATCTCTGTCTTCTACTTCTGCTGTTCCTTCTGAGCAGGATGAGTGAGACACGTGGATATACTATATATCTGTCTTCTACCTCTGCTGTTCCTTCTGAGCAGGCTGAGTGAGGTGTAGATCAGACACGTGGATATACTCTATCTCTGTCTTCTACCTCTGCTGTTCCTTCTGAGCAGGCTGAGTGATGTGTAGATCAGACACGTGGATATACTCTATCTCTGTCTTCTACCTCTGCTGTTCCTTCTGAGCAGGCTGAGTGAGACACGTGGATATACTCTATCTTTGTATTTTACCTCTGCTGTTCCTTCTGAGCAGGCTGAGTGAGATGTAGATCAGACACGTGGATATACTCTATCTCTGTCTTCTACCTCTGCTGTTCCTTCTGAGCAGGCTGAGTGAGGTGTAGATCAGACACGTGGATATACTCTATATCTGTCTTCTACCTCTGCTGTTTCTTCTGAGCAGGTTGAGTGAGACACGTGTATAAACTCTATCTCTGTCTTCTACCTCTGCTGTTCCTTCTGAGCAGGCTGAGTGAGACACGTGAATATACTCTATCTATCTTCTACCTCTGCTGTTCCTTCTGAGCAGGCTGAGTGAGGTGTAGATCAGACACGTGGATATACTCTATCTCTGTCTTGTACCTCTGCTGTTCCTTCTGAGCAGGCTGAGTGAGACACGTGGATATACTCTATATCTGTCTTCTACCTCTGCTGTTTCTTATGAACAGGCTGAGTGAGGTGTAGATCAGACACGTGGATATACTCTATCTCTGTCTTCTACCTCTGCTGTTTCTTCTGAGCAGGCTGAGTGAGACACGTGGATATACTATATATCTGTCTTTTACCTCTGCTGTTCCTTCTGAGCAGGCTGAGTGAGGTGTAGATCAGACACGTGGATATACTCTATCTCTGTCTTCTACCTCTGCTGTTCCTCTGAGCAGGCTGAGTGAGGTGTAGATCAGACACGTGGATATAATTTATCTGTGTCTTCTACCTCTGCTGTTCCTTCTGAGCAGGCTGAGTGAGGTGTATATCAGACACGTGGATATACTCTATCTCTTTCTTCTACTTCTGCTGTTCCTTCTGAGCAGGATGAGTGAGACACGTGGATATACTATATATCTGTCTTCTACCTCTGCTGTTCCTTCTGAGCAGGCTGAGTGAGGTGTAGATCAGACACGTGGATATACTCTATCTCTGTATTCTACCTCTGCTGTTCCTTCTGAGCAGGCTGAGTGAGACACGTGGATATACTCTATCTCTGTATTTTACCTCTGCTGTTCCTTCTGAGCAGGCTGAGTGAGGTGTAGATCAGACACGTGGATATACTCTATCTCTGTCTTCTACCTCTGCTGTTCCTTCTGAGCAGGCTGAGTGAGGTGTAGATCAGACACGTGGATATAATCTATCTCTGTCTTCTACCTCTGCTGTTCCTTCTGAGCAGGCTGAGTGAGGTGTAGATCAGACACGTGGATATACTCTATCTCTGTCTTCTATCTCTGCTGTTCCTTCTGAGGTGTAGATCAGACACGTGGATATACTCTATCTCTGTCTTCTACCTCTGCTGTTCCTTATGAGCAGGCTGAGTGAGACACGTAGATATACCATATCTCTGTTTTCTACCTCTGCTGTTCCTTCTGCGCAGTCTGAGTGAGACACGTGGATATACTTTATCTCTGTCTTCTACCTCTGCTGTTCCTTCTGAGCAGGTTGAGTGAGGTGTAGATCAGACAGGTGGATATACTCTATCTCTGTCTTCTACCTCTGTTGTTCCTTCTGAGCAGGCTGAGTGAGACACGTGGATATACTCTATCTCTGTCTTCTACCTCTGCTGTTCCTTCTGAGCAGGATGAGTGAGACACGTGGATATACTCTATATCTGTCTTCTACCTCTGCTGTTCCTTTTGAGCAGGCTGAGTGAGACACGTGGATATACTCTATCTCTGTCTTCTACCTCTGCTGTCCCTTCTGAGCAGGCTGAGTGAGGTGTAGATCAGACACGTGGATATACTCCATCTATGTCTTCTACCTCTGCTGTTCCTTCTGAGCAGGCTGAGTGAGGTGTAGATCAGACACGTGGATATACTCTATCTCTGTCGTCTACCTCTGCTGTTCCTTCTGAGCAGGCTGAGTGAGACACGTGGATATACTCTATCTCTGTCTTCTACCTCTGCTGTTCCTTCTGAGCAGGCTGAGTGAGACACGTGGATATACTATATCTCTGTCTTTTACCTCTGCTGTTCCTTCTGAGCAGGCTGAGTGAGGTGTAGATCAGACACGTGGATATACTCTATCTCTGTCTTCTACCTCTGCTGTTCCTCTGAGCAGGCTGAGTGAGGTGTAGATCAGACACGTGGATATAATTTATCTGTGTCTTCTACCTCTGCTGTTCCTTCTGAGCAGGCTGAGTGAGGTGTATATCAGACACGTGGATATACTCTATCTCTGTCTTCTACCTCTGCTGTTCCTCCTGAGCAGGCTGAGTGAGGTGTAGATCAGACACGTGGATATAATCTATCTCTGTCTTCTACCTCTGCTGTTCCTTCTGAACAGGCTGAGTGAGGTGTAGATCAGACACGTGGATATACTCTATCTCTGTCTTCTACCTCTGCTGTTCCTTCTGAGCAGGATGAGTGAGACACGTGGATATACTATATATCTGTATTCTACCTCTGCTGTTCCTTTCTGAGAAGGCTGAGTGAGGTGTAGATCAGACACGTGGATATACTCTATCTCTGTCTTCTACCTCTGTTGCTCCTTCTGAGCAGGCTGAGTGAGGTGTATATCAGACACGTGGATATACTCTATCTCTGTCTTCTACCTCTGCTCTTCCTTCTGAGCAGGCTGAGTGAGGTGTGGTTCAAACACGTGGATATACTCTATCTCTGTCTTCTACCTCTGCTGTTCCTTCTGAGCAGGTTGAGTGAGACACGTGGATAAACTCTATCTCTGTCTTCTACCTCTGCTGCTCCTTCTGAGCAGGCTGAGTGAGGTATATATCAGACACGTGGATATACTCTATCTCTGTCTTCTACCTCTGCTCTTCCTTCTGAGCAGGCTGAGTGAGGTGTGGTTCAAACACGTGGATATACTCTATCTCTGTCTTCCAACTCTGCTGTTCCTTCTGAGCAGGCTGAGTGAGGTGTAGATCAGACACGTGGATATACTCCATCTATGTCTTCTACCTCTGCTGTTCCTTCTGAGCAGGCTGAGTGAGGTGTAGATCAGACACGTGGATATACTCTATCTCTGTCGTCTACCTCTGCTGTTCCTTCTGAGCAGGCTGAGTGAGACACGTGGATATACTCTATCTCTGTCTTCTACCTCTGCTGTTCCTTCTGAGCAGGCTGAGTGAGACACGTGGATATAATTTATCTGTGTCTTCTACCTCTGCTGTTCCTTCTGAGCAGGCTGAGTGAGGTGTATATCAGACACGTGGATATACTCTATCTCTGTCTTCTACTTCTGCTGTTCCTTCTGAGCAGGATGAGTGAGACACGTGGATATACTATATATCTGTCTTCTACCTCTGCTGTTCCTTCTGAGCAGGCTGAGTGAGGTGTAGATCAGACACGTGGATATACTCTATCTCTGTCTTCTACCTCTGCTGTTCCTCCTGAGCAGGCTGAGTGAGGTGTAGATCAGACACGTGGATATACTCTATCTCTGTCTTCTACCTCTGCTGTTCCTTCTGAGCAGGCTGAGTGAGACACCTGGATATACTATATATCTGTCTTCTACCTCTGCTGTTCCTTCTGAGCAGGCTGAGTGAGGTGTAGATCAGACACGTGGATATAATCTATCTCTGTCTTCTACCTCTGCTGTTCCTTCTGAGCAGGCTGAGTGAGGTGTAGATGAGACACGTGGATATACTCTATCTCTGTCTTCTACCTCTGCTGTTCCTTCTGAGCAGGATGAGTGAGACACGTGGATATATTATATATCTGTCTTCTACCTCTGCTGTTCCTTTCTGAGAAGGCTGAGTGAGGTGTAGATCAGACACGTGGATATACTCTATCTCTGTCTTCTACCTCTGCTGTTTCTTCTGAGCAGGCTGAGTGAGGTGTAGATCAGACACGGGGATATACTCTATCTCTGTCTTCTACCTCTGCTGTTCCTTCTGAGCAGGCTGAGTGAAGTGTAGATCAGACACGTGGATATACTCTATCTCTGTCTTCTACCTCTGCTGTTCCTTCTGAGCAGGCTGAGTGAGGTGTAGATCAGACACGTGGATATACTCTATCTCTGTCTTCTACCTCTGTTGCTCCTTCTGAGCAGGCTGAGTGAGGTGTAGATCAGACACGTGGATATACTCTATCTCTGTCGTCTACCTCTGCTGTTCCTTCTGAGCAGGCTGAGTGAGACACGTGGATATACTCTATCTCTGTCTTCTACCTCTGCTGTTCCTTCTGAGCAGGCTGAGTGAGACACGTGGATATACTATATCTCTGTCTTGTACCTCTGCTGTTCCTTCTGAGCAGGCTGAGTGAGGTGTAGATCAGACACGTGGATATACTCTATCTCTGTCTTCTACCTCTGCTGTTCCTCTGAGCAGGCTGAGTGAGGTGTAGATCAGACACGTGGATATAATTTATCTGTGTCTTCTACCTCTGCTGTCCCTTCTGAGCAGGCTGAGTGAGGTGTATACCAGACACGTGGATATACTCTATCTCTGTCTTCTACTTCTGCTGTTTCTTCTGAGCAGGATGAGTGAGACACGTGGATATACTATATATCTGTCTTCTACCTCTGCTGTTCCTTCTGAGCAGGCTGAGTGAGGTGTAGATCAGACACGTGGATATACTCTATCTCTGTCTTCTACCTCTGCTGTCCATTCTGAGCAGGCTGAGTGATGTGTAGATCAGACACGTGGATATACTCTATCTCTGTCTTCTACCTCTGCTGTTCCTTCTGAGCAGGCTGAGTGAGACACGTGGATATACTATATCTCTGTCTTTTACCTCTGCTGTTCCTTCTGAGCAGGCTGAGTGAGGTGTAGATCAGACACGTGGATATACTCTATCTCTGTCTTCTACCTCTGCTGTTCCTCTGAGCAGGCTGAGTGAGGTGTAGATCAGACACGTGGATATAATTTATCTGTGTCTTCTACCTCTGCTGTTCCTTCTGAGCAGGCTGAGTGAGGTGTATATCAGACACGTGGATATACTCTATCTCTGTCTTCTACTTCTGCTGTTCCTTCTGAGCAGGATGAGTGAGACACGTGGATATACTATATATCTGTCTTCTACCTCTGCTGTTCCTTCTGAGCAGGCTGAGTGAGGTGTAGATCAGACACGTGGATATACTCTATCTCTGTCTTCTACCTCTGCTGTTCCTCCTGAGCAGGCTGAGTGAGGTGTAGATCAGACACGTGGATATACTCTCTCTCTGTCTTCTACCTCTGCTGTTCCTTCTGAGCAGGCTGAGTGAGACACCTGGATATACTCTATCTCTGTATTTTACCTCTGCTGTTCCTTCTGAGCAGGCTGAGTGAGATGTAGATCAGACACGTGGATATACTCTATCTCTGTCTTCTACCTCTGCTGTTCCTTCTGAGCAGGCTGAGTGAGGTGTAGATCAGACACGTGGATATAATCTATCTCTGTCTTCTACCTCTGCTGTTACTTCTGAGCAGGCTGAGTGAGGTGTAGATGAGACACGTGGATATACTCTATCTCTGTCTTCTACCTCTGCTGTTCCTTCTGAGCAGGATGAGTGAGACACGTGGATATATTATATATCTGTCTTCTACCTCTGCTGTTCCTTTCTGAGAAGGCTGAGTGAGGTGTAGATCAGACACGTGGATATACTCTATCTCTGTCTTCTACCTCTGCTGTTTCTTCTGAGCAGGCTGAGTGAGGTGTAGATCAGACACGGGGATATACTCTATCTCTGTCTTCTACCTCTGCTGTTCCTTCTGAGCAGGCTGAGTGAAGTGTAGATCAGACACGTGGATATACTCTATCTCTGTCTTCTACCTCTGCTGTTCCTTCTGAGCAGGCTGAGTGAGGTGTAGATCAGACACGTGGATATACTCTATCTCTGTCTTCTACCTCTGTTGCTCCTTCTGAGCAGGCTGAGTGAGGTGTAGATCAGACACGTGGATATACTCTATCTCTGTCGTCTACCTCTGCTGTTCCTTCTGAGCAGGCTGAGTGAGACACGTGGATATACTCTATCTCTGTCTTCTACCTCTGCTGTTCCTTCTGAGCAGGCTGAGTGAGACACGTGGATATACTATATCTCTGTCTTGTACCTCTGCTGTTCCTTCTGAGCAGGCTGAGTGAGGTGTAGATCAGACACGTGGATATACTCTATCTCTGTCTTCTACCTCTGCTGTTCCTCTGAGCAGGCTGAGTGATGTGTAGATCAGACACGTGGATATAATTTATCTGTGTCTTCTACCTCTGCTGTCCCTTCTGAGCAGGCTGAGTGAGGTGTATATCAGACACGTGGATATACTCTATCTCTGTCTTCTACTTCTGCTGTTTCTTCTGAGCAGGATGAGTGAGACACGTGGATATACTATATATCTGTCTTCTACCTCTGCTGTTCCTTCTGAGCAGGCTGAGTGAGGTGTAGATCAGACACGTGGATATACTCTATCTCTGTCTTCTACCTCTGCTGTCCATTCTGAGCAGGCTGAGTGATGTGTAGATCAGACACGTGGATATACTCTATCTCTGTCTTCTACCTCTGCTGTTCCTTCTGAGCAGGCTGAGTGAGACACGTGGATATACTATATCTCTGTCTTTTACCTCTGCTGTTCCTTCTGAGCAGGCTGAGTGAGGTGTAGATCAGACACGTGGATATACTCTATCTCTGTCTTCTACCTCTGCTGTTCCTCTGAGCAGGCTGAGTGAGGTGTAGATCAGACACGTGGATATAATTTATCTGTGTCTTCTACCTCTGCTGTTCCTTCTGAGCAGGCTGAGTGAGGTGTATATCAGACACGTGGATATACTCTATCTCTGTCTTCTACCTCTGCTCTTCCTTCTGAGCAGGCTGAGTGAGGTGTGGTTCAAACACTTGGATATACTCTATCTCTGTCTTCCACCTCTGCTGTTCCTTCTGAGCAGGCTGAGTGAGGTGTAGATCAGACACGTGGATATACTCCATCTATGTCTTCTACCTCTGCTGTTCCTTCTGAGCAGGCTGAGTGAGGTGTAGATCAGACACGTGGATATACTCTATCTCTGTCGTCTACCTCTGCTGTTCCTTCTGAGCAGGCTGATTGAGACACGTGGATATACTCTATCTCTGTCTTCTACCTCTGCTGTTCCTTCTGAGCAGGCTGAGTGAGACACGTGGATATACTATATCTCTGTCTTGTACCGCTGCTGTTCCTTCTGAGCAGGCTGAGTGAGGTGTAGATCAGACACGTGGATATACTCTATCTCTGTCTTCTACCTCTGCTGTTCCTTCTGAGCAGGCTGAGTGAGGTGTAGATCAGACACGTGGATATACTCTATCTCTGTCTTCTACCTCTGCTGTTCCTTCTGAGCAGGATGAGTGAGACATGTGGATATATTATATATCTGTCTTCTACCTCTGCTGTTCCTTTCTGAGAAGGCTTAGTGAGGTGTAGATCAGACACGTGGATATACTCTATCTCTGTCTTCTACCTCTGCTGTTTCTTCTGAGCAGGCTGAGTGAGGTGTAGATCAGACACGTGGATATACTCTATCTCTGTCTTCTACCTCTGCTGTTCCTTCTGAGCAGGCTGAGTGAAGTGTAGATCAGACACGTGGATATACTCTATCTCTGTCTTCTACCTCTGCTGTTCCTTCTGAGCAGGCTGAGTGAGGTGTAGATCAGACACGTGGATATACTCTATCTCTGTCTTCTACCTCTGTTGCTCCTTCTGAGCAGGCTGAGTGAGGTGTAGATCAGACACGTGGATATACTCTATCTCTGTCGTCTACCTCTGCTGTTCCTTCTGAGCAGGCTGAGTGAGGTGTGGTTCAAACACGTGGATATACTCTATCTCTGTCTTCCACCTCTGCTGTTCCTTCTGAGCAGGCTGAGTGAGGTGTAGATCAGACACGTGGATATACTCCATCTATGTATTCTACCTCTGCTGTTCCTTCTGAGCAGGCTGAGTGAGGTGTAGATCAGACACGTGGATATACTCTATCTCTGTCGTCTACCTCTGCTGTTCCTTCTGAGCAGGCTGAGTGAGACACGTGGATATACTCTATCTCTGTCTTCTACCTCTGCTGTTCCTTCTGAGCAGGCTGAGTGAGACACGTGGATATACTATATCTCTGTCTTGTACCGCTGCTGTTCCTTCTGAGCAGGCTGAGTGAGGTGTAGATCAGACACGTGGATATACTCTATCTCTGTCTTCTACCTCTGCTGTTCCTTCTGAGCAGGCTGAGTGAGGTGTAGATGAGACACGTGGATATACTCTATCTCTGTCTTCTACCTCTGCTGTTCCTTCTGAGCAGGATGAGTGAGACACGTGGATATATTATATATCTGTCTTCTACCTCTGCTGTTCCTTTCTGAGAAGGCTTAGTGAGGTGTAGATCAGACACGTGGATATACTCTATCTCTGTCTTCTACCTCTGCTGTTTCTTCTGAGCAGGCTGAGTGAGGTGTAGATCAGACACGTGGATATACTCTATCTCTGTCTTCTACCTCTGCTGTTCCTTCTGAGCAGGCTGAGTGAAGTGTAGATCAGACACGTGGATATACTCTATCTCTGTCTTCTACCTCTGCTGTTCCTTCTGAGCAGGCTGAGTGAGGTGTAGATCAGACACGTGGATATACTCTATCTCTGTCTTCTACCTCTGTTGCTCCTTCTAAGCCGGCTGAGTGAGGTGTAGATCAGACACGTGGATATACTCTATTTCTGTCGTCTACCTCTGCTGTTCCTTCTGAGCAGGCTGAGTGAGGTGTGGTTCAAACACGTGGATATACTCTATCTCTGTCTTCCACCTCTGCTGTTCCTTCTGAGCAGGCTGAGTGAGGTGTAGATCAGACACGTGGATATACTCCATCTATGTATTCTACCTCTGCTGTTCCTTCTGAGCAGGATGAGTGAGACACGTGGATATACTATATATCTGTCTTCTACCTCTGCTGTTCCTTCTGAGCAGGCTGAGTGAGGTGTAGATCAGACACGTGGATATACTCTATCTCTGTCTTCTACCTCTGCTGTCCATTCTGAGCAGGCTGAGTGAGGTGTATATCAGACACGTGGATATACTCTATCTCTGTCTTCTACTTCTGCTGTTTCTTCTGAGCAGGATGAGTGAGACACGTGGATATACTATATATCTGTCTTCTACCTCTGCTGTTCCTTCTGAGCAGGCTGAGTGAGGTGTAGATCAGACACGTGGATATACTCTATCTCTGTCTTCTACCTCTGCTGTCCATTCTGAGCAGGCTGAGTGATGTGTAGATCAGACACGTGGATATACTCTATCTCTGTCTTCTACCTCTGCTGTTCCTTCTGAGCAGGCTGAGTGAGACACGTGGATATACTATATCTCTGTCTTTTACCTCTGCTGTTCCTTCTGAGCAGGCTGAGTGAGGTGTAGATCAGACACGTGGATATACTCTATCTCTGTCTTCTACCTCTGCTGTTCCTCTGAGCAGGCTGAGTGAGGTGTAGATCAGACACGTGGATATAATTTATCTGTGTCTTCTACCTCTGCTGTTCCTTCTGAGCAGGCTGAGTGAGGTGTATATCAGACACGTGGATATACTCTATCTCTGTCTTCTACCTCTGCTCTTCCTTCTGAGCAGGCTGAGTGAGGTGTGGTTCAAACACTTGGATATACTCTATCTCTGTCTTCCACCTCTGCTGTTCCTTCTGAGCAGGCTGAGTGAGGTGTAGATCAGACACGTGGATATACTCCATCTATGTCTTCTACCTCTGCTGTTCCTTCTGAGCAGGCTGAGTGAGGTGTAGATCAGACACGTGGATATACTCTATCTCTGTCGTCTACCTCTGCTGTTCCTTCTGAGCAGGCTGATTGAGACACGTGGGTATACTCTATCTCTGTCTTCTACCTCTGCTGTTCCTTCTGAGCAGGCTGAGTGAGACACGTGGATATACTATATCTCTGTCTTGTACCGCTGCTGTTCCTTCTGAGCAGGCTGAGTGAAGTGTAGATCAGACACGTGGATATACTCTATCTCTGTCTTCTACCTCTGCTGTTCCTTCTGAGCAGGCTGAGTGAGGTGTAGATCAGACACGTGGATATACTCTATCTCTGTCTTCTACCTCTGCTGTTCCTCTGAGCAGGCTGAGTGAGGTGTAGATCAGACACGTGGATATAATTTATCTGTGTCTTCTACCTCTGCTGTTCCTTCTGAGCAGGCTGAGTGAGGTGTATATCAGACACGTGGATATACTCTATCTCTGTCTTCTACCTCTGCTCTTCCTTCTGAGCAGGCTGAGTGAGGTGTGGTTCAAACACTTGGATATACTCTATCTCTGTCTTCCACCTCTGCTGTTCCTTCTGAGCAGGCTGAGTGAGGTGTAGATCAGACACGTGGATATACTCCATCTATGTCTTCTACCTCTGCTGTTCCTTCTGAGCAGGCTGAGTGAGGTGTAGATCAGACACGTGGATATACTCTATCTCTGTCGTCTACCTCTGCTGTTCCTTCTGAGCAGGCTGATTGAGACACGTGGGTATACTCTATCTCTGTCTTCTACCTCTGCTGTTCCTTCTGAGCAGGCTGAGTGAGACACGTGGATATACTATATCTCTGTCTTGTACCGCTGCTGTTCCTTCTGAGCAGGCTGAGTGAGGTGTAGATCAGACACGTGGATATACTCTATCTCTGTCTTCTACCTCTGCTGTTCCTTCTGAGCAGGCTGAGTGAGGTGTAGATCAGACACGTCGATATACTCTATCTCTGTCTTCTACCTCTGCTGTTCCTTCTGAGCAGGATGAGTGAGACATGTGGATATATTATATATCTGTCTTCTACCTCTGCTGTTCCTTTCTGAGAAGGCTTAGTGAGGTGTAGATCAGACACGTGGATATACTCTATCTCTGTCTTCTACCTCTGCTGTTTCTTCTGAGCAGGCTGAGTGAGGTGTAGATCAGACACGTGGATATACTCTATCTCTGTCTTCTACCTCTGCTGTTCCTTCTGAGCAGGCTGAGTGAAGTGTAGATCAGACACGTGGATATACTCTATCTCTGTCTTCTACCTCTGCTGTTCCTTCTGAGCAGGCTGAGTGAGGTGTAGATCAGACACGTGGATATACTCTATCTCTGTCTTCTACCTCTGTTGCTCCTTCTGAGCAGGCTGAGTGAGGTGTAGATCAGACACGTGGATATACTCTATCTCTGTCGTCTACCTCTGCTGTTCCTTCTGAGCAGGCTGAGTGAGGTGTGGTTCAAACACGTGGATATACTCTATCTCTGTCTTCCACCTCTGCTGTTCCTTCTGAGCAGGCTGAGTGAGGTGTAGATCAGACACGTGGATATACTCCATCTATGTATTCTACCTCTGCTGTTCCTTCTGAGCAGGCTGAGTGAGGTGTAGATCAGACACGTGGATATACTCTATCTCTGTCGTCTACCTCTGCTGTTCCTTCTGAGCAGGCTGAGTGAGACACGTGGATATACTCTATCTCTGTCTTCTACCTCTGCTGTTCCTTCTGAGCAGGCTGAGTGAGACACGTGGATATACTATATCTCTGTCTTGTACCGCTGCTGTTCCTTCTGAGCAGGCTGAGTGAGGTGTAGATCAGACACGTGGATATACTCTATCTCTGTCTTCTACCTCTGCTGTTCCTTCTGAGCAGGCTGAGTGAGGTGTAGATCAGACACGTGGATATACTCTATCTCTGTCTTCTACCTCTGCTGTTCCTTCTGAGCAGGATGAGTGAGACACGTGGATATATTATATATCTGTCTTCTACCTCTGCTGTTCCTTTCTGAGAAGGCTTAGTGAGGTGTAGATCAGACACGTGGATATACTCTATCTCTGTCTTCTACCTCTGCTGTTTCTTCTGAGCAGGCTGAGTGAGGTGTAGATCAGACACGTGGATATACTCTATCTCTGTCTTCTACCTCTGCTGTTCCTTCTGAGCAGGCTGAGTGAAGTGTAGATCAGACACGTGGATATACTCTATCTCTGTCTTCTACCTCTGCTGTTCCTTCTGAGCAGGCTGAGTGAGGTGTAGATCAGACACGTGGATATACTCTATCTCTGTCTTCTACCTCTGTTGCTCCTTCTGAGCAGGCTGAGTGAGGTGTAGATCAGACACGTGGATATACTCTATCTCTGTCGTCTACCTCTGCTGTTCCTTCTGAGCAGGCTGAGTGAGGTGTGGTTCAAACACGTGGATATACTCTATCTCTGTCTTCCACCTCTGCTGTTCCTTCTGAGCAGGCTGAGTGAGGTGTAGATCAGACACGTGGATATACTCCATCTATGTATTCTACCTCTGCTGTTCCTTCTGAGCAGGCTGAGTGAGGTGTAGATCAGACACGTGGATATACTCTATCTCTGTCGTCTACCTCTGCTGTTCCTTCTGAGCAGGCTGAGTGAGACACGTGGATATACTCTATCTCTGTCTTCTACCTCTGCTGTTCCTTCTGAGCAGGCTGAGTGAGACACGTGGATATACTATATCTCTGTCTTGTACCGCTGCTGTTCCTTCTGAGCAGGCTGAGTGAGGTGTAGATCAGACACGTGGATATACTCTATCTCTGTCTTCTACCTCTGCTGTTCCTTCTGAGCAGGCTGAGTGAGGTGTAGATCAGACACGTGGATATACTCTATCTCTGTCTTCTACCTCTGCTGTTCCTTCTGAGCAGGATGAGTGAGACACGTGGATATATTATATATCTGTCTTCTACCTCTGCTGTTCCTTTCTGAGAAGGCTTAGTGAGGTGTAGATCAGACACGTGGATATACTCTATCTCTGTCTTCTACCTCTGCTGTTTCTTCTGAGCAGGCTGAGTGAGGTGTAGATCAGACACGTGGATATACTCTATCTCTGTCTTCTACCTCTGCTGTTCCTTCTGAGCAGGCTGAGTGAAGTGTAGATCAGACACGTGGATGTACTCTATCTCTGTCTTCTACCTCTGCTGTTCCTTCTGAGCAGGCTGAGTGAGGTGTAGATCAGACACGTGGATATACTCTATCTCTGTCTTCTACCTCTGTTGCTCCTTCTGAGCAGGCTGAGTGAGGTGTAGATCAGACACGTGGATATACTCTATCTCTGTCGTCTACCTCTGCTGTTCCTTCTGAGCAGGCTGAGTGAGGTGTGGTTCAAACACGTGGATATACTCTATCTCTGTCTTCCACCTCTGCTGTTCCTTCTGAGCAGGCTGAGTGAGGTGTAGATCAGACACGTGGATATACTCCATCTATGTATTCTACCTCTGCTGTTCCTTCTGAGCAGGCTGAGTGAGGTGTAGATCAGACACGTGGATATACTCTATCTCTGTCTTCTACCTCTGCTGTTCCTTCTGAGCAGGCTGAGTGAAGTGTAGATCAGACACGTGGATATACTCTATCTCTGTCTTCTACCTCTGCTGTTCCTTCTGAGCAGGCTGAGTGAGGTGTAGATCAGACACGTGGATATACTCTATCTCTGTCTTCTACCTCTGCTGTTCCTTCTGAGCAGGCTGAGTGAGGAGTAGATCAGACACGTGGATATACTCTATCTCTGTATTCTACTCTGCTGTTCCTTCTGAGCAGGCTGAGTGAGACACGTGGATATACTCTATATCTGTCTTCTACCTCTGCTGTTCCTTCTGAGCAGGCTGAGTTAGGTGTAGATCAGACACGTGTATATACTCTATCTCAGTCTTCTACCTCTGCTGTTCCTTCTGAGCAGGCTGAGTGAGACACGTGGATATACTCTATCTCTGTCTTCTACCTCTGCTGTTCCTTCTGAGCAGGCTGAGTGAGACACGTGGATATACTCTATCTCTGTATTCTACCTCTGCTGTTCCTTGTGAGCAGGCTGAGTGAGGTGTAGATCAGACACGTGGATATACTCTCTCTCTGTCTTCTACCTCTGCTGTTCCTTCTGAGCAGGCTGAGTGGGGTGTAGATCAGACAAGTGGATATACTCTATCTCTGTCTTCTACCTCTGCTGTTCCTTCTGAGCAGGCTGAGTGAGGTGTAGATCAGACACGTGGATACACTCTATCTCTGTCGTGCACGTCTGCTGTTCCTTCTGAGCAGGCTTAGTGAGACACGTGGATATACTCTATCTCTGTCTTCTACTTCTGCTGTTCCTTATGAACAGGCTGAGTGAGGTGTAGATCAGACACGTGGATATACTCTATATCTGTCTTCTACCTCTGCTGTTCCTTCTGAGCAGGCTGAGTGAGGTGTAGATCAGACACGTGAATATACTCTATCTCTATCTTCTACCTCTTCTTTTCCTTCTGAGCAGGCTGATAAGACACGTGGATATACTCTATCTCTGTCTTGTACCTCTGCTGTTCCTTCTGAGCAGGCTGAGTGAGGTGTAGATCAGACACGTGGATATACTCTATCTCTGTCTTCTACCTCTGCTGTTCCTCTGAGCAGGCTGAGTGAGGTGTAGATCAGACACGTGGATATAATTTATCTGTGTCTTCTACCTCTGCTGTCCCTTCTGAGCAGGCTGAGTGAGGTGTATATCAGACACGTGGATATACTCTATCTCTGTCTTCTACTTCTGCTGTTTCTTCTGAGCAGGATGAGTGAGACACGTGGATATACTATATATCTGTCTTCTACCTCTGCTGTTCCTTCTGAGCAGGCTGAGTGAGGTGTAGATCAGACACGTGGATATACTCTATATCTGTCTTCTACCTCTGCTGTCCATTCTGAGCAGGCTGAGTGATGTGTAGATCAGACACGTGGATATACTCTATCTCTGTCTTCTACCTCTGCTGTTCCTTCTGAGCAGGCTGAGTGAGACACGTGGATATACTATATCTCTGTCTTTTACCTCTGCTGTTCCTTCTGAGCAGGCTGAGTGAGGTGTAGATCAGACACGTGGATATACTCTATCTCTGTCTTCTACCTCTGCTGTTCCTTCTGAGCAGGCTGAGTGAAGTGTAGATCAGACACGTGGATATACTCTATCTCTGTCTTCTACCTCTGCTGTTCCTTCTGAGCAGGCTGAGTGAGGTGTAGATCAGACACGTGGATATACTCCATCTATGTCTTCTACCTCTGCTGTTCCTTCTGAGCAGGCTGAGTGAGGTGTAGATCAGACACGTGGATATACTCTATCTCTGTCGTCTACCTCTGCTGTTCCTTCTGAGCAGGCTGATTGAGACACGTGGATATACTCTATCTCTGTCTTCTACCTCTGCTGTTCCTTCTGAGCAGGCTGAGTGAGACACGTGGATATACTATATCTCTGTCTTGTACCGCTGCTGTTCCTTCTGAGCAGGCTGAGTGAGGTGTAGATCAGACACGTGGATATACTCTATCTCTGTCTTCTACCTCTGCTGTTCCTTCTGAGCAGGCTGAGTGAGGTGTAGATCAGACACGTGGATATACTCTATCTCTGTCTTCTACCTCTGCTGTTCCTTCTGAGCAGGATGAGTGAGACACGTGGATATATTATATATCTGTCTTCTACCTCTGCTGTTCCTTTCTGAGAAGGCTTAGTGAGGTGTAGATCAGACACGTTGATATACTCTATCTCTGTCTTCTACCTCTGCTGTTCCTTCTGAGCAGGCTGAGTGAGGTGTAGATCAGACACGTGGATATACTCCATCTATGTATTCTACCTCTGCTGTTCCTTCTGAGCAGGATGAGTGAGACACGTGGATATACTATATATCTGTCTTCTACCTCTGCTGTTCCTTCTGAGCAGGCTGAGTGAGGTGTAGATCAGACACGTGGATATACTCTATCTCTGTCTTCTACCTCTGCTGTCCATTCTGAGCAGGCTGAGTGAGGTGTATATCAGACACGTGGATATACTCTATCTCTGTCTTCTACTTCTGCTGTTTCTTCTGAGCAGGATGAGTGAGACACGTGGATATACTATATATCTGTCTTCTACCTCTGCTGTTCCTTCTGAGCAGGCTGAGTGAGGTGTAGATCAGACACGTGGATATACTCTATCTCTGTCTTCTACCTCTGCTGTCCATTCTGAGCAGGCTGAGTGATGTGTAGATCAGACACGTGGATATACTCTATCTCTGTCTTCTACCTCTGCTGTTCCTTCTGAGCAGGCTGAGTGAGACACGTGGATATACTATATCTCTGTCTTTTACCTCTGCTGTTCCTTCTGAGCAGGCTGAGTGAGGTGTAGATCAGACACGTGGATATACTCTATCTCTGTCTTCTACCTCTGCTGTTCCTCTGAGCAGGCTGAGTGAGGTGTAGATCAGACACGTGGATATAATTTATCTGTGTCTTCTACCTCTGCTGTTCCTTCTGAGCAGGCTGAGTGAGGTGTATATCAGACACGTGGATATACTCTATCTCTGTCTTCTACCTCTGCTCTTCCTTCTGAGCAGGCTGAGTGAGGTGTGGTTCAAACACTTGGATATACTCTATCTCTGTCTTCCACCTCTGCTGTTCCTTCTGAGCAGGCTGAGTGAGGTGTAGATCAGACACGTGGATATACTCCATCTATGTCTTCTACCTCTGCTGTTCCTTCTGAGCAGGCTGAGTGAGGTGTAGATCAGACACGTGGATATACTCCATCTCTGTCGTCTACCTCTGCTGTTCCTTCTGAGCAGGCTGATTGAGACACGTGGATATACTCTATCTCTGTCTTCTACCTCTGCTGTTCCTTCTGAGCAGGCTGAGTGAGACACGTGGATATACTATATCTCTGTCTTGTACCGCTGCTGTTCCTTCTGAGCAGGCTGAGTGAGGTGTAGATCAGACACGTGGATATACTCTATCTCTGTCTTCTACCTCTGCTGTTCCTTCTGAGCAGGCTGAGTGAGGTGTAGATCAGACACGTGGATATACTCTATCTCTGTCTTCTACCTCTGCTGTTCCTTCTGAGCAGGATGAGTGAGACATGTGGATATATTATATATCTGTCTTCTACCTCTGCTGTTCCTTTCTGAGAAGGCTTAGTGAGGTGTAGATCAGACACGTGGATATACTCTATCTCTGTCTTCTACCTCTGCTGTTTCTTCTGAGCAGGCTGAGTGAGGTGTAGATCAGACACGTGGATATACTCTATCTCTGTCTTCTACCTCTGCTGTTCCTTCTGAGCAGGCTGAGTGAAGTGTAGATCAGACACGTGGATATACTCTATCTCTGTCTTCTACCTCTGCTGTTCCTTCTGAGCAGGCTGAGTGAGGTGTAGATCAGACACGTGGATATACTCTATCTCTGTCTTCTACCTCTGTTGCTCCTTCTGAGCAGGCTGAGTGAGGTGTAGATCAGACACGTGGATATACTCTATCTCTGTCGTCTACCTCTGCTGTTCCTTCTGAGCAGGCTGAGTGAGGTGTGGTTCAAACACGTGGATATACTCTATCTCTGTCTTCCACCTCTGCTGTTCCTTCTGAGCAGGCTGAGTGAGGTGTAGATCAGACACGTGGATATACTCCATCTATGTATTCTACCTCTGCTGTTCCTTCTGAGCAGGCTGAGTGAGGTGTAGATCAGACACGTGGATATACTCTATCTCTGTCGTCTACCTCTGCTGTTCCTTCTGAGCAGGCTGAGTGAGACACGTGGATATACTCTATCTCTGTCTTCTACCTCTGCTGTTCCTTCTGAGCAGGCTGAGTGAGACACGTGGATATACTATATCTCTGTCTTGTACCGCTGCTGTTCCTTCTGAGCAGGCTGAGTGAGGTGTAGATCAGACACGTGGATATACTCTATCTCTGTCTTCTACCTCTGCTGTTCCTTCTGAGCAGGCTGAGTGAGGTGTAGATCAGACACGTGGATATACTCTATCTCTGTCTTCTACCTCTGCTGTTCCTTCTGAGCAGGATGAGTGAGACACGTGGATATATTATATATCTGTCTTCTACCTCTGCTGTTCCTTTCTGAGAAGGCTTAGTGAGGTGTAGATCAGACACGTGGATATACTCTATCTCTGTCTTCTACCTCTGCTGTTTCTTCTGAGCAGGCTGAGTGAGGTGTAGATCAGACACGTGGATATACTCTATCTCTGTCTTCTACCTCTGCTGTTCCTTCTGAGCAGGCTGAGTGAAGTGTAGATCAGACACGTGGATGTACTCTATCTCTGTCTTCTACCTCTGCTGTTCCTTCTGAGCAGGCTGAGTGAGGTGTAGATCAGACACGTGGATATACTCTATCTCTGTCTTCTACCTCTGTTGCTCCTTCTGAGCAGGCTGAGTGAGGTGTAGATCAGACACGTGGATATACTCTATCTCTGTCGTCTACCTCTGCTGTTCCTTCTGAGCAGGCTGAGTGAGGTGTGGTTCAAACACGTGGATATACTCTATCTCTGTCTTCCACCTCTGCTGTTCCTTCTGAGCAGGCTGAGTGAGGTGTAGATCAGACACGTGGATATACTCCATCTATGTATTCTACCTCTGCTGTTCCTTCTGAGCAGGCTGAGTGAGGTGTAGATCAGACACGTGGATATACTCTATCCCTGTCTTCTACCTCTGCTGTTCCTTCTGAGCAGGCTGAGTGAAGTGTAGATCAGACACGTGGATATACTCTATCTCTGTCTTCTACCTCTGCTGTTCCTTCTGAGCAGGCTGAGTGAGGTGTAGATCAGACACGTGGATATACTCTATCTCTGTCTTCTACCTCTGCTGTTCCTTCTGAGCAGGCTGAGTGAGGAGTAGATCAGACACGTGGATATACTCTATCTCTGTATTCTACTCTGCTGTTCCTTCTGAGCAGGCTGAGTGAGACACGTGGATATACTCTATATCTGTCTTCTACCTCTGCTGTTCCTTCTGAGCAGGCTGAGTTAGGTGTAGATCAGACACGTGTATATACTCTATCTCAGTCTTCTACCTCTGCTGTTCCTTCTGAGCAGGCTGAGTGAGACACGTGGATATACTCTATCTCTGTCTTCTACCTCTGCTGTTCCTTCTGAGCAGGCTGAGTGAGACACGTGGATATACTCTATCTCTGTATTCTACCTCTGCTGTTCCTTGTGAGCAGGCTGAGTGAGGTGTAGATCAGACACGTGGATATACTCTCTCTCTGTCTTCTACCTCTGCTGTTCCTTCTGAGCAGGCTGATAAGACACGTGGATATACTCTATCTCTGTCTTCTACCTCTGCTGTTCCTTCTGAGCAGGCTGAGTGAGGTGTAGATCAGACACGTGGATATACTCTATCTCTGTCGTCTACCTCTGCTGTTCCTTCTGAGCAGGCTGATTGAGACACGTGGATATACTCTATCTCTGTCTTCTACCTCTGCTGTTCCTTCTGAGCAGGCTGAGTGAGACACGTGGATATACTATATCTCTGTCTTGTACCGCTGCTGTTCCTTCTGAGCAGCCTGAGTGAGGTGTAGATCAGACACGTGGATATACTCTATCTCTGTCTTCTACCTCTGCTGTTCCTTCTGAGCAGGCTGAGTGAGGTGTAGATCAGACACGTGGATATACTCTATCTCTGTCTTCTACCTCTGCTGTTCCTTCTGAGCAGGATGAGTGAGACACGTGGATATATTATATATCTGTCTTCTACCTCTGCTGTTCCTTTCTGAGAAGGCTTAGTGAGGTGTAGATCAGACACGTGGATATACTCTATCTCTGTCTTCTACCTCTGCTGTTTCTTCTGAGCAGGCTGAGTGAGGTGTAGATCAGACACGTGGATATACTCTATCTCTGTCTTCTACCTCTGCTGTTCCTTCTGAGCAGGCTGAGTGAAGTGTAGATCAGACACGTGGATATACTCTATCTCTGTCTTCTACCTCTGCTGTTCCTTCTGAGCAGGCTGAGTGAGGTGTAGATCAGACACGTGGATATACTCTATCTCTGTCTTCTACCTCTGTTGCTCCTTCTGAGCAGGCTGAGTGAGGTGTAGATCAGACACGTGGATATACTCTATCTCTGTCGTCTACCTCTGCTGTTCCTTCTGAGCAGGCTGAGTGAGGTGTGGTTCAAACACGTGGATATACTCTATCTCTGTCTTCCACCTCTGCTGTTCCTTCTGAGCAGGCTGAGTGAGGTGTAGATCAGACACGTGGATATACTCCATCTATGTATTCTACCTCTGCTGTTCCTTCTGAGCAGGCTGAGTGAGGTGTAGATCAGACACGTGGATATACTCTATCTCTGTCGTCTACCTCTGCTGTTCCTTCTGAGCAGGCTGAGTGAGACACGTGGATATACTCTATCTCTGTCTTCTACCTCTGCTGTTCCTTCTGAGCAGGCTGAGTGAGACACGTGGATATACTATATCTCTGTCTTGTACCGCTGCTGTTCCTTCTGAGCAGGCTGAGTGAGGTGTAGATCAGACACGTGGATATACTCTATCTCTGTCTTCTACCTCTGCTGTTCCTTCTGAGCAGGCTGAGTGAGGTGTAGATCAGACACGTGGATATACTTTATCTCTGTCTTCTACCTCTGCTGTTCCTTCTGAGCAGGATGAGTGAGACACGTGGATATATTATATATCTGTCTTCTACCTCTGCTGTTCCTTTCTGAGAAGGCTTAGTGAGGTGTAGATCAGACACGTGGATATACTCTATCTCTGTCTTCTACCTCTGCTGTTTCTTCTGAGCAGGCTGAGTGAGGTGTAGATCAGACACGTGGATATACTCTATCTCTGTCTTCTACCTCTGCTGTTCCTTCTGAGCAGGCTGAGTGAAGTGTAGATCAGACACGTGGATATACTCTATCTCTGTCTTCTACCTCTGCTGTTCCTTCTGAGCAGGCTGAGTGAGGTGTAGATCAGACACGTGGATATACTCTATCTCTGTCTTCTACCTCTGTTGCTCCTTCTGAGCAGGCTGAGTGAGGTGTAGATCAGACACGTGGATATACTCTATCTCTGTCGTCTACCTCTGCTGTTCCTTCTGAGCAGGCTGAGTGAGGTGTGGTTCAAACACGTGGATATACTCTATCTCTGTCTTCCACCTCTGCTGTTCCTTCTGAGCAGGCTGAGTGAGGTGTAGATCAGACACGTGGATATACTCCATCTATGTATTCTACCTCTGCTGTTCCTTCTGAGCAGGCTGAGTGAGGTGTAGATCAGACACGTGGATATACTCTATCTCTGTCGTCTACCTCTGCTGTTCCTTCTGAGCAGGCTGAGTGAAGTGTAGATCAGACACGTGGATATACTCTATCTCTGTCTTCTACCTCTGCTGTTCCTTCTGAGCAGGCTGAGTGAGGTGTAGATCAGACACGTGGATATACTCTATCTCTGTCGTCTACCTCTGCTGTTCCTTCTGAGCAGGCTGAGTGAGGTGTGGTTCAAACACGTGGATATACTCTATCTCTGTCTTCCACCTCTGCTGTTCCTTCTGAGCAGGCTGAGTGAGGTGTAGATCAGACACGTGGATATACTCCATCTATGTATTCTACCTCTGCTGTTCCTTCTGAGCAGGCTGAGTGAGGTGTAGATCAGACACGTGGATATACTCTATATCTGTCGTCTACCTCTGCTGTTCCTTCTGAGCAGGCTGAGTGAGACACGTGGATATACTCTATCTCTGTCTTCTACCTCTGCTGTTCCTTCTGAGCAGGCTGAGTGAGACACGTGGATATACTATATCTCTGTCTTGTACCTCTGCTGTTCCTTCTGAGCAGGCTGAGTGAGGTGTAGATCAGACACGTGGATATACTCTATCTCTGTCGTCTACCTCTGCTGTTCCTTCTGAGCAGGCTGAGTGAGACACGTGGATATACTCTATCTCTGTCTTCTACCTCTGCTGTTCCTTCTGAGCAGGCTGAGTGAGACACGTGGATATACTATATCTCTGTCTTGTACCGCTGCTGTTCCTTCTGAGCAGGCTGAGTGAGGTGTAGATCAGACACGTGGATATACTCTATCTCTGTCTTCTACCTCTGCTGTTCCTTCTGAGCAGGCTGAGTGAGGTGTAGATCAGACACGTGGATATACTTTATCTCTGTCTTCTACCTCTGCTGTTCCTTCTGAGCAGGATGAGTGAGACACGTGGATATATTATATATCTGTCTTCTACCTCTGCTGTTCCTTTCTGAGAAGGCTTAGTGAGGTGCAGATCAGACACGTGGATATACTCTATCTCTGTCTTCTACCTCTGCTGTTTCTTCTGAGCAGGCTGAGTGAGGTGTAGATCAGACACGTGGATATACTCTATCTCTGTCTTCTACCTCTGCTGTTCCTTCTGAGCAGGCTGAGTGAAGTGTAGATCAGACACGTGGATATACTCTATCTCTGTCTTCTACCTCTGCTGTTCCTTCTGAGCAGGCTGAGTGAGGTGTAGATCAGACACGTGGATATACTCTATCTCTGTCTTCTACCTCTGTTGCTCCTTCTGAGCAGGCTGAGTGAGGTGTAGATCAGACACGTGGATATACTCTATCTCTGTCGTCTACCTCTGCTGTTCCTTCTGAGCAGGCTGAGTGAGGTGTGGTTCAAACACGTGGATATACTCTATCTCTGTCTTCCACCTCTGCTGTTCCTTCTGAGCAGGCTGAGTGAGGTGTAGATCAGACACGTGGATATACTCCATCTATGTATTCTACCTCTGCTGTTCCTTCTGAGCAGGCTGAGTGAGGTGTAGATCAGACACGTGGATATACTCTATCTCTGTCGTCTACCTCTGCTGTTCCTTCTGAGCAGGCTGAGTGAAGTGTAGATCAGACACGTGGATATACTCTATCTCTGTCTTCTACCTCTGCTGTTCCTTCTGAGCAGGCTGAGTGAGGTGTAGATCAGACACGTGGATATACTCTATCTCTGTCGTCTACCTCTGCTGTTCCTTCTGAGCAGGCTGAGTGAGGTGTGGTTCAAACACGTGGATATACTCTATCTCTGTCTTCCACCTCTGCTGTTCCTTCTGAGCAGGCTGAGTGAGGTGTAGATCAGACACGTGGATATACTCCATCTATGTATTCTACCTCTGCTGTTCCTTCTGAGCAGGCTGAGTGAGGTGTAGATCAGACACGTGGATATACTCTATATCTGTCGTCTACCTCTGCTGTTCCTTCTGAGCAGGCTGAGTGAGACACGTGGATATACTCTATCTCTGTCTTCTACCTCTGCTGTTCCTTCTGAGCAGGCTGAGTGAGACACGTGGATATACTATATCTCTGTCTTGTACCTCTGCTGTTCCTTCTGAGCAGGCTGAGTGAGGTGTAGATCAGACACGTGGATATACTCTATCTCTGTCTTCTACCTCTGCTGTTCCTCTGAGCAGGCTGAGTGAGGTGTAGATCAGACACGTGGATATAATTTATCTGTGTCTTCTACCTCTGCTGTCCCTTCTGAGCAGGCTGAGTGAGGTGTAGATCAGACACGTGGATATACTCTATCTCTGTCTTCTACTTCTGCTGTTTCTTCTGAGCAGGATGAGTGAGACACGTGGATATACTATATATCTGTCTTCTACCTCTGCTGTTCCTTCTGAGCAGGCTGAGTGAGGTGTAGATCAGACACGTGGATATACTCTATCTCTGTCTTCTACCTCTGCTGTTCCTTCTGAGCAGGATGAGTGAGACACGTGGATATATTATATATCTGTCTTCTACCTCTGCTGTTCCTTTCTGAGAAGGCTTAGTGAGGTGTAGATCAGACACTTGGATATACTCTATCTCTGTCTTCTACCTCTGCTGTTTCTTCTGAGCAGGCTGAGTGAGGTGTAGATCAGACACGTGGATATACTCTATCTCTGTCTTCTACCTCTGCTGTTCCTTCTGAGCAGGCTGAGTGAAGTGTAGATCAGACACGTGGATATACTCTATCTCTGTCTTCTACCTCTGCTGTTCCTTCTGATCAGGCTGAGTGAGGTGTAGATCAGACACGTGGATATACTCTATCTCTGTCTTCTACCTCTGTTGCTCCTTCTGAGCAGGCTGAGTGAGGTGTAGATCAGACACGTGGATATACTCTATCTCTGTCGTCTACCTCTGCTGTTCCTTCTGAGCAGGCTGAGTGAGACACGTGGATATACTCTATCTCTGTCTTCTACCTCTGCTGTTCCTTCTGAGCAGGCTGAGTGAGACACGTGGATATACTATATCTCTGTCTTGTACCGCTGCTGTTCCTTCTGAGCAGGCTGAGTGAGGTGTAGATCAGACACGTGGATATACTCTATCTCTGTCTTCTACCTCTGCTGTTCCTTCTGAGCAGGCTGAGTGAGGTGTAGATCAGACACGTGGATATACTCTATCTCTGTCTTCTACCTCTGCTGTTCCTTCTGAGCAGGATGAGTGAGACACGTGGATATATTATATATCTGTCTTCTACCACTGCTGTTCCTTTCTGAGAAGGCTTAGTGAGGTGTAGATCAGACACGTGGATATACTCTATCTCTGTCGTCTACCTCTGCTGTTCCTTCTGAGCAGGCTGAGTGAGGTGTGGTTCAAACACGTGGATATACTCTATCTCTGTCTTCCACCTCTGCTGTTCCTTCTGAGCAGGCTGAGTGAGGTGTAGATCAGACACGTGGATATACTCCATCTATGTATTCTACCTCTGCTGTTCCTTCTGAGCAGGCTGAGTGAGGTGTAGATCAGACACGTGGATATACTCTATCTCTGTCGTCTACCTCTGCTGTTCCTTCTGAGCAGGCTGAGTGAAGTGTAGATCAGACACGTGGATATACTCTATCTCTGTCTTCTACCTCTGCTGTTCCTTCTGAGCAGGCTGAGTGAGGTGTAGATCAGACACGTGGATATACTCTATCTCTGTCTTCTACCTCTGTTGCTCCTTCTGAGCAGGCTGAGTGAGGTGTAGATCAGACACGTGGATATACTCTATCTCTGTCGTCTACCTCTGCTGTTCCTTCTGAGCAGGCTGAGTGAGGTGTGGTTCAAACACGTGGATATACTCTATCTCTGTCTTCCACCTCTGCTGTTCCTTCTGAGCAGGCTGAGTGAGGTGTAGATCAGACACGTGGATATACTCCATCTATGTATTCTACCTCTGCCGTTCCTTCTGAGCAGGCTGAGTGAGGTGTAGATCAGACACGTGGATATACTCTATCTCTGTCGTCTACCTCTGCTGTTCCTTTTGAGCAGGCTGAGTGAGACACGTGGATATACTCTATCTCTGTCTTCTACCTCTGCTGTTCCTTCTGAGCAGGCTGAGTGAGACACGTGGATATACTATATCTCTGTCTTGTTGTTCCTTCTGAGCAGGCTGAGTGAGGTGTAGATCAGACACGTGGATATACTCCATCTATGTATTCTACCTCTGCCGTTCCTTCTGAGCAGGCTGAGTGAGGTGTAGATCAGACACGTGGATATACTCTATCTCTGTCGTCTACCTCTGCTGTTCCTTTTGAGCAGGCTGAGTGAGACACGTGGATATACTCTATCTCTGTCTTCTACCTCTGCTGTTCCTCTGAGCAGGCTGAGTGAGGTGTAGATCAGACACGTGGATATAATTTATCTGTGTCTTCTACCTCTGCTGTCCCTTCTGAGCAGGCTGAGTGAGGTGTATATCAGACACGTGGATATACTCTATCTCTGTCTTCTACTTCTGCTGTTTCTTCTGAGCAGGATGAGTGAGACACGTGGATATACTATATATCTGTCTTCTACCTCTGCTGTTCCTTCTGAGCAGGCTGAGTGAGGTGTAGATCAGACACGTGGATATACTCTATCTCTGTCTTCTACCTCTGCTGTCCCTTCTGAGCAGGCTGAGTGATGTGTAGATCAGACACGTGGATATACTCTATCTCTGTCTTCTACCTCTGCTGTTCCTTCTGAGCAGGCTGAGTGAGACACGTGGATATACTATATCTCTGTCTTTTACCTCTGCTGTTCCTTCTGAGCAGGCTGAGTGAGGTGTAGATCAGACACGTGGATATACTCTATCTCTGTCTTCTACCTCTGCTGTTCCTCTGAGCAGGCTGAGTGAGGTGTAGATCAGACACGTGGATATAATTTATCTGTGTCTTCTACCTCTGCTGTTCCTTCTGAGCAGGCTGAGTGAGGTGTATATCAGACACGTGGATATACTCTATCTCTGTCTTCTACTTCTGCTGTTCCTTCTGAGCAGGATGAGTGAGACACGTGGATATACTATATATCTGTCTTCTACCTCTGCTGTTCCTTCTGAGCAGGCTGAGTGAGGTGTAGATCAGACACGTGGATATACTCTATCTCTGTCTTCTACCTCTGCTGTTCCTCCTGAGCAGGCTGAGTGAGGTGTAGATCAGACACGTGGATATACTCTATCTCTGTCTTCTACCTCTGCTGTTCCTTCTGAGCAGGCTGAGTGAGACACCTGGATATACTCTATCTCTGTATTTTACCTCTGCTGTTCCTTCTGAGCAGGCTGAGTGAGATGTAGATCAGACACGTGGATATACTCTATCTCTGTCTTCTACCTCTGCTGTTCCTTCTGAGCAGGCTGAGTGAGGTGTAGATCAGACACGTGGATATAATCTATCTCTGTCTTCTACCTCTGCTGTTCCTTCTGAGCAGGCTGAGTGAGGTGTAGATCAGACACGTGGATATACTCTATCTCTGTCTTCTACCTCTGCTGTTCCTTATGAGCAGGATGAGTGAGACACGTGGATATATTATATATCTGTCTTCTACCTCTGCTGTTCCTTTCTGAGAAGGCTGAGTGAGGTGTAGATCAGACACGTGGATATACTCTATCTCTGTCTTCTACCTCTGCTGTTTCTTCTGAGCAGGCTGAGTGAGGTGTAGATCAGACACGTGGATATACTCTATCTCTGTCTTCTACCTCTGCTGTTCCTTCTGAGCAGGCTGAGTGAGACACGTGGATATACTATATCTCTGTCTTTTACCTCTGCTGTTCCTTCTGAGCAGGCTGAGTGAGGTGTAGATCAGACACGTGGATATACTCTATCTCTGTCTTCTACCTCTGCTGTTCCTTCTGAGCAGGCTGAGTGAAGTGTAGATCAGACACGTGGATATACTCTATCTCTGTCTTCTACCTCTGCTGTTCCTTCTGAGCAGGCTGAGTGAGGTGTAGATCAGACACGTGGATATACTCCATCTATGTCTTCTACCTCTGCTGTTCCTTCTGAGCAGGCTGAGTGAGGTGTAGATCAGACACGTGGATATACTCTATCTCTGTCGTCTACCTCTGCTGTTCCTTCTGAGCAGGCTGATTGAGACACGTGGATATACTCTATCTCTGTCTTCTACCTCTGCTGTTCCTTCTGAGCAGGCTGAGTGAGACACGTGGATATACTATATCTCTGTCTTGTACCGCTGCTGTTCCTTCTGAGCAGGCTGAGTGAGGTGTAGATCAGACACGTGGATATACTCTATCTCTGTCTTCTACCTCTGCTGTTCCTTCTGAGCAGGCTGAGTGAGGTGTAGATCAGACACGTGGATATACTCTATCTCTGTCTTCTACCTCTGCTGTTCCTTCTGAGCAGGATGAGTGAGACACGTGGATATATTATATATCTGTCTTCTACCTCTGCTGTTCCTTTCTGAGAAGGCATAGTGAGGTGTAGATCAGACACGTGGATATACTCTATCTCTGTCTTCTACCTCTGCTGTTTCTTCTGAGCAGGCTGAGTGAGGTGTAGATCAGACACGTGGATATACTCTATCTCTGTCTTCTACCTCTGCTGTTCCTTCTGAGCAGGCTGAGTGAAGTGTAGATCAGACACGTGGATATACTCTATCTCTGTCTTCTACCTCTGCTGTTCCTTCTGAGCAGGCTGAGTGAGGTGTAGATCAGACACGTGGATATACTCTATCTCTGTCTTCTACCTCTGTTGCTCCTTCTGAGCAGGCTGAGTGAGGTGTAGATCAGACACGTGGATATACTCTATCTCTGTCGTCTACCTCTGCTGTTCCTTCTGAGCAGGCTGAGTGAGGTGTGGTTCAAACACGTGGATATACTCTATCTCTGTCTTCCACCTCTGCTGTTCCTTCTGAGCAGGCTGAGTGAGGTGTAGATCAGACACGTGGATATACTCCATCTATGTATTCTACCTCTGCTGTTCCTTCTGAGCAGGCTGAGTGAGGTGTAGATCAGACACGTGGATATACTCTATCTCTGTCGTCTACCTCTGCTGTTCCTTCTGAGCAGGCTGAGTGAGACACGTGGATATACTCTATCTCTGTCTTCTACCTCTGCTGTTCCTTCTGAGCAGGCTGAGTGAGACACGTGGATATACTATATCTCTGTCTTGTACCGCTGCTGTTCCTTCTGAGCAGGCTGAGTGAGGTGTAGATCAGACACGTGGATATACTCTATCTCTGTCTTCTACCTCTGCTGTTCCTTCTGAGCAGGCTGAGTGAGGTGTAGATCAGACACGTGGATATACTCTATCTCTGTCTTCTACCTCTGCTGTTCCTTCTGAGCAGGATGAGTGAGACACGTGGATATATTATATATCTGTCTTCTACCTCTGCTGTTCCTTTCTGAGAAGGCTTAGTGAGGTGTAGATCAGACACGTGGATATACTCTATCTCTGTCTTCTACCTCTGCTGTTTCTTCTGAGCAGGCTGAGTGAGGTGTAGATCAGACACGTGGATATACTCTATCTCTGTCTTCTACCTCTGCTGTTCCTTCTGAGCAGGCTGAGGGAAGTGTAGATCAGACACGTGGATATACTCTATCTCTGTCTTCTACCTCTGCTGTTCCTTCTGAGCAGGCTGAGTGAGGTGTAGATCAGACACGTGGATATACTCTATCTCTGTCTTCTACCTCTGTTGCTCCTTCTGAGCAGGCTGAGTGAGGTGTAGATCAGACACGTGGATATACTCTATCTCTGTCGTCTACCTCTGCTGTTCCTTCTGAGCAGGCTGAGTGAGGTGTGGTTCAAACACGTAGATATACTCTATCTCTGTCTTCCACCTCTGCTGTTCCTTGTGAGCAGGCTGAGTGAGGTGTAGATCAGACACGTGGATATACTCCATCTATGTATTCTACCTCTGCTGTTCCTTCTGAGCAGGCTGAGTGAGGTGTAGATCAGACACGTGGATATACTCTATCTCTGTCGTCTACCTCTGCTGTTCCTTCTGAGTAGGCTGAGTGAAGTGTAGATCAGACACGTGGATATACTCTATCTCTGTCTTCTACCTCTGCTGTTCCTTCTGAGCAGGCTGAGTGAGGTGTAGATCAGACACGTGGATATACTCTATCTCTGTCGTCTACCTCTGCTGTTCCTTCTGAGCAGGCTGAGTGAGGTGTGGTTCAAACACGTGGATATACTCTATCTCTGTCTTCCACCTCTGCTGTTCCTTCTGAGCAGGCTGAGTGAGGTGTAGATCAGACACGTGGATATACTCCATCTATGTATTCTACCTCTGCTGTTCCTTCTGAGCAGGCTGAGTGAGGTGTAGATCAGACACGTGGATATACTCTATCTCTGTCGTCTACCTCTGCTGTTCCTTCTGAGCAGGCTGAGTGAGACACGTGGATATACTCTATCTCTGTCTTCTACCTCTGCTGTTCCTTCTGAGCAGGCTGAGTGAGACACGTGGATATACTATATCTCTGTCTTGTACCTCTGCTGTTCCTTCTGAGCAGGCTGAGTGAGGTGTAGATCAGACACGTGGATATACTGTATCTCTGTCTTCTACCTCTGCTGTTCCTTCTGAGCAGGATGAGTGAGACACGTGGATATATTATATATCTGTCTTCTACCTCTGCTGTTCCTTTCTGAGAAGGCTTAGTGAGGTGTAGATCAGACACGTGGATATACTCTATCTCTGTCTTCTACCTCTGCTGTTTCTTCTGAGCAGGCTGAGTGAGGTGTAGATCAGACACGTGGATATACTCTATCTCTGTCTTCTACCTCTGCTGTTCCTTCTGAGCAGGCTGAGTGAAGTGTAGATCAGACACGTGGATATACTCTATCTCTGTCTTCTACCTCTGCTGTTCCTTCTGATCAGGCTGAGTGAGGTGTAGATCAGACACGTGGATATACTCTATCTCTGTCTTCTACCTCTGTTGCTCCTTCTGAGCAGGCTGAGTGAGGTGTAGATCAGACACGTGGATATACTCTATCTCTGTCGTATACCTCTGCTGTTCCTTCTGAGCAGGCTGAGTGAGACACGTGGATATACTCTATCTCTGTCTTCTACCTCTGCTGTTCCTTCTGAGCAGGCTGAGTGAGACACGTGGATATACTATATCTCTGTCTTGTACCGCTGCTGTTCCTTCTGAGCAGGCTGAGTGAGGTGTAGATCAGACACGTGGATATACTCTATCTCTGTCTTCTACCTCTGCTGTTCCTTCTGAGCAGGCTGAGTGAGGTGTAGATCAGACACGTGGATATACTCTATCTCTGTCTTCTACCTCTGCTGTTCCTTCTGAGCAGGATGAGTGAGACACGTGGATATATTATATATCTGTCTTCTACCACTGCTGTTCCTTTCTGAGAAGGCTTAGTGAGGTGTAGATCAGACACGTGGATATACTCTATCTCTGTCGTCTACCTCTGCTGTTCCTTCTGAGCAGGCTGAGTGAGGTGTGGTTCAAACACGTGGATATACTCTATCTCTGTCTTCCACCTCTGCTGTTCCTTCTGAGCAGGCTGAGTGAGGTGTAGATCAGACACGTGGATATACTCCATCTATGTATTCTACCTCTGCTGTTCCTTCTGAGCAGGCTGAGTGAGGTGTAGATCAGACACGTGGATATACTCTATCTCTGTCGTCTACCTCTGCTGTTCCTTCTGAGCAGGCTGAGTGAAGTGTAGATCAGACACGTGGATATACTCTATCTCTGTCTTCTACCTCTGCTGTTCCTTCTGAGCAGGCTGAGTGAGGTGTAGATCAGACACGTGGATATACTCTATCTCTGTCTTCTACCTCTGTTGCTCCTTCTGAGCAGGCTGAGTGAGGTGTAGATCAGACACGTGGATATACTCTATCTCTGTCGTCTACCTCTGCTGTTCCTTCTGAGCAGGCTGAGTGAGGTGTGGTTCAAACACGTGGATATACTCTATCTCTGCCTTCCACCTCTGCTGTTCCTTCTGAGCAGGCTGAGTGAGGTGTAGATCAGACACGTGGATATACTCCATCTATGTATTCTACCTCTGCTGTTCCTTCTGAGCAGGCTGAGTGAGGTGTAGATCAGACACGTGGATATACTCTATCTCTGTCGTCTACCTCTGCTGTTCCTTCTGAGCAGGCTGAGTGAGACACGTGGATATACTCTATCTCTGTCTTCTACCTCTGCTGTTCCTTCTGAGCAGGCTGAGTGAGACACGTGGATATACTATATCTCTGTCTTGTACCTCTGCTGTTCCTTCTGAGCAGGCTGAGTGAGGTGTAGATCAGACACGTGGATATACTCTATCTCTGTCTTCTACCTCTGCTGTTCCTCTGAGCAGGCTGAGTGAGGTGTAGATCAGACACGTGGATATAATTTATCTGTGTCTTCTACCTCTGCTGTCCCTTCTGAGCAGGCTGAGTGAGGTGTATATCAGACACGTGGATATACTCTATCTCTGTCTTCTACTTCTGCTGTTTCTTCTGAGCAGGATGAGTGAGACACGTGGATATACTATATATCTGTCTTCTACCTCTGCTGTTCCTTCTGAGCAGGCTGAGTGAGGTGTAGATCAGACACGTGGATATACTCTATCTCTGTCTTCTACCTCTGCTGTCCCTTCTGAGCAGGCTGAGTGATGTGTAGATCAGACACGTGGATATACTCTATCTCTGTCTTCTACCTCTGCTGTTCCTTCTGAGCAGGCTGAGTGAGACACGTGGATATACTATATCTCTGTCTTTTACCTCTGCTGTTCCTTCTGAGCAGGCTGAGTGAGGTGTAGATCAGACACGTGGATATACTCTATCTCTGTCTTCTACCTCTGCTGTTCCTCTGAGCAGGCTGAGTGAGGTGTAGATCAGACACGTGGATATAATTTATCTGTGTCTTCTACCTCTGCTGTTCCTTCTGAGCAGGCTGAGTGAGGTGTATATCAGACACGTGGATATACTCTATCTCTGTCTTCTACCTCTGCTGTTCCTCTGAGCAGGCTGAGTGAGGTGTAGATCAGACACGTGGATATAATTTATCTGTGTCTTCTACCTCTGCTGTTCCTTCTGAGCAGGCTGAGTGAGGTGTAGATCAGACACGTGGATATACTCTATCTCTGTCTTCTACCTCTGCTGTCCCTTCTGAGCAGGCTGAGTGATGTGTAGATCAGACACGTGGATATACTCTATCTCTGTCTTCTACCTCTGCTGTTCCTTCTGAGCAGGCTGAGTGAGACACGTGGATATACTATATCTCTGTCTTTTACCTCTGCTGTTCCTTCTGAGCAGGCTGAGTGAGGTGTAGATCAGACACGTGGATATACTCTATCTCTGTCTTCTACCTCTGCTGTTCCTCTGAGCAGGCTGAGTGAGGTGTAGATCAGACACGTGGATATACTATATATCTGTCTTCTACCTCTGCTGTTCCTTCTGAGCAGGCTGAGTGAGGTGTAGATCAGACACGTGGATATACTCTATCTCTGTCTTCTACCTCTGCTGTTCCTCCTGAGCAGGCTGAGTGAGGTGTAGATCAGACACGTGGATATACTCTATCTCTGTCTTCTACCTCTGCTGTTCCTTCTGAGCAGGCTGAGTGAGACACCTGGATATACTCTATCTCTGTATTTTACCTCTGCTGTTCCTTCTGAGCAGGCTGAGTGAGATGTAGATCAGACACGTGGATATACTCTATCTCTGTCTCCTACCTCTGCTGTTCCTTCTGAGCAGGCTGAGTGAGGTGTAGATCAGACACGTGGATATAATCTATCTCTGTCTTCTACCTCTGCTGTTCCTTCTGAGCAGGCTGAGTGAGGTGTAGATCAGACACGTGGATATACTCTATCTCTGTCTTCTACCTCTGCTGTTCCTTATGAGCAGGATGAGTGAGACACGTGGATATATTATATATCTGTCTTCTACCTCTGCTGTTCCTTTCTGAGAAGGCTGAGTGAGGTGTAGATCAGACACGTGGATATACTCTATCTCTGTCTTCTACCTCTGCTGTTTCTTCTGAGCAGGCTGAGTGAGGTGTAGATCAGACACGTGGATATACTCTATCTCTGTCTTCTACCTCTGCTGTTCCTTCTGAGCAGGCTGAGTGAGACACGTGGATATACTATATCTCTGTCTTTTACCTCTGCTGTTCCTTCTGAGCAGGCTGAGTGAGGTGTAGATCAGACACGTGGATATACTCTATCTCTGTCTTCTACCTCTGCTGTTCCTTCTGAGCAGGCTGAGTGAAGTGTAGATCAGACACGTGGATATACTCTATCTCTGTCTTCTACCTCTGCTGTTCCTTCTGAGCAGGCTGAGTGAGGTGTAGATCAGACACGTGGATATACTCCATCTATGTCTTCTACCTCTGCTGTTCCTTCTGAGCAGGCTGAGTGAGGTGTAGATCAGACACGTGGATATACTCTATCTCTGTCGTCTACCTCTGCTGTTCCTTCTGAGCAGGCTGATTGAGACACGTGGATATACTCTATCTCTGTCTTCTACCTCTGCTGTTCCTTCTGAGCAGGCTGAGTGAGACACGTGGATATACTATATCTCTGTCTTGTACCGCTGCTGTTCCTTCTGAGCAGGCTGAGTGAGGTGTAGATCAGACACGTGGATATACTCTATCTCTGTCTTCTACCTCTGCTGTTCCTTCTGAGCAGGCTGAGTGAGGTGTAGATCAGACACGTGGATATACTCTATCTCTGTCTTCTACCTCTGCTGTTCCTTCTGAGCAGGATGAGTGAGACACGTGGATATATTATATATCTGTCTTCTACCTCTGCTGTTCCTTTCTGAGAAGGCTTAGTGAGGTGTAGATCAGACACGTGGATATACTCTATCTCTGTCTTCTACCTCTGCTGTTTCTTCTGAGCAGGCTGAGTGAGGTGTAGATCAGACACGTGGATATACTCTATCTCTGTCTTCTACCTCTGCTGTTCCTTCTGAGCAGGCTGAGTGAAGTGTAGATCAGACACGTGGATATACTCTATCTCTGTCTTCTACCTCTGCTGTTCCTTCTGAGCAGGCTGAGTGAGGTGTAGATCAGACACGTGGATATACTCTATCTCTGTCTTCTACCTCTGTTGCTCCTTCTGAGCAGGCTGAGTGAGGTGTAGATCAGACACGTGGATATACTCTATCTCTGTCGTCTACCTCTGCTGTTCCTTCTGAGCAGGCTGAGTGAGGTGTGGTTCAAACACGTGGATATACTCTATCTCTGTCTTCCACCTCTGCTGTTCCTTCTGAGCAGGCTGAGTGAGGTGTAGATCAGACACGTGGATATACTCCATCTATGTATTCTACCTCTGCTGTTCCTTCTGAGCAGGCTGAGTGAGGTGTAGATCAGACACGTGGATATACTCTATCTCTGTCGTCTACCTCTGCTGTTCCTTCTGAGCAGGCTGAGTGAGACACGTGGATATACTCTATCTCTGTCTTCTACCTCTGCTGTTCCTTCTGAGCAGGCTGAGTGAGACACGTGGATATACTATATCTCTGTCTTGTACCGCTGCTGTTCCTTCTGAGCAGGCTGAGTGAGGTGTAGATCAGACACGTGGATATACTCTATCTCTGTCTTCTACCTCTGCTGTTCCTTCTGAGCAGGCTGAGTGAGGTGTAGATCAGACACGTGGATATACTCTATCTCTGTCTTCTACCTCTGCTGTTCCTTCTGAGCAGGATGAGTGAGACACGTGGATATATTATATATCTGTCTTCTACCTCTGCTGTTCCTTTCTGAGAAGGCTTAGTGAGGTGTAGATCAGACACGTGGATATACTCTATCTCTGTCTTCTACCTCTGCTGTTTCTTCTGAGCAGGCTGAGTGAGGTGTAGATCAGACACGTGGATATACTCTATCTCTGTCTTCTACCTCTGCTGTTCCTTCTGAGCAGGCTGAGTGAAGTGTAGATCAGACACGTGGATATACTCTATCTCTGTCTTCTACCTCTGCTGTTCCTTCTGAGCAGGCTGAGTGAGGTGTAGATCAGACACGTGGATATACTCTATCTCTGTCTTCTACCTCTGTTGCTCCTTCTGAGCAGGCTGAGTGAGGTGTAGATCAGACACGTGGATATACTCTATCTCTGTCGTCTACCTCTGCTGTTCCTTCTGAGCAGGCTGAGTGAGGTGTGGTTCAAACACGTGGATATACTCTATCTCTGTCTTCCACCTCTGCTGTTCCTTCTGAGCAGGCTGAGTGAGGTGTAGATCAGACACGTGGATATACTCCATCTATGTATTCTACCTCTGCTGTTCCTTCTGAGCAGGCTGAGTGAGGTGTAGATCAGACACGTGGATATACTCTATCTCTGTCGTCTACCTCTGCTGTTCCTTCTGAGCAGGCTGAGTGAAGTGTAGATCAGACACGTGGATATACTCTATCTCTGTCTTCTACCTCTGCTGTTCCTTCTGAGCAGGCTGAGTGAGGTGTAGATCAGACACGTGGATATACTCTATCTCTGTCGTCTACCTCTGCTGTTCCTTCTGAGCAGGCTGAGTGAGGTGTGGTTCAAACACGTGGATATACTCTATCTCTGTCTTCCACCTCTGCTGTTCCTTCCGAGCAGGCTGAGTGAGGTGTAGATCAGACACGTGGATATACTCCATCTATGTATTCTACCTCTGCTGTTCCTTCTGAGCAGGCTGAGTGAGGTGTAGATCAGACACGTGGATATACTCTATCTCTGTCGTCTACCTCTGCTGTTCCTTCTGAGCAGGCTGAGTGAGACACGTGGATATACTCTATCTCTGTCTTCTACCTCTGCTGTTCCTTCTGAGCAGGCTGAGTGAGACACGTGGATATACTATATCTCTGTCTTGTACCTCTGCTGTTCCTTCTGAGCAGGCTGAGTGAGGTGTAGATCAGACACGTGGATATACTCTATCTCTGTCTTCTACCTCTGCTGTTCCTCTGAGCAGGCTGAGTGAGGTGTAGATCAGACACGTGGATATAATTTATCTGTGTCTTCTACCTCTGCTGTCCCTTCTGAGCAGGCTGAGTGAGGTGTATATCAGACACGTGGATATACTCTATCTCTGTCTTCTACTTCTGCTGTTTCTTCTGAGCAGGATGAGTGAGACACGTGGATATACTATATATCTGTCTTCTACCTCTGCTGTTCCTTCTGAGCAGGCTGAGTGAGGTGTAGATCAGACACGTGGATATACTCTATCTCTGTCTTCTACCTCTGCTGTTCCTTCTGAGCAGGATGAGTGAGACACGTGGATATATTATAAATCTGTCTTCTACCTCTGCTGTTCCTTTCTGAGAAGGCTTAGTGAGGTGTAGATCAGACACATGGATATACTCTATCTCTGTCTTCTACCTCTGCTGTTTCTTCTGAGCAGGCTGAGTGAGGTGTAGATCAGACACGTGGATATACTCTATCTCTGTCTTCTACCTCTGCTGTTCCTTCTGAGCAGGCTGAGTGAAGTGTAGATCAGACACGTGGATATACTCTATCTCTGTCTTCTACCTCTGCTGTTCCTTCTGATCAGGCTGAGTGAGGTGTAGATCAGACACGTGGATATACTCTATCTCTGTCTTCTACCTCTGTTGCTCCTTCTGAGCAGGCTGAGTGAGGTGTAGATCAGACACGTGGATATACTCTATCTCTGTCGTCTACCTCTGCTGTTCCTTCTGAGCAGGCTGAGTGAGACACGTGGATATACTCTATCTCTGTCTTCTACCTCTGCTGTTCCTTCTGAGCAGGCTGAGTGAGACACGTGGATATACTATATCTCTGTCTTGTACCGCTGCTGTTCCTTCTGAGCAGGCTGAGTGAGGTGTAGATCAGACACGTGGATATACTCTATCTCTGTCTTCTACCTCTGCTGTTCCTTCTGAGCAGGCTGAGTGAGGTGTAGATCAGACACGTGGATATACTCTATCTCTGTCTTCTACCTCTGCTGTTCCTTCTGAGCAGGATGAGTGAGACACGTGGATATATTATATATCTGTCTTCTACCTCTGCTGTTCCTTTCTGAGAAGGCTTAGTGAGGTGTAGATCAGACACGTGGATATACTCTATCTCTGTCGTCTACCTCTGCTGTTCCTTCTGAGCAGGCTGAGTGAGGTGTGGTTCAAACACGTGGATATACTCTATCTCTGTCTTCCACCTCTGCTGTTCCTTCTGAGCAGGCTGAGTGAGGTGTAGATCAGACACGTGGATATACTCCATCTATGTATTCTACCTCTGCTGTTCCTTCTGAGCAGGCTGAGTGAGGTGTAGATCAGACACGTGGATATACTCTATCTCTGTCGTCTACCTCTGCTGTTCCTTCTGAGCAGGCTGAGTGAAGTGTAGATCAGACACGTGGATATACTCTATCTCTGTCTTCTACCTCTGCTGTTCCTTCTGAGCAGGCTGAGTGAGGTGTAGATCAGACACGTGGATATACTCTATCTCTGTCTTCTACCTCTGTTGCTCCTTCTGAGCAGGCTGAGTGAGGTGTAGATCAGACACGTGGATATACTCTATCTCTGTCGTCTACCTCTGCTGTTCCTTCTGAGCAGGCTGAGTGAGGTGTGGTTCAAACACGTGGATATACTCTATCTCTGTCTTCCACCTCTGCTGTTCCTTCTGAGCAGGCTGAGTGAGGTGTAGATCAGACACGTGGATATACTCCATCTATGTATTCTACCTCTGCTGTTCCTTCTGAGCAGGCTGAGTGAGGTGTAGATCAGACACGTGGATATACTCTATCTCTGTCGTCTACCTCTGCTGTTCCTTCTGAGCAGGCTGAGTGAGACACGTGGATATACTCTATCTCTGTCTTCTACCTCTGCTGTTCCTTCTGAGCAGGCTGAGTGAGACACGTGGATATACTATATCTCTGTCTTGTACCTCTGCTGTTCCTTCTGAGCAGGCTGAGTGAGGTGTAGATCAGACACGTGGATATACTCTATCTCTGTCTTCTACCTCTGCTGTTCCTCTGAGCAGGCTGAGTGAGGTGTAGATCAGACACGTGGATATAATTTATCTGTGTCTTCTACCTCTGCTGTCCCTTCTGAGCAGGCTGAGTGAGGTGTATATCAGACACGTGGATATACTCTATCTCTGTCTTCTACTTCTGCTGTTTCTTCTGAGCAGGATGAGTGAGACACGTGGATATACTATATATCTGTCTTCTACCTCTGCTGTTCCTTCTGAGCAGGCTGAGTGAGGTGTAGATCAGACACGTGGATATACTCTATCTCTGTCTTCTACCTCTGCTGTCCCTTCTGAGCAGGCTGAGTGATGTGTAGATCAGACACGTGGATATACTCTATCTCTGTCTTCTACCTCTGCTGTTCCTTCTGAGCAGGCTGAGTGAGACACGTGGATATACTATATCTCTGTCTTTTACCTCTGCTGTTCCTTCTGAGCAGGCTGAGTGAGGTGTAGATCAGACACGTGGATATACTCTATCTCTGTCTTCTACCTCTGCTGTTCCTCTGAGCAGGCTGAGTGAGGTGTAGATCAGACACGTGGATATAATTTATCTGTGTCTTCTACCTCTGCTGTTCCTTCTGAGCAGGCTGAGTGAGGTGTATATCAGACACGTGGATATACTCTATCTCTGTCTTCTACTTCTGCTGTTCCTTCTGAGCAGGATGAGTGAGACACGTGGATATACTATATATCTGTCTTCTACCTCTGCTGTTCCTTCTGAGCAGGCTGAGTGAGGTGTAGATCAGACACGTGGATATACTCTATCTCTGTCTTCTACCTCTGCTGTTCCTCCTGAGCAGGCTGAGTGAGGTGTAGATCAGACACGTGGATATACTCTATCTCTGTCTTCTACCTCTGCTGTTCCTTCTGAGCAGGCTGAGTGAGACACCTGGATATACTCTATCTCTGTATTTTACCTCTGCTGTTCCTTCTGAGCAGGCTGAGTGAGATGTAGATCAGACACGTGGATATACTCTATCTCTGTCTTCTACCTCTGCTGTTCCTTCTGAGCAGGCTGAGTGAGGTGTAGATCAGACACGTGGATATAATCTATCTCTGTCTTCTACCTCTGCTGTTCCTTCTGAGCAGGCTGAGTGAGGTGTAGATCAGACACGTGGATATACTCTATCTTTGTCTTCTACCTCTGCTGTTCCTTATGAGCAGGATGAGTGAGACACGTGGATATATTATATATCTGTCTTCTACCTCTGCTGTTCCTTTCTGAGAAGGCTGAGTGAGGTGTAGATCAGACACGTGGATATACTCTATCTCTGTCTTCTACCTCTGCTGTTTCTTCTGAGCAGGCTGAGTGAGGTGTAGATCAGACACGTGGATATACTCTATCTCTGTCTTCTACCTCTGCTGTTCCTTCTGAGCAGGCTGAGTGAAGTGTAGATCAGACACGTGGATATACTCTATCTCTGTCTTCTACCTCTGCTGTTCCTTCTGAGCAGGCTGAGTGAGGTGTAGATCAGACACGTGGATATACTCTATCTCTGTCTTCTACCTCTGTTGCTCCTTCTGAGCAGGCTGAGTGAGGTGTAGATCAGACATGTGGATATACTCTATCTCTGTCGTCTACCTCTGCTGTTCCTTCTGAGCAGGCTGAGTGAGACACGTGGATATACTCTATCTCTGTCTTCTACCTCTGCTGTTCCTTCTGAGCAGGCTGAGTGAGACACGTGGATATACTATATCTCTGTCTTGTACCGCTGCTGTTCCTTCTGAGCAGGCTGAGTGAGGTGTAGATCAGACACGTGGATATACTCTATTTCTGTCTTCTACCTCTGCTGTTCCTTCTGAGCAGGCTGAGTGAGGTGTAGATCAGACACGTGGATATACTCTATCTCTGTCTTCTACCTCTGCTGTTCCTTCTGAGAAGGATGAGTGAGACACGTGGATATATTATATATCTGTCTTCTACCTCTGCTGTTCCTTTCTGAGAAGGCTTAGTGAGGTGTAGATCAGACACGTGGATATACTCTATCTCTGTCTTCTACCTCTGCTGTTTCTTCTGAGCAGGCTGAGTGAGGTGTAGATCAGACACGTGGATATACTCTATCTCTGTCTTCTACCTCTGCTGTTCCTTCTGAGCAGGCTGAGTGAAGTGTAGATCAGACACGTGGATATACTCTATCTCTGTCTTCTACCTCTGCTGTTCCTTCTGAGCAGGCTGAGTGAGGTGTAGATCAGACACGTGGATATACTCTATCTCTGTCTTCTACCTCTGTTGCTCCTTCTGAGCAGGCTGAGTGAGGTGTAGATCAGACACGTGGATATACTCTATCTCTGTCGTCTACCTCTGCTGTTCCTTCTGAGCAGGCTGAGTGAGGTGTGGTTCAAACACGTGGATATACTCTATCTCTGTCTTCCACCTCTGCTGTTCCTTCTGAGCAGGCTGAGTGAGGTGTAGATCAGACACGTGGATATACTCCATCTATGTATTCTACCTCTGCTGTTCCTTCTGAGCAGGCTGAGTGAGGTGTAGATCAGACACGTGGATATACTCTATCTCTGTCGTCTACCTCTGCTGTTCCTTCTGAGCAGGCTGAGTGAAGTGTAGATCAGACACGTGGATATACTCTATCTCTGTCTTCTACCTCTGCTGTTCCTTCTGAGCAGGCTGAGTGAGGTGTAGATCAGACACGTGGATATACTCTATCTCTGTCTTCTACCTCTGTTGCTCCTTCTGAGCAGGCTGAGTGAGGTGTAGATCAGACACGTGGATATACTCTATCTCTGTCGTCTACCTCTGCTGTTCCTTCTGAGCAGGCTGAGTGAGGTGTGGTTCAAACACGTGGATATACTCTATCTCTGTCTTCCACCTCTGCTGTTCCTTCTGAGCAGGCTGAGTGAGGTGTAGATCAGACACGTGGATATACTCCATCTATGTATTCTACCTCTGCTGTTCCTTCTGAGCAGGCTGAGTGAGGTGTAGATCAGACACGTGGATATACTCTATCTCTGTCGTCTACCTCTGCTGTTCCTTCTGAGCAGGCTGAGTGAGACACGTGGATATACTCTATCTCTGTCTTCTACCTCTGCTGTTCCTTCTGAGCAGGCTGAGTGAGACACGTGGATATACTATATCTCTGTCTTGTACCTCTGCTGTTCCTTCTGAGCAGGCTGAGTGAGGTGTAGATCAGACACGTGGATATACTCTATCTCTGTCTTCTACCTCTGCTGTTCCTCTGAGCAGGCCGAGTGAGGTGTAGATCAGACAAGTGGATATAATTTATCTGTGTCTTCTACCTCTGCTGTCCCTTCTGAGCAGGCTGAGTGAGGTGTATATCAGACACGTGGATATACTCTATCTCTGTCTTCTACTTCTGCTGTTTCTTCTGAGCAGGATGAGTGAGACACGTGGATATACTATATATCTGTCTTCTACCTCTGCTGTTCCTTCTGAGCAGGCTGAGTGAGGTGTAGATCAGACACGTGGATATACTCTATCTCTGTCTTCTACCTCTGCTGTCCCTTCTGAGCAGGCTGAGTGATGTGTAGATCAGACACGTGGATATACTCTATCTCTGTCTTCTACCTCTGCTGTTCCTTCTGAGCAGGCTGAGTGAGACACGTGGATATACTATATCTCTGTCTTTTACCTCTGCTGTTCCTTCTGAGCAGGCTGAGTGAGGTGTAGATCAGACACGTGGATATACTCTATCTCTGTCTTCTACCTCTGCTGTTCCTCTGAGCAGGCTGAGTGAGGTGTAGATCAGACACGTGGATATAATTTATCTGTGTCTTCTACCTCTGCTGTTCCTTCTGAGCAGGCTGAGTGAGGTGTATATCAGACACGTGGATATACTCTATCTCTGTCTTCTACTTCTGCTGTTCCTTCTGAGCAGGATGAGTGAGACACGTGGATATACTATATATCTGTCTTCTACCTCTGCTGTTCCTTCTGAGCAGGCTGAGTGAGGTGTAGATCAGACACGTGGATATACTCTATCTCTGTCTTCTACCTCTGCTGTTCCTCCTGAGCAGGCTGAGTGAGGTGTAGATCAGACACGTGGATATACTCTATCTCTGTCTTCTACCTCTGCTGTTCCTTCTGAGCAGGCTGAGTGAGACACCTGGATATACTCTATCTCTGTATTTTACCTCTGCTGTTCCTTCTGAGCAGGCTGAGTGAGATGTAGATCAGACACGTGGATATACTCTATCTCTGTCTTCTACCTCTGCTGTTCCTTCTGAGCAGGCTGAGTGAGGTGTAGATCAGACACGTGGATATAATCTATCTCTGTCTTCTACCTCTGCTGTTCCTTCTGAGCAGGCTGAGTGAGGTGTAGATCAGACACGTGGATATACTCTATCTCTGTCTTCTACCTCTGCTGTTCCTTATGAGCAGGATGAGTGAGACACGTGGATATATTATATATCTGTCTTCTACCTCTGCTGTTTCTTTCTGAGAAGGCTGAGTGAGGTGTAGATCAGACACGTGGATATACTCTATCTCTGTCTTCTACCTCTGCTGTTTCTTCTGAGCAGGCTGAGTGAGGTGTAGATCAGACACGTGGATATACTCTATCTCTGTCTTCTACCTCTGCTGTTCCTTCTGAGCAGGCTGAGTGAAGTGTAGATCAGACACGTGGATATACTCTATCTCTGTCTTCTACCTCTGCTGTTCCTTCTGAGCAGGCTGAGTGAGGTGTAGATCAGACACGTGGATATACTCTATCTCTGTCTTCTACCTCTGTTGCTCCTTCTGAGCAGGCTGAGTGAGGTGTAGATCAGACATGTGGATATACTCTATCTCTGTCGTCTACCTCTGCTGTTCCTTCTGAGCAGGCTGAGTGAGACACGTGGATATACTCTATCTCTGTCTTCTACCTCTGCTGTTCCTTCTGAGCAGGCTGAGTGAGACACGTGGATATACTATATCTCTGTCTTGTACCGCTGCTGTTCCTTCTGAGCAGGCTGAGTGAGGTGTAGACCAGACACGTGGATATACTCTATTTCTGTCTTCTACCTCTGCTGTTCCTTCTGAGCAGGCTGAGTGAGGTGTAGATCAGACACGTGGATATACTCTATCTCTGTCTTCTACCTCTGCTGTTCCTTCTGAGCAGGATGAGTGAGACACGTGGATATATTATATATCTGTCTTCTACCTCTGCTGTTCCTTTCTGAGAAGGCTTAGTGAGGTGTAGATCAGACACGTGGATATACTCTATCTCTGTCTTCTACCTCTGCTGTTTCTTCTGAGCAGGCTGAGTGAGGTGTAGATCAGACACGTGGATATACTCTATCTCTGTCTTCTACCTCTGCTGTTCCTTCTGAGCAGGCTGAGTGAAGTGTAGATCAGACACGTGGATATACTCTATCTCTGTCTTCTACCTCTGCTGTTCCTTCTGAGCAGGCTGAGTGAGGTGTAGATCAGACACGTGGATATACTCTATCTCTGTCTTCTACCTCTGTTGCTCCTTCTGAGCAGGCTGAGTGAGGTGTAGATCAGACACGTGGATATACTCTATCTCTGTCGTCTACCTCTGCTGTTCCTTCTGAGCAGGCTGAGTGAGGTGTGGTTCAAACACGTGGATATACCCTATCTCTGTCTTCCACCTCTGCTGTTCCTTCTGAGCAGGCTGAGTGAGGTGTAGATCAGACACGTGGATATACTCCATCTATGTATTCTACCTCTGCTGTTCCTTCTGAGCAGGCTGAGTGAGGTGTAGATCAGACACGTGGATATACTCTATCTCTGTCGTCTACCTCTGCTGTTCCTTCTGAGCAGGCTGAGTGAAGTGTAGATCAGACACGTGGATATACTCTATCTCTGTCTTCTACCTCTGCTGTTCCTTCTGAGCAGGCTGAGTGAGGTGTAGATCAGACACGTGGATATACTCTATCTCTGTCTTCTACCTCTGTTGCTCCTTCTGAGCAGGCTGAGTGAGGTGTAGATCAGACACGTGGATATACTCTATCTCTGTCGTCTACCTCTGCTGTTCCTTCTGAGCAGGCTGAGTGAGGTGTGGTTCAAACACGTGGATATACTCTATCTCTTTCTTCCACCTCTGCTGTTCCTTCTGAGCAGGCTGAGTGAGGTGTAGATCAGACACGTGGATATACTCCATCTATGTATTCTACCTCTGCTGTTCTTTCTGAGCAGGCTGAGTGAGGTGTAGATCAGACACGTGGATATACTCTATCTCTGTCGTCTACCTCTGCTGTTCCTTCTGAGCAGGCTGAGTGAGACACATGGATATACTCTATCTCTGTCTTCTACCTCTGCTGTTCCTTCTGAGCAGGCTGAGTGAGACACGTGGATATACTATATCTCTGTCTTGTACCTCTGCTGTTCCTTCTGAGCAGGCTGAGTGAGGTGTAGATCAGACACGTGGATATACTCTATCTCTGTCTTCTACCTCTGCTGTTCCTCTGAGCAGGCTGAGTGAGGTGTAGATCAGACACGTGGATATAATTTATCTGTGTCTTCTACCTCTGCTGTCCCTTCTGAGCAGGCTGAGTGAGGTGTATATCAGACACGTGGATATACTCTATCTCTGTCTTCTACTTCTGCTGTTTCTTCTGAGCAGGATGAGTGAGACACGTGGATATACTATATATCTGTCTTCTACCTCTGCTGTTCCTTCTGAGCAGGCTGAGTGAGGTGTAGATCAGACACGTGGATATACTCTATCTCTGTCTTCTACCTCTGCTGTCCCTTCTGAGCAGGCTGAGTGATGTGTAGATCAGACACGTGGATATACTCTATCTCTGTCTTCTACCTCTGCTGTTCCTTCTGAGCAGGCTGAGTGAGACACGTGGATATACTATATCTCTGTCTTTTACCTCTGCTGTTCCTTCTGAGCAGGCTGAGTGAGGTGTAGATCAGACACGTGGATATACTCTATCTCTGTCTTCTACCTCTGCTGTTCCTCTGAGCAGGCTGAGTGAGGTGTAGATCAGACACGTGGATATAATTTATCTGTGTCTTCTACCTCTGCTGTTCCTTCTGAGCAGGCTGAGTGAGGTGTATATCAGACACGTGGATATACTCTATCTCTGTCTTCTACTTCTGCTGTTCCTTCTGAGCAGGATGAGTGAGACACGTGGATATACTATATATCTGTCTTCTACCTCTGCTGTTCCTTCTGAGCAGGCTGAGTGAGGTGTAGATCAGACACGTGGATATACTCTATCTCTGTATTCTACCTCTGCTGTTCCTTCTGAGCAGGCTGAGTGAGGTGTAGATCAGACACGTGGATATAATCTATCTCTGTCTTCTACCTCTGTTGCTCCTTCTGAGCAGGCTGAGTGAGGTGTAGATCAGACACGTGGATATACTCTATCTCTGTCGTCTATTTCTGCTGTTCCTTCTGAGCAGGCTGAGTGAGGTGTGGTTCAAACACGTGGATATACTCTATCTCTGTCTTCCACCTCTGCTGTTCCTTCTGAGCAGGCTGAGTGAGGTGTAGATCAGACACGTGGATATACTCCATCTATGTATTCTACCTCTGCTGTTCCTTCTGAGCAGGCTGAGTGAGGTGTAGATCAGACACGTGGATATACTCTATCTCTGTCGTCTACCTCTGCTGTTCCTTCTGAGCAGGCTGAGTGAGACACATGGATATACTCTATCTCTGTCTTCTACCTCTGCTGTTCCTTCTGAGCAGGCTGAGTGAGACACGTGGATATACTATATCTCTGTCTTGTACCTCTGCTGTTCCTTCTGAGCAGGCTGAGTGAGGTGTAGATCAGACACGTGGATATACTCTATCTCTGTCTTCTACCTCTGCTGTTCCTCTGAGCAGGCTGAGTGAGGTGTAGATCAGACACGTGGATATAATCTATCTCTGTCTTCTACCTCTGCTGTTCCTTCTGAGCAGGCTGAGTGAGGTGTAGATCAGACACGTGGATATACTCTATCTCTGTCTTCTACCTCTGCTGTTCCTTCTGAGCAGGATGAGTGAGACACGTGGATATATTATATATCTGTCTTCTACCTCTGCTGTTCCTTTCTGAGAAGGCTGAGTGAGGTGTAGATCAGACACGTGGATATACTCTATCTCTGTCTTCTACCTCTGCTGTTTCTTCTGAGCAGGCTGAGTGAGGTGTAGATCAGACACGTGGATATACTCTATCTCTGTCTTCTACCTCTGCTGTTCCTTCTGAGCAGGCTGAGTGAAGTGTAGATCAGACACGTGGATATACTCTATCTCTGTCTTCTACCTCTGCTGTTCCTTCTGAGCAGGCTGAGTGAAGTGTAGATCAGACACGTGGATATACTCTATCTCTGTCTTCTACCTCTGCTGTCCCTTCTGAGCAGGCTGGGTGATGTGTAGATCAGACACGTGGATATACTCTATCTCTGTCTTCTACCTCTGCTGTTCCTTCTGAGCAGGCTGAGTGAGACACGTGGATATACTATATCTCTGTCTTTTACCTCTGCTGTTCCTTCTGAGCAGGCTGAGTGAGGTGTAGATCAGACACGTGGATATACTCTATCTCTGTCTTCTACCTCTGCTGTTCCTCTGAGCAGGCTGAGTGAGGTGTAGATCAGACACGTGGATATAATTTATCTGTGTCTTCTACCTCTGCTGTTCCTTCTGAGCAGGCTGAGTGAGGTGTATATCAGACACGTGGATATACTCTATCTCTGTCTTCTACTTCTGCTGTTCCTTCTGAGCAGGATGAGTGAGACACGTGGATATACTATATATCTGTCTTCTACCTCTGCTGTTCCTTCTGAGCAGGCTGAGTGAGGTGTAGATCAGACACGTGGATATACTCTATCTCTGTCTTCTACCTCTGCTGTTCCTCCTGAGCAGGCTGAGTGAGGTGTAGATCAGACACGTGGATATACTCTATCTCTGTCTTCTACCTCTGCTGTTCCTTCTGAGCAGGCTGAGTGAGACACCTGGATATACTCTATCTCTGTATTTTACCTCTGCTGTTCCTTCTGAGCAGGCTGAGTGAGATGTAGATCAGACACGTGGATATACTCTATCTCTGTCTTCTACCTCTGCTGTTCCTTCTGAGCAGGCTGAGTGAGGTGTAGATCAGACACGTGGATATAATCTATCTCTGTCTTCTACCTCTGCTGTTCCTTCTGAGCAGGCTGAGTGAGGTGTAGATCAGACACGTGGATATACTCTATCTCTGTCTTCTACCTCTGCTGTTCCTTCTGAGCAGGATGAGTGAGACACGTGGATATATTATATATCTGTCTTCTACCTCTGCTGTTCCTTTCTGAGAAGGCTGAGTGAGGTGTAGATCAGACACGTGGATATACTCTATCTCTGTCTTCTACCTCTGCTGTTTCTTCTGAGCAGGCTGAGTGAGGTGTAGATCAGACACGTGGATATACTCTATCTCTGTCTTCTACCTCTGCTGTTCCTCCTGAGCAGGCTGAGTGAGGTGTAGATCAGACACGTGGATATACTCTATCTCTGTCTTCTACCTCTGCTGTTCCTTCTGAGCAGGCTGAGTGAGACACCTGGATATACTCTATCTCTGTATTTTACCTCTGCTGTTCCTTCTGAGCAGGCTGAGTGAGATGTAGATCAGACACGTGGATATACTCTATCTCTGTCTTCTACCTTTGCTGTTCCTTCTGAGCAGGCTGAGTGAGGTGTAGATCAGACACGTGGATATAATCTATCTCTGTCTTCTACCTCTGCTGTTCCTTCTGAGCAGGCTGAGTGAGGTGTAGATCAGACACGTGGATATACTCTATCTCTGTCTTCTACCTCTGCTGTTCCTTCTGAGCAGGATGAGTGAGACACGTGGATATATTATATATCTGTCTTCTACCTCTGCTGTTCCTTTCTGAGAAGGCTGAGTGAGGTGTAGATCAGACACGTGGATATACTCTATCTCTGTCTTCTACCTCTGCTGTTTCTTCTGAGCAGGCTGAGTGAGGTGTAGATCAGACACGTGGATATACTCTATCTCTGTCTTCTACCTCTGCTGTTCCTTCTGAGCAGGCTGAGTGAGGTGTAGATCAGACACGTGGATATACTCTATCTCTGTCTTCTACCTCTGCTGTTCCTTCTGAGCAGGATGAGTGAGACACGTGGATATATTATATATCTGTCTTCTACCTCTGCTGTTCCTTTCTGAGAAGGCTGAGTGAGGTGTAGATCAGACACGTGGATATACTCTATCTCTGTCTTCTACCTCTGCTGTTTCTTCTGAGCAGGCTGAGTGAGGTGTAGATCAGACACGTGGATATACTCTATCTCTGTCTTCTACCTCTGCTGTTCCTTCTGAGCAGGCTGAGTGAAGTGTAGATCAGACACGTGGATATACTCTATCTCTGTCTTCTACCTCTGCTGTTCCTTCTGAGCAGGCTGAGTGAGGTGTAGATCAGACACGTGGATATACTCTATCTCTGTCTTCTACCTCTGTTGCTTCTTCTGAGCAGGCTGAGTGAGGTGTATATCAGACACGTGGATATACTCTATCTCTGTCTTCTACCTCTGCTGTTCCTTCTGAGCAGGTTGAGTGAGACACGTGGATAAACTCTATCTCTGTCTTCTACCTCTGCTGCTCCTTCTGAGCAGGCTGAGTGAGGTATATATCAGACACGTGGATATACTCTATCTCTGTCTTCTACCTCTGCTCTTCCTTCTGAGCAGGCTGAGTGAGGTGTGGTTCAAACACGTGGATATACTCTATCTCTGTCTTCTACCTCTGCTGTTCCTTCTGAGCATGTTGAGTGAGACACGTGGATAAACTCTATCTCTGTCTTCCACCTCTGCTGTTCCTTCTGAGCAGGCTGAGTGAGGTGTAGATCAGACACGTGGATATACTCCATCTATGTCTTCTACCTCTGCTGTTCCTTCTGAGCAGGCTGAGTGAGGTGTAGATCAGACACGTGGATATACTCTATCTCTGTCGTCTACCTCTGCTGTTCCTTCTGAGCAGGCTGAGTGAGACACGTGGATATACTCTATCTCTGTCTTCTACCTCTGCTGTTCCTTCTGAGCAGGCTGATTGAGACACGTGGATATACTATATCTCTGTCTTGTACCTCTGCTGTTCCTTCTGAGCAGGCTGAGTGAGGTGTAGATCAGACACGTGGATATACTCTATCTCTGTCTTCTACCTCTGCTGTTCCTCTGAGCAGGCTGAGTGAGGTGTAGATCAGACACGTGGATATAATTTATCTGTGTCTTCTACCTCTGCTGTCCCTTCTGAGCAGGCTGAGTGAGGTGTATATCAGACACGTGGATATACTCTATCTCTGTCTTCTACTTCTGCTGTTTCTTCTGAGCAGGATGAGTGAGACACGTGGATATACTATATATCTGTCTTCTACCTCTGCTGTTCCTTCTGAGCAGGCTGAGTGAGGTGTAGATCAGACACGTGGATATACTCTATCTCTGTCTTCTACCTCTGCTGTCCCTTCTGAGCAGGCTGAGTGATGTGTAGATCAGACACGTGGATATACTCTATCTCTGTCTTCTACCTCTGCTGTTCCTTCTGAGCAGGCTGAGTGAGACACGTGGATATACTCTATCTTTGTATTTTACCTCTGCTGTTCCTTCTGAGCAGGCTGAGTGAGATGTAGATCAGACACGTGGATATACTCTATCTCTGTCTTCTACCTCTGCTGTTCCTTCTGAGCAGGCTGAGTGAGACACGTGGATATACTATATATCTGTCTTCTACCTCTGCTGTTCCTTCTGAGCAGGCTGAGTGAGACACGTGGATATACTATATATCTGTCTTCTACCTCTGCTGTCCCTTCTGAGCAGGTTGAGTGATGTGTAGATCAGACACGTGGATATACTCTATCTCTGTCTTCTACCTCTGCTGTTCCTTCTGAGCAGGCTGAGTGAGACACGTGGATATACTCTATCTTTGTATTTTACCTCTTCTGTTCCTTCTGAGCAGGCTGAGTGAGATGTAGATCAGACACGTGGATATACTCTATCTCTGTCTTCTACCTCTGCTGTTCCTTCTGAGCAGGCTGAGTGAGGTGTAGATCAGACACGTGGATATAATCTATCTCTGTCTTCTACCTCTGCTGTTCCTTCTGAGCAGGCTGAGTGAGACACGTGGATATACTATATATCTGTCTTCTACCTCTGCTGTTCCTTCTGAGCAGGCTGAGTGAGACACGTGGATATACTATATATCTGTCTTCTACCTCTGCTGTTCCTTCTGAGCAGGTTGAGTGAGGTGTAGATCAGACAGGTGGATATACTCTATCTCTGTCTTCTACCTCTGCTGTTCCTTCTGAGCAGGCTGAGTGAGACACGTGGATATACTCTATCTCTGTCTTCTACCTCTGCTGTTCCTTCTGAGCAGGCTGAGTGAGGTGTAGATCAGACACGTGGATATACTCCATCTATGTCTTCTACCTCCGCTGTTCCTTCTGAGCAGGCTGAGTGAGGTGTAGATCAGACACGTGGATATACTCTATCTCTGTCGTCTACCTCTGCTGTTCCTTCTGAGCAGGCTGAGTGAGACACGTGGATATACTCTATCTCTGTCTTCTACCTCTGCTGTTCCTTCTGAGCAGGCTGAGTGAGACACGTGGATATACTATATCTCTGTCTTTTACCTCTGCTGTTCCTTCTGAGCAGGCTGAGCGAGGTGTAGATCAGACACGTGGATATACTCTATCTCTGTTTTCTACCTCTGCTGTTCCTTCTGAGCAGGCTGAGTGAGGTGTAGATCAGACACGTGGATATACTCTATCTCTGTCTTCTACCTCTGCTGTTCCTTCTGAGCAGGCTGAGTGAGACACCTGGATATACTCTATCTCTGTATTTTACCTCTGCTGTTCCTTCTGAGCAGGCTGAGTGAGATGTAGATCAGACACGTGGATATACTCTATCTCTGTCTTCTACCTCTGCTGTTCCTTCTGAGCAGGCTGAGTGAGGTGTAGATCAGACACGTGGATATAATCTATCTCTGTCTTCTACCTCTGCTGTTCCTTCTGAGCAGGCTGAGTGAGGTGTAGATCAGACACGGGGATATACTCTATCTCTGTCTTCTACCTCTGCTGTTCCTTCTGAGCAGGATGAGTGAGACACGTGGATATACTATATATCTGTCTTCTACCTCTGCTGTTCCTTTCTGAGAAGGCTGAGTGAGGTGTAGATCAGACACGTGGATATACTCTATCTCTGTCTTCTACCTCTGCTGTTCCTTCTGAGCAGGCTGAGTGAGGTGTAGATCAGACACGTGGATATACTCTATATCTGTCTTCTACCTCTGCTGTTCCTTCTGAGCAGGCTGAAGGAAGTGTAGATCAGACACGTGGATATACTCTATCTCTGTCTTCTACCTCTGCTGTTCCTACTGAGCAGGCTGAGTGAGGTGTAGATCAGACACGTGGATATACTCTATCTCTGTCTTCTACCTCTGTTGCTCCTTCTGAGCAGGCTGAGTGAGGTGTATATCAGACACGTGGATATACTCTATCTCTGTCTTCTACCTCTGCTCTTCCTTCTGAGCAGGCTGAGTGAGGTGTGGTTCAAACACGTGGATATACTCTATCTCTGTCTTCTACCTCTACTGTTCCTTCTGAGCAGGTTGAGTGAGACACGTGGATAAACTCTATCTCTGTCTTCCACCTCTGCTGTTCCTTCTGAGCAGGCTGAGTGAGGTGTAGATCAGACCCGTGGATATACTCTATCTCTGTCTTCTATCTCTGCTGTTCCTTCTAAGCAGGCTGAGTGAGACACGTGGATATACTATATCTATGTCTTCTACATCTGCTGTTTCTTCTGAGCAGGCTGAGTGAGGTGTAGATCAGACACGTGGATATACTCTATTTCTGTCTTCTATCTCTGCTGTTCCTTCTGAGCAGGCTGAGTGAGGTGTAGATCAGACAAGTGGATATACTCTATCTCTGTCTTCTACCTCTGCTGTTCCTTCTGAGCAGGCTGAGTGAGACACGTGGATATACTCTATCGCTGTCTTCTACCTCTGCCGTTCCTTCTGAGCAGGCTGAGTGAGACACGTGGATATACTCTATATCTGTCCTCTACCTCTGCTGTTCCTTCTGAGCAGGCTGAGTGAGACACGTGGATATACTCTATTTCTGTCTTCTACCTCTGCTGTTCCTTCTGAGCAGGCTGAGTGAGGTGTAGTTCAGACACGTGGATATACTCTATCTCTGTCTTCTACCTCTGCTGTTCCTTCTGAGCAGGCTGAGTGAGGTGTAGATCAGACACGTGGATATACTCTATCTCTGTCTTTTACCTCTGCTGTTCCTTCTGAGCAGGCTGAGTGAGGTGTAGATCAGACACGTTGATATAATCTATCTCTGTCTTCTACCTCTGCTGTTCATTCTGAGCAGGCTGAGTGAGACGCGTGGATATACTCTATCTCTGTAATTTACCTCTGCTGTTCCTTCTGAGCAGGCTGAGTGAGGTGTAGATCAGACACGTGGATATACTCTATCTCTGTCTTCTACCTCTGCTGTTCCTTCTGAGCAGGCTGAGTGAGGTGTAGATCAGACACGTGGATATAATCTATTTCTGTCTTCTACCTCTGCTGTTCCTTCTGAGCAGGCTGAGTGAGGTGTAGATCAGACACGGGGATATACTCTATCTCTGTCTTCTACCTCTGCTGTTCCTTCTGAGCAGGATGAGTGAGACACGTGGATATACTATATATCTGTCTTCTACCTCTGCTGTTCCTTTCTGAGAAGGCTGAGTGAGGTGTAGATCAGACACGTGGATATACTCTATCTCTGTCTTCTACCTCTGCTGTTCCTTCTGAGCAGGCTGAGTGAGGTGTAGATCAGACACGTGGATATACTCTATCTCTGTCTTCTACCTCTGCTGTTCCTTCTGAGCAGGCTGAAGGAAGTGTAGATCAGACACGTGGATATACTCTATCTCTGTCTTCTACCTCTGCTGTTCCTACTGAGCAGGCTGAGTGAGGTGTAGATCAGACACGTGGATATACTCTATCTCTGTCTTCTACCTCTGTTGCTCCTTCTGAGCAGGCTGAGTGAGGTGTATATCAGACACGTGGATATACTCTATCTCTGTCTTCTACCTCTGCTCTTCCTTCTGAGCAGGCTGAGTGAGGTGTGGTTCAAACACGTGGATATACTCTATCTCTGTCTTCTACCTCTACTGTTCCTTCTGAGCAGGTTGAGTGAGACACGTGGATAAACTCTATCTCTGTCTTCTACCTCTGCTGCTCCTTCTGAGCAGGCTGAGTGAGGTGTATATCAGACACGTGGATATACTCTATCTCTGTCTTCTACCTCTGCTGTTCCTTCTGAGCAGGCTGAGTGAGGTGTAGATCAGACACGTGGATATAATCTATCTCTGTCTTCTACCTCTGCTGTTCCTTCTGAGCAGGCTGAGTGAGGTGTAGATCAGACACGTGGATATACTGTATCTCTGTCTTCTATCTCTGCTGTTCCTTCTGAGGTGTAGATCAGACACGTGGATATACTCTATCTCTGTCTTCTACGTCTGCTGTTCCTTCTGAGCAGGATGAGTGAGACACGTGGATATACTATATATCTGTCTTCTACCTCTGCTGTTCCTTCTGAGCAGGCTGAGTGAGGTGTAGATCAGACACGTGGATATACTCTATCTCTGTCTTCTACCTCTGCTGTTCCTTCTGAGCAGGCTGAGTGAGGTGTAGATCAGACACGTGGATATACTCTATCTCTGTCTTCTACCTCTGCTGTTCCTTCTGAGCATGTTGAGTGAGACACGTGGATAAACTCTATCTCTGTCTTCCACCTCTGCTGTTCCTTCTGAGCAGGCTGAGTGAGGTGTAGATCAGACACGTGGATATACTCCATCTATGTCTTCTACCTCTGCTGTTCCTTCTGAGCAGGCTGAGTGAGGTGTAGATCAGACACGTGGATATACTCTATCTCTGTCGTCTACCTCTGCTGTTCCTTCTGAGCAGGCTGAGTGAGACACGTGGATATACTCTATCTCTGTCTTCTACCTCTGCTGTTCCTTCTGAGCAGGCTGATTGAGACACGTGGATATACTATATCTCTGTCTTGTACCTCTGCTGTTCCTTCTGAGCAGGCTGAGTGAGGTGTATATCAGACACGTGGATATACTCTATCTCTGTCTTCTACCTCTGCTGTTCCTCTGAGCAGGTTGAGTGAGGTGTAGATCAGACACGTGGATATAATTTATCTGTGTCTTCTACCTCTGCTGTCCCTTCTGAGCAGGCTGAGTGAGGTGTATATCAGACACGTGGATATACTCTATCTCTGTCTTCTACTTCTGCTGTTTCTTCTGAGCAGGATGAGTGAGACACGTGGATATACTATATATCTGTCTTCTACCTCTGCTGTTCCTTCTGAGCAGGCTGAGTGAGGTGTATATCAGACACGTGGATATACTCTATCTCTGTCTTCTACCTCTGCTGTCCCTTCTGAGCAGGCTGAGTGATGTGTAGATCAGACACGTGGATATACTCTATCTCTGTCTTCTAACTCTGCTGTTCCTTCTGAGCAGGCTGAGTGAGACACGTGGATATACTCTATCTTTGTATTTTACCTCTGCTGTTCCTTCTGAGCAGGCTGAGTGAGATGTAGATCAGACACGTGGATATACTCTATCTCTGTCTTCTACCTCTGCTGTTCCTTCTGAGCAGGCTGAGTGAGGTGTAGATCAGACACGTGGATATAATCTATCTCTGTCTTCTACCTCTGCTGTTCCTTCTGAGCAGGCTGAGTGAGACACGTGGATATACTATATATCTGTCTTCTACCTCTGCTGTTCCTTCTGAGCAGGCTGAGTGAGACACGTGGATATACTATATATCTGTCTTCTACCTCTGCTGTTCCTTCTGAGCAGGTTGAGTGAGGTGTAGATCAGACAGGTGGATATACTCTATCTCTGTCTTCTACCTCTGCTGTTCCTTCTGAGCAGGCTGAGTGAGACACGTGGATATACTCTATCTCTGTCTTCTACCTCTGCTGTTCCTTCTGAGCAGGCTGAGTGAGGTGTAGATCAGACACGTGGATATACTCCATCTATGTCTTCTACCTCCGCTGTTCCTTCTGAGCAGGCTGAGTGAGGTGTAGATCAGACACGTGGATATACTCTATCTCTGTCGTCTACCTCTGCTGTTCCTTCTGAGCAGGCTGAGTGAGACACGTGGATATACTCTATCTCTGTCTTCTACCTCTGCTGTTCCTCCTGAGCAGGCTGAGTGAGACACGTGGATATACTATATCTCTGTCTTTTACCTCTGCTGTTCCTTCTGAGCAGGCTGAGTGAGGTGTAGATCAGACACGTGGATATACTCTATCTCTGTCTTCTACCTCTGCTGTTCCTTCTGAGCAGGCTGAGTGAGGTGTAGATCAGACACGTGGATATACTCTATCTCTGTCTTCTACCTCTGCTGTTCCTTCTGAGCAGGCTGAGTGAGGTGTAGATCAGACACGTGGATATACTCTATCTCTGTCTTCTACCTCTGCTGTTCCTTCTGAGCAGGCTGAGTGAGACACCTGGATATACTCTATCTCTGTATTTTACCTCTGCTGTTCCTTCTGAGCAGGCTGAGTGAGATGTAGATCAGACACGTGGATATACTCTATCTCTGTCTTCTACCTCTGCTGTTCCTTCTGAGCAGGCTGAGTGAGGTGTAGATCAGACACGTGGATATAATCTATCTCTGTCTTCTACCTCTGCTGTTCCTTCTGAGCAGGCTGAGTGAGGTGTAGATCAGACACGTGGATATACTCTATCTCTGTCTTCTACCTCTGCTGTTCCTTCTGAGCAGGCTGAGTGAGGTGTAGATCAGACACGTGGATATACTCTATCTCTGTCTTCTACCTCTGCTGTTCCTTCTGAGCAGGATGAGTGAGACACGTGGATATACTATATATCTGTCTTCTACCTCTGCTGTTCCTTCTGAGCAGGCTGAGTGAGGTGTAGATCAGACACGTGGATATACTCTATCTCTGTCTTCTACCTCTGCTGTTCCTTCTGAGCAGGCTGAATGAAGTGTAGATCAGACACGTGGATATACTCTATCTCTGTCTTCTACCTCTGCTGTTCCTACTGAGCAGGCTGAGTGAGGTGTAGATCAGACACGTGGATATACTCTATCTCTGTCTTCTACCTCTGTTGCTCCTTCTGAGCAGGCTGAGTGAGGTGTATATCAGACACGTGGATATACTCTATCTCTGTCTTCTACCTCTGCTCTTCCTTCTGAGCAGGCTGAGTGAGGTGTGGTTCAAACACGTGGATATACTCTATCTCTGTCTTCTACCTCTACTGTTCCTTCTGAGCAGGTTGAGTGAGACACGTGGATAAACTCTATCTCTGTCTTCTACCTCTGCTGCTCCTTCTGAGCAGGCTGAGTGAGGTGTATATCAGACACGTGGATATACTCTATCTCTGTCTTCTACCTCTGCTCTTCCTTCTGAGCAGGCTGAGTGAGGTGTGGTTCAAATACGTGGATATACTCTATCTCTGTCTTCTACCTCTGCTGTTCCTTCTGAGCATGTTGAGTGAGACACGTGGATAAACTCTATCTCTGTCTTCCACCTCTGCTGTTCCTTCTGAGCAGGCTGAGTGAGGTGTAGATCAGACACGTGGATATACTCTATCTCTGTCTTCTATCTCTGCTGTTCCTTCTAAGCAGGCTGAGTGAGACACGTGGATATACTATATCTATGTCTTCTACATCTGCTGTTTCTTCTGAGCAGGCTGAGTGAGGTGTAGATCAGACACGTGGATATACTATATTTCTGTCTTCTATCTCTGCTGTTCCTTCTGAGCAGGCTGAGTGAGGTGTAGATCAGACAAGTGGATATACTCTATCTCTGTCTTCTACCTCTGCTGTTCCTTCTTAGCAGGCTGAGTGAGACACGTGGATATACTCTATCTCTGTCTTCTACCTCTGCCGTTCCTTCTGAGCAGGCTGAGTGAGACACGTGGATATACTCTATATCTGTCCTCTACCTCTGCTGTTCCTTCTGAGCAGGCTGAGTGAGACACGTGGATATACTCTATTTCTGTCTTCTACCTCTGCTGTTCCTTCTGAGCAGGCTGAGTGAGGTGTAGTTCAGACACGTGGATATACTCTATCTCTGTCTTCTACCTCTGCTGTTCCTTCTGAGCAGGCTGAGTGAGGTGTAGATCAGACACGTGGATATACTCTATCTCTGTCTTCTACCTCTGTTGTAGCTTCTGAGCAGGCTGAATGAAGTGTAGATCAGACACGTGGATATACTCTATCTCTGTCTTCTACCTCTGCTGTTCCTACTGAGCAGGCTGAGTGAGGTGTAGATCAGACACGTGGATATACTCTATCTCTGTCTTCTACCTCTGTTGCTCCTTCTGAGCAGGCTGAGTGAGGTGTATATCAGACACGTGGATATACTCTATCTCTGTCTTCTACCTCTGCTCTTCCTTCTGAGCAGGCTGAGTGAGGTGTGGTTTAAACACGTGGATATACTCTATCTCTGTCTTCTACCTGTACTGTTCCTTCTGGGCAGGTTGAGTGAGACACGTGGATAAACTCTATCTCTGTCTTCTACCTCTGCTGCTCCTTCTGAGCAGGCTGAGTGAGGTGTATATCAGACACGTGGATATACTCTATCTCTGTCTTCTACCTCTGCTCTTCCTTCTGAGCAGGCTGAGTGAGGTGTGGTTCAAATACGTGGATATACTCTATCTCTGTCTTCTACCTCTGCTGTTCCTTCTGAGCATGTTGATTGAGACACGTGGATAAACTCTATCTCTGTCTTCCACCTCTGCTGTTCCTTCTGAGCAGGCTGAGTGAGGTGTAGATCAGACACGTGGATATACTCTATCTCTGTCTTCTATCTCTGCTGTTCCTTCTAAGCAGGCTGAGTGAGACACGGGGATATACTATATCTATGTCTTCTACATCTGCTGTTTCTTCTGAGCAGGCTGAGTGAGGTGTAGATCAGACACGTGGATATACTCTATTTCTGTCTTCTATCTCTGCTGTTCCTTCTGAGCAGGCTGAGTGAGGTGTAGATCAGACAAGTGGATATACTCTATCTCTGTCTTCTACTTCTGCTGTTCCTTCTGAGCAGGCTGAGTGAGACACGTGGATATACTCTATCTCTGTCTTCTACCACTGCCGTTCCTTCTGAGCAGGCTGAGTGAGACACGTGGATATACTCTATATCTGTCCTCTACCTCTGCTGTTCCTTCTGAGCAGGCTGAGTGAGACACGTGGATATACTCTATTTCTGTCTTCTACCTCTGCTGTTCCTTCTGAGCAGGCTGAGTGAGGTGTAGTTCAGACACGTGTATATACTCTATCTCTGTCTTCTACCTCTGCTGTTCCTTCTGAGCAGGCTGAGTGAGGTGTAGATCAGACACGTGGATATACTCTATCTCTGTCTTCTACCTCTGCTGTTCCTTCTGAGCAGGCTGAGTGAGACACGTGGATATACTCTATCTCTGTATTTTACCTCTGCTGTTCCTTCTGAGCAGGCTGAGTGAGGTGTAGATCAGACACGTGGATATACTCTATCTCTGTCTTCTACCTATGCTGTTCCTTCTGAGCAGGCTGAGTGAAGTGTAGATCAGACACGTGGATATACTCTATCTCTGTCTTCTACCTCTGCTGTTCCTTCTGAGCAGGCTGAGTGAGGTGTAGATCAGACACGTGGATATACTCTATCTCTGTCTTCTACCTCTGTTGCTCCTTCTGAGCAGGCTGAGTGAGGTGTATATCAGACACGTGGATATACTCTATCTCTGTCTTCTACCTCTGCTGTTCCTTCTGAGCAGGTTGAGTGAGACACGTGGATAAACTCTATCTCTGTCTTCTACCTCTGCTGCTCCTTCTGAGCAGGCTGAGTGAGGTATATATCAGACACGTGGAGATACTCTATCTCTGTCTTCTACCTCTGCTCTTCCTTCTGAGCAGGTTGAGTGAGGTGTGGTTCAAACACGTGGATATACTCTATCTCTGTCTTCTACCTCTGCTGTTCCTTCTGAGCATGTTGAGTGAGACACGTGGATAAACTCTATCTCTGTCTTCCACCTCTGCTGTTCCTTCTGAGCAGGCTGAGTGAGGTGTAGATCAGACACGTGGATATACTCCATCTGTGTCTTCTACCTCTGCTGTTCCTTCTGAGCAGGCTGAGTGAGGTGTAGATCAGACACGTGGATATACTCTATCTCTGTCGTCTACCTCTGCTGTTCCTTCTGAGCAGGCTGAGTGAGACACGTGGATATACTCTATCTCTGTCTTCTACCTCTGCTGTTCCTTCTGAGCAGGCTGATTGAGACACGTTGATATACTATATCTCTGTCTTGTACCTCTGCTGTTCCTTCTGAGCAGGCTGAGTGAGGTGTAGATCAGACACGTGGATATACTCTATCTCTGTCTTCTACCTCTGCTGTTCCTCTGAGCAGGCTGAGTGAGGTGTAGATCAGACACGTGGATATAATTTATCTGTGTCTTCTACCTCTGCTGTCCCTTCTGAGCAGGCTGAGTGAGGTGTATATCAGACACGTGGATATACTCTATCTCTGTCTTCTACTTCTGCTGTTTCTTCTGAGCAGGATGAGTGAGACACGTGGATATACTATATATCTGTCTTCTACCTCTGCTGTTCCTTCTGAGCAGGCTGAGTGAGGTGTAGATCAGACACGTGGATATACTCTATCTCTGTCTTCTACCTCTGCTGTCCCTTCTGAGCAGGCTGAGTGATGTGTAGATCAGACACGTGGATATACTCTATCTCTGTCTTCTACCTCTGCTGTTCCTTCTGAGCAGGCTGAGTGAGACACGTGGATATACTCTATCTTTGTATTTTACCTCTGCTGTTCCTTCTGAGCAGGCTGAGTGAGATGTAGATCAGACACGTGGATATACTCTATCTCTGTCTTCTACCTCTGCTGTTCCTTCTGAGCAGGCTGAGTGAGGTGTAGATCAGACACGTGGATATAATCTATCTCTGTCTTCTACCTCTGCTGTTCCTTCTGAGCAGGCTGAGTGAGACACGTGGATATACTCTATCTCTGTCTTCTACCTCTGCTGTTCCTTCTGAGCAGGCTGAGTGAGACACGTGGATATACTATATATCTGTCTTCTACCTCTGCTGTTCCTTCTGAGCAGGCTGAGTGAGGTGTAGATCAGACACGTGGATATACTCTATCTCTGTCTTCTACCTCTGCTGTTCCTTCTGAGCAGGCTGAATGAAGTGTAGATCAGACACGTGGATATACTCTATCTCTGTCTTCTACCTCTGCTGTTCCTACTGAGCAGGCTGAGTGAGGTGTAGATCAGACACGTGGATATACTCTATCTCTGTCTTCTACCTCTGTTGCTCCTTCTGAGCAGGCTGAGTGAGGTGTATATCAGACACGTGGATATACTCTATCTCTGTCTTCTACCTCTGCTCTTCCTTCTGAGCAGGCTGAGTGAGGTGTGGTTCAAACACGTGGATATACTCTATCTCTGTCTTCTACCTCTACTGTTCCTTCTGAGCAGGTTGAGTGAGACACGTGGATAAACTCTATCTCTGTCTTCTACCTCTGCTGCTCCTTCTGAGCAGGCTGAGTGAGGTGTATATCAGACACGTGGATATACTCTATCTCTGTCTTCTACCTCTGCTCTTCCTTCTGAGCAGGCTGAGTGAGGTGTGGTTCAAATACGTGGATATACTCTATCTCTGTCTTCTACCTCTGCTGTTCCTTCTGAGCATGTTGAGTGAGACACGTGGATAAACTCTATCTCTGTCTTCCACCTCTGCTGTTCCTTCTGAGCAGGCTGAGTGAGGTGTAGATCAGACACGTGGATATACTCTATCTCTGTCTTCTATCTCTGCTGTTCCTTCTAAGCAGGCTGAGTGAGACACGTGGATATACTATATCTATGTCTTCTACATCTGCTGTTTCTTCTGAGCAGGCTGAGTGAGGTGTAGATCAGACACGTGGATATACTCTATTTCTGTCTTCTATCTCTGCTGTTCCTTCTGAGCAGGCTGAGTGAGGTGTAGATCAGACAAGTGGATATACTCTATCTCTGTCTTCTACCTCTGCTGTTCCTTCTGAGCAGGCTGAGTGAGACACGTGGATATACTCTATCTCTGTCTTCTACCTCTGCCGTTCCTTCTGAGCAGGCTGAGTGAGACACGTGGATATACTCTATATCTGTCCTCTACCTCTGCTGTTCCTTCTGAGCAGGCTGAGTGAGACACGTGGATATACTCTATTTCTGTCTTCTACCTCTGCTGTTCCTTCTGAGCAGGCTGAGTGAGGTGTAGTTCAGACACGTGGATATACTCTATCTCTGTCTTCTACCTCTGCTGTTCCTTCTGAGCAGGCTGAGTGAGGTGTAGATCAGACACGTGGATATACTCTATCTCTGTCTTCTACCTCTGCTGTTCCTTCTGAGCAGGCTGAGTGAGGTGTAGATCAGACACGTGGATATACTCTATCTCTGTCTTCTACCTCTGCTGTTCCTTCTGAGCAGGCTGAATGAAGTGTAGATCAGACACGTGGATATACTCTATCTCTGTCTTCTACCTCTGCTGTTCCTACTGAGCAGGCTGAGTGAGGTGTAGATCAGACACGTGGATATACTCTATCTCTGTCTTCTACCTCTGTTGCTCCTTCTGAGCAGGCTGAGTGAGGTGTATATCAGACACGTGGATATACTCTATCTCTGTCTTCTACCTCTGCTCTTCCTTCTGAGCAGGCTGAGTGAGGTGTGGTTTAAACACGTGGATATACTCTATCTCTGTCTTCTACCTGTACTGTTCCTTCAGAGCAGGTTGAGTGAGACACGTGGATAAACTCTATCTCTGTCTTCTACCTCTGCTGCTCCTTCTGAGCAGGCTGAGTGAGGTGTATATCAGACACGTGGATATACTCTATCTCTGTCTTCTACCTCTGCTCTTCCTTCTGAGCAGGCTGAGTGAGGTGTGGTTCAAATACGTGGATATACTCTATCTCTGTCTTCTACCTCTGCTGTTCCTTCTGAGCATGTTGAGTGAGACACGTGGATAAACTCTATCTCTGTCTTCCACCTCTGCTGTTCCTTCTGAGCAGGCTGAGTGAGGTGTAGATCAGACACGTGGATATACTCTATCTCTGTCTTCTATCTCTGCTGTTCCTTCTAAGCAGGCTGAGTGAGACACGGGGATATACTATATCTATGTCTTCTACATCTGCTGTTTCTTCTGAGCAGGCTGAGTGAGGTGTAGATCAGACACGTGGATATACTCTATTTCTGTCTTCTATCTCTGCTGTTCCTTCTGAGCAGGCTGAGTGAGGTGTAGATCAGACAAGTGGATATACTCTATCTCTGTCTTCTACCTCTGCTGTTCCTTCTGAGCAGGCTGAGTGAGACACGTGGATATACTCTATCTCTGTCTTCTACCACTGCCGTTCCTTCTGAGCAGGCTGAGTGAGACACGTGGATATACTCTATATCTGTCCTCTACCTCTGCTGTTCCTTCTGAGCAGGCTGAGTGAGACACGTGGATATACTCTATTTCTGTCTTCTACCTCTGCTGTTCCTTCTGAGCAGGCTGAGTGAGGTGTAGTTCAGACACGTGTATATACTCTATCTCTGTCTTCTACCTCTGCTGTTCCTTCTGAGCAGGCTGAGTGAGGTGTAGATCAGACACGTGGATATACTCTATCTCTGTCTTCTACCTCTGCTGTTCCTTCTGAGCAGGCTGAGTGAGACACGTGGATATACTCTATCTCTGTATTTTACCTCTGCTGTTCCTTCTGAGCAGGCTGAGTGAGGTGTAGATCAGACACGTGGATATACTCTATCTCTGTCTTCTACCTCTGCTGTTCCTTCTGAGCAGGCTGAGTGAAGTGTAGATCAGACACGTGGATATACTCTATCTCTGTCTTCAACCTCTGCTGTTCCTTCTGAGCAGGCTGAGTGAGGTGTAGATCAGACACGTGGATATACTCTATCTCTGTCTTCTACCTCTGTTGCTCCTTCTGAGCAGGCTGAGTGAGGTGTATATCAGACACGTGGATATACTCTATCTCTGTCTTCTACCTCTGCTGTTCCTTCTGAGCAGGTTGAGTGAGACACGTGGATAAACTCTATCTCTGTCTTCTACCTCTGCTGCTCCTTCTGAGCAGGCTGAGTGAGGTATATATCAGACACGTGGAGATACTCTATCTCTGTCTTCTACCTCTGCTCTTCCTTCTGAGCAGGTTGAGTGAGGTGTGGTTCAAACACGTGGATATACTCTATCTCTGTCTTCTACCTCTGCTGTTCCTTCTGAGCATGTTGAGTGAGACACGTGGATAAACTCTATCTCTGTCTTCCACCTCTGCTGTTCCTTCTGAGCAGGCTGAGTGAGGTGTAGATCAGACACGTGGATATACTCCATCTGTGTCTTCTACCTCTGCTGTTCCTTCTGAGCAGGCTGAGTGAGGTGTAGATCAGACACGTGGATATACTCTATCTCTGTCGTCTACCTCTGCTGTTCCTTCTGAGCAGGCTGAGTGAGACACGTGGATATACTCTATCTCTGTCTTCTACCTCTGCTGTTCCTTCTGAGCAGGCTGATTGAGACACGTTGATATACTATATCTCTGTCTTGTACCTCTGCTGTTCCTTCTGAGCAGGCTGAGTGAGGTGTAGATCAGACACGTGGATATACTCTATCTCTGTCTTCTACCTCTGCTGTTCCTCTGAGCAGGCTGAGTGAGGTGTAGATCAGACACGTGGATATAATTTATCTGTGTCTTCTACCTCTGCTGTCCCTTCTGAGCAGGCTGAGTGAGGTGTATATCAGACACGTGGATATACTCTATCTCTGTCTTCTACTTCTGCTGTTTCTTCTGAGCAGGATGAGTGAGACACGTGGATATACTATATATCTGTCTTCTACCTCTGCTGTTCCTTCTGAGCAGGCTGAGTGAGGTGTAGATCAGACACGTGGATATACTCTATCTCTGTCTTCTACCTCTGCTGTCCCTTCTGAGCAGGCTGAGTGATGTGTAGATCAGACACGTGGATATACTCTATCTCTGTCTTCTACCTCTGCTGTTCCTTCTGAGCAGGCTGAGTGAGACACGTGGATATACTCTATCTTTGTATTTTACCTCTGCTGTTCCTTCTGAGCAGGCTGAGTGAGACACGTGGATATACTCTATCTCTGTCTTCTACCACTGCCGTTCCTTCTGAGCAGGCTGAGTGAGACACGTGGATATACTCTATATCTGTCCTCTACCTCTGCTGTTCCTTCTGAGCAGGCTGAGTGAGACACGTGGATATACTCTATTTCTGTCTTCTACCTCTGCTGTTCCTTCTGAGCAGGCTGAGTGAGGTGTAGTTCAGACACGTGTATATACTCTATCTCTGTCTTCTACCTCTGCTGTTCCTTCTGAGCAGGCTGAGTGAGGTGTAGATCAGACACGTGGATATACTCTATCTCTGTCTTCTACCTCTGCTGTTCCTTCTGAGCAGGCTGAGTGAGACACGTGGATATACTCTATCTCTGTATTTTACCTCTGCTGTTCCTTCTGAGCAGGCTGAGTGAGGTGTAGATCAGACACGTGGATATACTCTATCTCTGTCTTCTACCTCTGCTGTTCCTTCTGAGCAGGCTGAGTGAAGTGTAGATCAGACACGTGGATATACTCTATCTCTGTCTTCTACCTCTGCTGTTCCTTCTGAGCAGGCTGAGTGAGGTGTAGATCAGACACGTGGATATACTCTATCTCTGTCTTCTACCTCTGTTGCTCCTTCTGAGCAGGCTGAGTGAGGTGTATATCAGACACGTGGATATACTCTATCTCTGTCTTCTACCTCTGCTGTTCCTTCTGAGCAGGTTGAGTGAGACACGTGGATAAACTCTATCTCTGTCTTCTACCTCTGCTGCTCCTTCTGAGCAGGCTGAGTGAGGTATATATCAGACACGTGGAGATACTCTATCTCTGTCTTCTACCTCTGCTCTTCCTTCTGAGCAGGTTGAGTGAGGTGTGGTTCAAACACGTGGATATACTCTATCTCTGTCTTCTACCTCTGCTGTTCCTTCTGAGCATGTTGAGTGAGACACGTGGATAAACTCTATCTCTGTCTTCCACCTCTGCTGTTCCTTCTGAGCAGGCTGAGTGAGGTGTAGATCAGACACGTGGATATACTCCATCTGTGTCTTCTACCTCTGCTGTTCCTTCTGAGCAGGCTGAGTGAGGTGTAGATCAGACACGTGGATATACTCTATCTCTGTCGTCTACCTCTGCTGTTCCTTCTGAGCAGGCTGAGTGAGACACGTGGATATACTCTATCTCTGTCTTCTACCTCTGCTGTTCCTTCTGAGCAGGCTGATTGAGACACGTTGATATACTATATCTCTGTCTTGTACCTCTGCTGTTCCTTCTGAGCAGGCTGAGTGAGGTGTAGATCAGACACGTGGATATACTCTATCTCTGTCTTCTACCTCTGCTGTTCCTCTGAGCAGGCTGAGTGAGGTGTAGATCAGACACGTGGATATAATTTATCTGTGTCTTCTACCTCTGCTGTCCCTTCTGAGCAGGCTGAGTGAGGTGTATATCAGACACGTGGATATACTCTATCTCTGTCTTCTACTTCTGCTGTTTCTTCTGAGCAGGATGAGTGAGACACGTGGATATACTATATATCTGTCTTCTACCTCTGCTGTTCCTTCTGAGCAGGCTGAGTGAGGTGTAGATCAGACACGTGGATATACTCTATCTCTGTCTTCTACCTCTGCTGTCCCTTCTGAGCAGGCTGAGTGATGTGTAGATCAGACACGTGGATATACTCTATCTCTGTCTTCTACCTCTGCTGTTCCTTCTGAGCAGGCTGAGTGAGACACGTGGATATACTCTATCTTTGTATTTTACCTCTGCTGTTCCTTCTGAGCAGGCTGAGTGAGATGTAGATCAGACACGTGGATATACTCTATCTCTGTCTTCTACCTCTGCTGTTCCTTCTGAGCAGGCTGAGTGAGGTGTAGATCAGACACGTGGATATAATCTATCTCTGTCTTCTACCTCTGCTGTTCCTTCTGAGCAGGCTGAGTGAGACACGTGGATATACTATATATCTGTCTTCTACCTCTGCTGTTCCTTCTGAGCAGGCTGAGTGAGACACGTGGATATACTATATATCTGTCTTCTACCTCTGCTGTTCCTTCTGAGCAGGTTGAGTGAGGTGTAGATCAGACAGGTGGATATACTCTATCTCTGTCTTCTACCTCTGCTGTTCCTTCTGAGCAGGCTGAGTGAGACACGTGGATATACTCTATCTCTGTCTTCTACCTCTGCTGTTCCTTCTGAGCAGGCTGAGTGAGGTGTAGATCAGACACGTGGATATACTCCATCTATGTCTTCTACCTCCGCTGTTCCTTCTGAGCAGGCTGAGTGAGGTGTAGATCAGACACGTGGATATACTCTATCTCTGTCGTCTACCTCTGCTGTTCCTTCTGAGCAGGCTGAGTGAGACACGTGGATATACTCTATCTCTGTCTTCTACCTCTGCTGTTCCTTCTGAGCAGGCTGAGTGAGACACGTGGATATACTATATCTCTGTCTTTTACCTCTGCTGTTCCTTCTGAGCAGGCTGAGTGAGGTGTAGATCAGACACGTGGATATACTCTATCTCTGTCTTCTACCTCTGCTGTTCCTTCTGAGCAGGCTGAGTGAGGTGTAGATCAGACACGTGGATATACTCTATCTCTGTCTTCTACCTCTGCTGTTCCTTCTGAGCAGGCTGAGTGAGACACCTGGATATACTCTATCTCTGTATTTTACCTCTGCTGTTCTTTCTGAGCAGGCTGAGTGAGATGTAGATCAGACACGTGGATATACTCTATCTCTGTCTTCTACCTCTGCTGTTCCTTCTGAGCAGGCTGAGTGAGGTGTAGATCAGACACGTGGATATACTCTATCTCTGTCTTCTACCTCTGCTGTTCCTTCTGAGCAGGCTGAGTGAGACACCTGGATATACTCTATCTCTGTATTTTACCTCTGCTGTTCTTTCTGAGCAGGCTGAGTGAGATGTAGATCAGACACGTGGATATACTCTATCTCTGTCTTCTACCTCTGCTGTTCCTTCTGAGCAGGCTGAGTGAGGTGTAGATCAGACACGTGGATATAATCTATCTCTGTCTTCTACCTCTGCTGTTCCTTCTGAGCAGGCTGAGTGAGGTGTAGATCAGACACGTGGATATACTATATCTCTGTCTTCTACCTCTGCTGTTCCTTCTGAGCAGGATGAGTGAGACACGTGGATATACTATATATCTGTCTTCTACCTCTGCTGTTCCTTTCTGAGAAGGCTGAGTGAGGTGTAGATCAGACACGTGGATATACTCTATCTCTGTCTTCTACCTCTGCTGTTCCTTCTGAGCAGGCTGAGTGAGGTGTAGATCAGACACGTGGATATACTCTATCTCTGTCTTCTAACTCTGCTGTTCCTTCTGAGCAGGCTGAGTGAGACACGTGGATATACTCTATCTCTGTATTTTACCTCTGCTGTTCCTTCTGAGCAGGCTGAGTGAGGTGTAGATCAGACACGTGGATATACTCTATCTCTGTCTTCTACCTCTGCTGTTCCTTCTGAGCAGGCTGAGTGAAGTGTAGATCAGACACGTGGATATACTCTATCTCTGTCTTCTACCTCTGCTGTTCCTTCTGAGCAGGCTGAGTGAGGTGTAGATCAGACACGTGGATATACTCTATCTCTGTCTTCTACCTCTGTTGCTCCTTCTGAGCAGGCTGAGTGAGGTGTATATCAGACACGTGGATATACTCTATCTCTGTCTTCTACCTCTGCTGTTCCTTCTGAGCAGGTTGAGTGAGACACGTGGATAAACTCTATCTCTGTCTTCTACCTCTGCTGCTCCTTCTGAGCAGGCTGAGTGAGGTATATATCAGACACGTGGAGATACTCTATCTCTGTCTTCTACCTCTGCTCTTCCTTCTGAGCAGGTTGAGTGAGGTGTGGTTCAAACACGTGGATATACTCTATCTCTGTCTTCTACCTCTGCTGTTCCTTCTGAGCATGTTGAGTGAGACACGTGGATAAACTCTATCTCTGTCTTCCACCTCTGCTGTTCCTTCTGAGCAGGCTGAGTGAGGTGTAGATCAGACACGTGGATATACTCCATCTGTGTCTTCTACCTCTGCTGTTCCTTCTGAGCAGGCTGAGTGAGGTGTAGATCAGACACGTGGATATACTCTATCTCTGTCGTCTACCTCTGCTGTTCCTTCTGAGCAGGCTGAGTGAGACACGTGGATATACTCTATCTCTGTCTTCTACCTCTGCTGTTCCTTCTGAGCAGGCTGATTGAGACACGTTGATATACTATATCTCTGTCTTGTACCTCTGCTGTTCCTTCTGAGCAGGCTGAGTGAGGTGTAGATCAGACACGTGGATATACTCTATCTCTGTCTTCTATCTCTGCTGTTCCTCTGAGCAGGCTGAGTGAGGTGTAGATCAGACACGTGGATATAATTTATCTGTGTCTTCTACCTCTGCTGTCCCTTCTGAGCAGGCTGAGTGAGGTGTATATCAGACACGTGGATATACTCTATCTCTGTCTTCTACTTCTGCTGTTTCTTCTGAGCAGGATGAGTGAGACACGTGGATATACTATATATCTGTCTTCTACCTCCGCTGTTCCTTCTGAGCAGGCTGAGTGAGGTGTAGATCAGACACGTGGATATACTCTATCTCTGTCTTCTACCTCTGCTGTCCCTTCTGAGCAGGCTGAGTGATGTGTAGATCAGACACGTGGATATACTCTATCTCTGTCTTCTACCTCTGCTGTTCCTTCTGAGCAGGCTGAGTGAGACACGTGGATATACTCTATCTTTGTATTTTACCTCTGCTGTTCCTTCTGAGCAGGCTGAGTGAGATGTAGATCAGACACGTGGATATACTCTATCTCTGTCTTCTACCTCTGCTGTTCCTTCTGAGCAGGCTGAGTGAGGTGTAGATCAGACACGTGGATATAATCTATCTCTGTCTTCTACCTCTGCTGTTCCTTCTGAGCAGGCTGAGTGAGACACGTGGATATACTATATATCTGTCTTCTACCTCTGCTGTTCCTTCTGAGCAGGCTGAGTGAGACACGTGGATATACTATATATCTGTCTTCTACCTCTGCTGTTCCTTCTGAGCAGGTTGAGTGAGGTGTAGATCAGACAGGTGGATATACTCTATCTCTGTCTTCTACCTCTGCTGTTCCTTCTGAGCAGGCTGAGTGAGACACGTGGATATACTCTATCTCTGTCTTCTACCTCTGCTGTTCCTTCTGAGCAGGCTGAGTGAGGTGTAGATCAGACACGTGGATATACTCCATCTATGTCTTCTACCTCCGCTGTTCCTTCTGAGCAGGCTGAGTGAGGTGTAGATCAGACACGTGGATATACTCTATCTCTGTCGTCTACCTCTGCTGTTCCTTCTGAGCAGGCTGAGTGAGACACGTGGATATACTCTATCTCTGTCTTCTACCTCTGCTGTTCCTTCTGAGCAGGCTGAGTGAGACACGTGGATATACTATATCTCTGTCTTTTACCTCTGCTGTTCCTTCTGAGCAGGCTGAGTGAGGTGTAGATCAGACACGTGGATATACTCTATCTCTGTCTTCTACCTCTGCTGTTCCTTCTGAGCAGGCTGAGTGAGGTGTAGATCAGACACGTGGATATACTCTATCTCTGTCTTCTACCTCTGCTGTTCCTTCTGAGCAGGCTGAGTGAGACACCTGGATATACTCTATCTCTGTATTTTACCTCTGCTGTTCTTTCTGAGCAGGCTGAGTGAGATGTAGATCAGACACGTGGATATACTCTATCTCTGTCTTCTACCTCTGCTGTTCCTTCTGAGCAGGATGAGTGAGACACGTGGATATACTATATATCTGTCTTCTACCTCTGCTGTTCCTTTCTGAGAAGGCTGAGTGAGGTGTAGATCAGACACGTGGATATACTCTATCTCTGTCTTCTACCTCTGCTGTTCCTTCTGAGCAGGCTGAGTGAGGTGTAGATCAGACACGTGGATATACTCTATCTCTGTCTTCTAACTCTGCTGTTCCTTCTGAGCAGGCTGAGTGAGACACGTGGATATACTCTATCTCTGTATTTTACCTCTGCTGTTCCTTCTGAGCAGGCTGAGTGAGGTGTAGATCAGACACGTGGATATACTCTATCTCTGTCTTCTACCTCTGCTGTTCCTTCTGAGCAGGCTGAGTGAAGTGTAGATCAGACACGTGGATATACTCTATCTCTGTCTTCTACCTCTGCTGTTCCTTCTGAGCAGGCTGAGTGAGGTGTAGATCAGACACGTGGATATACTCTATCTCTGTCTTCTACCTCTGTTGCTCCTTCTGAGCAGGCTGAGTGAGGTGTATATCAGACACGTGGATATACTCTATCTCTGTCTTCTACCTCTGCTGTTCCTTCTGAGCAGGTTGAGTGAGACACGTGGATAAACTCTATCTCTGTCTTCTACCTCTGCTGCTCCTTCTGAGCAGGCTGAGTGAGGTATATATCAGACACGTGGAGATACTCTATCTCTGTCTTCTACCTCTGCTCTTCCTTCTGAGCAGGTTGAGTGAGGTGTGGTTCAAACACGTGGATATACTCTATCTCTGTCTTCTACCTCTGCTGTTCCTTCTGAGCATGTTGAGTGAGACACGTGGATAAACTCTATCTCTGTCTTCCACCTCTGCTGTTCCTTCTGAGCAGGCTGAGTGAGGTGTAGATCAGACACGTGGATATACTCCATCTGTGTCTTCTACCTCTGCTGTTCCTTCTGAGCAGGCTGAGTGAGGTGTAGATCAGACACGTGGATATACTCTATCTCTGTCGTCTACCTCTGCTGTTCCTTCTGAGCAGGCTGAGTGAGACACGTGGATATACTCTATCTCTGTCTTCTACCTCTGCTGTTCCTTCTGAGCAGGCTGATTGAGACACGTTGATATACTATATCTCTGTCTTGTACCTCTGCTGTTCCTTCTGAGCAGGCTGAGTGAGGTGTAGATCAGACACGTGGATATACTCTATCTCTGTCTTCTACCTCTGCTGTTCCTCTGAGCAGGCTGAGTGAGGTGTAGATCAGACACGTGGATATAATTTATCTGTGTCTTCTACCTCTGCTGTCCCTTCTGAGCAGGCTGAGTGAGGTGTATATCAGACACGTGGATATACTCTATCTCTGTCTTCTACTTCTGCTGTTTCTTCTGAGCAGGATGAGTGAGACACGTGGATATACTATATATCTGTCTTCTACCTCTGCTGTTCCTTCTGAGCAGGCTGAGTGAGGTGTAGATCAGACACGTGGATATACTCTATCTCTGTCTTCTACCTCTGCTGTCCCTTCTGAGCAGGCTGAGTGATGTGTAGATCAGACACGTGGATATACTCTATCTCTGTCTTCTACCTCTGCTGTTCCTTCTGAGCAGGCTGAGTGAGACACGTGGATATACTCTATCTTTGTATTTTACCTCTGCTGTTCCTTCTGAGCAGGCTGAGTGAGATGTAGATCAGACACGTGGATATACTCTATCTCTGTCTTCTACCTCTGCTGTTCCTTCTGAGCAGGCTGAGTGAGGTGTAGATCAGACACGTGGATATAATCTATCTCTGTCTTCTACCTCTGCTGTTCCTTCTGAGCAGGCTGAGTGAGACACGTGGATATACTATATATCTGTCTTCTACCTCTGCTGTTCCTTCTGAGCAGGCTGAGTGAGACACGTGGATATACTATATATCTGTCTTCTACCTCTGCTGTTCCTTCTGAGCAGGTTGAGTGAGGTGTAGATCAGACAGGTGGATATACTCTATCTCTGTCTTCTACCTCTGCTGTTCCTTCTGAGCAGGCTGAGTGAGACACGTGGATATACTCTATCTCTGTCTTCTACCTCTGCTGTTCCTTCTGAGCAGGCTGAGTGAGGTGTAGATCAGACACGTGGATATACTCCATCTATGTCTTCTACCTCCGCTGTTCCTTCTGAGCAGGCTGAGTGAGGTGTAGATCAGACACGTGGATATACTCTATCTCTGTCGTCTACCTCTGCTGTTCCTTCTGAGCAGGCTGAGTGAGACACGTGGATATACTCTATCTCTGTCTTCTACCTCTGCTGTTACTTCTGAGCAGGCTGAGTGAGACACGTGGATATACTATATCTCTGTCTTTTACCTCTGCTGTTCCTTCTGAGCAGGCTGAGTGAGGTGTAGATCAGACACGTGGATATACTCTATCTCTGTCTTCTACCTCTGCTGTTCCTTCTGAGCAGGCTGAGTGAGACACCTGGATATACTCTATCTCTGTATTTTACCTCTGCTGTTCTTTCTGAGCAGGCTGAGTGAGATGTAGATCAGACACGTGGATATACTCTATCTCTGTCTTCTACCTCTGCTGTTCCTTCTGAGCAGGCTGAGTGAGGTGTAGATCAGACACGTGGATATAATCTATCTCTGTCTTCTACCTCTGCTGTTCCTTCTGAGCAGGCTGAGTGAGGTGTAGATCAGACACGTGGATATACTCTATCTCTGTCTTCTACCTCTGCTGTTCCTTCTGAGCAGGATGAGTGAGACACGTGGATATACTATATATCTGTCTTCTACCTCTGCTGTTCCTTTCTGAGAAGGCTGAGTGAGGTGTAGATCAGACACGTGGATATACTCTATCTCTGTCTTCTACCTCTGCTGTTCCTTCTGAGCAGGCTGAGTGAGGTGTAGATCAGACACGTGGATATACTCTATCTCTGTCTTCTACCTCTGCTGTTCCTTCTGAGCAGGCTGAATGAAGTGTAGATCAGACACGTGGATATACTCTATCTCTGTCTTCTACCTCTGCTGTTCCTACTGAGCAGGCTGAGTGAGGTGTAGATCAGACACGTGGATATACTCTATCTCTGTCTTCTACCTCTGTTGCTCCTTCTGAGCAGGCTGAGTGAGGTGTATATCAGACACGTGGATATACTCTATCTCTGTCTTCTACCTCTGCTCTTCCTTCTGAGCAGGCTGAGTGAGGTGTGGTTCAAACACGTGGATATACTCTATCTCTGTCTTCTACCTCTACTGTTCCTTCTGAGCAGGTTGAGTGAGACACGTGGATAAACTCTATCTCTGTCTTCTACCTCTGCTGCTCCTTCTGAGCAGGCTGAGTGAGGTGTATATCAGACACGTGGATATACTCTATCTCTGTCTTCTACCTCTGCTCTTCCTTCTGAGCAGGCTGAGTGAGGTGTGGTTCAAATACGTGCGCTGTTCCTTCTGAGCATGTTGAGTGAGACACGTGGATAAACTCTATCTCTGTCTTCCACCTCTGCTGTTCCTTCTGAGCAGGCTGAGTGAGGTGTAGATCAGACACGTGGATATACTCTATCTCTGTCTTCTATCTCTGCTGTTCCTTCTAAGCAGGCTGAGTGAGACACGTGGATATACTATATATATGTCTTCTACATCTGCTGTTTCTTCTGAGCAGGCTGAGTGAGGTGTAGATCAGACACGTGGATATACTCTATTTCTGTCTTCTATCTCTGCTGTTCCTTCTGAGCAGGCTGAGTGAGGTGTAGATCAGACAAGTGGATATACTCTATCTCTGTCTTCTACCTCTGCTGTTCCTTCTGAGCAGGCTGAGTGAGACACGTGGATATACTCTATCTCTGTCTTCTACCTCTGCCGTTCCTTCTGAGCAGGCTGAGTGAGACACGTGGATATACTCTATATCTGTCCTCTACCTCTGCTGTTCCTTCTGAGCAGGCTGAGTGAGACACGTGGATATACTCTATTTCTGTCTTCTACCTCTGCTGTTCCTTCTGAGCAGGCTGAGTGAGGTGTAGTTCAGACACGTGGATATACTCTATCTCTGTCTTCTACCTCTGCTGTTCCTTCTGAGCAGGCTGAGTGAGGTGTAGATCAGACACGTGGATATACTCTATCTCTGTCTTTTACCTCTGCTGTTCCTTCTGAGCAGGCTGAGTGAGGTGTAGATCAGACACGTTGATATAATCTATCTCTGTCTTCTACCTCTGCTGTTCATTCTGAGCAGGCTGAGTGAGACGCGTGGATATACTCTATCTCTGTAATTTACCTCTGCTGTTCCTTCTGAGCAGGCTGAGTGAGGTGTAGATCAGACACGTGGATATACTCTATCTCTGTCTTCTACCTCTGCTGTTCCTTCTGAGCAGGCTGAGTGAGGTGTATATCAGACACGTGGATATAATCTATCTCTGTCTTCTACCTCTGCTGTTCCTTCTGAGCAGGCTGAGTGAGGTGTAGATCAGACACGTGGATATACTGTATCTCTGTCTTCTATCTCTGCTGTTCCTTCTGAGGTGTAGATCAGACACGTGGATATACTCTATCTCTGTCTTCTACGTCTGCTGTTCCTTCTGAGCAGGATGAGTGAGACACGTGGATATACTATATATCTGTCTTCTACCTCTGCTGTTCCTTCTGAGCAGGCTGAGTGAGGTGTAGATCAGACACGTGGATATACTCTATCTCTGTCTTCTACCTCTGCTGTTCCTTCTGAGCAGGCTGAGTGAGGTGTAGATCAGACACGTGGATATACTCTATCTCTGTCTTCTACCTCTGCTGTTCCTTCTGAGCAGGCTGAGTGAGGTGTAGATCAGACACGTGGATATACTCTATCTCTGTCTTCTACCTCTGCTGTTCCTTCTGAGCAGGCTGAGTGAGACACTTGGATATACTCTATCTTTGTCTTCTACCTCTGCTGTTCCTTCTGAGCAGGCTGAGTGAGGTGTCGATCAGACACGTGGATATACTCTATCTCTGTCTTCTACCTCTGCTGTTCCTTCTGAGCAGGCTGAGTGAGGTGTAGATCAGACACGTGGATATACTCTATCTCTATCTTCTACCTCTGCTGTTCCTTCTGAGCAGGCTGAGTGAGACACGTGGATATACTCTATCTCTGTATTCTACCTCTGCTGTTCCTTGTGAGCAGGCTGAGTGAGGTGTAGATCAGACACGTGGATATACTCTCTCTCTGTCTTCTACCTCTGCTGTTCCTTCTGAGCAGGCTGATAAGACACGTGGATATACTCTATCTCTGTCTTCTACCTCTGCTGTTCCTTCTGAGCAGGCTGAGTGGGGTGTAGATCAGACACGTGGATATACTCTATCTCTGTCTTCTACCTCTGCTGTTCCTTCTGAGCAGGCTGAGTGAGGTGTAGATCAGACACGTGGATACACTCTATCTCTGTCTTGTACCTCTGCTGTTCCTTCTGAGCAGGCTGATTGAGACACGTGGATATACTCTATCTCTGTCTTCTACTTCTGCTGTTCCTTATGAACAGGCTGAGTGAGGTGTAGATCAGACACGTGGATATACTCTATATCTGTCTTCTATCTCTGCTGTTCCTTCTGAGCAGGCTGAGTGAGACACTTGGATATACTCTATCTCTGTCGTCTACCTTTGCTGTTCCTTCTGAGCAGGCTGAGTGAGACACGTGGATAAACACTATCTCTGTCTGCTACCTCTGCTGTTCCTTCTGAACAGGCTGAGAGAGACAAGTGGATCTACTCTATATCTGTCTTCTACCTCTGCTGTTCCTTCTGATCAGGCTGAGTGAGGTGTAGATCAGACACGTGGATATACTCTATCTCTATCTTCTACCTCTGCTGTTCATTCTGAGCAGGCTGAGTGAGACACGTGGATATACTCTAACTCTGTCTTCTACCTCTGCTGTTCCTTCTGAACATGCTGAGTGAGACACGTGGATATACTCTATCTTTGTCTTCTACCTCTGCTGTTCCTTCTGATCAGGCTGAGTGAGGTGTAGATCAGACACGTGGATATACTCTATCTATGTCTTCTACCTCTGCTGTTCCTTCTGAGCACGCTGATAAGACACGTGGATATACTCTATCTCTGTCTTCTACCTCTGCTGTTCCTTCTGAGCAGGCTGAGTGATGTGTAGATCAGACACGTGGATACACTCTATCTATGTCTTCTACCTCTGCTGTTCCTTCTGAGCAGGCTGAGTGAGACACGTGGATATACTCTAACTCTGTCTTCTACCTCTGCTGTTCCTTCTGAACATGCTGAGTGAGACACGTGGATATACTCTATCTCTGTCTTCTACCTCTGCTGTTCCTTCTGAGCAGGCTGAGTGAGGTGTAGATCAGACACGTGGATATACTCTATCTCTATCTTCTACCTCTGCTGTTCATTCTGAGCAGGCTGAGTGAGACACGTGGATATACTCTATTTCTGTATTCTACCTCTGCTGTTCCTTGTGAGCAGGCTGAGTGAGGTGTAGATCAGACACGTGGATATACTCTCTCTCTGTCTTCTACCTCTGCTGTTCCTTCTGAGCAGGCTGATAAGACACGTGGATATACTCTATCTCTGTCTTCTACCTCTGCTGTTCCTTCTGAGCAGGCTGAGTGGGGTGTAGATCAGACACGTGGATATACTCTATCTCTGTCTTCTACCTCTGCTGTTTCTTCTGAGCAGGCTGAGTGAGGTGTAGATCAGACACGTGGATACACTCTATCTCTGTCTTGTACCTCTGCTGTTCCTTCTGAGCAGGCTGAGTGAGACACGTGGATATACTCTATCTCTGTCTTCTACTTCTGCTGTTCCTTATGAACAGGCTGAGTGAGACACGTGGATATACTCTATATCTGTCCTCTACCTCTGCTGTTCCTTCTGAGCAGGCTGAGTGAGACACGTGGATATACTCTATTTCTGTCTTCTACCTCTGCTGTTCCTTCTGAGCAGGCTGAGTGAGGTGTAGTTCAGACACGTGGATATACTCTATCTCTGTCTTCTACCTCTGCTGTTCCTTCTGAGCAGGCTGAGTGAGGTGTAGATCAGACACGTGGATATACTCTATCTCTGTCTTTTACCTCTGCTGTTCCTTCTGAGCAGGCTGAGTGAGGTGTAGATCAGACACGTTGATATAATCTATCTCTGTCTTCTACCTCTGCTGTTCATTCTGAGCAGGCTGAGTGAGACGCGTGGATATACTCTATCTCTGTAATTTACCTCTGCTGTTCCTTCTGAGCAGGCTGAGTGAGGTGTAGATCAGACACGTGGATATACTCTATCTCTGTCTTCTACCTCTGCTGTTCCTTCTGAGCAGGCTGAGTGAGGTGTATATCAGACACGTGGATATAATCTATCTCTGTCTTCTACCTCTGCTGTTCCTTCTGAGCAGGCTGAGTGAGGTGTAGATCAGACACGTGGATATACTGTATCTCTGTCTTCTATCTCTGCTGTTCCTTCTGAGGTGTAGATCAGACACGTGGATATACTCTATCTCTGTCTTCTACGTCTGCTGTTCCTTCTGAGCAGGATGAGTGAGACACGTGGATATACTATATATCTGTCTTCTACCTCTGCTGTTCCTTCTGAGCAGGCTGAGTGAGGTGTAGATCAGACACGTGGATATACTCTATCTCTGTCTTCTACCTCTGCTGTTCCTTCTGAGCAGGCTGAGTGAGGTGTAGATCAGACACGTGGATATACTCTATCTCTGTCTTCTACCTCTGCTGTTCCTTCTGAGCAGGCTGAGTGAGGTGTAGATCAGACACGTGGATATACTCTATCTCTGTCTTCTACCTCTGCTGTTCCTTCTGAGCAGGCTGAGTGAGACACTTGGATATACTCTATCTTTGTCTTCTACCTCTGCTGTTCCTTCTGAGCAGGCTGAGTGAGGTGTCGATCAGACACGTGGATATACTCTATCTCTGTCTTCTACCTCTGCTGTTCCTTCTGAGCAGGCTGAGTGAGGTGTAGATCAGACACGTGGATATACTCTATCTCTATCTTCTACCTCTGCTGTTCCTTCTGAGCAGGCTGAGTGAGACACGTGGATATACTCTATCTCTGTATTCTACCTCTGCTGTTCCTTGTGAGCAGGCTGAGTGAGGTGTAGATCAGACACGTGGATATACTCTCTCTCTGTCTTCTACCTCTGCTGTTCCTTCTGAGCAGGCTGATAAGACACGTGGATATACTCTATCTCTGTCTTCTACCTCTGCTGTTCCTTCTGAGCAGGCTGAGTGGGGTGTAGATCAGACACGTGGATATACTCTATCTCTGTCTTCTACCTCTGCTGTTCCTTCTGAGCAGGCTGAGTGAGGTGTAGATCAGACACGTGGATACACTCTATCTCTGTCTTGTACCTCTGCTGTTCCTTCTGAGCAGGCTGATTGAGACACGTGGATATACTCTATCTCTGTCTTCTACTTCTGCTGTTCCTTATGAACAGGCTGAGTGAGGTGTAGATCAGACACGTGGATATACTCTATATCTGTCTTCTATCTCTGCTGTTCCTTCTGAGCAGGCTGAGTGAGACACTTGGATATACTCTATCTCTGTCGTCTACCTTTGCTGTTCCTTCTGAGCAGGCTGAGTGAGACACGTGGATAAACACTATCTCTGTCTGCTACCTCTGCTGTTCCTTCTGAACAGGCTGAGAGAGACAAGTGGATCTACTCTATATCTGTCTTCTACCTCTGCTGTTCCTTCTGATCAGGCTGAGTGAGGTGTAGATCAGACACGTGGATATACTCTATCTCTATCTTCTACCTCTGCTGTTCATTCTGAGCAGGCTGAGTGAGACACGTGGATATACTCTAACTCTGTCTTCTACCTCTGCTGTTCCTTCTGAACATGCTGAGTGAGACACGTGGATATACTCTATCTTTGTCTTCTACCTCTGCTGTTCCTTCTGATCAGGCTGAGTGAGGTGTAGATCAGACACGTGGATATACTCTATCTATGTCTTCTACCTCTGCTGTTCCTTCTGAGCACGCTGATAAGACACGTGGATATACTCTATCTCTGTCTTCTACCTCTGCTGTTCCTTCTGAGCAGGCTGAGTGATGTGTAGATCAGACACGTGGATACACTCTATCTATGTCTTCTACCTCTGCTGTTCCTTCTGAGCAGGCTGAGTGAGACACGTGGATATACTCTAACTCTGTCTTCTACCTCTGCTGTTCCTTCTGAACATGCTGAGTGAGACACGTGGATATACTCTATCTCTGTCTTCTACCTCTGCTGTTCCTTCTGAGCAGGCTGAGTGAGGTGTAGATCAGACACGTGGATATACTCTATCTCTATCTTCTACCTCTGCTGTTCATTCTGAGCAGGCTGAGTGAGACACGTGGATATACTCTATTTCTGTATTCTACCTCTGCTGTTCCTTGTGAGCAGGCTGAGTGAGGTGTAGATCAGACACGTGGATATACTCTCTCTCTGTCTTCTACCTCTGCTGTTCCTTCTGAGCAGGCTGATAAGACACGTGGATATACTCTATCTCTGTCTTCTACCTCTGCTGTTCCTTCTGAGCAGGCTGAGTGGGGTGTAGATCAGACACGTGGATATACTCTATCTCTGTCTTCTACCTCTGCTGTTTCTTCTGAGCAGGCTGAGTGAGGTGTAGATCAGACACGTGGATACACTCTATCTCTGTCTTGTACCTCTGCTGTTCCTTCTGAGCAGGCTGAGTGAGACACGTGGATATACTCTATCTCTGTCTTCTACTTCTGCTGTTCCTTATGAACAGGCTGAGTGAGGTGTAGATCAGACACGTGGATATACTCTATATCTGTCTTCTATCTCTGCTGTTCCTTCTGAGCAGGCTGAGTGAGACACTTGGATATACTCTATCTCTGTCGTCTACCTTTGCTGTTCCTTCTGAGCAGGCTGAGTGAGACACGTGGATAAACACTATCTCTGTCTGCTACCTCTGCTGTTCCTTCTGAACAGGCTGAGAGAGACAAGTGGATCTACTCTATATCTGTCTTCTACCTCTGCTGTTCCTTCTGAGCAGGCTGAGTGAGGTGTAGATCAGACACGTGGATATACTCTATCTCTGTCTTCTACCTCTGCTGTTCCTTCTGATCAGGCTGAGTGAGGTGTAGATCAGACACGTGGATATACTCTATCTCTATCTTCTACCTCTGCTGTTCATTCTGAGCAGGCTGAGTGAGACACGTGGATATACTCTATCTTTGTCTTCTACCTCTGCTGTTCCTTCTGAGCAGGCGGAGTGAGGTGTAGATCAGACACGTGGATATACTCTATCTCTGTCTTCTACCTCTGCTGTTCCTTCTGAGCAGGCTGAGTGAAGTGTAGATCAGACACGTGGATATACTCTATCTCTGTCCTCTACCTCTGCTGTTCCTTCTGAGCAGGCTGAGTGAGGTGTAGATCAGACACGTGGATATACTCTATCTCTGTCTTCTACCTCTGTTGCTCCTTCTGAGCAGGCTGAGTGAGGTGTAGATCAGACACGTGGATATACTCTATCTCTGTCTTCTATCTCTGCTGTTCCTTCTGAGGTGTAGATCAGACACGTTGATATACTCTATCTCTGTCTTCTACTTCTGCTGTTCCTTATGAGCAGGCTGAGTGAGGTGTCGATCACACACGTGGATATACATTATCTCTGTCTTCTACCTCTGCTGTTCATTCTGAGCCGGCTGAGTGAGGTGTAGATCAGACACGTGAATATACTCTATCTCTATCTTCTACCTCTGCTTTTCCTTCTGAGCAGGCTGATAAGACACTTGGATATACTCTATCTCTGTATTCTACCTCTGCTGTTCCTTCTGAGCAGGCTGAGTGAGGTGTAGATCAGACACGTGGATATACTCTATCTCTGTCTTGTACCTCTGCTGTTCCTTCTGAGCAGGCTGAGTGACACACGTGGATATACTCTATATCTGTCTTCTACCTCTGCTGTTTCTTATGAACAGGCTGAGTGAGGTGTAGATCAGACACGTGGATATACTCTATCTCTGTCTTCTACTTCTGCTGTTCCTTATAAACAGGCTGAGTGAGGTGTAGATCAGACACGTGGATATACTCTATATCTGTCTTCTATCTCTGCTGTTCCTTCTGAGCAGGCTGAGTGAGACACTTGGATATACTCTATCTCTGTCGTCTACCTTTGCTGTTCCTTCTGAGCAGGCTGAGTGAGACACGTGGATAAACACTATCTCTGTCTGCTACCTCTGCTGTTCCTTCTGAACAGGCTGAGAGAGACAAGTGGATCTACTCTATATCTGTCTTCTACCTCTGCTGTTCCTTCTGAGCAGGCTGAGTGAGGTGTAGATCAGACACGTGGATATACTCTATCTCTGTCTTCTACCTCTGCTGTTCCTTCTGATCAGGCTGAGTGAGGTGTAGATCAGACACGTGGATATACTCTATCTCTATCTTCTACCTCTGCTGTTCATTCTGAGCAGGCTGAGTGAGACACGTGGATATACTCTATCTTTGTCTTCTACCTCTGCTGTTCCTTCTGATCAGGCTGAGTGAGGTGTAGATCAGACACGTGGATATACTCTATCTATGTCTTCTACCTCTGCTGTTCCTTCTGAGCAGGCTGATAAGACACGTGGATATACTCTATCTCTGTCTTCTACCTCTGCTGTTCCTTCTGAGCAGGCTGAGGGATGTGTAGATCAGACACGTGGATACACTCTATCTATGTCTTCTACCTCTGCTGTTCCTTCTGAGCAGGCTGAGTGAGACACGTGGATATACTCTAACTCTGTCTTCTACCTCTGCTGTTCCTTCTGAACAGGCTGAGTGAGACACGTGGATATACTCTATCTATGTCTTCTACCTCTGCTGTTCCTTCTGAGCAGGCTGAGTGAGGTGTAGATCAGACACGTGGATATACTCTATCTCTATCTTCCACCTCTGCTGTTCATTCTGAGCAGGCTGAGTGAGACACGTGGATATAATCTATTTCTGTATTCTACCTCTGCTGTTCCTTGTGAGCAGGCTGAGTGAGGTGTAGATCAGACACGTGGATATACTCTCTCTCTGTCTTCTACCTCTGCTGTTCCTTCTGAGCAGGCTGATAAGACACGTGGATATAATCTATCTCTGTCTTCTACCTCTGCTGTTCCTTCTGAGCAGGCTGAGTGGGGTGTAGATCAGACACGTGGATATACTCTATCTCTGTCTTCTACCTCTGCTGTTCCTTCTGAGCAGGCTGAGTGAGGTGTAGATCAGACACGTGGATACACTCTATCTCTGTCTTGTACCTCTGCTGTTCCTTCTGAGCAGGCTGAGTGAGACACGTGGATATACTCTATCTCTGTCTTCTACTTCTGCTGTTCCTTATGAACAGGCTGAGTGAGGTGTAGATCAGACACGTGGATATACTCTATATCTGTCTTCTATCTCTGCTGTTCCTTCTGAGCAGGCTGAGTGAGACACTTGGATATACTCTATCTCTGTCGTCTACCTTTGCTGTTCCTTCTGAGCAGGCTGAGTGAGACACGTGGATAAACACTATCTCTGTCTGCTACCTCTGCTGTTCCTTCTGAACAGGCTGAGAGAGACAAGTGGATCTACTCTATATCTGTCTTCTACCTCTGCTGTTCCTTCTGAGCAGGCTGAGTGAGGTGTAGATCAGACACGTGGATATACTCTATCTCTGTCTTCTACCTCTGCTGTTCCTTCTGATCAGGCTGAGTGAGGTGTAGATCAGACACGTGGATATACTCTATCTCTATCTTCTACCTCTGCTGTTCATTCTGAGCAGGCTGAGTGAGACACGTGGATATACTCTATCTTTGTCTTCTACCTCTGCTGTTCCTTCTGATCAGGCTGAGTGAGGTGTAGATCAGACACGTGGATATACTCTATCTATGTCTTCTACCTCTGCTGTTCCTTCTGAGAAGGCTGATAAGACACGTGGATATACTCTATCTCTGTCTTCTACCTCTGCTGTTCCTTCTGAGCAGGCTGAGGGATGTGTAGATCAGACACGTGGATACACTCTATCTATGTCTTCTACCTCTGCTGTTCCTTCTGAGCAGGCTGAGTGAGACACGTGGATATACTCTAACTCTGTCTTCTACCTCTGCTGTTCCTTCTGAACAGGCTGAGTGAGACACGTGGATATACTCTATCTATGTCTTCTACCTCTGCTGTTCCTTCTGAGCAGGCTGAGTGAGGTGTAGATCAGACACGTGGATATACTCTATCTCTATCTTCTACCTCTGCTGTTCATTCTGAGCAGGCTGAGTGAGACACGTGGATATACTCTATTTCTGTATTCTACCTCTGCTGTTCCTTGTGAGCAGGCTGAGTGAGGTGTAGATCAGACACGTGGATATACTCTCTCTCTGTCTTCTACCTCTGCTGTTCCTTCCGAGCAGGCTGATAAGACACGTGGATATACTCTATCTCTGTCTTCTACCTCTGCTGTTCCTTCTGAGCAGGCTGAGTGGGGTGTAGATCAGACACGTGGATATACTCTATCTCTGTCTTCTACCTCTGCTGTTCCTTCTGAGCAGGCTGAGTGAGGTGTAGATCAGACACGTGGATACACTCTATCTCTGTCTTGTACCTCTGCTGTTCCTTCTGAGCAGGCTGAGTGAGACACGTGGATATACTCTATCTCTGTCTTCTACTTCTGCTGTTCCTTATGAACAGGCTGAGTGAGGTGTAGATCAGACACGTGGATATACTCTATATCTGTCTTCTATCTCTGCTGTTCCTTCTGAGCAGGCTGAGTGAGACACTTGGATATACTCTATCTCTGTCGTCTACCTTTGCTGTTCCTTCTGAGCAGGCTGAGTGAGACACGTGGATAAACACTATCTCTGTCTGCTACCTCTGCTGTTCCTTCTGATCAGGCTGAGAGAGACAAGTGGATCTACTCTATATCTGTCTTCTACCTCTGCTGTTCCTTCTGAGCAGGCTGAGTGAGGTGTAGATCAGACACGTGGATATACTCTATCTCTGTCTTCTACCTCTGCTGTTCCTTCTGATCAGGCTGAGTGAGGTGTAGATCAGACACGTGGATATACTCTATCTCTATCTTCTACCTCTGCTGTTCATTCTGAGCAGGCTGAGTGAGACACGTGGATATACTCTATCTTTGTCTTCTACCTCTGCTGTTCCTTCTGAGCAGGCGGAGTGAGGTGTAGATCAGACACGTGGATATACTCTATCTCTGTCTTCTACCTCTGCTGTTCCTTCTGAGCAGGCTGAGTGAAGTGTAGATCAGACACGTGGATATACTCTATCTCTGTCTTCTACCTCTGCTGTTCCTTCTGAGCAGGCTGAGTGAGGTGTAGATCAGACACGTGGATATACTCTATCTCTGTCTTCTACCTCTGTTGCTCCTTCTGAGCAGGCTGAGTGAGGTGTAGATCAGACACGTGGATATACTCTATCTCTGTCTTCTATCTCTGCTGTTCCTTCTGAGGTGTAGATCAGACACGTGGATATACTCTATCTCTGTCTTCTACTTCTGCTGTTCCTTATGAGCAGGCTGAGTGAGGTGTCGATCACACACGTGGATATACTTTATCTCTGTCTTCTACCTCTGCTGTTCATTCTGAGCCGGCTGAGTGAGGTGTAGATCAGACACGTGAATATACTCTATCTCTATCTTCTACCTCTGCTTTTCCTTCTGAGCAGGCTGATAAGACACTTGGATATACTCTATCTCTGTATTCTACCTCTGCTGTTCCTTCTGAGCAGGCTGAGTGAGGTGTAGATCAGACACGTGGATATACTCTATCTCTGTCTTGTACCTCTGCTGTTCCTTCTGAGCAGGCTGAGTGACACACGTGGATATACTCTATATCTGTCTTCTACCTCTGCTGTTTCTTATGAACAGGCTGAGTGAGGTGTAGATCAGACACGTGGATATACTCTATCTCTGTCTTCTACTTCTGCTGTTCCTTATAAACAGGCTGAGTGAGGTGTAGATCAGACACGTGGATATACTCTATATCTGTCTTCTACCTCTGCTGTTCCTTCTGAGCAGGCTGAGTGAGACACTTGGATATACTCTATCTCTGTCGTCTACCTCTGCTGTTCCTTCTGAGCAGGCTGAGTGAGACACGTGGATATACTCTATCTCTGTCTTCTACCTCTGCTGTTCCTTCTGAGCAGGCTGAGTAAGGTGTAGATCAGACACGTGGATATACTCTATCTCTGTCTTCTACCTCCGCTGTTCCTTCTGAGCAGGCTGAGTGAGACACTTGGATATACTCTATCTTTGTCTTCTACCTCTGCTGTTCCTTCTGAGCAGGCTGAGTGAGGTGTCGATCAGACACGTGGATATACTCTATCTCTGTCTTCTACCTCTGCTGTTCCTTCTGAGCAGGCTGAGTGAGGTGTAGATCAGACACGTGGATATACTCTATCTCTATCTTCTACCTCTGCTGTTCATTCTGAGCAGGCTGAGTGAGACACGTGGATATACTCTATTTCTGTATTCTACCTCTGCTGTTCCTTCTGATCAGGCTGAGTGAGGTGTAGATCAGACACGTGGATATAATCTATCTATGTCTTCTACCTCTGCTGTTCCTTCTGAGCAGGCTGATAAGACACGTGGATATACTCTATCTCTGTCTTCTACCTCTGCTGTTCCTTCTGAGCAGGCTGAGTGAGGTGTAGATCAGACACGTGGATACACTCTATCTATGTCTTCTACCTCTGCTGTTCCTTCTGAGCATGCTGAGTGAGACACGTGGATATACTCTCTCTCTGTATTCTACCTCTGCTGTTCCTTCTGAACAGGCTGAGTGAGACACGTGGATATACTCTATCTCTGTCTTCTACCTCTGCTGTTCCTTCTGAGCAGGCTGAGTGAGGTGTAGATCAGACACGTGGATATACTATATCTCTGTATTGTACCTTTGCTGTTCCTTCTGAGCAGGCTGAGTGAGACACGTGGATATACTATATCTCTGTCTTCTACCTCTGCTGTTCCTTCTGAGCAGGCTGAGTGAGGTGTAGATCAGACACGTGGATATACTCTATCTCTGTCTTCTACCTCTGCTGTTCCTTCTGATCAGGCTGAGTGAGGTGTAGATCAGACACGTGGATATACTCTATCTATATCTTCTACCTCTGCTGTTCATTCTGAGCAGGCTGAGTGAGACACGTGGATATACTCTATCTTTGTCTTCTACCTCTGCTGTTCCTTCTGAGCAGGCGGAGTGAGGTGTAGATCAGACACGTGGATATACTCTATCTCTGTCTTCTACCTCTGCTGTTCCTTCTGAGCAGGCTGAGTGAAGTGTAGATCAGACACGTGGATATACTCTATCTCTGTCTTCTACCTCTGCTGTTCCTTCTGAGCAGGCTGAGTGAGGTGTAGATCAGACACGTGGATATACTCTATCTCTGTCTTCTACTTCTGCTGTTCCTTATGAGCAGGCTGAGTGAGGTGTCGATCACACACGTGGATATACTTTATCTCTGTCTTCTACCTCTGCTGTTCATTCTGAGCCGGCTGAGTGAGGTGTAGATCAGACACGTGAATATACTCTATCTCTATCTTCTACCTCTGCTTTTCCTTCTGAGCAGGCTGATAAGACACGTGGATATACTCTATCTCTGTATTCTACCTCTGCTGTTCCTTCTGAGCAGGCTGAGTGAGGTGTAGATCAGACACGTGGATATACTCTATCTCTGTCTTGTACCTCTGCTGTTCCTTCTGAGCAGGCTGAGTGACACACGTGGATATACTCTATATCTGTCTTCTACCTCTGCTGTTTCTTATGAACAGGCTGAGTGAGGTGTAGATCAGACACGTGGATATACTCTATCTCTGTCTTCTACTTCTGCTGTTCCTTATAAACAGGCTGAATGAGGTGTATATCAGACACGTGGATATACTCTATATCTGTCTTCTACCTCTGCTGTTCCTTCTGAGCAGGCTGAGTGCGACACTTGGATATACTGTATCTCTGTCGTCTACCTCTGCTGTTCCTTCTGAGCAGGCTGAGTGAGACACGTGGATATACTCTATCTCTGTCTTCTACCTCTGCTGTTCCTTCTGAGCAGGCTGAGTAAGGTGTAGATCAGACACGTGGATATACTCTATCTCTGTCTTCTACCTCCGCTGTTCCTTCTGAGCAGGCTGAGTGAGACACTTGGATATACTCTATCTTTGTCTTCTACCTCTGCTGTTCCTTCTGAGCAGGCTGAGTGAGGTGTCGATCAGACACGTGGATATACTATATCTCTGTCTTCTACCTCTGCTGTTCCTTCTGAGCAGGCTGAGTGAGGTGTAGATCAGACACGTGGATATACTCTATCTCTATCTTCTACCTCTGCTGTTCCTTCTGAGCAGGCTGAGTGAGACACGTGGATATACTCTATTTCTGTATTCTACCTCTGCTGTTCCTTGTGAGCAGGCTGAGTGAGGTGTAGATCAGACACGTGGATATACTCTCTCTCTGTCTTCTACCTCTGCTGTTCCTTCTGAGCAGGCTGATAAGACACGTGGATATACTCTATCTCTGTCTTCTACCTCTGCTGTTCCTTCTGAGCAGGCTGAGTGGGGTGTAGATCAGACACGTGGATATACTCTATCTCTGTCTTCTACCTCTGCTGTTCCTTCTGAGCAGGCTGAGTGAGACACGTGGATATACTCTATCTCTGTCTTCTACTTCTGCTGTTCCTTATGAACAGGCTGAGTGAGGTGTAGATCAGACACGTGGATATACTCTATATCTGTCTTCTATCTCTGCTGTTCCTTCTGAGCAGGCTGAGTGAGACACTTGGATATACTCTATCTCTGTCGTCTACCTTTGCTTTTCCTTCTGAGCAGGCTGAGTGAGACACGTGGATAAACACTATCTCTGTCTGCTACCTCTGCTGTTCCTTCTGAACAGGCTGAGAGAGACAAGTGGATCTACTCTATATCTGTCTTCTACCTCTGCTGTTCCTTCTGAGCAGGCTGAGTGAGGTGTAGATCAGACACGTGGATATACTCTATCTCTGTCTTCTACCTCTGCTGTTCCTTCTGATCAGGCTGAGTGAGGTGTAGATCAGACACGTGGATATACTCTATCTCTATCTTCTACCTCTGCTGTTCATTCTGAGCAGGCTGAGTGAGACACGTGGATATACTCTATCTTTGTCTTCTACCTCTGCTGTTCCTTCTGATCAGGCTGAGTGAGGTGTAGATCAGACACGTGGATATACTCTATCTATGTCTTCTACCTCTGCTGTTCCTTCTGAGCAGGCTGATAAGACACGTGGATATACTCTATCTCTGTCTTCTACCTCTGCTGTTCCTTCTGAGCAGGCTGAGTGAGGTGTAGATCAGACACGTGGATACACTCTATCTATGTCTTCTACCTCTGCTGTTCCTTCTGAGCAGGCTGAGTGAGACACGTGGATATACTCTATCTCTGTCTTCTACCTCTGCTGTTCCTTCTGAACAGGCTGAGTGAGACACGTGGATATACTCTATCTATGTCTTCTACCTCTGCTGTTCCTTCTGAGCAGGCTGAGTGAGGTGTAGATCAGACACGTGGATATACTCTATCTCTGTCGTCTACCTCTGCTGTTCCTTCTGAGCAGGCTGAGTGAGACACGTGGATATACTCTATCTCTGTCTTCTACCTCTGCTGTTCCTTCTGAGCAGGCTGAGTGAGACACGTGGATATACTATATCTCTGTCTTTTACCTCTGCTGTTCCTTCTGAGCAGGCTGAGTGAGGTGTAGATCAGACACGTGGATATAATTTATCTGTGTCTTCTACCTCTGCTGTTCCTTCTGAGCAGGCTGAGTGAGGTGTATATCAGACACGTGGATATACTCTATCTCTGTCGTCTACCTCTGCTGTTCCTTCTGAGCAGGCTGAGTGAGACACGTGGATATACTCTATCTCTGTCTTCTACTTCTGCTGTTCCTTCTGAGCAGGATGATTGAGACACGTGGATATACTATATATCTGTCTTCTACCTCTGCTGTTCCTTCTGAGCAGGCTGAGTGAGGTGTAGATCAGACACGTGGATATACTCTATCTCTGTCTTCTACCTCTGCTGTTCCTTCTGAGCAGGCTGAGTGAGGTGTAGATCAGACACGTGGATATACTCTATCTCTGTCTTCTACCTCTGCTGTTCCTTCTGAGCAGGCTGAGTGAGACACCTGGATATACTCTATCTCTGTATTTTACCTCTGCTGTTCCTTCTGAGCAGGCTGAGTGAGATGTAGATCAGACACGTGGATATACTCTATCTCTGTCTTCTACCTCTGCTGTTCCTTCTGAGCAGGCTGAGTGAGGTGTAGATCAGACACGTGGATATAATCTATCTCTGTCTTCTACCTCTGCTGTTCCTTCTGAGCAGGCTGAGTGAGGTGTAGATCAGACACGTGGATATACTCTATCTCTATCTTCTACCTCTGCTGTTCATTCTGAGCAGGCTGAGTGAGACACGTGGATATACTCTATCTTTGTCTTCTACCTCTGCTGTTCCTTCTGATCAGGCTGAGTGAGGTGTAGATCAGACACGTGGATATACTCTATCTATGTCTTCTACCTCTGCTGTTCCTTCTGAGCAGGCTGATAAGACACGTGGATATACTCTATCTCTGTCTTCTACCTCTGCTGTTCCTTCTGAGCAGGCTGAGTGAGGTGTAGATCAGACACGTGGATACACTCTATCTATGTCTTCTACCTCTGCTGTTCCTTCTGAGCAGGCTGAGTGAGACACGTGGATATACTCTATCTCTGTCTTCTACCTCTGCTGTTCCTTCTGAACAGGCTGAGTGAGACACGTGGATATACTCTATCTATGTCTTCTACCTCTGCTGTTCCTTCTGAGCAGGCTGAGTGAGGTGTAGATCAGACACGTGGATATACTCTATCTCTGTCGTCTACCTCTGCTGTTCCTTCTGAGCAGGCTGAGTGAGACACGTGGATATACTCTATCTCTGTCTTCTACCTCTGCTGTTCTGAGTGAGAGTGAGACACGTGGATATACTATATCTCTGTCTTTTACCTCTGCTGTTCCTTCTGAGCAGGCTGAGTGAGGTGTAGATCAGACACGTGGATATACTCTATCTCTGTCTTCTACCTCTGCTGTTCCTCTGAGCAGGCTGAGTGAGGTGTAGATCAGACACGTGGATATAATTTATCTGTGTCTTCTACCTCTGTTGTTCCTTCTGAGCAGGCTGAGTGAGGTGTATATCAGACACGTGGATATACTCTATTTCTGTCGTCTACCTCTGCTGTTCCTTCTGAGCAGGCTGAGTGAGACACGTGGATATACTCTATCTCTGTCTTCTACTTCTGCTGTTCCTTCTGAGCAGGATGATTGAGACACGTGGATATACTATATATCTGTCTTCTACCTCTGCTGTTCCTTCTGAGCAGGCTGAGTGAGGTGTAGATCAGACACGTGGATATACTCTATCTCTGTCGTCTACCTCTGCTGTTCCTTCTGAGCAGGCTGAGTGAGGTGTAGATCAGACACGTGGATATACTCTATCTCTGTCTTCTACCTCTGCTGTTCCTTCTGAGCAGGCTGAGTGAGACACCTGGATATACTCTATCTCTGTATTTTACCTCTGCTGTTCCTTCTGAGCAGGCTGAGTGAGATGTAGATCAGACACGTGGATATACTCTATCTCTGTCTTCTACCTCTGCTGTTCCTTCTGAGCAGGCTGAGTGAGGTGTAGATCAGACAAGTGGATATAATCTATCTCTGTCTTCTACCTCTGCTGTTCCTTCTGAGCAGGCTGAGTGAGGTGTAGATCAGACACGTGGATATACTCTATCTCTGTCTTCTACCTCTGCTGTTCCTTCTGAGCAGGATGAGTGAGACACGTGGATATACTATATATCTGTCTTCTACCTCTGCTGTTCCTTTCTGAGAAGGCTGAGTGAGGTGTAGATCAGACACGTGGATATACTCTATCTCTGTCTTCTACCTCTGCTGTTCCTTCTGAGCAGGCTGAGTGAGGTGTAGATCAGACACGTGGATATACTCTATCTCTGTCTTCTACCTCTGCTGTTCCTTCTGAGCAGGCTGAGTGAAGTGTAGATCAGACACGTGGATATACTCTATCTCTGTCTTCTACCTCTGCTGTTCCTTCTGAGCAGGCTGAGTGAGGTGTAGATCAGACACGTGGATATACTCTATCTCTGTCTTCTACCTCTGTTGCTCCTTCTGAGCAGGCTGAGTGAGGTGTATATCAGACACGTGGATATACTCTATCTCTGTCTTCTACCTCTGCTCTTCCTTCTGAGCAGGCTGAGTGAGGTGTGGTTCAAACACGTGGATATACTCTATCTCTGTCTTCTACCTCTACTGTTCCTTCTGAGCAGGTTGAGTGAGACACGTGGATAAACTCTATCTCTGTCTTCTACCTCTGCTGCTCCTTCTGAGCAGGCTGAGTGAGGTGTATATCAGACACGTGGATATACTCTATCTCTGTCTTCTACCTGTGCTCTTCCTTCTGAGCAGGCTGAGTGAGGTGTGGTTCAAACACGTGGATATACTCTATCTCTGTCGTCTACCTCTGCTGTTCCTTCTGAGCAGGCTGAGTGAGACACGTGGATATACTCTATCTCTGTCTTCTACCTCTGCTGTTCCTTCTGAGCAGGCTGAGTGAGACACGTGGATATACTATATCTCTGTCTTTTACCTCTGCTGTTCCTTCTGAGCAGGCTGAGTGAGGTGTAGATCAGACACGTGGATATACTCTATCTCTGTCTTCTACCTCTGCTGTTCCTTCTGAGCAGGCTGAGTGAGGTGTAGATCAGACACGTGGATATACTCTATCTCTGTCTTCTACCTCTGCTGTTCCTTCTGAGCAGGCTGAGTGAGACACCTGGATATACTCTATCTCTGTATTTTACCTCTGCTGTTCCTTCTGAGCAGGCTGAGTGAGATGTAGATCAGACACGTGGATATACTCTATCTCTGTCTTCTACCTCTGCTGTTCCTTCTGAGCAGGCTGAGTGAGGTGTAGATCAGACACGTGGATATAATCTATCTCTGTCTTCTACCTCTGCTGTTCCTTCTGAGCAGGCTGAGTGAGGTGTAGATCAGACACGTGGATATACTCTATCTCTATCTTCTACCTCTGCTGTTCATTCTGAGCAGGCTGAGTGAGACACGTGGATATACTCTATCTTTGTCTTCTACCTCTGCTGTTCCTTCTGATCAGGCTGAGTGAGGTGTAGATCAGACACGTGGATATACTCTATCTATGTCTTCTACCTCTGCTGTTCCTTCTGAGCAGGCTGATAAGACACGTGGATATACTCTATCTCTGTCTTCTACCTCTGCTGTTCCTTCTGAGCAGGCTGAGTGAGGTGTAGATCAGACACGTGGATACACTCTATCTATGTCTTCTACCTCTGCTGTTCCTTCTGAGCAGGCTAAGTGAGACACGTGGATATACTCTATCTCTGTCTTCTACCTCTGCTGTTCCTTCTGAACAGGCTGAGTGAGACACGTGGATATACTCTATCTATGTCTTCTACCTCTGCTGTTCCTTCTGAGCAGGCTGAGTGAGGTGTAGATCAGACACGTGGATATACTCTATCTCTGTCGTCTACCTCTGCTGTTCCTTCTGAGCAGGCTGAGTGAGACACGTGGATATACTCTATCTCTGTCTTCTACCTCTGCTGTTCCTTCTGAGCAGGCTGAGTGAGACACGTGGATATACTATATCTCTGTCTTTTACCTCTGCTGTTCCTTCTGAGCAGGCTGAGTGAGGTGTAGATCAGACACGTGGATATACTCTATCTCTGTCTTCTACCTCTGCTGTTCCTCTGAGCAGGCTGAGTGAGGTGTAGATCAGACACGTGGATATAATTTATCTGTGTCTTCTACCTCTGCTGTTCCTTCTGAGCAGGCTGAGTGAGGTGTATATCAGACACGTGGATATACTCTATCTCTGTCGTCTACCTCTGCTGTTCCTTCTGAGCAGGCTGAGTGAGACACGTGGATATACTCTATCTCTGTCTTCTACTTCTGCTGTTCCTTCTGAGCAGGATGATTGAGACACGTGGATATACTATATATCTGTCTTCTACCTCTGCTGTTCCTTCTGAGCAGGCTGAGTGAGGTGTAGATCAGACACGTGGATATACTATATCTCTGTCTTCTACCTCTGCTGTTCCTTCTGAGCAGGCTGAGTGAGGTGTAGATCAGACACGTGGATATACTCTATCTCTGTCTTCTACCTCTGCTGTTCCTTCTGAGCAGGCTGAGTGAGACACCTGGATATACTCTATCTCTGTATTTTACCTCTGCTGTTCCTCCTGAGCAGGCTGAGTGAGATGTAGATCAGACACGTGGATATACTCTATCTCTGTCTTCTACCTCTGCTGTTCCTTCTGAGCAGGCTGAGTGAGGTGTAGATCAGACACGTGGATATAATCTATATCTGTCTTCTACCTCTGCTGTTCCTTCTGAGCAGGCTGAGTGAGGTGTAGATCAGACACGTGGATATACTCTATCTCTGTCTTCTACCTCTGCTGTTTCTTCTGAGCAGGATGAGTGAGACACGTGGATATAATATATATCTGTCTTCTACCTCTGCTGTTCCTTTCTGAGAAGGCTGAGTGAGGTGTAGATCAGACACGTGGATATACTCTATCTCTGTCTTCTACCTCTGCTGTTCCTTCTGAGCAGGCTGAGTGAGGTGTAGATCAGACACGTGGATATACTCTATCTCTGTCTTCTACCTCTGCTGTTCCTTCTGAGCAGGCTGAGTGAAGTGTAGATCAGACACGTGGATATACTCTATCTCTGTCTTCTACCTCTGCTGTTCCTTCTGAGCAGGCTGAGTGAGGTGTAGATCAGACACGTGGATATACTCTATCTCTGTCTTCTACCTCTGTTGCTCCTTCTGAGCAGGCTGAGTGAGGTGTATATCAGACACGTGGATATACTCTATCTCTGTCTTCTACCTCTGCTCTTCCTTCTGAGCAGGCTGAGTGAGGTGTGGTTCAAACACGTGGATATACTCTATCTCTGTCTTCTACCTCTACTGTTCCTTCTGAGCAGGTTGAGTGAGACACGTGGATAAACTCTATCTCTGTCTTCTACCTCTGCTGCTCCTTCTGAGCAGGCTGAGTGAGGTGTATATCAGACACGTGGATATACTCTATCTCTGTCTTCTACCTGTGCTCTTCCTTCTGAGCAGGCTGAGTGAGGTGTGGTTCAAACACGTGGATATACTCTATCTCTGTCTTCTACCTCTGCTGTTCCTTCTGAGCATGTTGAGTGAGACACGTGGATAAACTCTATCTCTGTCTTCCACCTCTGCTGTTCATTCTGAGCAGGCTGAGTGAGGTGTAGATCAGACACGTGGATATACTCTATCTCTGTCTTCTACCTCTGCTGTTCCTTCTGAGCAGGCTGAGTGAGACACCTGGATATACTCTATCTCTGTATTTTACCTCTGCTGTTCCTTCTGAGCAGGCTGAGTGAGATGTAGATCAGACACGTGGATATACTCTATCTCTGTCTTCTACCTCTGCTGTTCCTTCTGAGCAGGCTGAGTGAGGTGTAGATCAGACACGTGGATATAATCTATCTCTGTCTTCTACCTCTGCTGTTCCTTCTGAGCAGGCTGAGTGAGGTGTAGATCAGACACGTGGATATACTCTATCTCTATCTTCTACCTCTGCTGTTCATTCTGAGCAGGCTGAGTGAGACACGTGGATATACTCTATCTTTGTCTTCTACCTCTGCTGTTCCTTCTGATCAGGCTGAGTGAGGTGTAGATCAGACACGTGGATATACTCTATCTATGTCTTCTACCTCTGCTGTTCCTTCTGAGCAGGCTGATAAGACACGTGGATATACTCTATCTCTGTCTTCTACCTCTGCTGTTCCTTCTGAGCAGGCTGAGTGAGGTGTAGATCAGACACGTGGATACACTCTATCTATGTCTTCTACCTCTGCTGTTCCTTCTGAGCAGGCTGAGTGAGACACGTGGATATACTCTATCTCTGTCTTCTACCTCTGCTGTTCCTTCTGAACAGGCTGAGTGAGACACGTGGATATACTCTATCTATGTCTTCTACCTCTGCTGTTCCTTCTGAGCAGGCTGAGTGAGGTGTAGATCAGACACGTGGATATACTCTATCTCTGTCGTCTACCTCTGCTGTTCCTTCTGAGCAGGCTGAGTGAGACACGTGGATATACTCTATCTCTGTCTTCTACCTCTGCTGTTCCTTCTGAGCAGGCTGAGTGAGACACGTGGATATACTATATCTCTGTCTTTTACCTCTGCTGTTCCTTCTGAGCAGGCTGAGTGAGGTGTAGATCAGACACGTGGATATACTCTATCTCTGTCTTCTACCTCTGCTGTTCCTCTGAGCAGGCTGAGTGAGGTGTAGATCAGACACGTGGATATAATTTATCTGTGTCTTCTACCTCTGCTGTTCCTTCTGAGCAGGATGAGTGAGGTGTATATCAGACACGTGGATATACTCTATCTCTGTCGTCTACCTCTGCTGTTCCTTCTGAGCAGGCTGAGTGAGACACGTGGATATACTCTATCTCTGTCTTCTACTTCTGCTGTTCCTTCTGAGCAGGATGATTGAGACACGTGGATATACTATATATCTGTCTTCTACCTCTGCTGTTCCTTCTGAGCAGGCTGAGTGAGGTGTAGATCAGACACGTGGATATACTATATCTCTGTCTTCTACCTCTGCTGTTCCTTCTGAGCAGGCTGAGTGAGGTGTAGATCAGACACGTGGATATACTCTATCTCTGTCTTCTACCTCTGCTGTTCCTTCTGAGCAGGCTGAGTGAGACACCTGGATATACTCTATCTCTGTATTTTACCTCTGCTGTTCCTTCTGAGCAGGCTGAGTGAGATGTAGATCAGACACGTGGATATACTCTATCTCTGTCTTCTACCTCTGCTGTTCCTTCTGAGCAGGCTGAGTGAGGTGTAGATCAGACACGTGGATATAATCTATATCTGTCTTCTACCTCTGCTGTTCCTTCTGAGCAGGCTGAGTGAGGTGTAGATCAGACACGTGGATATACTCTATCTCTGTCTTCTACCTCTGCTGTTCCTTCTGAGCAGGATGAGTGAGACACGTGGATATACTATATATCTGTCTTCTACCTCTGCTGTTCCTTTCTGAGAAGGCTGAGTGAGGTGTAGATCAGACACGTGGATATACTCTATCTCTGTCTTCTACCTCTGCTGTTCCTTCTGAGCAGGCTGAGTGAGGTGTAGATCAGACACGTGGATATACTCTATCTCTGTCTTCTACCTCTGCTGTTCCTTCTGAGCAGGCTGAGTGAAGTGTAGATCAGACACGTGGATATACTCTATCTCTGTCTTCTACCTCTGCTGTTCCTTCTGAGCAGGCTGAGTGAGGTGTAGATCAGACACGTGGATATACTCTATCTCTGTCTTCTACCTCTGTTGCTCCTTCTGAGCAGGCTGAGTGAGGTGTATATCAGACACGTGGATATACTCTATCTCTGTCTTCTACCTCTGCTCTTCCTTCTGAGCAGGCTGAGTGAGGTGTGGTTCAAACACGTGGATATACTCTATCTCTGTCTTCTACCTCTACTGTTCCTTCTGAGCAGGTTGAGTGAGACACGTGGATAAACTCTATCTCTGTCTTCTACCTCTGCTGCTCCTTCTGAGCAGGCTGAGTGAGGTGTATATCAGACACGTGGATATACTCTATCTCTGTCTTCTACCTGTGCTCTTCCTTCTGAGCAGGCTGAGTGAGGTGTGGTTCAAACACGTGGATATACTCTATCTCTGTCTTCTACCTCTGCTGTTCCTTCTGAGCATGTTGAGTGAGACACGTGGATAAACTCTATCTCTGTCTTCCACCTCTGCTGTTCATTCTGAGCAGGCTGAGTGAGGTGTAGATCAGACACGTGGATATACTCTATCTCTGTCTTCTATCTCTGCTGTTCCTTCTAAGCAGGCTGAGTGAGACACGTGGATATACTATATCTATGTCTTCTACATCTGCTGTTTCTTCTGAGCAGGCTGAGTGAGGTGTAGATCAGACACGTGGATATACTCTATCTCTGTCTTCTATCTCTGCTGTTCCTTCTGAGCAGGCTGAGTGAGGTGTAGATCAGACAAGTGGATATACTCTATCTCTGTCTTCTACCTCTGCTGTTCCTTCTGAGCAGGCTGAGTGAGACATGTGGATATACTCTATCTCTGTCTTCTACCTCTGCCGTACCTTCTGAGCAGGCTGAGTGAGACACGTGGATATACTCTATATCTGTCCTCTACCTCTGCTGTTCCTTCTGAGCAGGCTGAGTGAGACACGTGGATATACTCTATTTCTGTCTTCTACCTCTGCTGTTCCTTCTGAGCAGGCTGAGTGAGGTGTAGTTCAGACACGTGGATATACTCTATCTCTGTCTTCTACCTCTGCTGTTCCTTCTGAGCAGGCTGAGTAAGGTGTAGATCAGACAGGTGGATATACTCTATCTCTGTCTTCTACCTCTGCTGTTCCTTCTGAGCAGGCTGAGTGAGACACGTGGATATACTCTATCTCTGTATTTTACCTCTGCTGTTCCTTCTGAGCAGGCTGAGTGAGGTGTAGATCAGACACGTGGATATACTCTATCTCTGTATTTTACCTCTGCTGTTCCTTCTGAGCAGGCTGAGTAAGGTGTAGATCAGACAGGTGGATATACTCTATCTCTGTCTTCTACCTCTGCTGTTCCTTCTGAGCAGGCTGAGTGAGACACGTGGATATACTCTATCTCTGTATTTTACCTCTGCTGTTCCTTCTGAGCAGGCTGAGTGAGGTGTAGATCAGACACGTGGATATACTCTATCTCTGTCTTCTACCTCTGCTGTTCCTTCTGAGCAGGCTGAGTGAGACACCTGGATATACTCTATCTCTGTATTTTACCTCTGCTGTTCCTTCTGAGCAGGCTGAGTGAGATGTAGATCAGACACGTGGATATACTCTATCTCTGTCTTCTACCTCTGCTGTTCCTTCTGAGCAGGCTGAGTGAGGTGTAGATCAGACACGTGGATATAATCTATATCTGTCTTCTACCTCTGCTGTTCCTTCTGAGCAGGCTGAGTGAGGTGTAGATCAGACACGTGGATATACTCTATCTCTGTCTTCTACCTCTGCTGTTCCTTCTGAGCAGGATGAGTGAGACACGTGGATATACTATATATCTGTCTTCTACCTCTGCTGTTCCTTTCTGAGAAGGCTGAGTGAGGTGTAGATCAGACACGTGGATATACTCTATCTCTGTCTTCTACCTCTGCTGTTCCTTCTGAGCAGGCTGAGTGAGGTGTAGATCAGACACGTGGATATACTCTATCTCTGTCTTCTACCTCTGCTGTTCCTTCTGAGCAGGCTGAGTGAAGTGTAGATCAGACACGTGGATATACTCTATCTCTGTCTTCTACCTCTGCTGTTCCTTCTGAGCAGGCTGAGTGAGGTGTAGATCAGACACGTGGATATACTCTATCTCTGTCTTCTACCTCTGTTGCTCCTTCTGAGCAGGCTGAGTGAGGTGTATATCAGACACGTGGATATACTCTATCTCTGTCTTCTACCTCTGCTCTTCCTTCTGAGCAGGCTGAGTGAGGTGTGGTTCAAACACGTGGATATACTCTATCTCTGTCTTCTACCTCTACTGTTCCTTCTGAGCAGGTTGAGTGAGACACGTGGATAAACTCTATCTCTGTCTTCTACCTCTGCTGCTCCTTCTGAGCAGGCTGAGTGAGGTGTATATCAGACACGTGGATATACTCTATCTCTGTCTTCTACCTGTGCTCTTCCTTCTGAGCAGGCTGAGTGAGGTGTGGTTCAAACACGTGGATATACTCTATCTCTGTCTTCTACCTCTGCTGTTCCTTCTGAGCATGTTGAGTGAGACACGTGGATAAACTCTATCTCTGTCTTCCACCTCTGCTGTTCATTCTGAGCAGGCTGAGTGAGGTGTAGATCAGACACGTGGATATACTCTATCTCTGTCTTCTATCTCTGCTGTTCCTTCTAAGCAGGCTGAGTGAGACACGTGGATATACTATATCTATGTCTTCTACATCTGCTGTTTCTTCTGAGCAGGCTGAGTGAGGTGTAGATCAGACACGTGGATATACTCTATCTCTGTCTTCTATCTCTGCTGTTCCTTCTGAGCAGGCTGAGTGAGGTGTAGATCAGACAAGTGGATATACTCTATCTCTGTCTTCTACCTCTGCTGTTCCTTCTGAGCAGGCTGAGTGAGACATGTGGATATACTCTATCTCTGTCTTCTACCTCTGCCGTACCTTCTGAGCAGGCTGAGTGAGACACGTGGATATACTCTATATCTGTCCTCTACCTCTGCTGTTCCTTCTGAGCAGGCTGAGTGAGACACGTGGATATACTCTATTTCTGTCTTCTACCTCTGCTGTTCCTTCTGAGCAGGCTGAGTGAGGTGTAGTTCAGACACGTGGATATACTCTATCTCTGTCTTCTACCTCTGCTGTTCCTTCTGAGCAGGCTGAGTAAGGTGTAGATCAGACAGGTGGATATACTCTATCTCTGTCTTCTACCTCTGCTGTTCCTTCTGAGCAGGCTGAGTGAGACACGTGGATATACTCTATCTCTGTATTTTACCTCTGCTGTTCCTTCTGAGCAGGCTGAGTGAGGTGTAGATCAGACACGTGGATATACTCTATCTCTGTATTTTACCTCTGCTGTTCCTTCTGAGCAGGCTGAGTGACGTGTAGATCAGACACGTTGATATAATCTATCTCTGTCTTCTACCTCTGCTGTTCATTCTGAGCAGGCTGAGTGAGACACGTGGATATACTCTATCTCTGTAATTTACCTGTGCTGTTCCTTCTGAGCAGGCTGAGTGAGGTGTAGATCAGACACGTGGATATACTCTATCTCTGTCTTCTACCTCTGCTGTTCCTTCTGAGCAGGCTGAGTGAGGTGTAGATCAGACACGTGGATATAATCTTTCTCTGTCTTCTACCTCTGCTGTTCCTTCTGAGCAGGCTGAGTGAGGTGTAGATCAGACACGTGGATATACTCTATCTCTGTCTTCTATCTCTGCTGTTCCTTCTGAGGTGTAGATCAGACACGTGGATATACTCTATCTCTGTCTTCTACGTCTGCTGTTCCTTCTGAGCAGGATGAGTGAGACACGTGGATATACTATATATCTGTCTTCTACCTCTGCTGTTCCTTCTGAGCAGGCTGAGTGAGGTGTAGATCAGACACGTGGATATACTCTATCTCTGTCTTCTACCTCTGCTGTTCCTTCTGAGCAGGCTGAGTGAGGTGTAGATCAGACACGTGGATATACTCTATCTCTGTCTTCTACCTCTGCTGTTCCTTCTGAGCAGGCTGAGTGAGGTGTAGATCAGACACGTGGATATACTCTATCTCTGTCTTGTACCTCTGCTGTTCCTTATGAGCAGGATGAGTGAGACACGTAGATATACCATATCTCTGTTTTCTACCTCTGCTGTTCCTTCTGAGCAGGCTGAGTGAGGTGTAGATCAGACACGTGGATATACTCTATCTCTGTCTTCTACCTCTGCTGTTCCTTCTGAGCAGGCTGAGTGAGACACGTGGATATACTCTATCTCTGTCTTCTACCTCTGCCGTTCCTTCTGAGCAGGCTGAGTGAGACACGTGGATATACTCTATATCTGTCCTCTACCTCTGCTGTTCCTTCTGAGCAGGCTGAGTGAGACACGTGGATATACTCTATTTCTGTCTTCTACCTCTGCTGTTCCTTCTGAGCAGGCTGAGTGAGGTGTAGTTCAGACACGTGGATATACTCTATCTCTGTCTTCTACCTCTGCTGTTCCTTCTGAGCAGGCTGAGTGAGGTGTAGATCAGACACGTGGATATACTCTATCTCTGTCTTCTACCTCTGCTGTTCCTTCTGAGCAGGCTGAGTGAGACACGTGGATATACTCTATCTCTGTATTTTACCTCTGCTGTTCCTTCTGAGCAGGCTGAGTGAGGTGTAGATCAGACACGTGGATATACTCTATCTCTGTCTTTTACCTCTGCTGTTCCTTCTGAGCAGGCTGAGTGACGTGTAGATCAGACACGTTGATATAATCTATCTCTGTCTTCTACCTCTGCTGTTCATTCTGAGCAGGCTGAGTCAGACACGTGGATATACTCTATCTCTGTAATTTACCTCTGCTGTTCCTTCTGAGCAGGCTGAGTGAGGTGTAGATCAGACACGTGGATATACTCTATCTCTGTCTTCTACCTCTGCTGTTCCTTCTGAGCAGGCTGAGTGAGGTGTAGATCAGACACGTGGATATAATCTTTCTCTGTCTTCTACCTCTGCTGTTCCTTCTGAGCAGGCTGAGTGAGGTGTAGATCAGACACGTGGATATACTCTATCTCTGTCTTCTATCTATGCTGTTCCTTCTGAGGTGTAGATCAGACACGTGGATATACTCTATCTCTGTCTTCTACGTCTGCTGTTCCTTCTGAGCAGGATGAGTGAGACACGTGGATATACTATATATCTGTCTTCTACCTCTGCTGTTCCGTCTGAGCAGGCTGAGTGAGGTGTAGATCAGACACGTGGATATACTCTATCTCTGTCTTCTACCTCTGCTGTTCCTTCTGAGCAGGCTGAGTGAGGTGTAGATCAGACACGTGGATATACTCTATCTCTGTCTTCTACCTCTGCTGTTCCTTCTGAGCAGGCTGAGTAAGGTGTAGATCAGACACGTGGATATACTCTATCTCTGTCTTCTACCTCTGCTGTTCCTTATGAGCAGGATGAGTGAGACACGTAGATATACCATATCTCTGTTTTCTACCTCTGCTGTTCCTTCTGCGCAGTCTGAGTGAGACACGTGGATATACTTTATCTCTGTATTCTACATCTGCTGTTCCTTCTGAGCAGGTTGAGTGAGGAGTAGATCAGACAGGTGGATATACTTTATCTCTGTCTTCTACCTCTGCTGTTTCTTCTGAGCAGGCTGAGTGAGACACGTGGATATACTCTATCTCTGTCTTCTACCTCTGCTGTTCCTTCTGAGCAGGATGAGTGAGACACGTGAATATACTCTATATCTGTCTTCTACCTCTGCTGTTCCTTCTGAGCAGGCTGAGTGAGACACGTGGATATACTCTATCTCTGTCTTCTACCTCTGCTGTTCCTTCTGAGCAGGCTGAGTGAGGTGTAGATCAGACACGTGGATATACTCCATCTCTGTCTTCTACCTCTGCTGTTCCTTCTGAGCAGGCTGAGTGAGGTGTAGATCAGACACGTGGATATACTCTATCTCTGTCTTCTACCTCTGCTGTTCCTTCTGAGCAGGCTGAGTGAGACACGTGGATATACTATATCTCTGTCTTTTACCTCTGCTGTTCCTTCTGAGCAGGCTGAGTGAGGTGTAGATCAGACACGTGGATATACTCTATCTCTGTCTTCTACCTCTGCTGTTCCTTCTGAGCAGGCTGAGTGAGACACGTGGATATACTCTATCTCTGTATTTTACCTCTGCTGTTCCTTCTGAGCAGGCTGAGTGAGGTGTAGATCAGACACGTGGATATACTCTATCTCTGTCTTTTACCTCTGCTGTTCCTTCTGAGCAGGCTGAGTGACGTGTAGATCAGACACGTTGATATAATCTATCTCTGTCTTCTACCTCTGCTGTTCATTCTGAGCAGGCTGAGTGAGACACGTGGATATACTCTATCTCTGTAATTTACCTCTGCTGTTCCTTCTGAGCAGGCTGAGTGAGGTGTAGATCAGACACGTGGATATACTCTATCTCTGTCTTCTACCTCTGCTGTTCCTTCTGAGCAGGCTGAGTGAGGTGTAGATCAGACACGTGGATATAATCTTTCTCTGTCTTCTACCTCTGCTGTTCCTTCTGAGCAGGCTGAGTGAGGTGTAGATCAGACACGTGGATATACTCTATCTCTGTCTTCTATCTATGCTGTTCCTTCTGAGGTGTAGATCAGACACGTGGATATACTCTATCTCTGTCTTCTACGTCTGCTGTTCCTTCTGAGCAGGATGAGTGAGACACGTGGATATACTATATATCTGTCTTCTACCTCTGCTGTTCCTTCTGAGCAGGCTGAGTGAGGTGTAGATCAAACACGTGGATATACTCTATCTCTGTCTTCTACCTCTGCTGTTCCTTATGAGCAGGATGAGTGAGACACGTAGATATACCATATCTCTGTTTTCTACCTCTGCTGTTCCTTCTGCGCAGTCTGAGTGAGACACGTGGATATACTTTATCTCTGTATTCTACATCTGCTGTTCCTTCTGAGCAGGTTGAGTGAGGAGTAGATCAGACAGGTGGATATACTTTATCTCTGTCTTCTACCTCTGCTGTTCCTTCTGAGCAGGCTGAGTGAGACACGTGGATATACTCTATCTCTGTCTTCTACCTCTGCTGTTCCTTCTGAGCAGGATGAGTGAGACACGTGGATATACTATATATCTGTCTTCTACCTCTGCTGTTCCTTCTGAGCAGGCTGAGTGAGACACGTGGATATACTCTATCTCTGTCTTCTACCTCTGCTGTTCCTTCTGAGCAGGCTGAGTGAGGTGTAGATCAGACACGTGGATATACTCCATCTCTGTCTTCTACCTCTGCTGTTCCTTCTGAGCAGGCTGAGTGAGGTGTAGATCAGACACGTGGATATACTCTATCTCTGTCTTCTACCTCTGCTGTTCCTTCTGAGCAGGCTGAGTGAGAAACGTGGATATACTCTATCTCTGTCTTCTACCTCTGCTGTTCCTTCTGAGCAGGCTGAGTGAGACACGTGGATATACTATATCTCTGTCTTTTACCTCTGATGTTCCTTCTGAGCAGGCTGAGTGAGGTGTAGATCAGACACGTGGATATACTCTATCTCTGTCTTCTACCTCTGCTGTTCCTCTGAGCAGGCTGAGTGAGGTGTAGATCAGACACGTGGATATAATTTATCTGTGTCTTCTACCTCTGCTGTTCCTTCTGAGCAGGCTGAGTGAGGTGTATATCAGACACGTGGATATACTCTATCTCTGTCTTCTACTTCTGCTGTTCCGTCTGAGCAGGATGAGTGAGACACGTGGATATACTATATATCTGTCTTCTACCTCTGTTGTTCCTTCTGAGCAGGCTGAGTGAGGTGTAGATCAGATACGCGGATTTACTCTATCTCTGTCTTCTACCTCTGCTGTTCCTTCTGAGCAGGCTGAGTGAGGTGTAGATCAGACACGTGGATATACTCTATCTCTGTCTTCTACCTCTGCTGTTCCTTTTGAGCAGGCTGAGTGAGACACGTGAATATACCATATCTCTGTATTTTACCTCTGCTGTTCCTTCTGAGCAGGCTGAGTGAGATGTAGATCAGACACGTGGATATACTCTATCTCTGTCTTCTCCCTCTGCTGTTCCTTCTGAGCAGGCTGAGTGAGATGTAGATCAGACACGTGGATATACTCTATCTCTGTCTTCTCCCTCTGCTGTTCCTTCTGAGCAGGCTGAGTGAGGTGTAGATCAGACACGTAGATATAATCTATCTCTGTCTTCTACCTCTGCTGTTCCTTCTGAGCAGGCTGAGTGAGGTGTAGATCAGACACGTGGATATACTCTATCTCTGTCTTCTACCTCTGCTGTTCCTTCTGAGCAGGCTGAGTGAAGTGTAGATCAGACACGTGGATATACTCTATCTCTGTCTTCTACCTCTGCTGTTCCTTCTGAGCAGGCTGAGTGAGGTGTAGATCAGACACGTGGATATACTCCATCTCTGTCTTCTACCTCTGCTGTTCCTTCTGAGCAGGCGGGGTGAGGTGTAGATCAGACACGTGGATATACTCTATCTCTGTCTTCTACCTCTGCTGTTCCTTCTGAGCAGGCTGAGTGAGAAACGTGGATATACTCTATCTCTGTCTTCTACCTCTGCTGTTCCTTCTGAGCAGGCTGAGTGAGACACGTGGATATACTATATCTCTGTCTTTTACCTCTGCTGTTCCTTCTGAGCAGGCTGAGTGAGGTGTAGATCAGACACGTGGATATACTCTATCTCTGTCTTCTACCTCTGCTGTTCCTTCTGAGCAGGCTGAGTGAGACACGTGGATATACTCTATCTCTGTATTTTACCTCTGCTGTTCCTTCTGAGCAGGCTGAGTGAGGTGTAGATCAGACACGTGGATATACTCTATCTCTGTCTTTTACCTCTGCTGTTCCTTCTGAGCAGGCTGAGTGACGTGTAGATCAGACACGTTGATATAATCTATCTCTGTCTTCTACCTCTGCTGTTCATTCTGAGCAGGCTGAGTGAGACACGTGGATATACTCTATCTCTGTAATTTACCTCTGCTGTTCCTTCTGAGCAGGCTGAGTGAGGTGTAGATCAGACACGTGGATATACTCTATCTCTGTCTTCTACCTCTGCTGTTCCTTCTGAGCAGGCTGAGTGAGGTGTAGATCAGACACGTGGATATAATCTTTCTCTGTCTTCTACCTCTGCTGTTCCTTCTGAGCAGGCTGAGTGAGGTGTAGATCAGACACGTGGATATACTCTATCTCTGTCTTCTATCTATGCTGTTCCTTCTGAGGTGTAGATCAGACACGTGGATATACTCTATCTCTGTCTTCTACGTCTGCTGTTCCTTCTGAGCAGGATGAGTGAGACACGTGGATATACTATATATCTGTCTTCTACCTCTGCTGTTCCTTCTGAGCAGGCTGAGTGAGGTGTAGATCAGACACGTGGATATACTCTATCTCTGTCTTCTACCTCTGCTGTTCCTTATGAGCAGGATGAGTGAGACACGTAGATATACCATATCTCTGTTTTCTACCTCTGCTGTTCCTTCTGCGCAGTCTGAGTGAGACACGTGGATATACTTTATCTCTGTATTCTACATCTGCTGTTCCTTCTGAGCAGGTTGAGTGAGGAGTAGATCAGACAGGTGGATATACTTTATCTCTGTCTTCTACCTCTGCTGTTCCTTCTGAGCAGGCTGAGTGAGACACGTGGATATACTCTATCTCTGTCTTCTACCTCTGCTGTTCCTTCTGAGCAGGATGAGTGAGACACGTGGATATACTCTATATCTGTCTTCTACCTCTGCTGTTCCTTCTGAGCAGGCTGAGTGAGACACGTGGATATACTCTATCTCTGTCTTCTACCTCTGCTGTTCCTTCTGAGCAGGCTGAGTGAGGTGTAGATCAGACACGTGGATATACTCCATCTCTGTCTTCTACCTCTGCTGTTCCTTCTGAGCAGGCTGAGTGAGGTGTAGATCAGACACGTGGATATACTCTATCTCTGTCTTCTACCTCTGCTGTTCCTTCTGAGCAGGCTGAGTGAGAAACGTGGATATACTCTATCTCTGTCTTCTACCTCTGCTGTTCCTTCTGAGCAGGCTGAGTGAGACACGTGGATATACTATATCTCTGTCTTTTACCTCTGATGTTCCTTCTGAGCAGGCTGAGTGAGGTGTAGATCAGACACGTGGATATACTCTATCTCTGTCTTCTACCTCTGCTGTTCCTCTGAGCAGGCTGAGTGAGGTGTAGATCAGACACGTGGATATAATTTATCTGTGTCTTCTACCTCTGCTGTTCCTTCTGAGCAGGCTGAGTGAGGTGTATATCAGACACGTGGATATACTCTATCTCTGTCTTCTACTTCTGCTGTTCCGTCTGAGCAGGATGAGTGAGACACGTGGATATACTATATATCTGTCTTCTACCTCTGCTGTTCCTTCTGAGCAGGCTGAGTGAGGTGTAGATCAGATACGCGGATTTACTCTATCTCTGTCTTCTACCTCTGCTGTTCCTTCTGAGCAGGCTGAGTGAGGTGTAGATCAGACACGTGGATATACTCTATCTCTGTCTTCTACCTCTGCTGTTCCTTCTGAGCAGGCTGAGTGAGACACGTGAATATACCCTATCTCTGTATTTTACCTCTGCTGTTCCTTCTGAGCAGGCTGAGTGAGATGTAGATCAGACACGTGGATATACTCTATCTCTGTCTTCTCCCTCTGCTGTTCCTTCTGAGCAGGCTGAGTGAGATGTAGATCAGACACGTGGATATACTCTATCTCTGTCTTCTCCCTCTGCTGTTCCTTCTGAGCAGGCTGAGTGAGGTGTAGATCAGACACGTAGATATAATCTATCTCTGTCTTCTACCTCTGCTGTTCCTTCTGAGCAGGCTGAGTGAGGTGTAGATCAGACACGTGGATATACTCTATCTCTGTCTTCTACCTCTGCTGTTCCTTCTGAGCAGGCTGAGTGAAGTGTAGATCAGACACGTGGATATACTCTATCTCTGTCTTCTACCTCTGCTGTTCCTTCTGAGCAGGCTGAGTGAGGTGTAGATCAGACACGTGGATATACTCTATCTCTGTCTTCTACCTCTGCTGTTCCTTCTGAGCAGGCTGAGTGAGGTGTAGATCAGACACGTGGATATAATCTTTCTCTGTCTTCTACCTCTGCTGTTCCTTCTGAGCAGGCTGAGTGAGGTGTAGATCAGACACGTGGATATACTCTATCTCTGTCTTCTATCTCTGCTGTTCCTTCTGAGGTGTAGATCAGACACGTGGATATACTCTATCTCTGTCTTCTACGTCTGCTGTTCCTTCTGAGCAGGATGAGTGAGACACGTGGATATACTATATATCTGTCTTCTACCTCTGCTGTTCCTTCTGAGAAGGCTGAGTGAGGTGTAGATCAGACACGTGGATATACTCTATCTCTGTCTTCTACCTCTGCTGTTCCTTCTGAGCAGGCTGAGTGAGGTGTAGATCAGACACGTGGATATACTCTATCTCTGTCTTCTACCTCTGCTGTTCCTTATGAGCAGGATGAGTGAGACACGTAGATATACCATATCTCTGTTTTCTACCTCTGCTGTTCCTTCTGAGCAGGCTGAGTGAGGTGTAGATCAGACACGTGGATATACTATATCTCTGTCTTCTACCTCTGCTGTTCCTTCTGAGCAGGCTGAGTGAGACACGTGGATATACTATATCTCTGTCTTCTACCTCTGCCGTTCCTTCTGAGCAGGCAGAGTGAGACACGTGGATATACTCTATATCTGTCCTCTACCTCTGCTGTTCCTTCTGAGCAGGCTGAGTGAGACACGTGGATATACTCTATTTCTGTCTTCTACCTCTGCTGTTCCTTCTGAGCAGGCTGAGTGAGGTGTAGTTCAGACACGTGGATATACTCTATCTCTGTCTTCTACCTCTGCTGTTCCTTCTGAGCAGGCTGAGTGAGGTGTAGATCAGACACGTGGATATACTCTATCTCTGTCTTCTACCTCTGCTGTTCCTTCTGAGCAGGCTGAGTGAGACACGTAGATATACTCTATCTCTGTATTTTACCTCTGCTGTTCCTTCTGAGCAGGCTGAGTGAGGTGTAGATCAGACACGTGGATATACTCTATCTCTGTCTTTTACCTATGCTGTTCCTTCTGAGCAGGCTGAGTGACGTGTAGATCAGACACGTTGATATAATCTATCTCTGTCTTCTACCTCTGCTGTTCATTCTGAGCAGGCTGAGTGAGACACGTGGATATACTCTATCTCTGTCTTCTCCCTCTGCTGTTCCTTCTGAGCAGGCTGAGTGAGGTGTAGATCAGACACGTAGATATAATCTATCTCTGTCTTCTACCTCTGCTGTTCCTTCTGAGCAGGCTGAGTGAGGTGTAGATCAGACACGTGGATATACTCTATCTCTGTCTTCTACCTCTGCTGTTCCTTCTGAGCAGGCTGAGTGAAGTGTAGATCAGACACGTGGATATACTCTATCTCTGTCTTCTACCTCTGCTGTTCCTTCTGAGCAGGCTGAGTGAGGTGTAGATCAGACACGTGGATATACTCTATCTCTGTCTTCTACCTCTGTTGCTCCTTCTGAGCAGGCTGAGTGAGGTGTAGATCAGACACGTGGATATACTCTATCTCTGTCTTCTATCTCTGCTGTTCCTTCTGAGGTGTAGATCAGACACGTGGATATACTCTATCTCTGTCTTCTACTTCTGCTGTTCCTTATGAGCAGGCTGAGTGAGGTGTAGATCAGACACGTGGATATACTCCATCTCTGTCTTCTACCTCTGCTGTTCCTTCTGAGCATGCTGAGTGAGGTGTAGATCAGACACGTGGATATACTCTATCTCTGTCTTCTACCTCTGCTGTTCCTTCTGAGCAGGCTGAGTGAGAAACGTGGATATACTCTATCTCTGTCTTCTACCTCTGCTGTTCCTTCTGAGCAGGCTGAGTGAGACACGTGGATATACTATATCTCTGTCTTTTACCTCTGCTGTTCCTTCTGAGCAGGCTGAGTGAGGTGTAGATCAGACACGTGGATATACTCTATCTCTGTCTTCTACCTCTGCTGTTCCTCTGAGCAGGCTGAGTGAGGTGTAGATCAGACACGTGGATATAATTTATCTGTGTCTTCTACCTCTGCTGTTCCTTCTGAGCAGGCTGAGTGAGGTGTATATCAGACACGTGGATATACTCTATCTCTGTCTTCTACTTCTGCTGTTCCGTCTGAGCAGGATGAGTGAGACACGTGGATATACTATATATCTGTCTTCTACCTCTGCTGTTTCTTCTGAGCAGGCTGAGTGAGGTGTAGATCAGATACGCGGATTTACTCTATCTCTGTCTTCTACCTCTGCTGTTCCTTCTGAGCAGGCTGAGTGAGGTGTAGATCAGACACGTGGATATACTCTATCTCTGTCTTCTACCTCTGCTGTTCCTTCTGAGCAGGCTGAGTGAGACACGTGAATATACCCTATCTCTGTATTTTACCTCTGCTGTTCCTTCTGAGCAGGCTGAGTGAGATGTAGATCAGACACGTGGATATACTCTATCTCTGTCTTCTCCCTCTGCTGTTCCTTCTGAGCAGGCTGAGTGAGATGTAGACCAGACACGTGGATATACTCTATCTCTGTCTTCTCCCTCTGCTGTTCCTTCTGAGCAGGCTGAGTGAGGTGTAGATCAGACACGTAGATATAATCTATCTCTGTCTTCTACCTCTGCTGTTCCTTCTGAGCAGGCTGAGTGAGGTGTAGATCAGACACGTGGATATACTCTATCTCTGTCTTCTACCTCTGCTGTTCCTTCTGAGCAGGCTGAGTGAAGTGTAGATCAGACACGTGGATATACTCTATCTCTGTCTTCTACCTCTGCTGTTCCTTCTGAGCAGGCTGAGTGAGGTGTAGATCAGACACGTGGATATACTCTATCTCTGTCTTCTACCTCTGTTGCTCCTTCTGAGCAGGCTGAGTGAGGTGTAGATCAGACACGTGGATATACTCTATCTCTGTCTTCTATCTCTGCTGTTCCTTCTGAGGTGTAGATCAGACACGTGGATATACTCTATCTCTGTCTTCTACTTCTGCTGTTCCTTATGAGCAGGCTGAGTGAGGTGTCGATCACACACGTGGATATACTTTATCTCTGTCTTCTACCTCTGCTGTTCATTCTGAGCAGGCTGAGTGAGGTGTAGATCAGACACGTGAATATACTCTATCTCTATCTTCTACCTCTGCTTTTCCTTCTGAGCAGGCTGATAAGACACGTGGATATACTCTATCTCTGTATTCTACCTCTGCTGTTCCTTCTGAGCAGGCTGAGTGAGGTGTAGATCAGACACGTGGATATAATCTTTCTCTGTCTTCTACCTCTGCTGTTCCTTCTGAGCAGGCTGAGTGAGGTGTAGATCAGACACGTGGATATACTCTATCTCTGTCTTCTATCTCTGCTGTTCCTTCTGAGGTGTAGATCAGACACGTGGATATACTCTATCTCTGTCTTCTACGTCTGCTGTTCCTTCTGAGCAGGATGAGTGAGACACGTGGATATACTATATATCTGTCTTCTACCTCTGCTGTTCCTTCTGAGCAGGCTGAGTGAAGTGTAGATCAGACACGTGGATATACTCTATCTCTGTCTTCTACCTCTGCTGTTCCTTCTGAGCAGGCTGAGTGAGGTGTAGATCAGACACGTGGATATACTCTATCTCTGTCTTCTACCTCTGTTGCTCCTTCTGAGCAGGCTGAGTGAGGTGTAGATCAGACACGTGGATATACTCTATCTCTGTCTTCTATCTCTGCTGTTCCTTCTGAGGTGTAGATCAGACACGTGGATATACTCTATCTCTGTCTTCTACTTCTGCTGTTCCTTATGAGCAGGCTGAGTGAGGTGTAGATCAGACACGTGGATATACTCCATCTCTGTCTTCTACCTCTGCTGTTCCTTCTGAGCATGCTGAGTGAGGTGTAGATCAGACACGTGGATATACTCTATCTCTGTCTTCTACCTCTGCTGTTCCTTCTGAGCAGGCTGAGTGAGAAACGTGGATATACTCTATCTCTGTCTTCTACCTCTGCTGTTCCTTCTGAGCAGGCTGAGTGAGACACGTGGATATACTATATCTCTGTCTTTTACCTCTGCTGTTCCTTCTGAGCAGGCTGAGTGAGGTGTAGATCAGACACGTGGATATACTCTATCTCTGTCTTCTACCTCTGCTGTTCCTCTGAGCAGGCTGAGTGAGGTGTAGATCAGACACGTGGATATAATTTATCTGTGTCTTCTACCTCTGCTGTTCCTTCTGAGCAGGCTGAGTGAGGTGTATATCAGACACGTGGATATACTCTATCTCTGTCTTCTACTTCTGCTGTTCCGTCTGAGCAGGATGAGTGAGACACGTGGATATACTATATATCTGTCTTCTACCTCTGCTGTTCTTTCTGAGCAGGCTGAGTGAGGTGTAGATCAGATACGCGGATTTACTCTATCTCTGTCTTCTACCTCTGCTGTTCCTTCTGAGCAGGCTGAGTGAGGTGTAGATCAGACACGTGGATATACTCTATCTCTGTCTTCTACCTCTGCTGTTCCTTCTGAGCAGGCTGAGTGAGACACGTGAATATACCCTATCTCTGTATTTTACCTCTGCTGTTCCTTCTGAGCAGGCTGAGTGAGATGTAGATCAGACACGTGGATATACTCTATCTCTGTCTTCTCCCTCTGCTGTTCCTTCTGAGCAGGCTGAGTGAGATGTAGACCAGACACGTGGATATACTCTATCTCTGTCTTCTCCCTCTGCTGTTCCTTCTGAGCAGGCTGAGTGAGGTGTAGATCAGACACGTAGATATAATCTATCTCTGTCTTCTACCTCTGCTGTTCCTTCTGAGCAGGCTGAGTGAGGTGTAGATCAGACACGTGGATATACTCTATCTCTGTCTTCTACCTCTGCTGTTCCTTCTGAGCAGGCTGAGTGAAGTGTAGATCAGACACGTGGATATACTCTATCTCTGTCTTCTACCTCTGCTGTTCCTTCTGAGCAGGCTGAGTGAGGTGTAGATCAGACACGTGGATATACTCTATCTCTGTCTTCTACCTCTGTTGCTCCTTCTGAGCAGGCTGAGTGAGGTGTAGATCAGACACGTGGATATACTCTATCTCTGTCTTCTATCTCTGCTGTTCCTTCTGAGGTGTAGATCAGACACGTGGATATACTCTATCTCTGTCTTCTACTTCTGCTGTTCCTTATGAGCAGGCTGAGTGAGGTGTCGATCACACACGTGGATATACTTTATCTCTGTCTTCTACCTCTGCTGTTCATTCTGAGCAGGCTGAGTGAGGTGTAGATCAGACACGTGAATATACTCTATCTCTATCTTCTACCTCTGCTTTTCCTTCTGAGCAGGCTGATAAGACACGTGGATATACTCTATCTCTGTATTCTACCTCTGCTGTTCCTTCTGAGCAGGCTGAGTGAGGTGTAGATCAGACACGTGGATATAATCTTTCTCTGTCTTCTACCTCTGCTGTTCCTTCTGAGCAGGCTGAGTGAGGTGTAGATCAGACACGTGGATATACTCTATCTCTGTCTTCTATCTCTGCTGTTCCTTCTGAGGTGTAGATCAGACACGTGGATATACTCTATCTCTGTCTTCTACGTCTGCTGTTCCTTCTGAGCAGGATGAGTGAGACACGTGGATATACTATATATCTGTCTTCTACCTCTGCTGTTCCTTCTGAGAAGGCTGAGTGAGGTGTAGATCAGACACGTGGATATACTCTATCTCTGTCTTCTACCTCTGCTGTTCCTTCTGAGCAGGCTGAGTGAGGTGTAGATCAGACACGTGGATATACTCTATCTCTGTCTTCTACCTCTGCTGTTCCTTATGAGCAGGATGAGTGAGACACGTAGATATACCATATCTCTGTTTTCTACCTCTGCTGTTCCTTCTGAGCAGGCTGAGTGAGGTGTATATCAGACACGTGGATATACTATATCTCTGTCTTCTACCTCTGCTGTTCCTTCTGAGCAGGCTGAGTGAGACACGTGGATATACTCTATCTCTGTCTTCTACCTCTGCCGTTCCTTCTGAGCAGGCAGAGTGAGACACGTGGATATACTCTATATCTGTCCTCTACCTCTGCTGTTCCTTCTGAGCAGGCTGAGTGAGACACGTGGATATACTCTATTTCTGTCTTCTACCTCTGCTGTTCCTTCTGAGCAGGCTGAGTGAGGTGTAGTTCAGACACGTGGATATACTCTATCTCTGTCTTCTACCTCTGCTGTTCCTTCTGAGCAGGCTGAGTGAGGTGTAGATCAGACACGTGGATATACTCTATCTCTGTCTTCTACCTCTGCTGTTCCTTCTGAGCAGGCTGAGTGAGGTGTAGATCAGACACGTGGATATACTCTATCTCTGTCTTCTACCTCTGCTGTTCCTTCTGAGCAGGCTGAGTGAGACACGTGAATATACCCTATCTCTGTATTTTACCTCTGCTGTTCCTTCTGAGCAGGCTGAGTGAGATGTAGATCAGACACGTGGATATACTCTATCTCTGTCTTCTCCCTCTGCTGTTCCTTCTGAGCAGGCTGAGTGAGATGTAGATCAGACACGTGGATATACTCTATCTCTGTCTTCTCCCTCTGCTGTTCCTTCTGAGCAGGCTGAGTGAGGTGTAGATCAGACACGTAGATATAATCTATCTCTGTCTTCTACCTCTGCTGTTCCTTCTGAGCAGGCTGAGTGAAGTGTAGATCAGACACGTGGATATACTCTATCTCTGTCTTCTACCTCTGCTGTTCCTTCTGAGCAGGCTGAGTGAGGTGTAGATCAGACACGTGGATATACTCTATCTCTGTCTTCTACCTCTGTTGCTCCTTCTGAGCAGGCTGAGTGAGGTGTAGATCAGACACGTGGATATACTCTATCTCTGTCTTCTATCTCTGCTGTTCCTTCTGAGGTGTAGATCAGACACGTGGATATACTCTATCTCTGTCTTCTACTTCTGCTGTTCCTTATGAGCAGGCTGAGTGAGGTGTCGATCACACACGTGGATATACTTTATCTCTGTCTTCTACCTCTGCTGTTCATTCTGAGCAGGCTGAGTGAGGTGTAGATCAGACACGTGAATATACTCTATCTCTATCTTCTACCTCTGCTTTTCCTTCTGAGCAGGCTGATAAGACACGTGGATATACTCTATCTCTGTATTCTACCTCTGCTGTTCCTTCTGAGCAGGCTGAGTGAGGTGTATATCAGACACGTGGATATAATCTTTCTCTGTCTTCTACCTCTGCTGTTCCTTCTGAGCAGGCTGAGTGAGGTGTAGATCAGACACGTGGATATACTCTATCTCTGTCTTCTATCTCTGCTGTTCCTTCTGAGGTGTAGATCAGACACGTGGATATACTCTATCTCTGTCTTCTACGTCTGCTGTTCCTTCTGAGCAGGATGAGTGAGACACGTGGATATACTATATATCTGTCTTCTACCTGTGCTGTTCCTTCTGAGAAGGCTGAGTGAGGTGTAGATCAGACACGTGGATATACTCTATCTCTGTCTTCTACCTCTGCTGTTCCTTCTGAGCAGGCTGAGTGAGGTGTAGATCAGACACGTGGATATACTCTATCTCTGTCTTCTACCTCTGCTGTTCCTTATGAGCAGGATGAGTGAGACACGTAGATATACCATATCTCTGTTTTCTACCTCTGCTGTTCCTTCTGAGCAGGCTGAGTGAGGTGTAGATCAGACACGTGGATAAACTCTATCTCTGTCTTCTACCTCTGCCGTTCCTTCTGAGCAGGCAGAGTGAGACACGTGGATATACTCTATATCTGTCCTCTACCTCTGCTGTTCCTTCTGAGCAGGCTGAGTGAGACACGTGGATATACTCTCTTTCTGTCTTCTACCTCTGCTGTTCCTTCTGAGCAGGCTGAGTGAGGTGTAGTTCAGACACGTGGATATACTCTATCTCTGTCTTCTACCTCTGCTGTTCCTTCTGAGCAGGCTGAGTGAGGTGTAGATCAGACACGTGGATATACTCTATCTCTGTCTTCTACCTCTGCTGTTCCTTCTGAGCAGGCTGAGTGAGACACGTGGATATACTCTATCTCTGTATTTTACCTCTGCTGTTCCTTCTGAGCAGGCTGAGTGAGGTGTAGATTAGACACGTGGATATACTCTATCTCTGTCTTTTACCTATGCTGTTCCTTCTGAGCAGGCTGAGTGACGTGTAGATCAGACACGTTGATATAATCTATCTCTGTCTTCTACCTCTGCTGTTCATTCTGAGCAGGCTGAGTGAGACACGTGGATATACTCTATCTCTGTCTTCTCCCTCTGCTGTTCCTTCTGAGCAGGCTGAGTGAGGTGTAGATCAGACACGTAGATATAATCTATCTCTGTCTTCTACCTCTGCTGTTCCTTCTGAGCAGGCTGAGTGAGGTGTAGATCAGACACGTGGATATACTCTATCTCTGTCTTCTACCTCTGCTGTTCCTTCTGAGCAGGCTGAGTGAAGTGTAGATCAGACACGTGGATATACTCTATCTCTGTCTTTTACCTCTGCTGTTCCTTCTGAGCAGGCTGAGTGAGCTGTAGATCAGACACGTGGATATACTCTATCTCTGTCTTCTACCTCTGTTGCTCCTTCTGAGCAGGCTGAGTGAGGTGTAGATCAGACACGTGGATATACTCTATCTCTGTCTTCTATCTCTGCTGTTCCTTCTGAGGTGTAGATCAGACACGTGGATATACTCTATCTCTGTCTTCTACTTCTGCTGTTCCTTATGAGCAGGCTGAGTGAGGTGTAGATCAGACACGTGGATATACTCCATCTCTGTCTTCTACCTCTGCTGTTCCTTCTGAGCATGCTGAGTGAGGTGTAGATCAGAAACGTGGATATACTCTATCTCTGTCTTCTACCTCTGCTGTTCCTTCTGAGCAGGCTGAGTGAGAAACGTGGATATACTCTATCTCTGTCTTCTACCTCTGCTGTTCCTTCTGAGCAGGCTGAGTGAGACACGTGGATATACTATATCTCTGTCTTTTACCTCTGCTGTTCCTTCTGAGCAGGCTGAGTGAGGTGTAGATCAGACACGTGGATATACTCTATCTCTGTCATCTACCTCTGCTGTTCCTCTGAGCAGGCTGAGTGAGGTGTATATCAGACACGTGGATATACTCTATCTCTGTCTTCTACTTCTGCTGTTCCGTCTGAGCAGGATGAGTGAGACACGTGGATATACTATATATCTGTCTTCTACCTCTGCTGTTCCTTCTGAGCAGGCTGAGTGAGGTGTAGATCAGATACGCGGATTTACTCTATCTCTGTCTTCTACCTCTGCTGTTCCTTCTGAGCAGGCTGAGTGAGGTGTAGATCAGACACGTGGATATACTCTATCTCTGTCTTCTACCTCTGCTGTTCCTTCTGAGCAGGCTGAGTGAGACACGTGAATATACCCTATCTCTGTATTTTACCTCTGCTGTTCCTTCTGAGCAGGCTGAGTGAGGTGTAGATCAGACACGTAGATATAATCTATCTCTGTCTTCTACCTCTGCTGTTCCTTCTGAGCAGGCTGAGTGAGGTGTAGATCAGACACGTGGATATACTCTATCTCTGTCTTCTACCTCTGCTGTTCCTTCTGAGCAGGCTGAGTGAAGTGTAGATCAGACACGTGGATATACTCTATCTCTGTCTTATACCTCTGCTGTTCCTTCTGAGCAGGCTGAGTGAGGTGTAGATCAGACACGTGGATATACTCTATCTCTGTCTTCTACCTCTGTTGCTCCTTCTGAGCAGGCTGAGTGAGGTGTAGATCAGACACGTGGATATACTCTATCTCTGTCTTCTATCTCTGCTGTTCCTTCTGAGGTGTAGATCAGACACGTGGATATACTCTATCTCTGTCTTCTACTTCTGCTGTTCCTTATGAGCAGGCTGAGTGAGGTGTCGATCACACACGTGGATATACTTTATCGCTGTCTTCTACCTCTGCTGTTCATTCTGAGCAGGCTGAGTGAGGTGTAGATCAGACACGTGAATATACTCTATCTCTATCTTCTACCTCTGCTTTTCCTTCTGAGCAGGCTGATAAGACACGTGGATATACTCTATCTCTGTATTCTACCTCTGCTGTTCCTTCTGAGCAGGCTGAGTGAGGTGTAGATCAGACACGTGGATATACTCTATCTCTGTCTTGTACCTCTGCTGTTCCTTCTGAGCAGGCTGAGTGACACACGTGGATATACTCTATATCTGTCTTCTACCTCTGCTGTTTCTTATGAACAGGCTGAGTGAGGTGTAGATCAGACACGTGGATATACTCTATCTCTGTCTTCTACTTCTGCTGTTCCTTATAAACAGGCTGAGTGAGGTGTAGATCAGACACGTGGATATACTCTATATCTGTCTTCTACCTCTGCTGTTCCTTCTGATCAGGCTGAGTGAGACACTTGGATATACTATATCTCTGTCGTCTACCTCTGCTGTTCCTTCTGAGCAGGCTGAGTGAGACACGTGGATATACTCTATCTCTGTCTTCTACCTCTGCTGTTCCTTCTGAGCAGGCTGAGTAAGGTGTAGATCAGACACGTGGATATACTCTATCTCTGTCTTCTACCTCCGCTGTTCCTTCTGAGCAGGCTGAGTGAGACACTTGGATATACTCTATCTTTGTCTTCTACCTCTGCTGTTCCTTCTGAGCAGGCTGAGTGAGGTGTCGATCAGACACGTGGATATACTCTATCTCTGTCTTCTACCTCTGCTGTTCCTTCTGAGCAGGCTGAGTGAGGTGTAGATCAGACACGTGGATATACTCTATCTCTATCTTCTACCTCTGCTGTTCCTTCTGAGCAGGCTGAGTGAGACACGTGGATATACTCTATTTCTGTATTCTACCTCTGCTGTTCCTTGTGAGCAGGCTGAGTGAGGTGTAGATCAGACACGTGGATATACTCTCTCTCTGTCTTCAACCTCTGCTGTTCCTTTTGAGCAGGCTGATAAGACACGTGGATATACTCTATCTCTGTCTTCTACCTCTGCTGTTCCTTCTGAGCAGGCTGAGTGGGATGTAGATCAGACACGTGGATATACTCTATCTCTGTCTTCTACCTCTGCTGTTCCTTCTGAGCAGGCTGAGTGAGGTGTAGATCAGACACGTGGATACACTCTATCTCTGTCTTGTACCTCTGCTGTTCCTTCTGAGCAGGCTGAGTGAGACACGTGGATATACTCTATCTCTGTCTTCTACTTCTGCTGTTCCTTATGAACAGGCTGAGTGAGGTGTAGATCAGACACGTGGATATACTCTATATCTGTCTTCTATCTCTGCTGTTCCTTCTGAGCAGGCTGAGTGAGACACTTGGATATACTCTATCTCTGTCGTCTAACTTTGCTGTTCCTTCTGAGCAGTCTGAGTGAGACACGTGGATAAACACTATCTCTGTCTTCCACCTCTGCTGTTCATTCTGAGCAGGCTGAGTGAGGTGTAGATCAGACACGTGGATATACTCTATCTCTGTCTTCTATCTCTGCTGTTCCTTCTAAGCAGGCTGAGTGAGACACGTGGATATACTATATCTATGTCTTCTACATCTGCTGTTTCTTCTGAGCAGGCTGAGTGAGGTGTAGATCAGACACGTGGATATACTCTATCTCTGTCTTCTACCTCTGCTGTTCCTTCTGAGCAGGCTGAGTGAGGTGTAGATCAGACACGTGGATATACTCTATCTCTGTCTTCTACCTCTGCTGTTCCTTATGAGCAGGATGAGTGAGACACGTAGATATACCATATCTCTGTTTTCTACCTCTGCTGTTCCTTCTGCGCAGTATGAGTGAGACACGTGGATATACTTTATCTCTGTATTCTACATCTGCTGTTCCTTCTGAGCAGGTTGAGTGAGGAGTAGATCAGACAGGTGGATATACTTTATCTCTGTCTTCTACCTCTGCTGTTCCTTCTGAGCAGGCTGAGTGAGACACGTGGATATACTCTATCTTTGTCTTCTACCTCTGCTGTTCCTTCTGAGCAGGATGAGTGAGACACGTGGATATACTCTATATCTGTCTTCTACCTCTGCTGTTCCTTCTGAGCAGGCTGAGTGAGACACGTGGATATACTCTATCTCTGTCTTCTACCTCTGCTGTTCCTTCTGAGCAGGCTGAGTGAGGTGTAGATCAGACACGTGGATATACTCCATCTTTGTCTTCTACCTCTGCTGTTCCTTCTGAGCAGGCTGAGTGAGGTGTAGATCAGACACGTGGATATACTCTATCTCTGTCTTCTACCTCTGCTGTTCCTTCTGAGCAGGCTGAGTGAGAAACGTGGATATACTCTATCTCTGTCTTCTACCTCTGCTGTTCCTTCTGAGCAGGCTGAGTGAGACACGGGGATATACTATATCTCTGTCTTTTACGTCTGCTGTTCCTTCTGAGCAGGCTGAGTGAGGTGTAGATCAGACACGTGGATATACTCTATCTCTGTCTTCTACCTCTGCTGTTCCTCTGAGCAGGCTGAGTGAGGTGTAGATCAGACACGTGGATATAATTTATCTGTGTCTTCTACCTCTGCTGTTCCTTCTGAGCAGGCTGAGTGAGGTGTATATCAGACACGTGGATATACTCTATCTCTGTCTTCTACTTCTGCTGTTCCGTCTGAGCAGGATGAGTGAGACACGTGGATATACTATATATCTGTCTTCTACCTCTGCTGTTCCTTCTGAGCAGGCTGAGTGAGGTGTAGATCAGATACGCGGATTTACTCTATCTCTGTCTTCTACCTCTGCTGTTCCTTCTGAGCAGGCTGAGTGAGGTGTAGATCAGACACGTGGATATACTCTATCTCTGTCTTCTACCTCTGCTGTTCCTTCTGAGCAGGCTGAGTGAGACACGTGAATATACCCTATCTCTGTATTTTACCTCTGCTGTTCCTTCTGAGCAGGCTGAGTGAGATGTAGATCAGACACGTGGATATACTCTATCTCTGTCTTCTCCCTCTGCTGTTCCTTCTGAGCAGGCTGAGTGAGATGTAGATCAGACACGTGGATATACTCTATCTCTGTCTTCTCCCTCTGCTGTTCCTTCTGAGCAGGCTGAGTGAGGTGTAGATCAGACACGTAGATATAATCTATCTCTGTCTTCTACCTCTGCTGTTCCTTCTGAGCAGGCTGAGTGAGGTGTAGATCAGACACGTGGATATACTCTATCTCTGTCTTCTACCTCTGCTGTTCCTTCTGAGCAGGCTGAGTGAAGTGTAGATCAGACACGTGGATATACTCTATCTCTGTCTTCTACCTCTGCTGTTCCTTCTGAGCAGGCTGAGTGAGGTGTAGATCAGACACGTGGATATACTCTATCTCTGTCTTCTACCTCTGTTGCTCCTTCTGAGCAGGCTGAGTGAGGTGTAGATCAGACACGTGGATATACTCTATCTCTGTCTTCTATCTCTGCTGTTCCTTCTGAGGTGTAGATCAGACACGTGGATATACTCTATCTCTGTCTTCTACTTCTGCTGTTCCTTATGAGCAGGCTGAGTGAGGTGTAGATCAGACACGTGGATATACTCCATCTCTGTCTTCTACCACTGCTGTTCCTTCTGAGCAGGCTGAGTGAGGTGTAGATCAGACACGTGGATATACTCTATCTCTGTCTTCTACCTCTGCTGTTCCTTCTGAGCAGGCTGAGTGAGAAACGTGGATATACTCTATATCTGTCTTCTACCTCTGCTGTTCCTTCTGAGCAGGCTGAGTGAGACACGTGGATATACTATATCTCTGTCTTTTACCTCTGCTGTTCCTTCTGAGCAGGCTGAGTGAGGTGTAGATCAGACACGTGGATATACTCTATCTCTGTCTTCTACCTCTGCTGTTCCTCTGAGCAGGCTGAGTGAGGTGTAGATCAGACACGTGGATATAATTTATCTGTGTCTTCTACCTCTGCTGTTCCTTCTGAGCAGGCTGAGTGAGGTGTATATCATACACGTGGATATACTCTATCTCTGTCTTCTACTTCTGCTGTTCCGTCTGAGCAGGATGAGTGAGACACGTGGATATACTATATATCTGTCTTCTACCTCTGCTGTTCCTTCTGAGCAGGCTGAGTGAGGTGTAGATCAGATACGCGGATATACTCTATCTCTGTCTTCTACCTCTGCTGTTCCTTCTGAGCAGGCTGAGTGAGGTGTAGATCAGACACGTGGATATACTCTATCTCTGTCTTCTACCTCTGCTGTTCCTTCTGAGCAGGCTGAGTGAGACACGTGAATATACCCTATCTCTGTATTTTACCTCTGCTGTTCCTTCTGAGCAGGCTGAGTGAGATGTAGATCAGACACGTGGATATACTCTATCTCTGTCTTCTCCCTCTGCTGTTCCTTCTGAGCAGGCTGAGTGAGATGTAGATCAGACACGTGGATATACTCTATCTCTGTCTTCTCCCTCTGCTGTTCCTTCTGAGCAGGCTGAGTGAGGTGTAGATCAGACACGTAGATATAATCTATCTCTGTCTTCTACCTCTGCTGTTCCTTCTGAGCAGGCTGAGTGAGGTGTAGATCAGACACGTGGATATACTCTATCTCTGTCTTCTACCTCTGCTGTTCCTTCTGAGCAGGCTGAGTGAAGTGTAGATCAGACACGTGGATATACTCTATCTCTGTCTTCTACCTCTGCTGTTCCTTCTGAGCAGGCTGAGTGAGGTGTAGATCAGACACGTGGATATACTCTATCTCTGTCTTCTACCTCTGTTGCTCCTTCTGAGCAGGCTGAGTGAGGTGTAGATCAGACACGTGGATATACTCTATCTCTGTCTTCTATCTCTGCTGTTCCTTCTGAGGTGTAGATCAGACACGTGGATATACTCTATCTCTGTCTTCTACTTCTGCTGTTCCTTATGAGCAGGCTGAGTGAGGTGTCGATCACACACGTGGATATACTTTATCTCTGTCTTCTACCTCTGCTGTTCATTCTGAGCAGGCTGAGTGAGGTGTAGATCAGACACGTGAATATACTCTATCTCTATCTTCTACCTCTGCTTTTCCTTCTGAGCAGGCTGATAAGACACGTGGATATACTCTATCTCTGTATTCTACCTCTGCTGTTCCTTCTGAGCAGGCTGAGTGAGGTGTAGATCAGACACGTAGATATAATCTATCTCTGTCTTCTACCTCTGCTGTTCCTTCTGAGCAGGCTGAGTGAGATGTAGATCAGACACGTGGATATACTCTATCTCTGTCTTCTCCCTCTGCTGTTCCTTCTGAGCAGGCTGAGTGAGGTGTAGATCAGACACGTAGATATAATCTATCTCTGTCTTCTACCTCTGCTGTTCCTTCTGAGCAGGCTGAGTGAGGTGTAGATCATACACGTGGATATACTCTATCTCTGTCTTCTACCTCTGCTGTTCCTTCTGAGCAGGCTGAGTGAAGTGTAGATCAGACACGTGGATATACTCTATCTCTGTCTTATACCTCTGCTGTTCCTTCTGAGCAGGCTGAGTGAGGTGTAGATCAGACACGTGGATATACTCTATCTCTGTCTTCTACCTCTGCTGTTCCTTCTGAGCAGGCTGAGTGAGAAACGTGGATATACTCTATCTCTGTCTTCTACCTCTGCTGTTCCTTCTGAGCAGGCTGAGTGAGACACGTGGATATACTATATCTCTGTCTTTTACCTCTGCTGTTCCTTCTGAGCAGGCTGAGTGAGGTGTAGATCAGACACGTGGATATACTCTATCTCTGTCTTCTACCTCTGCTGTTCCTCTGAGCAGGCTGAGTGAGGTGTAGATCAGACACGTGGATATAATTTATCTGTGTCTTCTACCTCTGCTGTTCCTTCTGAGCAGGCTGAGTGAGGTGTATATCAGACACGTGGATATACTCTATCTCTGTCTTCTACTTCTGCTGTTCCGTCTGAGCAGGATGAGTGAGACACGTGGATATACTATATATCTGTCTTCTACCTCTGCTGTTCCTTCTGAGCAGGCTGAGTGAGGTGTAGATCAGATACGCGGATTTACTCTATCTCTGTCTTCTACATCTGCTGTTCCTTCTGAGCAGGCTGAGTGAGGTGTAGATCAGACACGTGGATATACTCTATCTCTGTCTTCTACCTCTGCTGTTCCTTCTGAGCAGGCTGAGTGAGACACGTGAATATACCCTATCTCTGTATTTTACCTCTGCTGTTCCTTCTGAGCAGGCTGAGTGAGATGTAGATCAGACACGTGGATATACTCTATCTCTGTCTTCTCCCTCTGCTGTTCCTTCTGAGCAGGCTGAGTGAGATGTAGATCAGACACGTGGATATACTCTATCTCTGTCTTCTCCCTCTGCTGTTCCTTCTGAGCAGGCTGAGTGAGGTGTAGATCAGACACGTAGATATAATCTATCTCTGTCTTCTACCTCTGCTGTTCCTTCTGAGCAGGCTGAGTGAAGTGTAGATCAGACACGTGGATATACTCTATCTCTGTCTTCTACCTCTGCTGTTCCTTCTGAGCAGGCTGAGTGAGGTGTAGATCAGACACGTGGATATACTCTATCTCTGTCTTCTACCTCTGTTGCTCCTTCTGAGCAGGCTGAGTGAGGTGTAGATCAGACACGTGGATATACTCTATCTCTGTCTTCTATCTCTGCTGTTCCTTCTGAGGTGTAGATCAGACACGTGGATATACTCTATCTCTGTCTTCTACTTCTGCTGTTCCTTATGAGCAGGCTGAGTGAGGTGTCGATCACACACGTGGATATACTTTATCTCTGTCTTCTACCTCTGCTGTTCATTCTGAGCAGGCTGAGTGAGGTGTAGATCAGACACGTGAATATACTCTATCTCTATCTTCTACCTCTGCTTTTCCTTCTGAGCAGGCTGATAAGACACGTGGATATACTCTATCTCTGTATTCTACCTCTGCTGTTCCTTCTGAGCAGGCTGAGTGAGGTGTAGATCAGACACGTGGATATACTCTATCTCTGTCTTGTACCTCTGCTGTTCCTTCTGAGCAGGCTGAGTGACACACGTGGATATACTCTATATCTGTCTTCTACCTCTGCTGTTTCTTATGAACAGGCTGAGTGAGGTGTAGATCAGACACGTGGATATACTCTATCTCTGTCTTCTACTTCTGCTGTTCCTTATAAACAGGCTGAGTGAGGTGTAGATCAGACACGTGGATATACTCTATATCTGTCTTCTACCTCTGCTGTTCCTTCTGATCAGGCTGAGTGAGACACTTGGATATACTCTATCTCTGTCGTCTACCTCTGCTGTTCCTTCTGAGCAGGCTGAGTGAGACACGTGGATATACTCTATATCTGTCTTCTACCTCTGCTGTTTCTTATGAACAGGCTGAGTGAGGTGTAGATCAGACACGTGGATATACTCTATCTCTGTCTTCTACTTCTGCTGTTCCTTATAAACAGGCTGAGTGAGGTGTAGATCAGACACGTGGATATACTCTATCTCTGTCTTCTACCTCCGCTGTTCCTTCTGAGCAGGCTGAGTGAGACACTTGGATATACTCTATCTTTGTCTTCTACCTCTGCTGTTCCTTCTGAGCAGGCTGAGTGAGGTGTCGATCAGACACGTGGATATACTCTATCTCTGTCTTCTACCTCTGCTGTTCCTTCTGAGCAGGCTGAGTGAGGTGTAGATCAGACACGTGGATATACTCTATCTCTATCTTCTACCTCTGCTGTTCCTTCTGAGCAGGCTGAGTGAGACACGTGGATATACTCTATTTCTGTATTCTACCTCTGCTGTTCCTTGTGAGCAGGCTGAGTGAGGTGTAGATCAGACACGTGGATATACTCTCTCTCTGTCTTCCATCTCTGCTGTTCCTTCTGAGCAGGCTGATAAGACACGTGGATATACTCTATCTCTGTCTTCTACCTCTGCTGTTCCTTCTGAGCAGGCTGAGTGAGGTGTAGATCAGACACGTGGATACACTCTATCTCTGTCTTGTACCTCTGCTGTTCCTTCTGAGCAGGCTGAGTGAGACACGTGGATATACTCTATCTCTGTCTTCTACTTCTGCTGTTCCTTATGAACAGGCTGAGTGAGGTTTAGATCAGACACGTGGATATACTCTATATCTGTCTTCTATCTCTGCTGTTCCTTCTGAGCAGGCTGAGTGAGACACTTGGATATACTCTATCTCTGTCGTCTAACGTTGCTGTTCCTTCTGAGCAGGCTGAGTGAGACACGTGGATAAACACTATCTCTGTCTTCCACCTCTGCTGTTCATTCTGAGCAGGCTGAGTGAGGTGTGGTTCAAACACGTGGATATACTCTATCTCTGTCTTCTACCTCTGCTGTTCCTTCTGAGCATGTTGAGTGAGACACGTGGATAAACTCTATCTCTGTCTTCCACCTCTGCTGTTCATTCTGAGCAGGCTGAGTGAGGTGTAGATCAGACACGTGGATATACTCTATCTCTGTCTTCTATCTCTGCTGTTCCTTCTAAGCAGGCTGAGTGAGACACGTGGATATACTATATCTATGTCTTCTACATCTGCTGTTTCTTCTGAGCAGGCTGAGTGAGGTGTAGATCAGACACGTGGATATACTCTATCTCTGTCTTCTATCTCTGCTGTTCCTTCTGAGCAGGCTGAGTGAGACACGTGAATATACTCTATCTCTGTCTTCTACCTCTGCCGTTCCTTCTGAGCAGGCTGAGTGAGACACGTGGATATACTCTATATCTGTCCTCTACCTCTGCTGTTCCTTCTGAGCAGGCTGAGTGAGACACGTGGATATACTCTATTTCTGTCTTCTACCTCTGCTGTTCCTTCTGAGCAGGCTGAGTGAGGTGTAGTTCAGACACGTGGATATACTCTATCTCTGTCTTCTACCCCTGCTGTTCCTTCTGAGCAGGCTGAGTGAGGTGTAGATCAGACACGTGGATATACTCTATATCTGTCTTCTACCTCTGCTGTTCCTTCTGAGCAGGCTGAGTGAGACACGTGGATATACTCTATCTCTGTATTTTACCTCTGCTGTTCCTTCTGAGCAGGCTGAGTGAGGTGTAGATCAGACACGTGGATATACTCTATCTCTGTCTTTTACCTCTGCTGTTCCTTCTGAGCAGGCTGAGTGACGTGTAGATCAGACACGTTGATATAATCTATCTCTGTCTTCTACCTCTGCTGTTCATTCTGAGCAGGCTGAGTGAGACACGTGGATATACTCTATCTCTGTAATTTACCTCTGCTGTTCCTTCTGAGCAGGCTGAGTGAGGTGTAGATCAGACACGTGGATATACTCTATCTCTGTCTTCTACCTCTGCTGTTCCTTCTGAGCAGGCTGAGTGAGGTGTAGATCAGACACGTGGATATACTCTATCTCTGTATTCTACCTCTGCTGTTCCTTCTGAGCAGGCTGAGTGAGGTGTAGATCAGACACGTGGATATACTCTATCTCTGTCTTCTACCTCTGCTGTTCCTTATGAGCAGGATGAGTGAGACACGTAGATATACCATATCTCTGTTTTCTACCTCTGCTGTTCCTTCTGCGCAGTCTGAGTGAGACACGTGGATATACTTTATCTCTGTATTCTACATCTGCTGTTCCTTCTGAGCAGGATGAGTGAGGAGTAGATCAGACAGGTGGATATACTCTATCTCTGTCTTCTACCTCTGCTGTTCCTTCTGAGCAGGCTGAGTGAGACACGTGGATATACTCTATCTCTGTCTTCTACCTCTGCTGTTCCTTCTGAGCAGGCTGAGTGAGGTGTAGATCAGACACGTGGATATACTCTATCTCTGTCTTCTACCTCTGCTGTTCCTTCTGAGCAGGCTGAGTGAGGTGTAGATCAGACACGTGGATATACTCTATCTCTGTATTCTACCTCTGCTGTTCCTTCTGAGCAGGCTGAGTGAGGTGTAGATCAGACACGTGGATATACTCTATCTCTGTCTTCTACCTCTGCTGTTCCTTATGAGCAGGATGAGTGAGACACGTAGATATACCATATCTCTGTTTTCTACCTCTGCTGTTCCTTCTGCGCAGTCTGAGTGAGACACGTGGATATACTTTATCTCTGTATTCTACATCTGCTGTTCCTTCTGAGCAGGTTGAGTGAGGAGTAGATCAGACAGGTGGATATACTCTATCTCTGTCTTCTACCTCTGGTGTTCCTTCTGAGCAGGCTGAGTGAGACACGTGGATATACTCTATCTCTGTCTTCTACCTCTGCTGTTCCTTCTGAGCAGGATGAGTGAGACACGGGGATATACTCTATATCTGTCTTCTACCTCTGCTGTTCCTTCTGAGCAGGCTGAGTGAGACACGTGGATATACTCTATCTCTGTCTTCTACCTCTGCTGTTCCTTCTGAGCAGGCTGAGTGAGGTGTAGATCAGACACGTGGATATACTCCATCTCTGTCTTCTACCTCTGCTGTTCCTTCTGAGCAGGCTGAGTGAGGTGTAGATCAGACACGTGGATATACTCTATCTCTGTCTTCTACCTCTGCTGTTCCTTCTGAGCAGGCTGAGTGAGAAACGTGGATATACTCTATCTCTGTCTTCTACCTCTGCTGTTCGTTCTGAGCAGGCTGAGTGAGACACGTGGATATACTATATCTCTGTCTTTTACCTCTGCTGTTCCTTCTGAGCAGGCTGAGTGAGGTGTAGATCAGACTCGTGGATATACTCTATCTCTGTCTTCTACCTCTGCTGTTCCTCTGAGCAGGCTGAGTGAGGTGTAGATCAGACACGTGGATATAATTTATCTGTGTCTTCTACCTCTGCTGTTCCTTCTGAGCAGGCTGAGTGAGGTGTATATCAGACACGTGGATATACTCTATCTCTGTCTTCTACTTCTGCTGTTCCGTCTGAGCAGGATGAGTGAGACACGTGGATATACTATATATCTGTCTTCTACCTCTGCTGTTCCTTATGAGCAGGCTGAGTGAGGTGTAGATCAGATACGCGGATTTACTCTATCTCTGTCTTCTACCTCTGCTGTTCCTTCTGAGCAGGCTGAGTGAGGTGTAGATCAGACACGTGGATATACTCTATCTCTGTCTTCTACCTCTGCTGTTCCTTCTGAGCAGGCTGAGTGAGACACGTGAATATACCCTATCTCTGTATTTTACCTCTGCTGTTCCTTCTGAGCAGGCTGAGTGAGATGTAGATCAGACACGTGGATATACTCTATCTCTGTCTTCTCCCTCTGCTGTTCCTTCTGAGCAGGCTGAGTGAGATGTAGATCAGACACGTGGATATACTCTATCTCTGTCTTCTCCCTCTGCTGTTCCTTCTGAGCAGGCTGAGTGAGGTGTAGATCAGACACGTGGATATAATCTATCTCTGTCTTCTACCTCTGCTGTTCCTTCTGAGCAGGCTGAGTGAGGTGTAGATCAGACACGTGAATATACTCTATCTCTGTCTTCTACCTCTGCTGTTCCTTCTGAGCAGGCTGAGTGAAGTGTAGATCAGACACGTGGATATACTCTATCTCTGTCTTCTACCTCTGCTGTTCCTTCTGAGCAGGCTGAGTGAGGTGTAGATCAGACACGTGGATATACTCTATCTCTGTCTTCTACCTCTGTTGCTCCTTCTGAGCAGGCTGAGTGAGGTGTAGATCAGACACGTGGATATACTCTATCTCTGTCTTCTATCTCTGCTGTTCCTTCTGAGGTGTAGATCAGACACGTGGATATACTCTATCTCTGTCTTCTACTTCTGCTGTTCCTTATGAGCAGGCTGAGTGAGGTGTCGATCACACACGTGGATATACTTTATCTCTGTCTTCTACCTCTGCTGTTCATTCTGAGCAGGCTGAGTGAGGTGTAGATCAGACACGTGAATATACTCTATCTCTATCTTCTACCTCTGCTTTTCCTTCTGAGCAGGCTGATAAGACACGTGGATATACTCTATCTCTGTATTCTACCTCTGCTGTTCCTTCTGAGCAGGCTGAGTGAGGTGTAGATCAGACACGTGGATATACTCTATCTCTGTCTTGTACCTCTGCTGTTCCTTCTGAGCAGGCTGAGTGACACACGTGGATATACTCTATATCTGTCTTCTACCTCTGCTGTTTCTTATGAACAGGCTGAGTGAGGTGTAGATCAGACACGTGGATATACTCTATCTCTGTCTTCTACTTCTGCTGTTCCGTATAAACAGGCAGAGTGAGGTGTAGATCAGACACGTGGATATACTATATATCTGTCTTCTACCTCTGCTGTTCCTTCTGATCAGGCTGAGTGAGACACTTGGATATACTCTATCTCTGTCGTCTACCTCTGCTGTTCCTTCTGAGCAGGCTGAGTGAGACACGTGGATATACTCTATCTCTGTATTCTACCTCTGCTGTTCCTTCTGAGCAGGCTGAGTAAGGTGTAGATCAGACACGTGGATATACTCTATCTCTGTCTTCTACCTCCGCTGTTCCTTCTGAGCAGGCTGAGTGAGACACTTGGATATACTCTATCTTTGTCTTCTACCTCTGCTGTTCCTTCTGAGCAGGCTGAGTGAGGTGTCGATCAGACACGTGGATATACTCTATCTATGTCTTCTCCCTCTGCTGTTCCTTCTGAGCAGGCTGAGTGAGGTGTAGATCAGACACGTGGATATAATCTATCTCTGTCTTCTACCTCTGCTGTTCCTTCTGAGCAGGCTGAGTGAGGTGTAGATCAGACACGTGGATATACTCTATCTCTGTCTTCTACCTCTGCTGTTCCTTCTGAGCAGGCTGAGTGAAGTGTAGATCAGACACGTGGATATACTCTATCTCTGTCTTCTACCTCTGCTGTTCCTTCTGAGCAGGCTGAGTGAGGTGTAGATCAGACACGTGGATATACTCTATCTCTGTCTTCTACCTCTGTTGCTCCTTCTGAGCAGGCTGAGTGAGGTGTAGATCAGACACGTGGATATACTCTATCTCTGTCTTCTATCTCTGCTGTTCCTTCTGAGGTGTAGATCAGACACGTGGATATACTCTATCTCTGTCTTCTACTTCTGCTGTTCCTTATGAGCAGGCTGAGTGAGGTGTCGATCACACACGTGGATATACTTTATCTCTGTCTTCTACCTCTGCTGTTCATTCTGAGCAGGCTGAGTGAGGTGTAGATCAGACACGTGAATATACTCTATCTCTATCTTCTACCTCTGCTTTTCCTTCTGAGCAGGCTGATAAGACACGTGGATATACTCTATCTCTGTATTCTACCTCTGCTGTTCCTTCTGAGCAGGCTGAGTGAGGTGTAGATCAGACACGTGGATATACTCTATCTCTGTCTTGTACCTCTGCTGTTCCTTCTGAGCAGGCTGAGTGACACACGTGGATATACTCTATATCTGTCTTCTACCTCTGCTGTTTCTTATGAACAGGCTGAGTGAGGTGTAGTTCAGACACGTGGATATACTCTATCTCTGTCTTCTACTTCTGCTGTTCCGTATAAACAGGCAGAGTGAGGTGTAGATCAGACACGTGGATGTACTATATATCTGTCTTCTACCTCTGCTGTTCCTTCTGATCAGGCTGAGTGAGACACTTGGATATACTCTATCTCTGTCGTCTACCTCTGCTGTTCCTTCTGAGCAGGCTGAGTGAGACACGTGGATATACTCTATCTCTGTATTCTACCTCTGCTGTTCCTTCTGAGCAGGCTGAGTAAGGTGTAGATCAGACACGTGGATATACTCTATCTCTGTCTTCTACCTCCGCTGTTCCTTCTGAGCAGGCTGAGTGAGACACTTGGATATACTCTATCTTTGTCTTCTACCTCTGCTGTTCCTTCTGAGCAGGCTGAGTGAGGTGTCGATCAGACACGTGGATATACTCTATCTCTGTCTTCTACCTCTGCTGTTCCTTCTGAGCAGGCTGAGTGAGGTGTAGATCAGACACGTGGATATACTCTATCTCTATCTTCTACCTCTGCTGTTCCTTCTGAGCAGGCTGAGTGAGACACGTGGATATACTCTATTTCTGTATTCTACCTCTGCTGTTCCTTGTGAGCAGGCTGAGTGAGGTGTAGATCAGACACGTGGATATACTCTCTCTCTGTCTTCTACCTCTGCTGTTCATTCTGAGCAGGCTGATAAGACACGTGGATATACTCTATCTCTGTCTTCTACCTCTGCTGTTCCTTCTGAGCAGGCTGAGTGGGGTGTAGATCAGACACGTGGATATACTCTATCTCTGTCTTCTACCTCTGCTGTTCCTTCTGAGCAGGCTGAGTGAGGTGTAGATCAGACACGTGGATACACTCTATCTCTGTCTTGTACCTCTGCTGTTCCTTCTGAGCAGGCTGAGTGAGGTGTAGATCAGACACGTGGATATACTCTATCTCTGTCTTCTACCTCTGCTGTTCCTTCTGAGCAGGCTGAGTGAAGTGTAGATCAGACACGTGGATATACTCTATCTCTGTCTTCTACCTCTGCTGTTCCTTCTGAGCAGGCTGAGTGAGGTGTAGATCAGACACGTGGATATACTCTATCTCTGTCTTCTACCTCTGTTGCTCCTTCTGAGCAGGCTGAGTGAGGTGTAGATCAGACACGTGGATATACTCTATCTCTGTCTTCTATCTCTGCTGTTCCTTCTGAGGTGTAGATTAGACACGTGGATATACTCTATCTCTGTCTTCTACTTCTGATGTTCCTTATGAGCAGGCTGAGTGAGGTGTCGATCACACACGTGGATATACTTTATCTCTGTCTTCTACCTCTGCTGTTCATTCTGAGCAGGCTGAGTGAGGTGTAGATCAGACACGTGAATATACTCTATCTCTATCTTCTACCTCTGCTTTTCCTTCTGAGCAGGCTGATAAGACACGTGGATATACTCTATCTCTGTATTCTACCTCTGCTGTTCCTTCTGAGCAGGCTGAGTGAGGTGTAGATCAGACACGTGGATATACTCTATATCTGTCTTGTACCTCTGCTGTTCCTTCTGAGCAGGCTGAGTGACACACGTGGATATACTCTATATCTGTCTTCTACCTCTGCTGTTTCTTATGAACAGGCTGAGTGAGGTGTAGATCAGACACGTGGATATACTCTATCTCTGTCTTCTACTTCTGCTGTTCCGTATAAACAGGCAGAGTGAGGTGTAGATCAGACACGTGGATATACTATATATCTGTCTTCTACCTCTGCTGTTCCTTCTGATCAGGCTGAGTGAGACACTTGGATATACTCTATCTCTGTCGTCTACCTCTGCTGTTCCTTCTGAGCAGGCTGAGTGAGACACGTGGATATATTCTATCTCTGTATTCTACCTCTGCTGTTCCTTCTGAGCAGGCTGAGTAAGGTGTATTTCAGACACGTGGATATACTCTATCTCTGTCTTCTACCTCCGCTGTTTCTTCTGAGCAGGCTGAGTGAGACACTTGGATATACTCTATCTTTGTCTTCTACCTCTGCTGTTCCTTCTGAGCAGGCTGAGTGAGGTGTCGATCAGACACGTGGATATACTCTATCTCTGTCTTCTACCTCTGCTGTTCCTTCTGAGCAGGCTGAGTGAGGTGTAGATCAGACACGTGGATATACTCTATCTCTATCTTCTACCTCTGCTGTTCCTTCTGAGCAGGCTGAGTGAGACACGTGGATATACTCTATTTCTGTATTCTACCTCTGCTGTTCTTTGTGAGCAGGCTGAGTGAGGTGTAGATCAGACACGTGGATATACTCTCTCTCTGTCTTCTACCTCTGCTGTTCCTTCTGAGCAGGCTGATAAGACACGTGGATATACTCTATCTCTGTCTTCTACCTCTGCTGTTCCTTCTAAGCAGGCTGAGTGGGGTGTAGATCAGACACGTGGATATACTCTATCTCTGTCTTCTACCTCTGCTGTTCCTTCTGAGCAGGCTGAGTGAGGTGTAGATCAGACACGTGGATACACTCTATCTCTGTCTTGTACCTCTGCTGTTCCTTCTGAGCAGGCTGAGTGAGACACGTGGATATACTCTATCTCTGTCTTCTACTTCTGCTGTTCCTTATGAACAGGCTGAGTGAGGTGTAGATCAGACACGTGGATATACTCTATATCTGTCTTCTATCTCTGCTGTTCCTTCTGAGCAGGCTGAGTGAAACACTTGGATATACTCTATCTCTGTCGTCTACCTTTGCTGTTCCTTCTGAGCAGGCTGAGTGAGACACGTGGATAAACACTATCTCTGTCTGCTACCTCTGCTGTTCCTTCTGAACAGGCTGAGAGAGACAAGTGGATCTACTCTATATCTGTCTTCTACCTCTGCTGTTCCTTCTGAGCAGGCTGAATGAGGTGTAGATCAGACACGTGGATATACTCTATATCTGTCTTCTACCTCTGCTGTTCCTTCTGATCAGGCTGAGTGAGGTGTAGATCAGACACGTGGATATACTCTATCTCTATCTTCTACCTCTGCTGTTCATTCTGAGCAGGCTGAGTGAGACACGTGGATATACCCTATCTTTGTCTTCTACCTCTGCTGTTCCTTCTGATCAGGCTGAGTGAGGTGTAGATCAGACACGTGGATATACTCTATCTATGTCTTCTACCTCTGCTGTTCCTTCTGAGCAGGCTGATAAGACACGTGGATATACTCTATCTCTGTCTTCTACCTCTGCTGTTCCTTCTGAGCAGGCTGAGTGAGGTGTAGATCAGACACGTGGATACACTCTATCTATGTCTTCTACCTCTGCTGTTCCTTCTGAGCAGGCTGAGTGAGACACGTGGATATACTCTATCTCTGTCTTCTACCTCTGCTGTTCCTTCTGAACAGGCTGAGTGAGACACGTGGATATGCTCTATCTCTGTCTTCTACCTCTGCTGTTCCTTCTGAGCAGGCTGAGTGAGGTGTAGATCAGACACGTAGATATACTATATCTCTGTATTGTACCTCTGCTGTTCCTTCTGAGCAGGCTGAGTGAGACACGTGGATATACTCTATCTCTGTCTTCTACCTCTGCTGTTCCTTCTGAGCAGGCTGAGTGAGGTGTAGATCAGACACGTGGATATACTCTATCTTTGTCTTCTACCTCTGCTGTTCCTTCTGAGCAGGCTGAGTGAGGTGTAGATCAGACACGTGGATATACACTATCTCTGTCTTATACCTCTGCTGCTCCTTCTGAGCAGGCTGAGTGAGGTGTATATCAGACACGCGGATATACTCTATCTCTGTCTTCTACCTCTGCTGCTCCTTCTGAGCAAGCTGAGTGAGGTGTAGATCAGACAAGTGGATATACTCTATCTCTGTCTTCTACCTCTGCTGTTCCTTCTGAGCAGGCTGAGTGAGACACGTGGATATACTCTATCTCTGTCGTCTACCTCTGCTGTTCATTCTGAGCAGGCTGAGTGAGGTGTCGATCAGACACGTGGATATACTCTATCTCTGTCTTCTACCGCTGCTGTTCCTTCTGAGCAGGCTGAGTGAGACACGTGGATATACTCTATCTCTGTCTTCTACCTCTGCTGTTCCTTATGAGCAGACTGAGTGAGACACGTGGATATACTCAATCTTTGTCTTCTACCTCTGCTGTTCCTTCTGAGCAGGCTGAGTGAGGTGTAAATCAGACACGTGGATATACTCTATCTCTGTCTTGTACCTCTGCTGTTCCTTCTGAGCAGGCTGAGTGAGACACGTGGATATACTCTATCTCTGTCTTCTACTTCTGCTGTTCCTTATGAACAGGCTGAGTGAGGTGTAGATCAGACACGTGGATATACTCTATATCTGTCTTCTACCTCTGCTGTTCCTTCTGAGCAGGCTGAGTGAGACACTTGGATATACTCTATCTATGTCGTCTACCTTTGCTGTTCCTTCTGAGCAGGCTGAGTGAGGTGTCGATCAGACACGTGGATATACTCTATCTCTGTCTTCTACCTCTGCTGTTCCTTCTGAGCAGGCTGAGTGAGGTGTAGATCAGACACGTGGATATACTCTATCTCTGTCTTCTACCTCTGCTGTTCCTTCTGAGCAGGCTGATAAGACACGTGGATATACTCTATCTCTGTCTTCTACCTCTGCTGTTCCTTCTGAGCAGGCTGAGTGAGGTGTAGATCAGACACGTGGATACACTCTATCTATGTCTTCTACCTCTTCTGTTCTTTCTGAGCAGGCTGAGTGAGACACGTGGATATACTCTATCTCTGTCTTCTACCTCTGCTGTTCCTTCTGAACAGGCTGAGTGAGACACTTGGATATACTCTATCTCTGTCGTCTACCTTTGCTGTTCCTTCTGAGCAGGCTGAGTGAGGTGTCGATCAGACACGGGGATATACTCTATCTCTGTCTTCTACCTCTGCTGTTCCTTCTGGGCAGGCTGAGTGAGGTGTAGATCAGACACGTGGATATACTCTGTCGTCTACCTTTGCTGTTCCTTCTGAGCAGGCTGAGTGAGGTGTCGATCAGACACGGGGATATACTCTATCTCTGTCTTCTACCTCTGCTGTTCCTTCTGGGCAGGCTGAGTGAGGTGTAGATCAGACACGTGGATATACTCTATCTCTATCTTCTACCTCTGCTGTTCCTTCTGAGCAGGCTGAGTGAGACACGTGGATATACTCTATCTCTGTCTTCAACTTCTGCTGTTCCTTATGAACAGGCTGAGTGAGGTGTAGATCAGACACGTGGATATACACTATCTCTGTCTTATACCTCTGCTGCTCCTTCTGAGCAGGCTGAGTGAGGTGTATATCAGACACGCGGATATACTCTATCTCTGTATTCTCCCTCTGCTGTTCCTTCTGAGCAGGCTGAGTGAGACACGTGGATAAACACTATCTCTGTCTTCTACCTCTGCTGTTCCTTCTGAGCAGGCTGAGTGAGACACGTGGATATACTCTATCTCTGTCTTCTACCTCTGCTGTTCCTTCTGAGCAGGCTGAGTGAGGTGTATATCAGACACGTGGATATACTATATCTCTGTCTTCTATCTCTGCTGTTCCCTCTGAGCAGGCTGAGTGAGACACGTGGATATACTCTATCTCTGTCGTCTACCTCTGCTGTTCCTTCTGAGCAGGCTGAGTGAGGTGTCGATCAGACACGTGGATATACTCTATCTCTGTCTTCTACCGCTGCTGTTCCTTCTGAGCAGGCTGAGTGAGACACGTGGATATACTCTATCTCTGTCTTCTACCTCTGCTGTTCCTTATGAGCAGACTGAGTGAGACACGTGGATATACTCAATCTTTGTCTTCTACCTCTGCTGTTCCTTCTGAGCAGGCTGAGTGAGGTGTAAATCAGACACGTGGATATACTCTATCTCTGTCTTCTACCTCTGCTGTTCCTTCTGAGCAGGCTGAGTGAGACACTTGGATATACTCTATCTCTGTCGTCTACCTTTGCTGTTCCTTCTGAGCAGGCTGAGTGAGGTGTCGATCAGACACGTGGATATACTCTATCTCTGTCTTCTACCTCTGCTGTTCCTTCTGAGCAGGCTGAGTGAGGTGTAGATCAGACACGTGGATATACTCTATCTCTGTCTTCTACCTCTGCTGTTCCTTCTGAGCAGGCTGATAAGACACGTGGATATACTCTATCTCTGTCTTCTACCTCTGCTGTTCCTTCTGAGCAGGCTGAGTGAGGTGTAGATCAGACACGTGGATACACTCTATCTATGTCTTCTACCTCTGCTGTTCTTTCTGAGCAGGCTGAGTGAGACACGTGGATATACTCTATCTCTGTCTTCTACCTCTGCTGTTCCTTCTGAACAGGCTGAGTGAGACACTTGGATATACTCTATCTCTGTCGTCTACCTTTGCTGTTCCTTCTGAGCAGGCTGAGTGAGGTGTCGATCAGACACGTGGATATACTCTATCTCTGTCTTCTACCTCTGCTGTTCCTTCTGGGCAGGCTGAGTGAGGTGTAGATCAGACACGTGGATATACTCTATCTCTATCTTCTACCTCTGCTGTTCCTTCTGAGCAGGCTGAGTGAGACACGTGGATATACTCTATCTCTGTCTTCAACTTCTGCTGTTCCTTATGAACAGGCTGAGTGAGGTGTAGATCAGACACGTGGATATACTCTATATCTGTCTTCTATCTCTGCTGTTCCTTCTGAGCAGGCTGAGTGAGACACTTGGATATACTCTATCTCTGTCGTCTACCTTTGCTGTTCCTTCTGAGCAGGCTGAGTGAGACACGTGGATATACTGTATCTATGTCTTCTACCTCTGCTGTTCCTTCTGAGCAGGCTGATAAGACACGTGGATATACTCTATCTCTGTCTTCTACCTCTGCTGTTCCTTCTGAGCAGGCTGAGTGAGGTGCAGATCAGACACGTGGATACACTCTATATATGTCTTCTACCTCTGCTGTTCCTTCTGAGCATGCTGAGTGAAACACGTGGATATACTCTATATCTGTCTTCTACCTCTGCTGTTCCTTCTGAACAGGCTGAGTGAGACACGTGGATATACTCTATCTCTGTCTTCTACCTCTGCTGTTCCTTCTGAGCAGGCTGAGTGAGGTGTAGATCAGACACGTGGATATACTATATCTCTGTATTGTACCTCTGCTGTTACTTCTGAGCAGGCTGAGTAAGACACGTGGATATACTCTATCTCTGTCTTCTACCTCTGCTGTTCCTTCTGAGCAGGCTGAGTGAGGTGTAGATCAGACACGTGGATATACTCTATCTTTGTCTTCTACCTCTGCTGTTCCTTCTGAGCAGGCTGAGTGAGGTGTAGATCAGACACGTGGATATACACTATCTCTGTCTTATACCTCTGCTGCTCCTTCTGAGCAGGCTGAGTGAGGTGTATATCAGACACGCGGATATACTCTATCTCTGTCTTCTACCTCTGCTGTTCCTTCTGAGCAGGCTGAGTGAGACACGTGGATAAACACTATCTCTGTCTTCTACCTCTGCTGTTCCTTCTGAGCAGGCTGAGTGAGACACGTGGATATACTCTATCTCTGTCTTCTACCTCTGCTGTTCCTTCTGAGCAGGCTGAGTGAGGTGTAGATCAGACACGTGGATATACTCTATCTCTGTCTTCTATCTCTGCTGTTCCCTCTGAGCAGGCTGAGTGAGACACGTGGATATACTCTATCTCTGTCTTCTACCTCTGCTGCTCCTTCTGAGCAAGCTGAGTGAGGTGTAGGTCAGACACGTGGATATACTCTATCTCTGTCTTCTACCTCTGCTGTTCCTTCTGAGCAGACTGAGTGAGACACGTGGATATACTCTATCTCTGTCGTCTACCTCTGCTGTTCCTTCTGAGCAGGCTGAGTGAGGTGTCGATCAGACACGTGGATATACTCTATCTCTGTCTTCTACCTCTGCTGTTCCTTATGAGCAGACTGAGTGAGACACGTGGATATACTCAATCTTTGTCTTCTACCTCTGCTGTTCCTTCTGAGCAGGCTGAGTGAGGTGTAAATCAGACACGTGGATATACTCTATCTCTGTCTTGTACCTCTGCTGTTCCTTCTGAGCAGGCTGAGTGAGACACGTGGATATACTCTATCTTTGTCTTCTACCTCTGCTGTTCCTTCTGATCAGGCTGAGTGAGGTGTAGATCAGACACGTGGATATACTCTATCTATGTCTTCTACCTCTGCTGTTCCTTCTGAGCAGGCTGATAAGACACGTGGATATACTCTATCTCTGTCTTCTACCTCTGCTGTTCCTTCTGAGCAGGCTGAGTGAGGTGTAGATCAGACACTTGGATACACTCTATCTATGTCTTCTACCTCTGCTGTTCCTTCTGAGCATGCTGAGTGAGACACGTGGATATACTCTCTCTCTGTCTTCTACCTCTGCTGTTCCTTCTGAACAGGCTGAGTGAGACACGTGGATATACTCTATCTCTGTCTTCTACCTCTGCTGTTCCTTCTGAGCAGGCTGAGTGAGGTGTAGATCAGACACGTGGATATACTATATCTCTGTATTGTACCTTTGCTGTTCCTTCTGAGCAGGCTGAGTGAGACACGTGGATATACTCTATCTCTGTCTTCTACCTCTGCTGTTCCTTCTGAGCAGGCTGAGTGAGGTGTAGATCAGACACGTGGATATACACTATCTCTGTCTTATACCTCTGCTGCTCCTTCTGAGCAGGCTGAGCGAGGTGTATATCAGACACGCGGATATACTCTATCTCTGTCTTCTACATCTGCTGTTCCTTCTGAGCAGGCTGAGTGAGACACGTGGATAAACACTATCTCTGTCTTCTACCTCTGCTGTTCCTTCTGAGCAGGCTGAGTGAGACACGGGGATATACTCTATCTCTGTCTTCTACCTCTGCTGTTCCTTCTGAGCAGGCTGAGTGAGGTGTAGATCAGACACCTGGATATACTCTATCTCTGTCTTCTATCTCTGCTGTTCCTTCTGAGCAGGCTGAGTGAGACACGTGGATATACTCTATCTCTGTCTTCTACCTCTTCTGCTCCTTCTGAGCAAGCTGAGTGAGGTGTAGATCAGACACGTGGATATACTCTATCTCTGTCTTCTACCTCTGCTGCTCCTTATGAGTAGACTGAGTGAGACACGTGGATATACTCAATCTTTGTCTTCTACCTCTGCTGTTCCTTCTGAGCAGGCTGAGTGAGGTGTAGATTAGACACGTGGATATACTCTATCTCTGTCTTGTACCTCTGCTGTTCCTTCTGAGCAGGCTGAGTGAGACACGTGGATATACTCTATCTCTGTCTTCTACCTCTGCTGTTCCTTATGAACAGGCTGAGTGAAGTGTAAATCAGACACGTGATACACTCTATCTATGTCTTCTACCTCTGCTGTTCCTTCTGAGCAGACTGAGTGAGACACGTGGATATACTCTATCTTTGTCTTCTACCTCTGTTGTTTCTTCTGAGCAGGCTGAGTGAGGTGTAAATCAGACACGTGGATATACTCTATCTCTGTCTTGTACCTATGCTGTTCCTTCTGAGCAGGCTGATTGAGACACGTGGATATACTCTATCTCTGTCTTCTACTTCTGCTGTTCCTTATGAACAGGCTGAGTGAGGTGTAGATCAGACACGTGGATATACTCTATATCTGTCTTCTACCTCTGCTGTTCCTTCTGAGCAGGCTGAGTGAGACACGTGGATATACTCTATCTTTGTCTTCTACCTCTGCTGTTCCTTCTGAGCAGGCTGAGTGAGGTGTAGATCAGACACGTGGATACACTATATCTCTGTATTGTAACTCTGCTGTTCCTTCTGAGCAGGCTGAGTGAGACACGTGGATATACTCTATCTCTGTCTTCTACCTCTGCTGTCCCTTCTGAGCAGGCTGAGTGAGGTGTAGATCAGACACGTGGATATACTCTATCTCTGTCTTGTACCTCTGCTGTTCCTTCTGAGCAGGCTGATTGAGACACGTGGATATACTCTATCTCTGTCTTCTACTTCTGCTGTTCCTTATGAACAGGCTGAGTGAGGTGTAGATCAGACACGTGGATATACTCTATATCTGTCTTCTACCTCTGCTGTTCCTTCTGAACAGGCTGAGTGAGACACGTGGATATACTCTATCTCTGTCTTCTACCTCTGCTGTTCCTTCTGAGCAGGCTGAGTGAGGTGTAGATCAGACACGTGGATACATCTCTGTATTGTAACTCTGCTGTTCCTTCTGAGCAGGCTGAGTGAGACACGTGGATATACTCTATCTCTGTCTTCTACCTCTGCTGTCCCTTCTGAGCAGGCTGAGTGAGGTGTAGATCAGACACGTGGATATACTCTATCTTTGTCTTCTACCTCTGCTGTTCCTTCTGAGCAGGCTGAGTGAGGTGTAGATCAGACACGTGGATATACACTATCTCTGTCTTATACCTCTGCTGCTCCTTCTGAGCAGGCTGAGTGAGGTGTATATCAGACACGCGGATATACTCTATCTCTGTCTTCTACCTCTGCTGTTCCTTCTGAGCAGGCTGAGTGAGACACGTGGATAAACACTATCTCTGTCTTCTACCTCTGCTGTTCCTTCTGAGCAGGCTGAGTGAGACAAGTGGATATACTCTATCTCTGTCTTCTACCTCTGCTGTTCCTTCTGAGCAGGCTGAGTGAGGTGTAGATCAGACACGTGGATATACTCTATCTCTGTCTTCTATCTCTGCTGTTCCTTCTGAGCAGGCTGAGTGAGACACGTGGATATACTCTATCTCTGTCTTCTACCTCTTCTGCTCCTTCTGAGCAAGCTGAGTGAGGTGTAGATCAGACACGTGGATATACTCTATCTCTGTCTTCTACCTCTGCTGTTCCTTCTGAGCAGGCTGAGTGAGGTGTCGATCAGACACGTGGATATACTCTATCTCTGTCTTCTACCTCTGCTGTTCCTTCTGAGCAGGCTGAGTGAGACACGTGGATATACTCTATCTCTGTCTTCTTCCTCCGCTGTTCCTTATGAGCAGACTGAGTGAGACACGTGGATATACTCAATCTTTGTCTTCTACCTCTGCTGTTCCTTCTGAGCAGGCTGAGTGAGGTGTAGATTAGACACGTGGATATACTCTATTTCTGTCTTGTACCTCTGCTGTTCCTTCTGAGGAGGCTGAGTGAGACACGTGGATATACTCTATCTCTGTCTTCTACCTCTGCTGTTCCTTATGAACAGGCTGAGTGAGGTGTAGATCAGACACGTGGATATACTCTGTTTCTGTCTTCTATCTCTGCTGTTCCTTCTGAGCAGGCTGAGTGAGACACGTGGATATACTCTATCTTTGTCTTCTACCTCTGTTGTTTCTTCTGAGCAGGCTGAGTGAGGTGTAAATCAGACACGTGGATATACTCTATCTCTGTCTTGTACCTATGCTGTTCCTTCTGAGCAGGCTGATTGAGACACGTGGATATACTCTATCTCTGTCTTCTACTTCTGCTGTTCCTTATGAACAGGCTGAGTGAGGTGTAGATCAGACACGTGGATATACTCTATATCTGTCTTCTACCTCTGCTGTTCCTTCTGAGCAGGCTGAGTGAGACACGTGGATATACTCTATCTTTGTCTTCTACCTCTGCTGTTCCTTCTGAGCAGGCTGAGTGAGGTGTAGATCAGACACGTGGATACACTATATCTCTGTATTGTAACTCTGCTGTTCCTTCTGAGCAGGCTGAGTGAGACACGTGGATATACTCTATCTCTGTCTTCTACCTCTGCTGTCCCTTCTGAGCAGGCTGAGTGAGGTGTAGATCAGACACGTGGATATACTCTATCTCTGTCTTGTACCTCTGCTGTTCCTTCTGAGCAGGCTGATTGAGACACGTGGATATACTCTATCTCTGTCTTCTACTTCTGCTGTTCCTTATGAACAGGCTGAGTGAGGTGTAGATCAGACACGTGGATATACTCTATATCTGTCTTCTACCTCTGCTGTTCCTTCTGAACAGGCTGAGTGAGACACGTGGATATACTCTATCTCTGTCTTCTACCTCTGCTGTTCCTTCTGAGCAGGCTGAGTGAGGTGTAGATCAGACACGTGGATACATCTCTGTATTGTAACTCTGCTGTTCCTTCTGAGCAGGCTGAGTGAGACACGTGGATATACTCTATCTCTGTCTTCTACCTCTGCTGTCCCTTCTGAGCAGGCTGAGTGAGGTGTAGATCAGACACGTGGATATACTCTATCTTTGTCTTCTACCTCTGCTGTTCCTTCTGAGCAGGCTGAGTGAGGTGTAGATCAGACACGTGGATATACACTATCTCTGTCTTATACCTCTGCTGCTCCTTCTGAGCAGGCTGAGTGAGGTGTATATCAGACACGCGGATATACTCTATCTCTGTCTTCTACCTCTGCTGTTCCTTCTGAGCAGGCTGAGTGAGACACGTGGATAAACACTATCTCTGTCTTCTACCTCTGCTGTTCCTTCTGAGCAGGCTGAGTGAGACAAGTGGATATACTCTATCTCTGTCTTCTACCTCTGCTGTTCCTTCTGAGCAGGCTGAGTGAGGTGTAGATCAGACACGTGGATATACTCTATCTCTGTCTTCTATCTCTGCTGTTCCTTCTGAGCAGGCTGAGTGAGACACGTGGATATACTCTATCTCTGTCTTCTACCTCTTCTGCTCCTTCTGAGCAAGCTGAGTGAGGTGTAGATCAGACACGTGGATATACTCTATCTCTGTCTTCTACCTCTGCTGTTCCTTCTGAGCAGGCTGAGTGAGGTGTCGATCAGACACGTGGATATACTCTATCTCTGTCTTCTACCTCTGCTGTTCCTTCTGAGCAGGCTGAGTGAGACACGTGGATATACTCTATCTCTGTCTTCTACCTCCGCTGTTCCTTATGAGCAGACTGAGTGAGACACGTGGATATACTCAATCTTTGTCTTCTACCTCTGCTGTTCCTTCTGAGCAGGCTGAGTGAGGTGTAGATTAGACACGTGGATATACTCTATTTCTGTCTTGTACCTCTGCTGTTCCTTCTGAGGAGGCTGAGTGAGACACGTGGATATACTCTATCTCTGTCTTCTACCTCTGCTGTTCCTTATGAACAGGCTGAGTGAGGTGTAGATCAGACACGTGGATATACTCTATTTCTGTCTTCTATCTCTGCTGTTCCTTCTGAGCAGGCTGAGTGAGACACGTGGATATACTCTATCTCTGTCTTCTACTTCTGCTGTTCCTTATGAACAGGCTGAGTGAGGTGTAGATCAGACACGTGGATATACTCTATATCTGTCTTCTACCTCTGCTGTTCCTTCTGAGCAGGCTGAGTGAGACACTTGGATATACTCTATCTCTGTCGTCTACCTTTGCTGTTCCTTCTGAGCAGGCTGAGTGAGGTGTCGATCAGACAGGTGGATATACTCTATCTCTGTCTTCTACCTCTGCTGTTCCTTCTGAGCAGGCTGAGTGAGGTGTAGATCAGACACGTGGATATACTCTATCTCTGTCTTCTACCTCTGCTGTTCCTTCTGAGCAGGCTGATAAGTCACGTGGATATACTCTATCTCGGTCTTCTACCTCTGCTGCTCCTTCTGAGCAGGCTGAGTGAGGTGTAGATCAGACACGTGGATACACTCTATCTATGTCTTCTACCTCTGCTGTTCCTTCTGAGCAGGCTGAGTGAGACACGTGGATATACTCTATCTCTGTCTTCTACCTCTGCTGTTCCTTCTGAACAGGCTGAGTGAGACACTTGGATATACTCTATCTCTGTCGTCTACCTTTGCTGTTCCTTCTGAGCAGGCTGAGTGAGGTGTCGATCAGACACGTGGATATACTCTATCTCTGTCTTCTACCTCTGCTGTTCCTTCTGAGCAGGCTGAGTGAGGTGTAGATCAGACACGTGGATATACTATATCTCTATCTTCTACCTCTGCTGTTCCTTTTGAGCAGGCTGAGTGAGACACGTGGATATACTCTATCTTTGTCTTCTACCTCTGCTGTTCCTTGTGAGCAGGCTGAGTGAGGTGTAGATCAGACACGTGGATATACTCTATCTCTGTCTTCTACCTCTGCTGTTCCTTCTGAGCAGGCTGAGTGAGGTGTAGATCAGACACGTGGATATACTCTATCTCTGTCTTATATCTCTGCTGTTCCTTCTGAGCAGGCTGAGTGAGACACGTGGATATACTCTATCTCTGTCTTCTACCTCTGCTGCTCCTTCTGAGCAAGCTAAGTGAGGTGTAGATCAGACACGTGGATATACTCTATCTCTGTCTTCTACCTCTGCTGTTCCTTCTGAGCAGGCTGAGTGAGACACGTGGATATACTCTATCTCTGTCTTCTACCTCTGCTGTTCCTTCTAAGCAGGCTGAGAGAGGTGTAGATCAGACACGTGGATATACTCTATCTCTGTCTTCTACTTCTGCTGTTCCTTCTGAGCAGGCTGAGTGAGACACGTGGATATACTATGTCTCTGTCTTCTACCTCTGCTGTTCCTTCTGAGCAGACTTAGTGAGACACGTGGATTTACTCAATCTTTGTCTTCTACCTCTGCTGTTCCTTCTGAGCAGGCTGAGTGAGGTGTCGATCAGACACGTGGATATACTCTATCTCTGTCTTCTACCTCTGCTGTTCCTTCTGAGCAGGCTGAGTGAGACACGTGGATATACTCTATCTCTGTCTTCTACCTCTGCTGTTCCTTATGAGCAGACTGAGTGAGACACGTGGATATACTCAATCTTTGTCTTCTACCTCTGCTGTTCCTTCTGAGCAGGCTGAGTGAGGTGTAGATTAGACACGTGGATATACTCTATCTCTGTCTTGTACCTCTGCTGTTCCTTCTGAGCAGGCTGAGTGAGACACGTGGATATACTCTATCTCTATCTTCTACCTCTGCTGTTCCTTATGAACAGGCTGAGTGAAGTGTAAATCAGACACGTGGATACACTCTATCTATGTCTTCTACCTCTGCTGTTCCTTCTGAGCAGACTGAGTGAGACACGTGGATATACTCTATCTTTGTCTTCTACCTATGTTGTTCCTTCTGAGCAGGCTGAGTGAGGTGTAAATCAGACACGTGGATATACTCTATCTCTGTCTTGTACCTCTGCTGTTCCTTCTGAGCAGGCTGAGTGAGACACGTGGATATACTCTATCTCTGTCTTCTACCTCTGCTGTTCCTTATGAACAGGCTGAGTGAGGTGTAGATCAGACACGTGGATATACTCTATCTCTGTCTTCTACCTCTGCTGTTCCTTCTGAGCAGGCTGATAAGACACGTGGATATACTCTATCTCTGTCTTCTACCTCTGCTGTTCCTTCTGAGCAGGCTGAGTGAGGTGTAGATCAGACACGTGGATATACTCTATCTCTGTCTTATATCTCTGCTGTTCCTTCTGAGCAGGCTGAGTGAGACACGTGGATATACTCTATCTCTGTCTTCTACCTCTGCTGCTCCTTCTGAGCAAGCTAAGTGAGGTGTAGATCAGACACGTGGATATACTATATCTCTGTCTTCTACCTCTGCTGTTCCTTCTGAGCAGGCTGAGTGAGACACGTGGATATACTCTATCTCTGTCTTCTACCTCTGCTGTTCCTTCTAAGCAGGCTGAGAGAGGTGTAGATCAGACACGTGGATATACTCTATCTCTGTCTTCTACTTCTGCTGTTCCTTCTGAGCAGGCTGAGTGAGACACGTGGATATAAACTGTCTCTGTCTTCTACCTCTGCTGTTCCTTCTGAGCAGACTGAGTGAGACACGTGGATATACTCAATCTTTGTCTTCTACCTCTGCTGTTCCTTCTGAGCAGGCTGAGTGAGGTGTCGATCAGACACGTGGATATACTCTATCTCTGTCTTCTACCTCTGCTGTTCCTTCTGAGCAGGCTGAGTGAGACACGTGGATATACTCTATCTCTGTCTTCTACCTCTGCTGTTCCTTATGGGCAGGCTGAGTAAGACACGTGGATATACTCTATCTCTGTCTTCTACCTCTGCTGTTCCTTCTAAGCAGGCTGAGAGAGGTGTAGATCAGACACGTGGATATACTCTATCTCTGTCTTCTACTTCTGCTGTTCCTTCTGAACAGGCTGAGTGAGACACGTGGATATACTATGTCTCTGTCTTCTACCTCTGCTGTTCCTTCTGAGCAGACTGAGTGAGACACGTGGATATACTCAATCTTTGTCTTCTACCTCTGCTGTTCCTTCTGAGCAGGCTGAGTGAGGTGTCGATCAGACACGTGGATATACTCTATCTCTGTCTTCTACCTCTGCTGTTCCTTCTGAGCAGGCTGAGTGAGACACGTGGATATACTCTATCTCTGTCTTCTACCTCTGCTGTTCCTTATGGGCAGGCTGAGTGAGACACGTGGATATACTCTATCTCTGTCTTCTACCTCTGCTGTTCCTTCTAAGCAGGCTGAGAGAGGTGTAGATTAGACACGTGGATATACTCTATCTCTGTCTTGTACCTCTGCTGTTCCTTCTGAGCAGGCTGAGTGAGACACGTGGATATACTCTATCTCTATCTTCTACCTCTGCTGTTCCTTATGAACAGGCTGAGTGAAGTGTAAATCAGACACGTGGATACACTCTATCTATGTCTTCTACCTCTGCTGTTCCTTCTGAGCAGACTGAGTGAGACACGTGGATATACTCTATCTTTGTCTTCTACCTATGTTGTTCCTTCTGAGCAGGCTGAGTGAGGTGTAAATCAGACACGTGGATATACTCTATCTCTGTCTTGTACCTCTGCTGTTCCTTCTGAGCAGGCTGAGTGAGACACGTGGATATACTCTATCTCTGTCTTCTACCTCTGCTGTTCCTTATGAACAGGCTGAGTGAGGTGTAGATCAGACACGTGGATATACTCTATATCTGTCTTCTACCTCTGCTGTTCCTTCTGAGCAGGCTGAGTGAGACACGTGGATATACTCTATCTCTGTCTTCTACTTCTGCTGTTCCTTATGAACAGGCTGAGTGAGGTGTAGATCAGACACGTGGATATACTCTATATCTGTCTTCTACCTCTGCTGTTCCTTCTGAGCAGGCTGAGTGAGACACTTGGATATACTCTATCTCTGTCGTCTACCTTTGCTGTTCCTTCTGAGCAGGCTGAGTGAGGTGTCGATCAGACAGGTGGATATACTCTATCTCTGTCTTCTACCTCTGCTGTTCCTTCTGAGCAGGCTGAGTGAGGTGTAGATCAGACACGTGGATATACTCTATCTCTGTCTTCTACCTCTGCTGTTCCTTCTGAGCAGGCTGATAAGTCACGTGGATATACTCTATCTCGGTCTTCTACCTCTGCTGCTCCTTCTGAGCAGGCTGAGTGAGGTGTAGATCAGACACGTGGATACACTCTATCTATGTCTTCTACCTCTGCTGTTCCTTCTGAGCAGGCTGAGTGAGACACGTGGATATACTCTATCTCTGTCTTCTACCTCTGCTGTTCCTTCTGAACAGGCTGAGTGAGACACTTGGATATACTCTATCTCTGTCGTCTACCTTTGCTGTTCCTTCTGAGCAGGCTGAGTGAGGTGTCGATCAGACACGTGGATATACTCTATCTCTGTCTTCTACCTCTGCTGTTCCTTCTGAGCAGGCTGAGTGAGGTGTAGATCAGACACGTGGATATACTATATCTCTATCTTCTACCTCTGCTGTTCCTTTTGAGCAGGCTGAGTGAGACACGTGGATATACTCTATCTTTGTCTTCTACCTCTGCTGTTCCTTGTGAGCAGGCTGAGTGAGGTGTAGATCAGACACGTGGATATACTCTATCTCTGTCTTCTACCTCTGCTGTTCCTTCTGAGCAGGCTGAGTGAGGTGTAGATCAGACACGTGGATATACTCTATCTCTGTCTTATATCTCTGCTGTTCCTTCTGAGCAGGCTGAGTGAGACACGTGGATATACTCTATCTCTGTCTTCTACCTCTGCTGCTCCTTCTGAGCAAGCTAAGTGAGGTGTAGATCAGACACGTGGATATACTCTATCTCTGTCTTCTACCTCTGCTGTTCCTTCTGAGCAGGCTGAGTGAGACACGTGGATATACTCTATCTCTGTCTTCTACCTCTGCTGTTCCTTCTAAGCAGGCTGAGAGAGGTGTAGATCAGACACGTGGATATACTCTATCTCTGTCTTCTACTTCTGCTGTTCCTTCTGAGCAGGCTGAGTGAGACACGTGGATATACTATGTCTCTGTCTTCTACCTCTGCTGTTCCTTCTGAGCAGACTTAGTGAGACACGTGGATTTACTCAATCTTTGTCTTCTACCTCTGCTGTTCCTTCTGAGCAGGCTGAGTGAGGTGTCGATCAGACACGTGGATATACTCTATCTCTGTCTTCTACCTCTGCTGTTCCTTCTGAGCAGGCTGAGTGAGACACGTGGATATACTCTATCTCTGTCTTCTACCTCTGCTGTTCCTTATGAGCAGACTGAGTGAGACACGTGGATATACTCAATCTTTGTCTTCTACCTCTGCTGTTCCTTCTGAGCAGGCTGAGTGAGGTGTAGATTAGACACGTGGATATACTCTATCTCTGTCTTGTACCTCTGCTGTTCCTTCTGAGCAGGCTGAGTGAGACACGTGGATATACTCTATCTCTATCTTCTACCTCTGCTGTTCCTTATGAACAGGCTGAGTGAAGTGTAAATCAGACACGTGGATACACTCTATCTATGTCTTCTACCTCTGCTGTTCCTTCTGAGCAGACTGAGTGAGACACGTGGATATACTCTATCTTTGTCTTCTACCTATGTTGTTCCTTCTGAGCAGGCTGAGTGAGGTGTAAATCAGACACGTGGATATACTCTATCTCTGTCTTGTACCTCTGCTGTTCCTTCTGAGCAGGCTGAGTGAGACACGTGGATATACTCTATCTCTGTCTTCTATCTCTGCTGTTCCTTATGAACAGGCTGAGTGAGGTGTAGATCAGACACGTGGATATACTCTATCTCTGTCTTCTACCTCTGCTGTTCCTTCTGAGCAGGCTGATAAGACACGTGGATATACTCTATCTCTGTCTTCTACCTCTGCTGTTCCTTCTGAGCAGGCTGAGTGAGGTGTAGATCAGACACGTGGATATACTCTATCTCTGTCTTATATCTCTGCTGTTCCTTCTGAGCAGGCTGAGTGAGACACGTGGATATACTCTATCTCTGTCTTCTACCTCTGCTGCTCCTTCTGAGCAAGCTAAGTGAGGTGTAGATCAGACACGTGGATATACTATATCTCTGTCTTCTACCTCTGCTGTTCCTTCTGAGCAGGCTGAGTGAGACACGTGGATATACTCTATCTCTGTCTTCTACCTCTGCTGTTCCTTCTAAGCAGGCTGAGAGAAGTGTAGATCAGACACGTGGATATACTCTATCTCTGTCTTCTACTTCTGCTGTTCCTTCTGAGCAGGCTGAGTGAGACACGTGGATATAAACTGTCTCTGTCTTCTACCTCTGCTGTTCCTTCTGAGCAGACTGAGTGAGACACGTGGATATACTCAATCTTTGTCTTCTACCTCTGCTGTTCCTTCTGAGCAGGCTGAGTGAGGTGTCGATCAGACACGTGGATATACTCTATCTCTGTCTTCTACCTCTGCTGTTCCTTCTGAGCAGGCTGAGTGAGACACGTGGATATACTCTATCTCTGTCTTCTACCTCTGCTGTTCCTTATGGGCAGGCTGAGTAAGACACGTGGATATACTCTATCTCTGTCTTCTACCTCTGCTGTTCCTTCTAAGCAGGCTGAGAGAGGTGTAGATCAGACACGTGGATATACTCTATCTCTGTCTTCTACTTCTGCTGTTCCTTCTGAGCAGGCTGAGTGAGACACGTGGATATACTATGTCTCTGTCTTCTACCTCTGCTGTTCCTTCTGAGCAGACTGAGTGAGACACGTGGATATACTCAATCTTTGTCTTCTACCTCTGCTGTTCCTTCTGAGCAGGCTGAGTGAGGTGTCGATCAGACACGTGGATATACTCTATCTCTGTCTTCTACCTCTGCTGTTCCTTCTGAGCAGGCTGAGTGAGACACGTGGATATACTCTATCTCTGTCTTCTACCTCTGCTGTTCCTTATGGGCAGGCTGAGTGAGACACGTGGATATACTCTATCTCTGTCTTCTACCTCTGCTGTTCCTTCTAAGCAGGCTGAGAGAGGTGTAGATTAGACACGTGGATATACTCTATCTCTGTCTTGTACCTCTGCTGTTCCTTCTGAGCAGGCTGAGTGAGACACGTGGATATACTCTATCTCTATCTTCTACCTCTGCTGTTCCTTATGAACAGGCTGAGTGAAGTGTAAATCAGACACGTGGATACACTCTATCTATGTCTTCTACCTCTGCTGTTCCTTCTGAGCAGACTGAGTGAGACACGTGGATATACTCTATCTTTGTCTTCTACCTATGTTGTTCCTTCTGAGCAGGCTGAGTGAGGTGTAAATCAGACACGTGGATATACTCTATCTCTGTCTTGTACCTCTGCTGTTCCTTCTGAGCAGGCTGAGTGAGACACGTGGATATACTCTATCTCTGTCTTCTACCTCTGCTGTTCCTTATGAACAGGCTGAGTGAGGTGTAGATCAGACACGTGGATATACTCTATATCTGTCTTCTACCTCTGCTGTTCCTTCTGAGCAGGCTGAGTGAGACACTTGGATATACTCTATCTCTGTCGTCTACCTCTGCTGTTCCTTATGAGCAGACTGTGTGAGACACGTGGATATACTCAATCTTTGTCTTCTACCTCTGCTGTTCCTTCTGAGCAGGCTGAGTGAGGTGTAGATTAGACACGTGGATACACTCTATCTATGTCTTCTACCTCTGCTGTTCCTTCTGAGCAGGCTGAGTGAGACACGTGGATATACTCTATCTCTGTCTTCTACCTATGCTGCTCCTTCTGAGCAAGCTGAGTGAGGTGTATATCAGACACGTGGATATACTCTATCTCTGTCTTCTACCTCTGCTGTTCCTTCTGAGCAGGCTGAGTGAGACACGTGGATATACTCTATCTCTGTCTTCTACCTCTGCTGTTCCTTATAAGCAGGCTGAGAGAGGTGTAGATCAGACACGTGGATATACTCTATCTCTGTCTTCTACTTCTGCTGTTCCTTCTGAGCAGGCTGAGTGAGACACGTGGATATACTCTGTATCTGTCTTCTACCTCTGCTGTTCCTTCTGAGCAGGCTGATAAGACACGTGGATATACTCTATCTCTGTCTTCTACCTCTGCTGCTCCTTCTGAGCAGGCTGAGTGGGGTGTAGATCAGACACGTGGATATACTCTATCTCTGTCTTCTACCTCTGCTGTTCCTTCTGAGCAGGCTGAGTGAGACACGTGGATATACTCTATCTCTATCTTCTACCTCTGCTGTTCCTTCTGAGCAGGCTGAGTGAGACACGTCTTCTACCTCTGCTGTTCCTTCTGAGCAGGCTGAGTGAGGTGTGGATCAGACACGTGGATATACTATATCTCTGTATTGTACCTCTGCTGTTCCTTCTGAGAAGGCTGAGTGAGACACGTGGATATACTCTATCTCTGTCTTCTACCTCTGCTGTTCTTTCTGAGCAGGCTGAGTGAGGTGTAGATCAGACACGTGGATATACTCTATCTTTGTCTTCTACCTCTGCTGTTCCTTCTGAGCAGGCTGAGTGAGACACGTGGATATACTCTATCTCTGTCTTCTACCTCCGCTGTTCCTTATGAGCAGACTGAGTGAGACACGTGGATATACTCAATCTTTGTCTTCTACCTCTGCTGTTCCTTCTGAGCAGGCTGAGTGAGACACGTGGATATACTCTGTATCTGTCTTCTACCTCTGCTGTTCCTTCTGAGCAGGCTGATAAGACACGTGGATATACTCTATCTCTGTCTTCTACCTCTGCTGTTCCTTCTGAGCAGGCTGAGTGAGACACGTGGATATACTCTATCTCTGTCTTCTACCTCTGCTGTTCTTTCTGAGCAGGCTGAGTGAGGTGTAGATCAGACACGTGGATATACTCTATCTTTGTCTTCTACCTCTGCTGTTCCTTCTGAGCAGGCTGAGTGAGACACGTGGATATACTCTATCTCTGTCTTCTACCTCCGCTGTTCCTTATGAGCAGACTGAGTGAGACACGTGGATATACTCAATCTTTGTCTTCTACCTCTGCTGTTCCTTCTGAGCAGGCTGAGTGAGGTGTAGATTAGACACGTGGATATACTCTATTTCTGTCTTGTACCTCTGCTGTTCCTTCTGAGGAGGCTGAGTGAGACACGTGGATATACTCTATCTCTGTCTTCTACCTCTGCTGTTCCTTATGAACAGGCTGAGTGAAGTGTAAATCAGACACGTGGATACACTCTATCTATGTCTTCTACCTCTGCTGTTCCTTCTGAGCAGACTGAGTGAGACACGTGGATATACTCTATCTTTGTCTTCTACATCTGCTGTTTCTTCTGAGCAGGCTGAGTGAGGTGTAGATCAGACACGTGGATATACTCTATTTCTGTCTTCTATCTCTGCTGTTCCTTCTGAGCAGGCTGAGTGAGACACGTGGATATACTCTATCTCTGTCTTCTACTTCTGCTGTTCCTTATGAACAGGCTGAGTGAGGTGTAGATCAGACACGTGGATATACTCTATATCTGTCTTCTACCTCTGCTGTTCCTTCTGAGAAGGCTGAGTGAGACACTTGGATATACTCTATCTCTGTCGTCTACCTTTGCTGTTCCTTCTGAGCAGGCTGAGTGAGGTGTCGATCAGACAGGTGGATATACTCTATCTCTGTCTTCTACCTCTGCTGTTCCTTCTGAGCAGGCTGAGTGAGGTGTAGATCAGACACGTGGATATACTCTATCTCTGTCTTCTACCTCTGCTGTTCCTTCTGAGCAGGCTGATAAGTCACGTGGATATACTCTATCTCTGTCTTCTACCTCTGCTGCTTCTTCTGAGCAGGCTGAGTGAGGTGTAGATCAGACACGTGGATACACTCTATCTATGTCTTCTACCTCTGCTGTTCCTTCTGAGCAGGCTGAGTGAGACACGTGGATATACTCTATCTCTGTCTTCTACCTCTGCTGTTCCTTCTGAACAGGCTGAGTGAGACACTTGGATATACTCTATCTCTGTCGTCTACCTTTGCTGTTCCTTCTGAGCAGGCTGAGTGAGGTGTCGATCAGACACGTGGATATACTCTATCTCTGTCTTCTACCTCTGCTGTTCCTTCTGAGCAGGCTGAGTGAGGTGTAGATCAGACACGTGGATATACTATATCTCTACCTTCTACCTCTGCTGTTCCTTTTGAGCAGGCTGAGTGAGACACGTGGATATACTCTATCTTTGTCTTCTACCTCTGCTGTTCCTTGTGAGCAGGCTGAGTGAGGTGTAGATCAGACACGTGGATATACTCTATCTCTGTCTTCTACCTCTGCTGTTCCTTCTGAGCAGGCTGATAAGACACGTGGATATACTCTATCTCTGTCTTCTACCTCTGCTGTTCCTTCTGAGCAGGCTGAGTGAGGTGTAGATCAGACACGTGGATATACTCTATCTCTGTCTTATATCTCTGCTGTTCCTTCTGAGCAGGCTGAGTGAGACACGTGGATATACTCTATCTCTGTCTTCTACCTCTGCTGCTCCTTCTGAGCAAGCTAAGTGAGGTGTAGATCAGACACGTGGATATACTCTATCTCTGTCTTCTACCTCTGCTGTTCCTTCTGAGCAGGCTGAGTGAGACACGTGGATATACTCTATCTCTGTCTTCTACCTCTGCTGTTCCTTCTAAGCAGGCTGAGAGAGGTGTAGATCAGACACGTGGATATACTCTATCTCTGTCTTCTACTTCTGCTGTTCCTTCTGAGCAGGCTGAGTGAGACACGTGGATATACTCTGTCTCTGTCTTCTACCTCTGCTGTTCCTTCTGAGCAGACTGAGTGAGACACGTGGATATACTCAATCTTTGTCTTCTACCTCTGCTGTTCCTTCTGAGCAGGCTGAGTGAGGTGTCGATCAGACACGTGGATATACTCTATCTCTGTCTTCTACCTCTGCTGTTCCTTCTGAGCAGGCTGAGTGAGACACGTGGATATACTCTATCTCTGTCTTCTACCTCTGCTGTTCCTTATGAGCAGACTGAGTGAGACACGTGGATATACTCAATCTTTGTCTTCTACCTCTGCTGTTCCTTCTGAGCAGGCTGAGTGAGGTGTAGATTAGACACGTGGATATACTCTATCTCTGTCTTGTACCTCTGCTGTTCCTTCTGAGCAGGCTGAGTGAGACACGTGGATATACTCTATCTCTATCTTCTACCTCTGCTGTTCCTTATGAACAGGCTGAGTGAAGTGTAAATCAGACACGTGGATACACTCTATCTATGTCTTCTACCTCTGCTGTTCCTTCTGAGCAGACTGAGTGAGACACGTGGATATACTCTATCTTTGTCTTCTACCTATGTTGTTCCTTCTGAGCAGGCTGAGTGAGGTGTAAATCAGACACGTGGATATACTCTATCTCTGTCTTGTACCTCTGCTGTTCCTTCTGAGCAGGCTGAGTGAGACACGTGGATATACTCTATCTCTGTCTTCTACCTCTGCTGTTCCTTATGAACAGGCTGAGTGAGGTGTAGATCAGACACGTGGATATACTCTATATCTGTCTTCTACCTCTGCTGTTCCTTCTGAGCAGGCTGAGTGAGACACTTGGATATACTCTATCTCTGTCGTCTACCTCTGCTGTTCCTTATGAGCAGACTGAGTGAGACACGTGGATATACTCAATCTTTGTCTTCTACCTCTGCTGTTCCTTCTGAGCAGGCTGAGTGAGGTGTAGATTAGACACGTGGATACACTCTATCTATGTCTTCTACCTCTGCTGTTCCTTCTGAGCAGGCTGAGTGAGACACGTGGATATACTCTATCTCTGTCTTCTACCTATGCTGCTCCTTCTGAGCAAGCTGAGTGAGGTGTATATCAGACACGTGGATATACTCTATCTCTGTCTTCTACCTCTGCTGTTCCTTCTGAGCAGGCTGAGTGAGACACGTGGATATACTCTATCTCTGTCTTCTACCTCTGCTGTTCCTTATAAGCAGGCTGAGAGAGGTGTAGATCAGACACGTGGATATACTCTATCTCTGTCTTCTACTTCTGCTGTTCCTTCTGAGCAGGCTGAGTGAGACACGTGGATATACTCTGTATCTGTCTTCTACCTCTGCTGTTCCTTCTGAGCAGGCTGATAAGACACGTTGATATACTCTATCTCTGTCTTCTACCTCTGCTGTTCCTTCTGAGCAGGCTGAGTGGGGTGTAGATCAGACACGTGGATATACTCTATCTCTGTCTTCTACCTCTGCTGTTCCTTCTGAGCAGGCTGAGTGAGACACGTGGATATACTCTATCTCTATCTTCTACCTCTGCTGTTCCTTCTGAGCAGGCTGAGTGAGAAACGTCTTCTACCTCTGCTGTTCCTTCTGAGCAGGCTGAGTGAGGTGTGGATCAGACACGTGGATATACTATATCTCTGTATTGTACCTCTGCTGTTCCTTCTGAGCAGGCTGAGTGAGACACGTGGATATACTCTATCTCTGTCTTCTACCTCTGCTGTTCTTTCTGAGCAGGCTGAGTGAGGTGTAGATCAGACACGTGGATATACTCTATCTCTGTCTTCTACCTCTGCTGCTCCTCCTGAGCAGGCTGAGTGAGGTGTATATCAGACACGCGGATATACTCCATCTCTGTCTTCTACCTCTGCTGTTCCTTCTGAGCAGGCTGAGTGAGACACGTGGATAAACACTATCTCTGTCTGCTACCTCTGCTGTTCCTTCTGAGCAGGCTGAGAGAGACAAGTTGATATACTCTATATCTGTCTTCTACCTCTGCTGTTCCTTCTGAACAGGCTGAGTGAGGTGTAGATCAGACACGTCGATATACTATATCTCTGTCTTCTACCTCTGCTGTTCCTTCTGAACAGGCTGAGTGAGACACGTGGATATACTCTATCTATGTCTTTTACCTATGCTGCTCCTCCTGAGCAAGCTGAGTGAGGTGTATATCATACACGTGGATATACTCTATCTCTGTCTTCTACCTCTGCTGTTCCTTCTGAGCAGGCTGAGTGAGACACGTGGATATACTCTATCTCTGTCTTCTACCTCTGCTGTTCCTTATAAGCAGGCTGAGAGAGGTGTAGATCAGACACGCGGATATACTCTATCTCTGTCTTCTACTTCTGCTGTTCCTTCTGAGCAGGCTGAGTGAGACACGTGGATATACTCTGTCTCTGTCTTCTACCTCTGCTGTTCCTTCTGAGCAGGCTGAGAAGACACGTGGATATACTCTATCTCTGTCTTCTACCTCTGCTGTTCCTTCTGAGCAGGCTGAGTGAGACACGTGGATATACTCTATCTCTGTCTTCTACCTCCGCTGTTCCTTGTGAGCAGGCTGAGTGAGGTGTAGATCAGACACGTGGATATACTCTATCTCTGTCTTCTACCTCTGCTGTTCCTTCTGAGCAGGCTAATAAGACACGTGGATATACTCTATCTCTGTCTTCTACCTCTGCTGTTCCTTCTGAGCAGGCTGAGTGAGGTGTAGATCAGACACGTGGATATACTCTATCTCTGTCTTCTACCTCTGCTGTTCCTTCTGAGCAGGCTAATAAGACACGTGGATATACTCTATCTCTGTCTTCTACCTCTGATGTTCCTTCTGAGCAGGCTGAGTGAGACACGTGGATATACTCTATCTCTGTCTTCTACCTCTGCTGTTCCTTGTGAGCAGGCTGAGTGAGGTGTAGATCAGACACGTGGATATACTCTATCTCTGTCTTCTACCTCTGCTGTTCCTTCTGAGCAGGCTGAGTGAGGTGTAGATCAGACACGTGGATACACTCTATCTATGTCTTCTACCTCTGCTGTTCCTTCTGAGCAGGCTGAGTGAGACACGTGGATATACTCTATCTCTGTCTTTTACCTCTGCTGTTCCTTCTGAACAGGCTGAGTGAGACACGTGGATATACTCTATCTCTGTCTTCTACCTCTGCTGTTCCTTCTGAGCAGGCTGAGTGAGGTGTAGATCAGACACGTGGATATACTATATATCTGTATTGTACCTCTGCTGTTCCTTCTGAGCAGGCTGAGTGAGACACGTGGATATACTCTATCTCTGTCTTCTACCTCTGCTGTTCCTTTTGAGCAGGCTGAGTGAGGTGTAGATCAGACACATGGATATACTCTATATTTGTCTTCTACCTCTGCTGTTCCTTCTGAGCAGGCTGAGTGAGGTGTAGATCAGACACGTGGATATACTCTATCTCTGTCTTCTACTTCTGCTGTTCCTTCTGAGCAGGCTGAGTGAGACACGTGGATATACTCTGTCTCTGTCTTCTACCTCTGCTGTTCCTTCTGAGCAGACTGAGTGAGACACGTGGATATACTCAATCTTTGTCTTCTACCTCTGCTGTTCCTTCTGAGCAGGCTGAGTGAGGTGTCGATCAGACACGTGGATATACTCTATCTCTGTCTTCTACCTCTGCTGTTCCTTCTGAGCAGGCTGAGTGAGACACGTGGATATACTCTATCTCTGTCTTCTACCTCTGCTGTTCCTTATGAGCAGACTGAGTGAGATACGTGGATATACTCAATCTTTGTCTTCTACCTCTGCTGTTCCTTCTGAGCAGGCTGAGTGAGGTGTAGATTAGACACGTGGATATACTCTATCTCTGTCTTGTACCTCTGCTGTTCCTTCTGAGCAGGCTGAGTGAGACACGTGGATATACTCTATCTCTATCTTCTACCTCTGCTGTTCCTTATGAACAGGCTGAGTGAAGTGTAAATCAGACACGTGGATACACTCTATCTATGTCTTCTACCTCTGCTGTTCCTTCTGAGCAGACTGAGTGAGACACGTGGATATACTCTATCTTTGTCTTCTACCTATGTTGTTCCTTCTGAGCAGGCTGAGTGAGGTGTAAATCAGACACGTGGATATACTCTATCTCTGTCTTGTACCTCTGCTGTTCCTTCTGAGCAGGCTGAGTGAGACACGTGGATATACTCTATCTCTGTCTTCTACCTCTGCTGTTCCTTATGAACAGGCTGAGTGAGGTGTAGATCAGACACGTGGATATACTCTATATCTGTCTTCTACCTCTGCTGTTCCTTCTGAGCAGGCTGAGTGAGACACTTGGATATACTCTATCTCTGTCGTCTACCTCTACTGTTCCTTATGAGCAGACTGAGTGAGACACGTGGATATACTCAATCTTTGTCTTCTACCTCTGCTGTTCCTTCTGAGCAGGCTGAGTGAGACACGTCTTCTACCTCTGCTGTTCCTTCTGAGCAGGCTGAGTGAGGTGTGGATCAGACACGTGGATATACTATATCTCTGTATTGTACCTCTGCTGTTCCTTCTGAGCAGGCTGAGTGAGACACGTGGATATACTCTATCTATGTCTTTTACCTATGCTGCTCCTCCTGAGCAAGCTGAGTGAGGTGTATATCATACACGTGGATGTACTCTATCTCTGTCTTCTACCTCTGCTGTTCCTTCTGAGCAGGCTGAGTGAGACACGTGGATATACTCTATCTCTGTCTTCTACCTCTGCTGTTCCTTATAAGCAGGCTGAGAGAGGTGTAGATCAGACACGCGGATATACTCTATCTCTGTCTTCTACTTCTGCTGTTCCTTCTGAGCAGGCTGAGTGAGACACGTGGATATACTCTGTCTCTGTCTTCTACCTCTGCTGTTCCTTCTGAGCAGGCTGATAAGACACGTGGATATACTCTATCTCTGTCTTCTACCTCTGCTGTTCCTTCTGAGCAGGCTGAGTGAGACACGTGGATATACTCTATCTCTGTCTTCTACCTCCGCTGTTCCTTGTGAGCAGGCTGAGTGAGGTGTAGATCAGACACGTGGATATACTCTATCTCTGTCTTCTACCTCTGCTGTTCCTTCTGAGCAGGCTAATAAGACACGTGGATATACTCTATCTCTGTCTTCTACCTCTGCTGTTCCTTCTGAGCAGGCTGAGTGAGGTGTAGATCAGACACGTGGATATACTCTATCTCTATCTTCTACCTCTGATGTTCCTTCTGAGCAGGCTGAGTGAGACACGTGGATATACTCTATCTCTGTCTTCTACCTCTGCTGTTCCTTGTGAGCAGGCTGAGTGAGGTGTAGATCAGACACGTGGATATACTCTATCTCTGTCTTCTACCTCTGCTGTTCTTTCTGAGCAGGCTGAGTGAGGTGTAGATCAGACACGTGGATACACTCTATCTATGTCTTCTACCTCTGCTGTTCCTTCTGAGCAGGCTGAGTGAGACACGTGGATATACTCTATCTCTGTCTTTTACCTCTGCTGTTCCTTCTGAACAGGCTGAGTGAGACACGTGGATATACTCTATCTCTGTCTTCTACCTCTGCTGTTCCTTCTGAGCAGGCTGAGTGAGGTGTAGATCAGACACGTGGATATACTATATATCTGTATTGTACCTCTGCTGTTCCTTCTGAGCAGGCTGAGTGAGACACGTGGATATACTCTATCTCTGTCTTCTACCTCTGCTGTTCCTTTTGAGCAGGCTGAGTGAGGTGTAGATCAGACACATGGATATACTCTATATTTGTCTTCTACCTCTGCTGTTCCTTCTGAGCAGGCTGAGTGAGGTGTAGATCAGACACGTGGATATACTCTATCTCTGTCTTCTACTTCTGCTGTTCCTTCTGAGCAGGCTGAGTGAGACACGTGGATATACTCTGTCTCTGTCTTCTACCTCTGCTGTTCCTTCTGAGCAGACTGAGTGAGACACGTGGATATACTCAATCTTTGTCTTCTACCTCTGCTGTTCCTTCTGAGCAGGCTGAGTGAGGTGTCGATCAGACACGTGGATATACTCTATCTCTGTCTTCTACCTCTGCTGTTCCTTCTGAGCAGGCTGAGTGAGACACGTGGATATACTCTATCTCTGTCTTCTACCTCTGCTGTTCCTTATGAGCAGACTGAGTGAGACACGTGGATATACTCAATCTTTGTCTTCTACCTCTGCTGTTCCTTCTGAGCAGGCTGAGTGAGGTGTAGATTAGACACGTGGATATACTCTATCTCTGTCTTGTACCTCTGCTGTTCCTTCTGAGCAGGCTGAGTGAGACACGTGGATATACTCTATCTCTATCTTCTACCTCTGCTGTTCCTTATGAACAGGCTGAGTGAAGTGTAAATCAGACACGTGGATACACTCTATCTATGTCTTCTACCTCTGCTGTTCCTTCTGAGCAGACTGAGTGAGACACGTGGATATACTCTATCTTTGTCTTCTACCTATGTTGTTCCTTCTGAGCAGGCTGAGTGAGGTGTAAATCAGACACGTGGATATACTCTATCTCTGTCTTGTACCTCTGCTGTTCCTTCTGAGCAGGCTGAGTGAGACACGTGGATATACTCTATCTCTGTCTTCTACCTCTGCTGTTCCTTATGAACAGGCTGAGTGAGGTGTAGATCAGACACGTGGATATACTCTATATCTGTCTTCTACCTCTGCTGTTCCTTCTGAGCAGGCTGAGTGAGACACTTGGATATACTCTATCTCTGTCGTCTACCTCTACTGTTCCTTATGAGCAGACTGAGTGAGACACGTGGATATACTCAATCTTTGTCTTCTACCTCTGCTGTTCCTTCTGAGCAGGCTGAGTGAGACACGTCTTCTACCTCTGCTGTTCCTTCTGAGCAGGCTGAGTGAGGTGTGGATCAGACACGTGGATATACTATATCTCTGTATTGTACCTCTGCTGTTCCTTCTGAGCAGGCTGAGTGAGACACGTGGATATACTCTATCTATGTCTTTTACCTATGCTGCTCCTCCTGAGCAAGCTGAGTGAGGTGTATATCATACACGTGGATATACTCTATCTCTGTCTTCTACCTCTGCTGTTCCTTCTGAGCAGGCTGAGTGAGACACGTGGATATACTCTATCTCTGTCTTCTACCTCTGCTGTTCCTTATAAGCAGGCTGAGAGAGGTGTAGATCAGACACGCGGATATACTCTATCTCTGTCTTCTACTTCTGCTGTTCCTTCTGAGCAGGCTGAGTGAGACACGTGGATATACTCTGTCTCTGTCTTCTACCTCTGCTGTTCCTTCTGAGCAGGCTGATAAGACACGTGGATATACTCTATCTCTGTCTTCTACCTCTGCTGTTCCTTCTGAGCAGGCTGAGTGAGACACGTGGATATACTCTATCTCTGTCTTCTACCTCCGCTGTTCCTTGTGAGCAGGCTGAGTGAGGTGTAGATCAGACACGTGGATATACTCTATCTCTGTCTTCTACCTCTGCTGTTCCTTCTGAGCAGGCTAATAAGACACGTGGATATACTCTATCTCTGTCTTCTACCTCTGCTGTTCCTTCTGAGCAGGCTGAGTGAGGTGTAGATCAGACACGTGGATATACTCTATCTCTATCTTCTACCTCTGATGTTCCTTCTGAGCAGGCTGAGTGAGACACGTGGATATACTCTATCTCTGTCTTCTACCTCTGCTGTTCCTTGTGAGCAGGCTGAGTGAGGTGTAGATCAGACACGTGGATATACTCTATCTCTGTCTTCTACCTCTGCTGTTCCTTCTGAGCAGGCTGAGTGAGGTGTAGATCAGACACGTGGATACACTCTATCTATGTCTTCTACCTCTGCTGTTCCTTCTGAGCAGGCTGAGTGAGACACGTGGATATACTCTATCTCTGTCTTTTACCTCTGCTGTTCCTTCTGAGCAGGCTGAGTAAGGTGTATATCAGACACGTGGATATACTCTATCTCTGTCTTCTACCTCTGCTGTTCCTTCTGAGCAGGCTGAGTGAGACACGTGGATATACTCTATCTCTGTCTTCTACCTCTGCTGCTCCTTCTGAGCAAGCTGAGTGAGGTGTAGATCAGACACGTGGATATACTCTATCTCTGTCTTTTACCTCTGCTGTTCCTTCTGAGCAGGCTGAGTGAGACACGTGGATATACTCTATCTATGTCTTTTACCTATGCTGCTCCTCCTGAGCAAGCTGAGTGAGGTGTATATCATACACGTGGATATACTCTATCTCTGTCTTCTACCTCTGCTGTTCCTTCTGAGCAGGCTGAGTGAGACACGTGGATATACTCTATCTCTGTCTTCTACCTCTGCTGTTCCTTATAAGCAGGCTGAGAGAGGTGTAGATCAGACACGCGGATATACTCTATCTCTGTCTTCTACTTCTGCTGTTCCTTCTGAGCAGGCTGAGTGAGACACGTGGATATACTCTGTCTCTGTCTTCTACCTCTGCTGTTCCTTCTGAGCAGGCTGATAAGACACGTGGATATACTCTATCTCTGTCTTCTACCTCTGCTGTTCCTTCTGAGCAGGCTGAGTGAGACACGTGGATATACTCTATCTCTGTCTTCTACCTCCGCTGTTCCTTGTGAGCAGGCTGAGTGAGGTGTAGATCAGACACGTGGATATACTCTATCTCTGTCTTCTACCTCTGCTGTTCCTTCTGAGCAGGCTAATAAGACACGTGGATATACTCTATCTCTGTCTTCTACCTCTGCTGTTCCTTCTGAGCAGGCTGAGTGAGGTGTAGATCAGACACGTGGATATACTCTATCTCTATCTTCTACCTCTGATGTTCCTTCTGAGCAGGCTGAGTGAGACACGTGGATATACTCTATCTCTGTCTTCTACCTCTGCTGTTCCTTGTGAGCAGGCTGAGTGAGGTGTAGATCAGACACGTGGATATACTCTATCTCTGTCTTCTACCTCTGCTGTTCCTTCTGAGCAGGCTGAGTGAGGTGTAGATCAGACACGTGGATACACTCTATCTATGTCTTCTACCTCTGCTGTTCCTTCTGAGCAGGCTGAGTGAGACACGTGGATATACTCTATCTCTGTCTTTTACCTCTGCTGTTCCTTCTGAACAGGCTGAGTGAGACACGTGGATATACTCTATCTCTGTCTTCTACCTCTGCTGTTCCTTCTGAGCAGGCTGAGTGAGGTGTAGATCAGACACGTGGATATACTATATATCTGTATTGTACCTCTGCTGTTCCTTCTGAGCAGGCTGAGTGAGACACGTGGATATACTCTATCTCTGTCTTCTACCTCTGCTGTTCCTTCTGAGCAGGCTGAGTGAGGTGTAGATCAGACACATGGATATACTCTATATTTGTCTTCTACCTCTGCTGTTCCTTCTGAGCAGGCTGAGTGAGGTGTAGATCAGACACGTGGATATACTCTATCTTTGTCTTCTACCTCTGCTGTTCCTTCTGAGCAGGCTGAGTGAGGTGTAGATCAGACACATGGATATACTCTATATTTGTCTTATACCTCTGCTGTTCCTTCTGAGCAGGCTGAGTGAGGTGTAGATCAGACACGTGGATATACTCTATCTCTGTCTTCTACCTCTGCTGTTCCTTCTGAGCAGGCTGAGTGAGACACGTGGATAAACACTATATCTGTCTTCTACCTCTGCTGTTCCTTCTGAGCAGGCTGAGTGAAACACGTGGATATACTCTATCTCTGTCTTCTACCTCTGCTGTTCCTTCTGAGCAGGCTGAGTAAGGTGTATATCAGACACGTGGATATACTCTATCTCTGTCTTCTACCTCTGCTGTTCCTTCTGAGCAGGCTGAGTGAGACACGTGGATATACTCTATCTCTGTCTTCTACCTCTGCTGCTCCTTCTGAGCAAGCTGAGTGAGGTGTAGATCAGACACGTGGATATACTCTATCTCTGTCTTTTACCTCTGCTGTTCCTTCTGAGCAGGCTGAGTGAGACACGTGGATATACTCTATCTCTGTCTTCTACCTCTGCTGTTCCTTCTAAGCAGGCTGAGAGAGGTGTAGATCAGACACGTGGATATACTCTATCTCTGTCTTCTACTTCTGCTGTTCCTTCTGAGCAGGCTGAGTGAGACACGTGGATATACTATATCTCTGTCTTCTACCTCTGCTGTTCCTTATGAACAGGCTGAGTGAAGTGTAAATCAGACACGTGGATATACTCTATCTATGTCTTCTACCTCTGCTGTTCCTTTTGAGCAGGCTGATAAGACACGTGGATATACTCTATCTCTGTCTTCTACCTCTGTTGTTCCTTCTGAGCAGGCTGAGTGAGGTGTAGATCAGACACGTGGATACACTCTATCTATGTCTTCTACCTCTGCTGTTCCTTCTGAGCAGACTGAGTGAGACACGTGGATATACTCTATCTTTGTCATCTACCTCTGTTGTTCCTTCTGAGCAGGCTGAGTGAGGTGTAAATCAGACACGTGGATATACTCTATCTCTGTCTTGTACCTCTGCTGTTCCTTCTGAGCAGGCTGAGTGGGGTGTAGATCAGACACGTGGATATACTATATCTCTGTCTTCTACCTCTGTTGTTCCTTCTGAGCAGGCTGAGTGAGGTGTAGATCAGACACGTGGATACACTCTATCTATGTCTTCTACCTCTGCTGTTCCTTCTGAGCAGACTGAGTGAGACACGTGGATATACTCTATCTTTGTCTTCTACCTCTGTTGTTCCTTCTGAGCAGGCTGAGTGAGGTGTAAATCAGACACGTGGATATACTCTATCTCTGTCTTGTACCTCTGCTGTTCCTTCTGAGCAGGCTGAGTGAGACACGTGGATATACTCTATCTCTGTCTTCTACTTTTGCTGTTCCTTATGAACAGGCTGAGTGAGGTGTAGATCAGACACGTGGATATACTCTATATCTGTCTTCTACCTCTGCTGTTCCTTCTGAGCAGGCTGAGTGAGACACGTGGATATACTCTATCTCTGTCTTCTACCTCCGCTGTTCCTTGTGAGCAGGCTGAGTGAGGTGTAGATCAGACACGTGGATATACTCTATCTCTGTCTTCTACCTCTGCTGTTCCTTCTGAGCAGGCTAATAAGACACGTGGATATACTCTATCTCTGTCTTCTACCTCTGCTGTTCCTTCTGAGCAGGCTGAGTGAGGTGTAGACCAGACACGTGGATATACTCTATCTCTATCTTCTACCTCTGCTGTTCCTTCTAAGCAGGCTGAGTGAGACAGGTGGATATACTCTATCTCTGTCTTCTACCTCTGCTGTTCCTTGTGAGCAGGCTGAGTGAGGTGTAGATCAGACACGTGGATATACTCTATCTCTGTCTTCTACCTCTGCTGTTCCTTCTGAGCAGGCTGAGTGAGGTGTAGATCAGACACGTGGATACACTCTATCTATGTCTTCTACCTCTGCTGTTCCTTCTGAGCAGGCTGAGTGAGACACGTGGATATATTCTATCTCTGTCTTCTACCTCTGCTGTTCCTTCTGAGCAGGCTGAGTGAGGTGTAGATCAGACACGTGGATATACTATATATCTGTATTGTACCTCTGCTGTTCCTTCTGAGCAGGCTGAGTGAGGTGTAGATCAGACACGTGGATATACTCTATCTTTGTCTTCTACCTCTGCTGTTCCTTCTGAGCAGGCTGAGTGAGGTGTAGATCAGACACGTGGATATACTCTATCTCTGTCTTCTACCTCTGCTGTTCCTTCTGAGCAGGCTAATAAGACACGTGGATATACTCTATCTCTGTCTTCTACCTCTGCTATTCCTTCTGAGCAGGCTGAGTGAGGTGTAGATCAGACACGTGGATATACTCTATCTCTATCTTCTACCTCTGCTGTTCCTTCTAAGCAGGCTGAGTGAGACACGTGGATATACTCTATCTCTGTCTTCTACCTCTGCTGTTCCTTGTGAGCAGGCTGAGTGAGGTGTAGATCAGACACGTGGATATACTCTATCTCTGTCTTCTACCTCTGCTGTTCCTTGTGAGCAGGCTGAGTGAGGTGTAGATCAGACACGTGGATATACTCTATCTCTGTCTTCTACCTCTGCTGTTCCTTCTGAGCAGGCTGAGTGAGGTGTAGATCAGACACGTGGATACACTCTATCTATGTCTTCTACCTCTGCTGTTCCTTCTGAGCAGGCTGAGTGAGACACGTGGATATACTCTATCTCTGTCTTTTACCTCTGCTGTTCCTTCTGAACAGGCTGAGTGAGACACGTGGATATACTCTATCTCTGTCTTCTACCTCTGCTGTTCCTTCTGAGCAGGCTGAGTGAGGTGTAGATCAGACACGTGGATATACTATATATCTGTATTGTACCTCTGCTGTTCCTTCTGAGCAGGCTGAGTGAGACACGTGGATATACTCTATCTCTGTCTTCTACCTCTGCTGTTCCTTCTGAGCAGGCTGAGTGAGGTGTAGATCAGACACATGGATATACTCTATATTTGTCTTCTACCTCTGCTGTTCCTTCTGAGCAGGCTGAGTGAGGTGTAGAACAGACACGTGGATATACTCTATCTTTGTCTTCTACCTCTGCTGTTCCTTTTGAGCAGGCTGAGTGAGGTGTAGATCAGACACATGGATATACTCTATATTTGTCTTCTACCTCTGCTGTTCCTTCTGAGCAGGCTGAGTGAGGTGTAGATCAGACACGTGGATATACTCTATCTCTGTCTTCTACCTCTGCTGTTCCTTCTGAGCAGGCTGAGTGAGACACGTGGATAAACACTATATCTGTCTTCTACCTCTGCTGTTCCTTCTGAGCAGGCTGAGTGAGACACGTGGATATACTATATCTCTGTCTTCTACCTCTGCTGTTCCTTCTGAGCAGGCTGAGTAAGGTGTATATCAGACACGTGAATATACTCTATCTCTGTCTTCTACCTCTGCTGTTCCTTGTGAGCAGGCTGAGTGAGACACGTGGATATACTCTATCTCTGTCTTCTACCTCTGCTGCTCCTTCTGAGCAAGCTGAGTGAGGTGTAGATCAGACACGTGGATATACTCTATCTCTGTCTTCTACCTCTGCTGTTCCTTCTGAGCAGGCTGAGTGAGACACGTGGATATACTCTATCTCTGTCTTCTACCTCTGCTGTTCCTTCTAAGCAGGCTGAGAGAGGTGTAGATCAGACACGTGGATATACTCTATCTCTGTCTTCTACTTCTGCTGTTCCTTCTGATCAGGCTGAGTGAGACACGTGGATATACTATATCTCTGTCTTCTACCTCTGCTGTTCCTTATGAACAGGCTGAGTGAAGTGTAAATCAGACACGTGGATATACTCTATCTCTGTGTTCTACCTCTGCTGATGATTCTGAGCAGGCTGAGTGAGACACGTGGATATACTCTGTCTCTGTCTTCTACCTCTGCTGTTCCTTCTGAGCAGGCTGATAAGACACGTGGATATACTCTATCTCTGTCTTCTACCTCTGTTGTTCCTTCTGAGCAGGCTGAGTGAGGTGTAGATCAGACACGTGGATACACTCTATCTATGTCTTCTACCTCTGCTGTTCCTTCTGAGCAGACTGAGTGAGACACGTGGATATACTCTATCTTTGTCTTCTACCTCTGTTGTTCCTTCTGAGCAGGCTGAGTGAGGTGTAAATCAGACACGTGGATATACTCTATCTCTGTCTTGTACCTCTGCTGTTCCTTCTGAGCAGGCTGAGTGGGGTGTAGATCAGACACGTGGATATACTATATCTCTGTCTTCTACCTCTGTTGTTCCTTCTGAGCAGGCTGAGTGAGGTGTAGATCAGACACGTGGATACACTCTATCTATGTCTTCTACCTCTGCTGTTCCTTCTGAGCAGACTGAGTGAGACACGTGGATATACTCTATCTTTGTCTTCTACCTCTGTTGTTCCTTCTGAGCAGGCTGAGTGAGGTGTAAATCAGACACGTGGATATACTCTATCTCTGTCTTGTACCTCTGATGTTCCTTCTGAGCAGGCTGAGTGAGACACGTGGATATACTCTATCTCTGTCTTCTACTTTTGCTGTTCCTTATGAACAGGTTGAGTGAGGTGTAGATCAGACACGTGGATATACTCTATATCTGTCTTCTACCTCTGCTGTTCCTTCTGAGCAGGCTGAGTGAGACACGTGGATATACTCTATCTCTGTCTTCTACCTCCGCTGTTCCTTGTGAGTAGGCTGAGTGAGGTGTAGATCAGACACGTGGATATACTCTATCTCTGTCTTCTACCTCTGCTGTTCCTTCTGAGCAGGCTAATAAGACACGTGGATATACTCTATCTCTGTCTTCTACCTCTGCTGTTCCTTCTGAGCAGGCTGAGTGAGGTGTAGATCAGACACGTGGATATACTCTATCTCTATCTTCTACCTCTGCTGTTCCTTCTAAGCAGGCTGAGTGAGACACGTGGATATACTCTATCTCTGTCTTCTACCTCTGCTGTTCCTTGTGAGCAGGCTGAGTGAGGTGTAGATCAGACACGTGGATATACTCTATCTCTGTCTTCTACCTCTGCTGTTCCTTCTGAGCAGGCTGAGTGAGGTGTAGATCAGACACGTGGATACACTCTATCTATGTCTTCTAACTCTGCTGTTCCTTCTGAGCAGGCTGAGTGAGACACGTGGATATATTCTATCTCTGTCTTCTACCTCTGCTGTTCCTTCTGAGCAGGCTGAGTGAGGTGTAGATCAGACACGTGGATATACTATATATCTGTATTGTACCTCTGCTGTTCCTTCTGAGCAGGCTGAGTGAGACACGTGGATATACTCTATCTCCGTCTTCTACCTCTGCTGTTCCTTCTGAGCAGGCTGAGTGAGGTGTAGATCAGACACGTGGATATACTCTATCTTTGTCTTCTACCTCTGCTGTTCCTTCTGAGCAGGCTGAGTGAGGTGTAGATCAGACACGTGGATATACTCTATCTCTGTCTTCTACCTCTGCTGTTCCTTCTGAGCAGGCTAATAAGACACGTGGATATACTCTATCTCTGTCTTCTACCTCTGCTGTTCCTTCTGAACAGGCTGAGTGAGGTGTAGATCAGACACGTGGATATACTCTATCTCTATCTTCTACCTCTGCTGTTCTTTCTCAGCAGGCTGAGTGAGACACGTGGATATACTCTATCTCTGTCTTCTACATCTGCTGTTCCTTGTGAGCAGGCTGAGTGAGGTGTAGATCAGACACGTGGATATACTCTATCTCTGTCTTCTACCTCTGCTGTTCCTTCTGAGCAGGCTGAGTGAGGTGTAGATCAGACACGTGGATACACTCTATCTATGTCTTCTACCTCTGCTGTTCCTTCTGAACAGGCTGAGTGAGGTGTAGATCAGACACGTGGATATACTCTATCTCTATCTTCTACCTCTGCTGTTCCTTCTCAGCAGGCTGAGTGAGACACGTGGATATACTCTATCTCTGTCTTCTACATCTGCTGTTCCTTGTGAGCAGGCTGAGTGAGGTGTAGATCAGACACGTGGATATACTCTATCTCTGTCTTCTACCTCTGCTGTTCCTTCTGAGCAGGCTGAGTGAGGTGTAGATCAGACACGTGGATACACTCTATCTATGTCTTCTACCTCTGCTGTTCCTTCTGAGCAGGCTGAGTGAGACACATGGATATACTCTATCTCTGTCTTTTACCTCTGCTGTTCCTTCTGAACAGGCTGAGTGAGACACGTGGATATACTCTATCTCTGTCTTCTACCTCTGCTGTTCCTTCTGAGCAGGCTGAGTGAGGTGTAGATCAGACACGTGGATATACTATATATCTGTATTGTACCTCTGCTGTTCCTTCTGAGCAGGCTGAGTGAGACACGTGGATATACTCTATGTCCGTCTTCTACCTCTGCTGTTCCTTCTGAGCAGGCTGAGTGAGGTGTAGATCAGACACGTGGATATACTCTATCTTTGTCTTCTACCTCTGCTGTTCCTTCTGAGCAGGCTGAGTGAGGTGTAGATCAGACACGTGGATATACTCTATATTTGTCTTCTACCTCTGCTGTTCCTTCTGAGCAGGCTGAGTGAGGTGTATATCAGACACGTGGATATACTCTATCTCTGTCTTCTACCTCTGCTGTTCCTTCTGAGCAGGCTGAGTGAGACACGTGGATAAACACTATCTCTGTCTTCTACCTCTGCTGTTCCTTCTGAGCAGGCTGAGTGAGACACGTGGATATACTCTATCTCTGTCTTCTACCTCTGCTGTTCCTTCTGAGCAGGCTGAGTGAGGTGTATATCAGACACGTGGATATACTCTATCTCTGTCTTCTACCTCTGCTGTTTCTTCTGAGCAGGCTGAGTGAGACACGTGGATATACTCTATCTCTGTCTTCTACCTCTGCTGCTCCTTCTGAGCAAGCTGAGAGAGGTGTATATCAGACACGTGGATATACTCTATCTCTGTCTTCTACTTCTGCTGTTCCTTCTGAGCAGGCTGAGTGAGACACGTGGATATACTATATCTCTGTCTTCTACCTCTGCTGTTCCTTATGAACAGGCTGAGTGAAGTGTAAATCAGACACGGGGATATACTATATCTCTGTGTTCTACCTCTGCTGTTCCTTCTGAGCAGGCTGAGTGAGACACGTGGATATACTCTGTCTCTGTCTTCTACCTCTGCTGTTCCTTCTGAGCAGGCTGATAAGACACGTGTATATACTCTATCTCTGTCTTCTACCTCTGCTGTTCCTTCTGAGCAGGCTGAGTGGGGTGTAGATCAGACACGTGGATATACTATATCTCTGTCTTCTACCTCTGTTGTTCCTTCTGAGCAGGCTGAGTGAGGTGTAGATCAGACACGTGGATACACTCTATCTATGTCTTCTACCTCTGCTGTTCCTTCTGAGCAGACTGAGTGAGACACGTGGATGTACTCTATCTTTGTCTTCTACCTCTGTTGTTCCTTCTGAGCAGGCTGAGTGATGTGTAAATCAGACACGTGGATATACTCTATCTCTGTCTTGTACCTCTGCTGTTCCTTCTGAGCAGGCTGAGTGAGACACGTGGATATACTCTATCTCTGTCTTCTACTTTTGCTGTTCCTTATGAACAGGCTGAGTGAGGTGTAGATCAGACACGTGGATATACTCTATATCTGTCTTCTACCTCTGCTGTTCCTTCTGAGCAGGCTGAGTGAGACACTTGGATATACTCTATCTCTGTCGTCTACCTTTGCTGTTCCTTCTGAGCAGGCTGAGTGAGGTGTCGATCAGAAACGTCTATATACTCTATCTCTGTCTTCTACCCCTGCTGTTCCTTCTGAGCAGGCTGAGTGAGGTGTAGATCAGACACGTGGATATACTTTATCTCTATCTTCTACCTCTGCTGTTCCTTCTGAGCAGGCTGAGTGAGACACGTGGATATACTCTATCTCTGTCTTCTACCTCTGCTGTTCCTTGTGAGCAGGCTGAGTGAGGTGTAGATCAGACACGTGGATAAACTCTATATCTGTCTTCTACCTCTGCTGTTCCTTCTGAGCAGGCTGATAAGACACGTGTATATACTCTATCTCTGTCTTCTACCTCTGCTGTTCCTTCTGAGCAGGCTGAGTGAGGTGTAGATCAGACACGTGGATATACTCTATCTCTATCTTCTACCTCTGCTGTTCCTTCTAAGCAGGCTGAGTGAGACACGTGGATATACTCTATCTCTGTCTTCTACCTCTGCTGTTCCTTCTGAGCAGGCTGAGTGAGGTGTAGATCAGACACGTGGATACACTCTATCTATGTCTTCTACCTCTGCTGTTCCTTCTGAGCAGACTGAGTGAGACACGTGGATGTACTCTATCTTTGTCTTCTACCTCTGTTGTTCCTTCTGAGCAGGCTGAGTGATGTGTAAATCAGACACGTGGATATACTCTATCTCTGTCTTGTACCTCTGCTGTTCCTTCTGAGCAGGCTGAGTGAGACACGTGGATATACTCTATCTCTGTCTTCTACTTTTGCTGTTCCTTATGAACAGGCTGAGTGAGGTGTAGATCAGACACGTGGATATACTCTATATCTGTCTTCTACCTCTGCTGTTCCTTCTGAGCAGGCTGAGTGAGACACTTGGATATACTCTATCTCTGTCGTCTACCTTTGCTGTTCCTTCTGAGCAGGCTGAGTGAGGTGTCGATCAGAAACGTCTATATACTCTATCTCTGTCTTCTACCCCTGCTGTTCCTTCTGAGCAGGCTGAGTGAGGTGTAGATCAGACACGTGGATATACTCTATCTCTATCTTCTACCTCTGCTGTTCCTTCTGAGCAGGCTGAGTGAGACACGTGGATATACTCTATCTCTGTCTTCTACCTCTGCTGTTCCTTGTGAGCAGGCTGAGTGAGGTGTAGATCAGACACGTGGATAAACTCTATATCTGTCTTCTACCTCTGCTGTTCCTTCTGACCAGGCTGATAAGACACGTGTATATACTCTATCTCTGTCTTCTACCTCTGCTGTTCCTTCTGAGCAGGCTGAGTGAGGTGTAGATCAGACACGTGGATATACTCTATCTCTATCTTCTACCTCTGCTGTTCCTTCTAAGCAGGCTGAGTGAGACACGTGGATATACTCTATCTCTGTCTTCTACCTCTGCTGTTCCTTCTGAGCAGGCTGAGTGAGGTGTAGATCAGACACGTGGATACACTCTATCTATGTCTTCTACCTCTGCTGTTCATTCTGAGCAGGCTGAGTGAGACAACTGGTTATACTCTATCTCTGTCTTTTACCTCTGCTGTTCCTTCTGAACAGGCTGAGTGAGACACGTGGATATACTCTATCTCTGTCTTCTACCTCTGCTGTTCCTTCTGAGCAGGCTAATAAGACACGTGGATATACTCTATCTCTGTCTTCTACCTCTGCTGTTCCTTCTGAGCAGGCTGAGTGAGGTGTAGATCAGACACGTGGATATACTCTATCTCTATCTTCTACATCTGCTGTTCCTTCTAAGCAGGCTGAGTGAGACACGTGGATATACTCTATCTCTGTCTTCTACCTCTGCTGTTCCTTGTGAGCAGGCTGAGTGAGGTGTAGATCAGACACGTGGATATACTCTATCTCTGTCTTCTACCTCTGCTGTTCCTTCTGAGCAGGCTGAGTGAGGTGTAGATCAGACACGTGGATACACTCTATCTATGTCTTCTACCTCTGCTGTTCCTTCTGAGCAGGCTGAGTGAGACACGTGGATATATTCTATCTCTGTCTTCTACCTCTGCTGTTCCTTCTGAGCAGGCTGAGTGAGGTGTAGATCAGACACGTGGATATACTATATATCTGTATTGTACCTCTGCTGTTCCTTCTGAGCAGGCTGAGTGAGACACGTGGATATACTCTATCTCCGTCTTCTACCTCTGCTGTTCCTTCTGAGCAGGCTGAGTGAGGTGTAGATCAGACACGTGGATATACTCTATCTTTGTCTTCTACCTCTGCTGTTCCTTCTGAGCAGGCTGAGTGAGGTGTAGATCAGACACGTGGATATACTCTATCTCTGTCTTCTACCTCTGCTGTTCCTTCTGAGCAGGCTAATAAGACACGTGGATATACTCTATCTCTGTCTTCTACCTCTGCTGTTCCTTCTGAACAGGCTGAGTGAGGTGTAGATCAGACACGTGGATATACTCTATCTCTATCTTCTACCTCTGCTGTTCCTTCTCAGCAGGCTGAGTGAGACACGTGGATATACTCTATCTCTGTCTTCTACCTCTGCTGTTCCTTGTGAGCAGGCTGAGTGAGGTGTAGATCAGACACGTGGATATACTCTATCTCTGTCTTCTACCTCTGCTGTTCCTTCTGAGCAGGCTGAGTGAGGTGTAGATCAGACACGTGGATACACTCTATCTATGTCTTCTACCTCTGCTGTTCCTTCTGAGCAGGCTGAGTGAGACACATGGATATACTCTATCTCTGTCTTTTACCTCTGCTGTTCCTTCTGAACAGGCTGAGTGAGACACGTGGATATACTCTATCTCTGTCTTCTACCTCTGCTGTTCCTTCTGAGCAGGCTGAGTGAGGTGTAGATCAGACACGTGGATACACTCTATCTATGTCTTCTACCTCTGCTGTTCCTTCTGAGCAGGCTGAGTGAGACACATGGATATACTCTATCTCTGTCTTTTACCTCTGCTGTTCCTTCTGAACAGGCTGAGTGAGACACGTGGATATACTCTATCTCTGTCTTCTACCTCTGCTGTTCCTTCTGAGCAGGCTGAGTGAGACACGTGGATATACTCTATGTCCGTCTTCTACCTCTGCTGTTCCTTCTGAGCAGGCTGAGTGAGGTGTAGATCAGACACGTGGATATACTCTATCTTTGTCTTCTACCTCTGCTGTTCCTTCTGAGCAGGCTGAGTGAGGTGTAGATCAGACACGTGGATATACTCTATATTTGTCTTCTACCTCTGCTGTTCCTTCTGAGCAGGCTGAGTGAGGTGTATATCAGACACGTGGATATACTCTATCTCTGTCTTCTACCTCTGCTGTTCCTTCTGAGCAGGCTGAGTGAGACACGTGGATAAACACTATCTCTGTCTTCTACCTCTGCTGTTCCTTCTGAGCAGGCTGAGTGAGACACGTGGATATACTCTATCTCTGTCTTCTACCTCTGCTGTTCCTTCTGAGCAGGCTGAGTGAGGTGTATATCAGACACGTGGATATACTCTATCTCTGTCTTCTACCTCTGTTGTTTCTTCTGAGCAGGCTGAGTGAGACACGTGGATATACTCTATCTCTGTCTTCTACCTCTGCTGCTCCTTCTGAGCAAGCTGAGAGAGGTGTAGATCAGACACGTGGATATACTCTATCTCTGTCTTCTACTTCTGCTGTTCCTTCTGAGCAGGCTGAGTGAGACACGTGGATATACTATATCTCTGTCTTCTACCTCTGCTGTTCCTTATGAACAGGCTGAGTGAAGTGTAAATCAGACACGGGGATATACTATATCTCTGTGTTCTACCTCTGCTGTTCCTTCTGAGCAGGCTGAGTGAGACACGTGGATATACTCTGTCTCTGTCTTCTACCTCTGCTGTTCCTTCTGAGCAGGCTGATAAGACACGTGGATATACTCTATCTCTGTCTTCTACCTCTGCTGTTCCTTCTGAGCAGGCTGAGTGGGGTGTAGATCAGACACGTGGATATACTATATCTCTGTCTTCTACCTCTGTTGTTCCTTCTGAGCAGGCTGAGTGAGGTGTAGATCAGACACGTGGATACACTCTATCTATGTCTTCTACCTCTGCTGTTCCTTCTGAGCAGACTGAGTGAGACACGTGGATGTACTCTATCTTTGTCTTCTACCTCTGTTGTTCCTTCTGAGCAGGCTGAGTGATGTGTAAATCAGACACGTGGATATACTCTATCTCTGTCTTGTACCTCTGCTGTTCCTTCTGAGCAGGCTGAGTGAGACACGTGGATATACTCTATCTCTGTCTTCTACTTTTGCTGTTCCTTATGAACAGGCTGAGTGAGGTGTAGATCAGACACGTGGATATACTCTATATCTGTCTTCTACCTCTGCTGTTCCTTCTGAGCAGGCTGAGTGAGACACTTGGATATACTCTATCTCTGTCGTCTACCTTTGCTGTTCCTTCTGAGCAGGCTGAGTGAGGTGTCGATCAGAAACGTCTATATACTCTATCTCTGTCTTCTACCCCTGCTGTTCCTTCTGAGCAGGCTGAGTGAGGTGTAGATCAGACACGTGGATATACTCTATCTCTATCTTCTACCTCTGCTGTTCCTTCTGAGCAGGCTGAGTGAGACACGTGGATATACTCTATCTCTGTCTTCTACCTCTGCTGTTCCTTGTGAGCAGGCTGAGTGAGGTGTAGATCAGACACGTGGATAAACTCTATATCTGTCTTCTACCTCTGCTGTTCCTTCTGAGCAGGCTGATAAGACACGTGTATATACTCTATCTCTGTCTTCTACCTCTGCTGTTCCTTCTGAGCAGGCTGAGTGAGGTGTAGATCAGACACGTGGATATACTCTATCTCTATCTTCTACCTCTGCTGTTCCTTCTAAGCAGGCTGAGTGAGACACGTGGATATACTCTATCTCTGTCTTCTACCTCTGCTGTTCCTTCTGAGCAGGCTGAGTGAGGTGTAGATCAGACACGTGGATACACTCTATCTATGTCTTCTACCTCTGCTGTTCCTTCTGAGCAGGCTGAGTGAGACACGTGGTTATACTCTATCTCTGTCTTTTACCTCTGCTGTTCCTTCTGAACAGGCTGAGTGAGACACGTGGATATACTCTATCTCTGTCTTCTACCTCTGCTGTTCCTTCTGAGCAGGCTGAGTGAGGTGTAGATCAGACACGTGGATATACTATATATCTGTATTGTACCTCTGCTGTTCCTTCTGAGCAGGCTGAGTGAGAAACGTGGATATACTCTATATCCGTCTTCTACCTCTGCTGTTCCTTCTGAGCAGGCTGAGTGAGGTGTAGATCAGACACGTGGATATACTCTATCTCTATCTTCTACCTCTGCTGTTCCTTCTAAGCAGGCTGAGTGAGACACGTGGATATACTCTATCTCTGTCTTCTACCTCTGCTGTTCCTTGTGAGCAGGCTGAGTGAGGTGTAGATCAGACACGTGGATATACTCTATCTCTGTCTTCTACCTCTGCTGTTCCTTCTGAGCAGGCTGAGTGAGGTGTAGATCAGACACGTGGATACACTCTATATTTGTCTTCTACCTCTGCTGTTCCTTCTGAGCAGGCTGAGTGAGGTGTATATCAGACACGTGGATATACTCTATCTCTGTCTTCTACCTCTGCTGTTCCTTCTGAGCAGGCTGAGTGAGACACGTGGATAAACACTATCTCTGTCTTCTACCTCTGCTGTTCCTTCTGAGCAGGCTGAGTGAGACACGTGGATATACTCTATATCCGTCTTCTACCTCTGCTGTTCCTTCTGAGCAGGCTGAGTGAGGTGTAGATCAGACACGTGGATATACTCTATCTCTATCTTCTACCTCTGCTGTTCCTTCTGAGCAGGCTGAGTGAGACACGTGGATATACTCTATCTCTGTCTTCTACCTCTGCTGCTCCTTCTGAGCAAGCTGAGAGAGGTGTATATCAGACACGTGGATATACTCTATCTCTGTCTTCTACTTCTGCTGTTCCTTCTGAGCAGGCTGAGTGAGACACGTGGATATACTATATCTCTGTCTTCTACCTCTGCTGTTCCTTATGAACAGGCTGAGTGAAGTGTAAATCAGACACGGGGATATACTATATCTCTGTGTTCTACCTCTGCTGTTCCTTCTGAGCAGGCTGAGTGAGACACGTGGATATACTCTGTCTCTGTCTTCTACCTCTGCTGTTCCTTCTGAGCAGGCTGATAAGACACGTGTATATACTCTATCTCTGTCTTCTACCTCTGCTGTTCCTTCTGAGCAGGCTGAGTGGGGTGTAGATCAGACACGTGGATATACTATATCTCTGTCTTCTACCTCTGTTGTTCCTTCTGAGCAGGCTGAGTGAGGTGTAGATCAGACACGTGGATACACTCTATCTATGTCTTCTACCTCTGCTGTTCCTTCTGAGCAGACTGAGTGAGACACGTGGATGTACTCTATCTTTGTCTTCTACCTCTGTTGTTCCTTCTGAGCAGGCTGAGTGATGTGTAAATCAGACACGTGGATATACTCTATCTCTGTCTTGTACCTCTGCTGTTCCTTCTGAGCAGGCTGAGTGAGACACGTGGATATACTCTATCTCTGTCTTCTACTTTTGCTGTTCCTTATGAACAGGCTGAGTGAGGTGTAGATCAGACACGTGGATATACTCTATATCTGTCTTCTACCTCTGCTGTTCCTTCTGAGCAGGCTGAGTGAGACACTTGGATATACTCTATCTCTGTCGTCTACCTTTGCTGTTCCTTCTGAGCAGGCTGAGTGAGGTGTCGATCAGAAACGTCTATATACTCTATCTCTGTCTTCTACCCCTGCTGTTCCTTCTGAGCAGGCTGAGTGAGGTGTAGATCAGACACGTGGATATACTCTATCTCTATCTTCTACCTCTGCTGTTCCTTCTGAGCAGGCTGAGTGAGACACGTGGATATACTCTATCTCTGTCTTCTACCTCTGCTGTTCCTTGTGAGCAGGCTGAGTGAGGTGTATATCAGACACGTGGATAAACTCTATATCTGTCTTCTACCTCTGCTGTTCCTTCTGAGCAGGCTGATAAGACACGTGTATATACTCTATCTCTGTCTTCTACCTCTGCTGTTCCTTCTGAGCAGGCTGAGTGAGGTGTAGATCAGACACGTGGATATACTCTATCTCTATCTTCTACCTCTGCTGTTCCTTCTAAGCAGGCTGAGTGAGACACGTGGATATACTCTATCTCTGTCTTCTACCTCTGCTGTTCCTTCTGAGCAGGCTGAGTGAGGTGTAGATCAGACACGTGGATACACTCTATCTATGTCTTCTACCTCTGCTGTTCCTTCTGAGCAGACTGAGTGAGACACGTGGATGTACTCTATCTTTGTCTTCTACCTCTGTTGTTCCTTCTGAGCAGGCTGAGTGATGTGTAAATCAGACACGTGGATATACTCTATCTCTGTCTTGTACCTCTGCTGTTCCTTCTGAGCAGGCTGAGTGAGACACGTGGATATACTCTATCTCTGTCTTCTACTTTTGCTGTTCCTTATGAACAGGCTGAGTGAGGTGTAGATCAGACACGTGGATATACTCTATATCTGTCTTCTACCTCTGCTGTTCCTTCTGAGCAGGCTGAGTGAGACACTTGGATATACTCTATCTCTGTCGTCTACCTTTGCTGTTCCTTCTGAGCAGGCTGAGTGAGGTGTCGATCAGAAACGTCTATATACTCTATCTCTGTCTTCTACCCCTGCTGTTCCTTCTGAGCAGGCTGAGTGAGGTGTAGATCAGACACGTGGATATACTCTATCTCTATCTTCTACCTCTGCTGTTCCTTCTGAGCAGGCTGAGTGAGACACGTGGATATACTCTATCTCTGTCTTCTACCTCTGCTGTTCCTTGTGAGCAGGCTGAGTGAGGTGTAGATCAGACACGTGGATAAACTCTATATCTGTCTTCTACCTCTGCTGTTCCTTCTGAGCAGGCTGATAAGACACGTGTATATACTCTATCTCTGTCTTCTACCTCTGCTGTTCCTTCTGAGCAGGCTGAGTGAGGTGTAGATCAGACACGTGGATATACTCTATCTCTATCTTCTACCTCTGCTGTTCCTTCTAAGCAGGCTGAGTGAGACACGTGGATATACTCTATCTCTGTCTTCTACCTCTGCTGTTCCCTCTGAGCAGGCTGAGTGAGGTGTAGATCAGACACGTGGATACACTCTATCTATGTCTTCTACCTCTGCTGTTCATTCTGAGCAGGCTGAGTGAGACAACTGGTTATACTCTATCTCTGTCTTTTACCTCTGCTGTTCCTTCTGAACAGGCTGAGTGAGACACGTGGATATACTCTATCTCTGTCTTCTACCTCTGCTGTTCCTTCTGAGCAGGCTAATAAGACACGTGGATATACTCTATCTCTGTCTTCTACCTCTGCTGTTCCTTCTGAGCAGGCTGAGTGAGGTGTAGATCAGACACGTGGATATACTCTATCTCTATCTTCTACCTCTGCTGTTCCTTCTAAGCAGGCTGAGTGAGACACGTGGATATACTCTATCTCTGTCTTCTACCTCTGCTGTTCCTTGTGAGCAGGCTGAGTGAGGTGTAGATCAGACACGTGGATATACTCTATCTCTGTCTTCTACCTCTGCTGTTCCTTCTGAGCAGGCTGAGTGAGGTGTAGATCAGACACGTGGATACACTCTATCTATGTCTTCTACCTCTGCTGTTCCTTCTGAGCAGGCTGAGTGAGACACGTGGATATATTCTATCTCTGTCTTCTACCTCTGCTGTTCCTTCTGAGCAGGCTGAGTGAGGTGTAGATCAGACACGTGGATATACTATATATCTGTATTGTACCTCTGCTGTTCCTTCTGAGCAGGCTGAGTGAGACACGTGGATATACTCTATCTCCGTCTTCTACCTCTGCTGTTCCTTCTGAGCAGGCTGAGTGAGGTGTAGATCAGACACGTGGATATACTCTATCTTTGTCTTCTACCTCTGCTGTTCCTTCTGAGCAGGCTGAGTGAGGTGTAGATCAGACACGTGGATATACTCTATCTCTGTCTTCTACCTCTGCTGTTCCTTCTGAGCATGCTAATAAGACACGTGGATATACTCTATCTCTGTCTTCTACCTCTGCTGTTCCTTCTGAACAGGCTGAGTGAGGTGTAGATCAGACACGTGGATATACTCTATCTCTATCTTCTACCTCTGCTGTTCCTTCTCAGCAGGCTGAGTGAGACACGTGGATATACTCTATCTCTGTCTTCTACCTCTGCTGTTCCTTGTGAGCAGGCTGAGTGAGGTGTAGATCAGACACGTGGATATACTCTATCTCTGTCTTCTACCTCTGCTGTTCCTTCTGAGCAGGCTGAGTGAGGTGTAGATCAGACACGTGGATACACTCTATCTATGTCTTCTACCTCTGCTGTTCCTTCTGAGCAGGCTGAGTGAGACACATGGATATACTCTATCTCTGTCTTTTACCTCTGCTGTTCCTTCTGAACAGGCTGAGTGAGACACGTGGATATACTCTATCTCTGTCTTCTACCTCTGCTGTTCCTTCTGAGTAGGCTGAGTGAGGTGTAGATCAGACACGTGGATACACTCTATCTATGTCTTCTACCTCTGCTGTTCCTTCTGAGCAGGCTGAGTGAGACACATGGATATACTCTATCTCTGTCTTTTACCTCTGCTGTTCCTTCTGAACAGGCTGAGTGAGACACGTGGATATACTCTATCTCTGTCTTCTACCTCTGCTGTTCCTTCTGAGCAGGCTGAGTGAGACACGTGGATATACTCTATGTCCGTCTTCTACCTCTGCTGTTCCTTCTGAGCAGGCTGAGTGAGGTGTAGATCAGACACGTGGATATACTCTATCTTTGTCTTCTACCTCTGCTGTTCCTTCTGAGCAGGCTGAGTGAGGTGTAGATCAGACACGTGGATATACTCTATATTTGTCTTCTACCTCTGCTGTTCCTTCTGAGCAGGCTGAGTGAGGTGTATATCAGACACGTGGATATACTCTATCTCTGTCTTCTACCTCTGCTGTTCCTTCTGAGCAGGCTGAGTGAGACACGTGGATAAACACTATCTCTGTCTTCTACCTCTGCTGTTCCTTCTGAGCAGGCTGAGTGAGACACGTGGATATACTCTATCTCTGTCTTCTACCTCTGCTGTTCCTTCTGAGCAGGCTGAGTGAGGTGTATATCAGACACGTGGATATACTCTATCTCTGTCTTCTACCTCTGTTGTTTCTTCTGAGCAGGCTGAGTGAGACACGTGGATATACTCTATCTCTGTCTTCTACCTCTGCTGCTCCTTCTGAGCAAGCTGAGAGAGGTGTAGATCAGACACGTGGATATACTCTATCTCTGTCTTCTACTTCTGCTGTTCCTTCTGAGCAGGCTGAGTGAGACACGTGGATATACTATATCTCTGTCTTCTACCTCTGCTGTTCCTTATGAACAGGCTGAGTGAAGTGTAAATCAGACACGGGGATATACTATATCTCTGTGTTCTACCTCTGCTGTTCCTTCTGAGCAGGCTGAGTGAGACACGTGGATATACTCTGTCTCTGTCTTCTACCTCTGCTGTTCCTTCTGAGCAGGCTGATAAGACACGTGGATATACTCTATCTCTGTCTTCTACCTCTGCTGTTCCTTCTGAGCAGGCTGAGTGGGGTGTAGATCAGACACGTGGATATACTATATCTCTGTCTTCTACCTCTGTTGTTCCTTCTGAGCAGGCTGAGTGAGGTGTAGATCAGACACGTGGATACACTCTATCTATGTCTTCTACCTCTGCTGTTCCTTCTGAGCAGACTGAGTGAGACACGTGGATGTACTCTATCTTTGTCTTCTACCTCTGTTGTTCCTTCTGAGCAGGCTGAGTGATGTGTAAATCAGACACGTGGATATACTCTATCTCTGTCTTGTATCTCTGCTGTTCCTTCTGAGCAGGCTGAGTGAGACACGTGGATATACTCTATCTCTGTCTTCTACTTTTGCTGTTCCTTATGAACAGGCTGAGTGAGGTGTAGATCAGACACGTGGATATACTCTATATCTGTCTTTTACCTCTGCTGTTCCTTCTGAGCAGGCTGAGTGAGACACTTGGATATACTCTATCTCTGTCGTCTACCTTTGCTGTTCCTTCTGAGCAGGCTGAGTGAGGTGTCGATCAGAAACGTCTATATACTCTATCTCTGTCTTCTACCCCTGCTGTTCCTTCTGAGCAGGCTGAGTGAGGTGTAGATCAGACACGTGGATATACTCTATCTCTATCTTCTACCTCTGCTGTTCCTTCTGAGCAGGCTGAGTGAGGTGTAGATCAGACACGTGGATACACTCTATCTATGTCTTCTACCTCTGCTGTTCCTTCTGAGCAGGCTGAGTGAGACACGTGGTTATACTCTATCTCTGTCTTTTACCTCTGCTGTTCCTTCTGAACAGGCTGAGTGAGACACGTGGATATACTCTATCTCTGTCTTCTACCTCTGCTGTTCCTTCTGAGCAGGCTGAGTGAGGTGTAGATCAGACACGTGGATATACTATATATCTGTATTGTACCTCTGCTGTTCCTTCTGAGCAGGCTGAGTGAGACACGTGGATATACTCTATATCCGTCTTCTACCTCTGCTGTTCCTTCTGAGCAGGCTGAGTGAGGTGTAGATCAGACACGTGGATATACTCTATCTCTATCTTCTACCTCTGCTGTTCCTTCTAAGCAGGCTGAGTGAGACACGTGGATATACTCTATCTCTGTCTTCTACCTCTGCTGTTCCTTGTGAGCAGGCTGAGTGAGGTGTAGATCAGACACGTGGATATACTCTATCTCTGTCTTCTACCTCTGCTGTTCCTTCTGAGCAGGCTGAGTGAGGTGTAGATCAGACACGTGGATACACTCTATATTTGTCTTCTACCTCTGCTGTTCCTTCTGAGCAGGCTGAGTGAGGTGTATATCAGACACGTGGATATACTCTATCTCTGTCTTCTACCTCTGCTGTTCCTTCTGAGCAGGCTGAGTGAGACACGTGGATAAACACTATCTCTGTCTTCTACCTCTGCTGTTCCTTCTGAGCAGGCTGAGTGAGACACGTGGATATACTCTATCTCTGTCTTCTACCTCTGCTGTTCCTTCTGAGCAGGCTGAGTGAGGTGTATATCAGACACGTGGATATACTCTATCTCTGTCTTCTACCTCTGCTGTTTCTTCTGAGCAGGCTGAGTGAGACACGTGGATATACTCTATCTCTGTCTTCTTCCTCTGCTGCTCCTTCTGAGCAAGCTGAGAGAGGTGTAGATCAGACACGTGGATATACTCTATCTCTGTCTTGTACCTCTGCTGTTCCTTCTGAGCAGGCTGAGTGAGACACGTGGATATACTCTATCTCTGTCTTCTACTTTTGCTGTTCCTTATGAACAGGCTGAGTGAGGTGTAGATCAGACACGTGGATATACTCTATATCTGTCTTCTACCTCTGCTGTTCCTTCTGAGCAGGCTGAGTGAGACACTTGGATATACTCTATCTCTGTCGTCTACCTTTGCTGTTCCTTCTGAGCAGGCTGAGTGAGGTGTCGATCAGAAACGTCTATATACTCTATCTCTGTCTTCTACCCCTGCTGTTCCTTCTGAGCAGGCTGAGTGAGGTGTAGATCAGACACGTGGATATACTCTATCTCTATCTTCTACCTCTGCTGTTCCTTCTGAGCAGGCTGAGTGAGACACGTGGATATACTCTATCTCTGTCTTCTACCTCTGCTGTTCCTTGTGAGCAGGCTGAGTGAGGTGTAGATCAGACACGTGGATAAACTCTATATCTGTCTTCTACCTCTGCTGTTCCTTCTGAGCAGGCTGATAAGACACGTGTATATACTCTATCTCTGTCTTCTACCTCTGCTGTTCCTTCTGAGCAGGCTGAGTGAGGTGTAGATCAGACACGTGGATATACTCTATCTCTATCTTCTACCTCTGCTGTTCCTTCTAAGCAGGCTGAGTGAGACACGTGGATATACTCTATCTCTGTCTTCTACCTCTGCTGTTCCTTCTGAGCAGGCTTAGTGAGGTGTAGATCAGACACGTGGATACACTCTATCTATGTCTTCTACCTCTGCTGTTCCTTCTGAGCAGGCTGAGTGAGACACGTGGTTATACTCTATCTCTGTCTTTTACCTCTGCTGTTCCTTCTGAACAGGCTGAGTGAGACACGTGGATATACTCTATCTCTGTCTTCTACCTCTGCTGTTCCTTCTGAGCAGGCTGAGTGAGGTGTAGATCAGACACGTGGATATACTATATATCTGTATTGTACCTCTGCTGTTCCTTCTGAGCAGGCTGAGTGAGACACGTGGATATACTCTATATCCGTCTTCTACCTCTGCTGTTCCTTCTGAGCAGGCTGAGTGAGGTGTAGATCAGACACGTGGATATACTCTATCTCTATCTTCTACCTCTGCTGTTCCTTCTAAGCAGGCTGAGTGAGACACGTGGATATACTCTATCTCTGTCTTCTACCTCTGCTGTTCCTTGTGAGCAGGCTGAGTGAGGTGTAGATCAGACACGTGGATATACTCTATCTCTGTCTTCTACCTCTGCTGTTCCTTCTGAGCAGGCTGAGTGAGGTGTAGATCAGACACGTGGATACACTCTATATTTGTCTTCTACCTCTGCTGTTCCTTCTGAGCAGGCTGAGTGAGGTGTATATCAGACACGTGGATATACTCTATCTCTGTCTTCTACCTCTGCTGTTCCTTCTGAGCAGGCTGAGTGAGACACGTGGATAAACACTATCTCTGTCTTCTACCTCTGCTGTTCCTTCTGAGCAGGCTGAGTGAGACACGTGGATATACTCTATCTCTGTCTTCTACCTCTGCTGTTCCTTCTGAGCAGGCTGAGTGAGGTGTATATCAGACACGTGGATATACTCTATCTCTGTCTTCTACCTCTGCTGTTTCTTCTGAGCAGGCTGAGTGAGACACGTGGATATACTCTATCTCTGTCTTCTACCTCTGCTGCTCCTTCTGAGCAAGCTGAGAGAGGTGTAGATCAGACACGTGGATATACTCTATCTCTGTCTTCTACTTCTGCTGTTCCTTCTGAGCAGGCTGAGTGAGACACGTGGATATACTATATCTCTGTCTTCTACCTCTGCTGTTCCTTATGAACAGGCTGAGTGAAGTGTAAATCAGACACGGGGATATACTATATCTCTGTGTTCTACCTCTGCTGTTCCTTCTGAGCAGGCTGAGTGAGACACGTGGATATACTCTGTCTCTGTCTTCTACCTCTGCTGTTCCTTCTGAGCAGGCTGATAAGACACGTGGATATACTCTATCTCTGTCTTCTACCTCTGCTGTTCCTTCTGAGCAGGCTGAGTGGGGTGTAGATCAGACACGTGGATATACTATATCTCTGTCTTCTACCTCTGTTGTTCCTTCTGAGCAGGCTGAGTGAGGTGTAGATCAGACACGTGGATACACTCTATCTATGTCTTCTACCTCTGCTGTTCCTTCTGAGCAGACTGAGTGAGACACGTGGATGTACTCTATCTTTGTCTTCTACCTCTGTTGTTCCTTCTGAGCAGGCTGAGTGATGTGTAAATCAGACACGTGGATATACTCTATCTCTGTCTTGTACCTCTGCTGTTCCTTCTGAGCAGGCTGAGTGAGACACGTGGATATACTCTATCTCCGTCTTCTACCTCTGCTGTTCCTTCTGAGCAGGCTGAGTGAGGTGTAGATCAGACACGTGGATATACTCTATCTTTGTCTTCTACCTCTGCTGTTCCTTCTGAGCAGGCTGAGTGAGGTGTAGATCAGACACGTGGATATACTCTATCTCTGTCTTCTACCTCTGCTGTTCCTTCTGAGCAGGCTAATAAGACACGTGGATATACTCTATCTCTGTCTTCTACCTCTGCTGTTCCTTCTGAGCAGGCTGATAAGACACGTGTATATACTCTATCTCTGTCTTCTACCTCTGCTGTTCCTTCTGAGCAGGCTGAGTGAGGTGTAGATCAGACACGGGGATATACTCTATCTCTATCTTCTACCTCTGCTGTTCCTTCTAAGCAGGCTGAGTGAGACACGTGGATATACTCTATCTCTGTCTTCTACCTCTGCTGTTCCTTCTGAGCAGGCTGAGTGAGGTGTAGATCAGACACGTGGATACACTCTATCTATGTCTTCTACCTCTGCTGTTCCTTCTGAGCAGGCTGAGTGAGACACGTGGTTATACTCTATCTCTGTCTTTTACCTCTGCTGTTCCTTCTGAACAGGCTGAGTGAGACACTTGGATATACTCTATCTCTGTCGTCTACCTTTGCTGTTCCTTCTGAGCAGGCTGAGTGAGGTGTCGATCAGAAACGTCTATATACTCTATCTCTGTCTTCTACCACTGCTGTTCCTTCTGAGCAGGCTGAGTGAGGTGTAGATCAGACACGTGGATAAACTCTATATCTGTCTTCTACCTCTGCTGTTCCTTCTGAGCAGGCTGATAAGACACGTGTATATACTCTATCTCTGTCTTTTACCTCTGCTGTTCCTTCTGAGCAGGCTGAGTGAGGTGTAGATCAGACACGTGGATATACTCTATCTCTATCTTCTACCTCTGCTGTTCCTTCTAAGCAGGCTGAGTGAGACACGTGGATATACTCTATCTCTGTCTTCTACCTCTGCTGTTCCTTCTGAGCAGGCTGAGTGAGGTGTAGATCAGACACGTGGATACACTCTATCTATGTCTTCTACCTCTGCTGTTCCTTCTGAGCAGGCTGAGTGAGACACGTGGTTATACTCTATCTCTGTCTTTTACCTCTGCTGTTCCTTCTGAACAGGCTGAGTGAGACACGTGGATATACTCTATCTCTGTCTTCTACCTCTGCTGTTCCTTCTGAGCAGGCTGAGTGAGGTGTAGATCAGACACGTGGATATACTATATATCTGTATTGTACCTCTGCTGTTCCTTCTGAGCAGGCTGAGTGAGACACGTGGATATACTCTATATCCGTCTTCTACCTCTGCTGTTCCTTCTGAGCAGGCTGAGTGAGGTGTAGATCAGACACGTGGATATACTCTATCTCTATCTTCTACCTCTGCTGTTCCTTCTAAGCAGGCTGAGTGAGACACGTGGATATACTCTATCTCTGTCTTCTACCTCTGCTGTTCCTTGTGAGCAGGCTGAGTGAGGTGTAGATCAGACACGTGGATATACTCTATCTCTGTCTTCTACCTCTGCTGTTCCTTCTGAGCAGGCTGAGTGAGGTGTAGATCAGACACGTGGATATACTATATATCTGTATTGTACCTCTGCTGTTCCTTCTGAGCAGGCTGAGTGAGACACGTGGATATACTCTATCTCCGTCTTCTACCTCTGCTGTTCCTTCTGAGCAGGCTGAGTGAGGTGTAGATCAGACACGTGGATATACTCTATCTTTGTCTTCTACCTCTGCTGTTCCTTCTGAGCAGGCTGAGTGAGGTGTAGATCAGACACGTGGATATACTCTATCTCTGTCTTCTACCTCTGCTGTTCCTTCTGAGCAGGCTAATAAGACACGTGGATATACTCTATCTCTGTCTTCTACCTCTGCTGTTCCTTCTGAGCAGGCTGAGTGAGGTGTAGATCAGACACGTGGATATACTCTATCTCTATCTTCTACCTCTGCTGTTCCTTCTAAGCAGGCTGAGTGAGACACGTGGATATACTCTATCTCTGTCTTCTACCTCTGCTGTTCCTTGTGAGCAGGCTGAGTGAGGTGTAGATCAGACACGTGGATATACTCTATCTCTGTCTTCTACCTCTGCTGTTCCTTCTGAGCAGGCTGAGTGAGGTGTAGATCAGACACGTGGATACACTCTATCTATGTCTTCTACCTCTGCTGTTCCTTCTGAGCAGGCTGAGTGAGACACATGGATATACTCTATCTCTGTCTTTTACCTCTGCTGTTCCTTCTGAACAGGCTGAGTGAGACACGTGGATATACTCTATCTCTGTCTTCTACCTCTGCTGTTCCTTCTGAGCAGGCTGAGTGAGGTGTAGATCAGACACGTGGATATACTATATATCTGTATTGTACCTCTGCTGTTCCTTCTGAGCAGGCTGAGTGAGACACGTGGATATACTCTATGTCCGTCTTCTACCTCTGCTGTTCCTTCTGAGCAGGCTGAGTGAGGTGTAGATCAGACACGTGGATATACTCTATCTTTGTCTTCTACCTCTGCTGTTCCTTCTGAGCAGGCTGAGTGAGGTGTAGATCAGACACGTGGATATACTCTATATTTGTCTTCTACCTCTGCTGTTCCTTCTGAGCAGGCTGAGTGAGGTGTATATCAGACACGTGGATATACTCTATCTCTGTCTTCTACCTCTGCTGTTCCTTCTGAGCAGGCTGAGTGAGACACGTGGATAAACACTATCTCTGTCTTCTACCTCTGCTGTTCCTTCTGAGCAGGCTGAGTGAGACACGTGGATATACTCTATCTCTGTCTTCTACCTCTGCTGTTCCTTCTGAGCAGGCTGAGTGAGGTGTATATCAGACACGTGGATATACTCTATCTCTATCTTCTACCTCTGCTGTTCCTTCTAAGCAGGCTGAGTGAGACACGTGGATATACTCTATCTCTGTCTTCTACCTCTGCTGTTCCTTCTGAGCAGGCTGAGTGAGGTGTAGATCAGACACGTGGATACACTCTATCTATGTCTTCTACCTCTGCTGTTCCTTCTGAGCAGGCTGAGTGAGACACGTGGTTATACTCTATCTCTGTCTTTTACCTCTGCTGTTCCTTCTGAACAGGCTGAGTGAGACACGTGGATATACTCTATCTCTGTCTTCTACCTCTGCTGTTCCTTCTGAGCAGGCTGAGTGAGGTGTAGATCAGACACGTGGATATACTATATATCTGTATTGTACCTCTGCTGTTCCTTCTGAGCAGGCTGAGTGAGACACGTGGATATACTCTATATCCGTCTTCTACCTCTGCTGTTCCTTCTGAGCAGGCTGAGTGAGGTGTAGATCAGACACGTGGATATACTCTATCTCTATCTTCTACCTCTGCTGTTCCTTCTAAGCAGGCTGAGTGAGACACGTGGATATACTCTATCTCTGTCTTCTACCTCTGCTGTTCCTTGTGAGCAGGCTGAGTGAGGTGTAGATCAGACACGTGGATATACTCTATCTCTGTCTTCTACCTCTGCTGTTCCTTCTGAGCAGGCTGAGTGAGGTGTAGATCAGACACGTGGATATACTATATATCTGTATTGTACCTCTGCTGTTCCTTCTGAGCAGGCTGAGTGAAACACGTGGATATACTCTATCTCCGTCTTCTACCTCTGCTGTTCCTTCTGAGCAGGCTGAGTGAGGTGTAGATCAGACACGTGGATATACTCTATCTTTGTCTTCTACCTCTGCTGTTCCTTCTGAGCAGGCTGAGTGAGGTGTAGATCAGACACGTGGATATACTCTATCTCTGTCTTCTACCTCTGCTGTTCCTTCTGAGCAGGCTAATAAGACACGTGGATATACTCTATCTCTGTCTTCTACCTCTGCTGTTCCTTCTGAGCAGGCTGAGTGAGGTGTAGATCAGACACGTGGATATACTCTATCTCTATCTTCTACCTCTGCTGTTCCTTCTAAGCAGGCTGAGTGAGACACGTGGATATACTCTATCTCTGTCTTCTACCTCTGCTGTTCCTTGTGAGCAGGCTGAGTGAGGTGTAGATCAGACACGTGGATATACTCTATCTCTGTCTTCTACCTCTGCTGTTCCTTCTGAGCAGGCTGAGTGAGGTGTAGATCAGACACGTGGATACACTCTATCTATGTCTTCTACCTCTGCTGTTCCTTCTGAGCAGGCTGAGTGAGACACATGGATATACTCTATCTCTGTCTTTTACCTCTGCTGTTCCTTCTGAGCAGGCTGAGTGAGGTGTAGATCAGACACGTGGATATACTATATATCTGTATTGTACCTCTGCTGTTCCTTCTGAGCAGGCTGAGTGAGACACGTGGATATACTCTATGTCCGTCTTCTACCTCTGCTGTTCCTTCTGAGCAGGCTGAGTGAGGTGTAGATCAGACACGTGGATATACTCTATCTTTGTCTTCTACCTCTGCTGTTCCTTCTGAGCAGGCTGAGTGAGGTGTAGATCAGACACGTGGATATACTCTATATTTGTCTTCTACCTCTGCTGTTCCTTCTGAGCAGGCTGAGTGAGGTGTATATCAGACACGTGGATATACTCTATCTCTGTCTTCTACCTCTGCTGTTCCTTCTGAGCAGGCTGAGTGAGACACGTGGATAAACACTATCTCTGTCTTCTACCTCTGCTGTTCCTTCTGAGCAGGCTGAGTGAGACACGTGGATATACTCTATCTCTGTCTTCTACCTCTGCTGTTCCTTCTGAGCAGGCTGAGTGAGGTGTATATCAGACACGTGGATATACTCTATCTCTGTCTTCTACCTCTGCTGTTCCTTCTGAGCAGGCTAAGTGAGACACGTGGATATACTCTATCTCTGTCTTCTACCTCTGCTGCTCCTTCTGAGCAAGCTGAGAGAGGTGTAGATCAGACACGTGGATATACTCTATCTCTGTCTTCTACTTCTGCTGTTCCTTCTGAGCAGGCTGAGTGAGACACGTGGATATACTATATCTCTGTCTTCTACCTCTGCTGTTCCTTATGAACAGGCTGAGTGAAGTGTAAATCAGACACGTGGATATACTATATCTCTGTGTTCTACCTCTGCTGTTCCTTCTGAGCAGGCTGAGTGAGACACGTGGATATACTCTGTCTCTGTCTTCTACCTCTGCTGTTCCTTCTGAGCAGGCTGATAAGACACGTGGATATACTCTATCTCTGTATTCTACCTCTGCTGTTCCTTCTGAGCAGGCTGAGTGGGGTGTAGATCAGACACGTGGATATACTATATCTCTGTCTTCTACCTCTGTTGTTCTTTCTGAGCAGGCTGAGTGAGTTGTAGATCAGACACGTGGATACACTCTATCTATGTCTTCTACCTCTGCTGTTCCTTCTGAGCAGACTGAGTGAGACACGTGGATGTACTCTATCTTTGTCTTCTACCTCTGTTGTTCCTTCTGAGCAGGCTGAGTGAGGTGTAAATCAGACACGTGGATATACTCTATCTCTGTCTTCTACTTTTGCTGTTCCTTATGAACAGGCTGAGTGAGGTGTAGATCAGACACGTGGATATACTCTATATCTGTCTTCTACCTCTGCTGTTCCTTCTGAGCAGGCTGAGTGAGACACTTGGATATACTCTATCTCTGTCGTCTACCTTTGCTGTTCCTTCTGAGCAGGCTGAGTGAGGTGTCGATCAGAAACGTCTATATACTCTATCTCTGTCTTCTACCCCTGCTGTTCCTTCTGAGCAGGCTGAGTGAGGTGTAGATCAGACACGTGGATAAACTCTATATCTGTCTTCTACCTCTGCTGTTCCTTCTGAGCAGGCTGATAAGACACGTGTATATACTCTATCTCTGTCTTCTACCTCTGCTGTTCCTTCTGAGCAGGCTGAGTGAGGTGTAGATCAGACACGTGGATATACTCTATCTCTATCTTCTACCTCTGCTGTTCCTTCTAAGCAGGCTGAGTGAGACACGTGGATATACTCTATCTCTGTCTTCTACCTCTGCTGTTCCTTCTGAGCAGGCTGAGTGAGGTGTAGATCAGACACGTGGATACACTCTATCTATGTCTTCTACCTCTGCTGTTCCTTCTGAGCAGGCTGAGTGAGACACGTGGTTATACTGTATCTCTGTCTTTTACCTCTGCTGTTCCTTCTGAACAGGCTGAGTGAGACACGTGGATATACTCTATCTCTGTCTTCTACCTCTGCTGTTCCTTCTGAGCAGGCTGAGTGAGGTGTAGATCAGACACGTGGATATACTCTATATTTGTCTTCTACCTCTGCTGTTCCATCTGAGCAGGCTGAGTGAGGTGTAGATCAGACACGTGGATATGCTCTATCTCTGTCTTCTACCTCTGCTGTTCCTTCTGAGCAGGCTGAGTGAGACACGTGGATAAACACTATCTCTGTCTTCTACCTCTGCTCTTCCTTCTGAGCAGGCTGAGTGAGACACGTGGATATACTCTATCTCTGTCTTCTACCTCTGCTGTTCCTTCTGAGCAGGCTGAGTGAGGTGTATATCAGACACGTGGATATACTCTATCTCTGTCTTCTACCTCTGCTGTTCCTTCTGAGCAGGCTGAGTGAGACACGTGGATATACTCTATCTCTGTCTTCTACCTCTGCTGCTCCTTCTGAGCAAGCTGAGTGAGGTGTAGATCAGACACGTGGATATACTCTATCTCTGTCTTCTACCTCTGCTGTTCCTTCTGAGCAGGCTGAGTGAGACACGTGGATATACTCTATCTCTGTCTTCTACCTCTGCTGTTCTTTCTAAGCAGGCTGAGAGAGGTGTAGATCAGACACGTGGATATACTCTATCTCTATCTTCTACTTCTGCTGTTCCTTCTGAGCAGGCTGAGTGAGACACGTGGATATACTATATCTCTGTCTTCTACCTCTGCTGTTCCTTATGAACAGGCTGAGTGAAGTGTAAATCAGACACGTGGATATACTATATCTCTGTGTTCTACCTCTGCTGTTCCTTCTGAGCAGGCTGAGTGAGACACGTGGATATACTCTGTCTCTGTCTTCTACCTCTGCTGTTCCTTCTGAGCAGGCTGATAAGACACGTGGATATACTCTATCTCTGTCTTCTACCTCTGCTGTTCCTTCTGAGCAGGCTGAGTGGGGTGTAGATCAGACACGTGGATATACTATATCTCTGTCTTCTACCTCTGTTGTTCCTTCTGAGCAGGCTGAGTGAGGTGTAGATCAGACACGTGGATACACTCTATCTATGTCTTCTACCTCTGCTGTTCCTTCTGAGCAGACTGAGTGAGACACGTGGATATAATCTATCTTTGTCTTCTACCTCTGTTGTTCCTTCTGAGCAGGCTGAGTGAGGTGTAAATCAGACACGTGGATATACTCTATCTCTGTCTTGTACCTCTGCTGTTCCTTCTGAGCAGGCTGAGTGAGAAACGTGGATATACTCTATCTCTGTCTTCTACTTTTGCTGTTCCTTATGAACAGGCTGAGTGAGGTGTAGATCAGACACGTGGATATACTCTATATCTGTCTTCTACCTCTGCTGTTCCTTCTGAGCAGGCTGAGTGAGACACGTGGATATACTCTATATCTGTCTTCTACCTCTTCTGTTTCTTATGAACAGGCTGAGTGAGGTGTAGATCAGACACGTGGATATACTCTATCTCTGTCTTCTACCTCTGCTGTTCCTTCTGAGCAGGCTGAGTGAGACACTTGGATATACTCTATCTTTGTCTTCTACCTCTGCTGTTCCTTCTGAGCAGGCTGAGTGAGGTGTCGATCAGACACGTGGATATACTCTATCTTTGTCTTCTACCTCTGCTGTTCCTTCTGAGCAGGCTGAGTGAGGTGTAGATCAGACACGTGGATATACTCTATCTATATCTTCTACCTCTGCTGTTCATTCTGAGCAGGCTGAGTGAGACACGTGGATATACTCTATCTTTGTCTTCTACCTCTGCTGTTCCTTGTGAGCAGGCTGAGTGAGGTGTAGATCAGACACGTGGATATACTCTATCTATGTCTTCTACCTCTGCTGTTCCTTCTGAGCAGGCGGATAAGACACGTGGATATACTCTATCTCTGTCTTCTACCTCTGCTGTTCCTTCTGAGCAGGCTGAGTGAGACACGTGGATATACTCTATCTCTGTCTTCTACCTCTTCTGTTTCTTATGAACAGGCTGAGTGAGGTGTAGATCAGACACGTGGATATACTCTATCTCTGTCTTCTACCTCTGCTGTTCCTTCTGAGCAGGCTGAGTGAGACACTTGGATATACTCTATCTTTGTCTTCTACCTCTGCTGTTCCTTCTGAGCAGGCTGAGTGAGGTGTCGATCAGACACGTGGATATACTCTATCTCTGTCTTCTACATCTGCTGTTCCTTCTGAGCAGGCTGAGTGAGGTGTAGATCAGACACGTGGATATACTCTATCTCTATCTTCTACCTCTGCTGTTCCTTCTGAGCAGGCTGAGTGAGACACGTGGATATACTCTATCTCTGTATTCTACCTCTGCTGTTCCTTGTGAGCAGGCTGAGTGAGGTGTAGATCAGACACGTGGATATACTCTCTCTCTGTCTTCTACCTCTGCTGTTCCTTCTGAGCAGGCTGAGTGGGGTGTAGATCAGACACGTGGATATACTCTATCTCTGTCTTCTACCTCTGCTGTTCCTTCTGAGCAGGCTGAGTGAGGTGTAGATCAGACACGTGGATACACTCTATCTCTGTCTTGTACCTCTGCTGTTCCTTCTGAGCAGGCTGAGTGAGACACGTGGATATACTCTATCTCTGTATTTTACCTCTGCTGTTCCTTCTGAGCAGGCTGAGTGAGGTGTAGATCAGACACGTGGATATACTCTATCTCTGTCTTCTACCTCTGCTGTTCCTTCTGAGCAGGCGGATAAGACACGTGGATATACTCTATATCTGTCTTCTACCTCTGCTGTTTCTTATGAACAGGCTGAGTGAGGTGTAGATCAGACACGTGGATATACTCTATCTCTGTCTTCTACCTCTGCTGTTCCTTCTGAGCAGGCTGAGTGAGACACTTGGATATACTCTATCTTTGTCTTCTACCTCTGCTGTTCCTTCTGAGCAGGCTGAGTGAGGTGTCGATCAGACACGTGGATATACTCTATCTCTGTCTTCTACCTCTGCTGTTCCTTCTGAGCAGGCTGAGTGAGGTGTAGATCAGACACGTGGATATACTCTATCTATATCTTCTACCTCTGCTGTTCATTCTGAGCAGGCTGAGTGAGACACGTGGATATACTCTATCTTTGTCTTCTACCTCTGCTGTTCCTTGTGAGCAGGCTGAGTGAGGTGTAGATCAGACACGTGGATATACTCTATCTATGTCTTCTACCTCTGCTGTTCCTTCTGAGCAGGCGGATAAGACACGTGGATATACTCTATCTCTGTCTTCTACCTCTGCTGTTCCTTCTGAGCAGGCTGAGTGAGGTGTAGATCAGACACGTGGATATACTCTATCTCTGTCTTCTACCTCTGCTGTTCCTTCTGAGCAGGCTGAGTGAGACACTTGGATATACTCTATCTTTGTCTTCTACCTCTGCTGTTCCTTCTGAGCAGGCTGAGTGGGGTGTAGATCAGACACGTGGATATACTCTATCTCTGTCTTCTACCTCTGCTGTTCCTTCTGAGCAGGCTGAGTGAGGTGTAGATCAGACACGTGGATACACTCTATCTCTGTCTTGTACCTCTGCTGTTCCTTCTGAGCAGGCTGAGTGAGACACGTGGATATACTCTATCTCTGTATTTTACCTCTGCTGTTCCTTCTGAGCAGGCTGAGTGAGGTGTAGATCAGACACGTGGATATACTCTATCTCTGTCTTCTACCTCTGCTGTTCCTTCTGAGCAGGCGGATAAGACACGTGGATATACTCTATATCTGTCTTCTACCTCTTCTGTTTCTTATGAACAGGCTGAGTGAGGTGTAGATCAGACACGTGGATATACTCTATCTCTGTCTTCTACCTCTGCTGTTCCTTCTGAGCAGGCTGAGTGAGACACTTGGATATACTCTATCTTTGTCTTCTACCTCTGCTGTTCCTTCTGAGCAGGCTGAGTGAGGTGTCGATCAGACACGTGGATATACTCTATCTCTGTCTTCTACCTCTGCTGTTCCTTCTGAGCAGGCTGAGTGAGGTGTAGATCAGACACGTGGATATACTCTATCTATATCTTCTACCTCTGCTGTTCATTCTGAGCAGGCTGAGTGAGACACGTGGATATACTCTATCTTTGTCTTCTACCTCTGCTGTTCCTTGTGAGCAGGCTGAGTGAGGTGTAGATCAGACACGTGGATATACTCTATCTATGTCTTCTACCTCTGCTGTTCCTTCTGAGCAGGCGGATAAGACACGTGGATATACTCTATCTCTGTCTTCTACCTCTGCTGTTCCTTCTGAGCAGGCTGAGTGAGACACGTGGATATACTCTATCTCTGTCTTCTACCTCTTCTGTTTCTTATGAACAGGCTGAGTGAGGTGTAGATCAGACACGTGGATATACTCTATCTCTGTCTTCTACCTCTGCTGTTCCTTCTGAGCAGGCTGAGTGAGACACTTGGATATACTCTATCTTTGTCTTCTACCTCTGCTGTTCATTCTGAGCAGGCTGAGTGAGGTGTCGATCAGACACGTGGATATACTCTATCTCTGTCTTCTACATCTGCTGTTCCTTCTGAGCAGGCTGAGTGAGGTGTAGATCAGACACGTGGATATACTCTATCTCTATCTTCTACCTCTGCTGTTCCTTCTGAGCAGGCTGAGTGAGACACGTGGATATACTCTATCTCTGTATTCTACCTCTGCTGTTCCTTGTGAGCAGGCTGAGTGAGGTGTAGATCAGACACGTGGATATACTCTCTCTCTGTCTTCTACCTCTGCTGTTCCTTCTGAGCAGGCTGAGTGGGGTGTAGATCAGACACGTGGATATACTCTATCTCTGTCTTCTACCTCTGCTGTTCCTTCTGAGCAGGCTGAGTGAGGTGTAGATCAGACACGTGGATACACTCTATCTCTGTCTTGTACCTCTGCTGTTCCTTCTGAGCAGGCTGAGTGAGACACGTGGATATACTCTATCTCTGTATTTTACCTCTGCTGTTCCTTCTGAGCAGGCTGAGTGAGGTGTAGATCAGACACGTGGATATACTCTATCTCTGTCTTCTACCTCTGCTGTTCCTTCTGAGCAGGCTGAGTGAGGTGTAGATCAGACACGTGGATATACTCTCTCTCTGTCTTCTACCTCTGCTGTTCCTTCTGAGCAGGCTGATAAGACACGTGGATATACTCTATCTCTGTCTTCTACCTCTGCTGTTCCTTCTGAGCAGGCTGAGTGGGGTGTAGATCAGACACGTGGATATACTCTATCTCTGTCTTCTACCTCTGCTGTTCCTTCTGAGCAGGCTGAGTGAGGTGTAGATCAGACACGTGGATACACTCTATCTCTGTCTTGTACCTCTGCTGTTCCTTCTGAGCAGGCTGAGTGAGACACGTGGATATACTCTATCTCTGTATTTTACCTCTGCTGTTCCTTATGAACAGGCTGAGTGAGGTGTAGATCAGACACGTGGATATACTATATCTCTGTCTTCTATCTCTGCTGTTCCTTCTGAGGTGTAGATCAGACACGTGGATATACTCTATCTCTGTCTTCTACCTCTGCTGTTCCTTCTGAGCAGGCTGAGTGAGACACGTGGATATACTCTATCTCTGTCTTCTACTTCTGCTGTTCCTTATGAACAGGCTGAGTGAGGTGTAGATCAGACACGTGGATATACTCTATATCTGTCTTCTACCTCTGCTGTTCCCTATGAGCAGGCTGGGTGAGGTGTAGATCAGACACGTGAATATACTCTATCTCTATCTTCTACCTCTGCTTTTCCTTCTGAGCAGGCTGATAAGACACGTGGATATACTCTATCTCTGTCTTCTACTTCTGCTGTTCCTTATGAACAGGCTGAGTGAGGTGTAGATCAGACACGTGGATATACTCTATATCTGTCTTCTACCTCTGCTGTTCCCTATGAGCAGGCTGGGTGAGGTGTAGATCAGACACGTGAATATACTCTATCTCTATCTTCTACCTCTGCTTTTCCTTCTGAGCAGGCTGATAAGACACGTGGATATACTCTATCTCTGTATTCTACCTCTGCTGTTCCTTCTGAGCAGGCTGAGTGAGGTGTAGATCAGACACGTGGATATACTCTATCTCTGTCTTGTACCTCTGGTGTTCCTTCTGAGCAGGCTGAGTGACACACGTGGATATACTCTATATCTGTCTTCTACCTCTGCTGTTTCTTATGAACAGGCTGAGTGAGGTGTAGATCAGACACGTGGATATACTCTATCTCTGTCTTCTACCTCTGCTGTTCCTTCTGAGCAGGCTGAGTGAGGTGTAGATCAGACACGTGGATACACTCTATCTATGTCTTCTACCTCTGCTGTTCCTTCTGAGCAGACTGAGTGAGACACGTGGATATACTCTATCTTTGTCTTCTACCTCTGTTGTTCCTTCTGAGCAGGCTGAGTGAGGTGTAAATCAGACACGTGGATATACACTATCTCTGTCTTGTACCTCTGCTGTTCCTTCTGAGCAGGCTGAGTGAGACACGTGGATATACTCTATCTCTGTCTTCTACTTCTGCTGTTCCTTATAAACAGGCTGAGTGAGACACTTGGATATACTCTATCTCTGTCGTCTACCTCTGCTGTTCCTTCTGAGCAGGCTGAGTAAGGTGTAGATCAGACACGTGGATATACTCTATCTCTGTCTTCTACCTCTGCTGTTCCTTCTGAGCAGGCTGAGTGAGGTGTAGATCAGACACGTGGACACACTATATCTATGTCTTCTACCTCTGCTGTTCCCTCTGAGCAGACTGAGTGAGACACGTGGATATACTCTATCTTTGTCTTCTACCTCTGTTGTTCCTTCTGAGCAGGCTGAGTGAGGTGTAAATCAGACACGTGGATATACTCTATCTCTGTCTTGTACCTCTGCTGTTCCTTCTGAGCAGGCTGAGTGAGACACGTGGATATACTCTATCTCTGTCTTCTACCTCTGCTGTTCCTTGTGAGCAGGCTGAGTGAGGTGTAGATCAGACACGGGGATATACTCACTTTCTGTCTTCTACCTCTGCTGTTCCTTCTGAGCAGGCTGAGTGAGGTGTAGATCAGACACGTGGATACACTATATCTATGTATTCTACCTCTGCTGTTCATTCTGAGCAGGCTGAGTGAGACACGTGGATATACTCTATATTTGTCTTCTACCTCTGCTGTTCCTTGTGAGCAGGCTGAGTGAGGTGTAGATCAGACACGTGGATATACTCTATCTATGTCTTCTACCTCTGTTGTTCCTTCTGAGCAGGCGGATAAGACACGTGGATATACTCTATCTCTGTCTTCTACCTCTGCTGTTCCTTCTGAGCAGGCTGAGTGAGGTGTAGATCAGACACGTGGATATACTTTATCTCTGTCTTCTACCTCTGCTGTTCCTTCTGAGCAGGCTGAGTGAGACACGTGGATATACTCTATCTCTGTCTTCTACCTCTGCTGTTCCTTCTGAGCAGGCTGAGTGAGGTGTAGATCAGACACGTGGATACACTCTATCTCTGTCTTGTACCTCTGCTGTTCCTTCTGAGCAGGCTGAGTGAGACACGTGGATATACTCTATCTCTGTATTTTACCTCTGCTGTTCCTTCTGAGCAGGCTGAGTGAGGTGTAGATCAGACACGTGGATATACTCTATCTCTGTCTTCTACCTCTGCTGTTCCTTCTGAGCAGGCTGAGTGAGGTGTAGATCAGACACGTGGATATAATCTATCTCTGTCTTCTACCTCTGCTGTTCCTTCTGAGCAGGCTGAGTGAGGTGTAGATCAGACACGTGGATATACTCTATCTCTGTCTTCTATCTCTGCTGTTCCTTCTGAGGTGTAGATCAGACACGTGGATATACTCTATCTCTGTCTTCTACCTCTGCTGTTCCTTCTGAGCAGGCTGAGTGAGACACGTGGATATACTCTATCTCTGTCTTCTACTTCTGCTGTTTCTTATGAACAGGCTGAGTGAGGTGTAGATCAGACACGTGGATATACTCTATATCTGTCTTCTACCTCTGCTGTTCCCTATGAGCAGGCTGGGTGAGGTGTAGATCAGACACGTGAATATACTCTATCTCTATCTTCTACCTCTGCTTTTCCTTCTGAGCAGGCTGATAAGACACGTGGATATACTCTATCTCTGTATTCTACCTCTGCTGTTCCTTCTGAGCAGGCTGAGTGAGGTGTAGATCAGACACGTGGATATACTCTATCTCTGTCTTGTACCTCTGGTGTTCCTTCTGAGCAGGCTGAGTGACACACGTGGATATACTCTATATCTGTCTTCTACCTCTGCTGTTTCTTATGAACAGGCTGAGTGAGGTGTAGATCAGACACGTGGATATACTCTATCTCTGTCTTCTACCTCTGCTGTTCCTTCTGAGCAGGCTGAGTGAGGTGTAGATCAGACACGTGGATACACTCTATCTATGTCTTCTACCTCTGCTGTTCCTTCTGAGCAGGCTGAGTGAGACACGTGTATATACTCTATCTCTGTCTTCTACTTCTGCTGTTCCTTATAAACAGGCTGAGTGAGACACTTGGATATACTCTATCTCTGTCGTCTACCTCTGCTGTTCCTTCTGAGCAGGCTGAGTAAGGTGTAGATCAGACACGTGGATATACTCTATCTCTGTCTTCTACCTCTGCTGTTCCTTCTGAGCAGGCTGAGTGAGACACGTGGATATACTCTATCTTTGTCTTCTACCTCTGTTGTTCCTTCTGAGCAGGCTGAGTGAGGTGTAAATCAGACACGTGGATATACTCTATCTCTGTCTTGTACCTCTGCTGTTCCTTCTGAGCAGGCTGAGTGAGACACGTGGATATACTCTATCTCTGTCTTCTACCTCTGCTGTTCCTTGTGAGCAGGCTGAGTGAGGTGTAGATCAGACACGGGGATATACTCACTTTCTGTCTTCTACCTCTGCTGTTCCTTCTGAGCAAGCTGATAAGACACGTGGATATACTCTATATCTGTCTTCTACCTCTGCTGTTCCTTCTGAGCAGGCTGAGTAAGGTGTAGATCAGACACGTGGATATACTCTATCTCTGTCTTCTACCTCTGCTGTTCCTTCTGAGCAGGCTGAGTGAGGTGTAGATCAGACACGTGGATACACTATATCTATGTATTCTACCTCTGCTGTTCATTCTGAGCAGGCTGAGTGAGACACGTGGATATACTCTATATTTGTCTTCTACCTCTGCTGTTCCTTGTGAGCAGGCTGAGTGAGGTGTAGATCAGACACGTGGATATACTCTATCTATGTCTTCTACCTCTGTTGTTCCTTCTGAGCAGGCGGATAAGACACGTGGATATACTCTATCTCTGTCTTCTACCTCTGCTGTTCCTTCTGAGGAGGCTGAGTGAGACACGTGGATATACTCTATCTCTGTCTTCTACCTCTGCTGTTTCTTATGAACAGGCTGAGTGAGGTGTAGATCAGACACGTGGATATACTCTATCTCTGTCTTCTACCTCTGCTGTTCCTTCTGAGCAGGCTGAGTGAGACACTTGGATATACTCTATCTTTGTCTTCTACCTCTGATGTTCCTTCTGAGCAGGCTGAGTGAGGTGTCGATCAGACACGTGGATATACTCTATATCTGTCTTCTACCTCTGCTGTTCCTTCTGAGCAGGCTGAGTGAGGTGTAGATCAGACACGTGGATATACTCTATCTCTATCTTCTACCTCTGCTGTTCCTTCTGAGCAGGCTGAGTGAGACACGTGGATATACTCTATCTCTGTCTTCTATCTCTGCTGTTCCTTCTGAGGTGTAGATCAGACACGTGGATATACTCTATCTCTGTCTTCTACCTCTGCTGTTCCTTCTGAGCAGGCTGAGTGAGACACGTGGATATACTATATCTCTGTCTTCTACCTCTGCTGTTCCTTCTGAGCAGGCTGAGTGAGGTGTAAATCAGACACGTGGATATACTCTATCTCTGTCTTGTACCTCTGCTGTTCCTTCTGAGCAGGCTGAGTGAGACACGTCGATATACTCTATCTCTGTCTTCTACTTCTGCTGTTCCTTATGAACAGGCTGAGTGAGGTGTAGATCAGACACGTGGATATACTCTATATCTGTCTTCTACCTCTGCTGTTCCCTATGAGCAGGCTGGGTGAGGTGTAGATCAGACACGTGAATATACTCTATCTCTATCTTCTACCTCTGCTTTTCCTTCTGAGCAGGCTGATAAGACACGTGGATATACTCTATCTCTGTATTCTACCTCTGCTGTTCCTTCTGAGCAGGCTGAGTGAGGTGTAGATCAGACACGTGGATATACTCTATCTCTGTCTTGTACCTCTGGTGTTCCTTCTGAGCAGGCTGAGTGACACACGTGGATATACTCTATATCTGTCTTCTACCTCTGCTGTTTCTTATGAACAGTCTGAGTGAGGTGTATATCAGACACGTGGATATACTCTATCTCTGTCTTCTACCTCTGCTGTTCCTTCTGAGCAGGCTGAGTGAGGTGTATATCAGACACGTGGATACACTCTATCTATGTCTTCTACCTCTGCTGTTCCTTCTGAGCAGACTGAGTGAGACACGTGGATATACTCTATCTTTGTCTTCTACCTCTGTTGTTCCTTCTGAGCAGGCTGAGTGAGGTGTAAATCAGACACGTGGATATACACTATCTCTGTCTTGTACCTCTGCTGTTCCTTCTGAGCAGGCTGAGTGAGACACGTGGATATACTCTATCTCTGTCTTCTACTTCTGCTGTTCCTTATAAACAGGCTGAGTGAGACACTTGGATATACTCTATCTCTGTCGTCTACCTCTGCTGTTCCTTCTGAGCAGGCTGAGTAAGGTGTAGATCAGACACGTGGATATACTCTATCTCTGTCTTCTACCTCTGCTGTTCCTTCTGAGCAGGCTGAGTGAGGTGTAGATCAGACACGTGGATACACTATATCTATGTCTTCTACCTCTGCTGTTCCCTCTGAGCAGACTGAGTGAGACACGTGGATATACTCTATCTTTGTCTTCTACCTCTGTTGTTCCTTCTGAGCAGGCTGAGTGAGGTGTAAATCAGACACGTGGATATACTCTATCTCTGTCTTGTACCTCTGCTGTTCCTTCTGAGCAGGCTGAGTGAGACACGTGGATATACTCTATCTCTGTCTTCTACCTCTGCTGTTCCTTGTGAGCAGGCTGAGTGAGGTGTAGATCAGACACGGGGATATACTCACTTTCTGTCTTCTACCTCTGCTGTTCCTTCTGAGCAAGCTGATAAGACACGTGGATATACTCTATCTCTGTCTTCTACCTCTACTGTTCCTTCTGAGCAGGCTGAGTAAGGTGTAGATCAGACACGTGGATATACTCTATCTCTGTCTTCTACCTCTGCTGTTTCTTCTGAGCAGGCTGAGTGAGGTGTAGATCAGACACGTGGATATACTCTATCTCTGTCTTCTACCTCTGCTGTTCATTCTGAGCAGGCTGAGTGAGACACATGGATATACTCTATATTTGTCTTCTACCTCTGCTGTTCCTTGTGAGCAGGCTGAGTGAGGTGTAGATCAGACACGTGGATATACTCTATCTATGTCTTCTACCTCTGTTGTTCCTTCTGAGCAGGCGGATAAGACACGTGGATATACTCTATCTCTGTCTTCTACCTCTGCTGTTCCTTCTGAGGAGGCTGAGTGAGACACGTGGTTATACTCTATCTCTGTCTTCTACCTCTGCTGTTTCTTATGAACAGGCTGAGTGAGGTGTAGATCAGACACGTGGATATACTCTATCTCTGTCTTCTACCTCTGCTGTTCCTTCTGAGCAGGCTGAGTGAGACACTTGGATATACTCTATCTTTGTCTTCTACCTCTGATGTTCCTTCTGAGCAGGCTGAGTGAGGTGTCGATCAGACACGTGGATATACTCTATCTCTGTCTTCTACCTCTGCTGTTCCTTCTGAGCAGGCTGAGTGAGGTGTAGATCAGACACGTGGATATACTCTATCTCTATCTTCTACCTCTGCTGTTCCTTCTGAGCAGGCTGAGTGAGACACGTGGATATACTCTATCTCTGTATTCTACCTCTGCTGTTCCTTGTGAGCAGGCTGAGTGAGGTGTAGATCAGACACGTGGATATACTCTCTCTCTGTCTTCTACCTCTGCTGTTCCTTCTGAGCAGGCTGATAAGACACGTGGATATACTCTATCTCTGTCTTCTACCTCTGCTGTTCCTTCTGAGCAGGCTGAGTGGGGTGTAGATCAGACACGTGGATATACTCTATCTCTGTCTTCTACCTCTGCTGTTCCTTCTGAGCAGGCTGAGTGAGGTGTAGATCAGACACGTGGATACACTCTATCTCTGTCTTGTACCTCTGCTGTTCCTTCTGAGCAGGCTGAGTGAGACACGTGGATATACACTATCCCTGTCTTCTACTTCTGCTGTTCCTTATGAACAGGCTGAGTGAGGTGTAGATCAGACACGTGGATATACTCTATATCTGTCTTCTATCTCTGCTGTTCCTTCTGAGCAGGCTGAGTGAGACACTTGGATATACTCTATCTCTGTCGTCTACCTTTGCTGTTCCTTCTGAACAGGCTGAGAGAGACAAGTGGATATACTCTATATCTGTCTTCTACCTCTGCTGTTCCTTCTGAGCAGGCTGAGTGAGGTGTAGATCAGACACGTGGATATACTCTATCTCTGTCTTCTACCTCTGCTGTTCCTTCTGAGCAGGCTGAGTGAGAAACGTGGATATACTCTATCTCTGTCTTCTACCTCTGCTGTTCCTTGTGAGCAGGCTGAGTGAGGTGTAGATCAGACACGGGGATATACTCACTTTCTGTCTTCTACCTCTGCTGTTCCTTCTGAGCAAGCTGATAAGACACGTGGATATACTCTATCTCTGTCTTCTACCTCTGCTGTTCCTTCTGAGCAGGCTGAGTAAGGTGTAGATCAGACACGTGGATATACTCTATATCTGTCTTCTACCTCTGCTGTTCCTTCTGAGCAGGCTGAGTGAGGTGTAGATCAGACACGTGGATACACTATATATATGTATTCTACCTCTGCTGTTCATTCTGAGCAGACTGAGTGAGACACGTGGATATACTCTATCTTTGTCTTCTACCTCTGTTGTTCCTTCTGAGCAGGCTGAGTGAGGTGTAAATCAGACACGTGGATATACTCTATCTCTGTCTTGTACCTCTGCTGTTCCTTCTGAGCAGGCTGAGTGAGACACGTGGATATACTCTATCTCTGTCTTCTACTTCTGCTGTTCCTTATAAACAGGCTGAGTGAGGTGTAGATCAGACACGTGGATATACTCTATATCTGTCTTCTACCTCTGCTGTTCCTTCTGAGCAGGCTGAGTGAGACACTTGGATATACTCTATCTCTGTCGTCTACCTTTGCTGTTCCTTCTGAGCAGGCTGAGTGAGGTGTCGATCAGACACGTGGATATACTCTATCTTGTCTTCTACCTCTGCTGTTCCTTCTGATCAGGCTGAGTGAGGTGTAGATCAGACACGTGGATATACTCTATCTCTGTCTTGTACCTCTGCTGTTCCTTCTGAGCAGGCTGAGTGAGACACGTGGATATACTCTATCTCTGTATTCTACCTCTGCTGTTCCTTGTGAGCAGGCTGAGTGAGGTGTAGATCAGACACGTGGATATACTCTCTCTCTGTCTTCTACCTCTGCTGTTCCTTCTGAGCAGGCTGATAAGACACGTGGATATACTCTATCTCTGTCTTCTACCTCTGCTGTTCCTTCTGAGCAGGCTGAGTGGGGTGTAGATCAGACACGTGGATATACTCTATCTCTGTCTTCTACCTCTGCTGTTCCTTCTGAGCAGGCTGAGTGAGGTGTAGATCAGACACGTGGATACACTCTATCTCTGTCTTGTACCTCTGCTGTTCCTTCTGAGCAGGCTGAGTGAGACACGTGGATATACTCTATCCCTGTCTTCTACTTCTGCTGTTCCTTATGAACAGGCTGAGTGAGGTGTAGATCAGACACGTGGATATACTCTATATCTGTCTTCTATCTCTGCTGTTCCTTCTGAGCAGGCTGAGTGAGACACTTGGATATACTCTATCTCTGTCGTCTACCTTTGCTGTTCCTTCTGAGCAGGCTGAGTGAGACACGTGGATAAACACTATCTCTGTCTGCTACCTCTGTTGTTCCTTCTGAACAGGCTGAGAGAGACAAGTGGATATACTCTATATCTGTCTTCTACCTCTGCTGTTCCTTCTGAGCAGGCTGAGTGAGGTGTAGATCAGACACGTGGATATACTCTATCTCTGTCTTCTACCTCTGCTGTTCCTTCTGAGCAGGCTGAGTGAGACACGTGGATATACTCTATCTCTGTCTTCTACCTCTGCTGTTCCTTGTGAGCAGGCTGAGTGAGGTGTAGATCAGACACGGGGATATACTCACTTTCTGTCTTCTACCTCTGCTGTTCCTTCTGAGCAAGCTGATAAGACACGTGGATATACTCTATCTCTGTCTTCTACCTCTGCTGTTCCTTCTGAGCAGGCTGAGTAAGGTGTAGATCAGACACGTGGATATACTCTATCTCTGTCTTCTACCTCTGCTGTTCCTTCTGAGCAGGCTGAGTGAGGTGTAGATCAGACACGTGGATACACTATATATATGTATTCTACCTCTGCTGTTCCCTCTGAGCAGACTGAGTGAGACACGTGGATATACTCTATCTTTGTCTTCTACCTCTGTTGTTCCTTCTGAGCAGGCTGAGTGAGGTGTAAATCAGACACGTGGATATACTCTATCTCTGTCTTGTACCTCTGCTGTTCCTTCTGAGCAGGCTGAGTGAGACACGTGGATATACTCTATCTCTGTCTTATACTTCTGCTGTTCCTTATGAACAGGCTGAGTGAGGTGTAGATCAGACACGTGGATATACTCTATATCTGTCTTCTACCTCTGCTGTTCCTTCTGAGCAGGCTGAGTGAGACACTTGGATATACTCTATCTCTGTCGTCTACCTTTGCTGTTCCTTCTGAGCAGGCTGAGTGAGGTGTCGATCAGACACGTGGATATACTCTATCTTGTCTTCTACCTCTGCTGTTCCTTCTGATCAGGCTGAGTGAGGTGTAGATCAGACACGTGGATATACTCTATCTCTATCTTCTACCTCTGCTGTTCATTCTGAGCAGGCTGAGTGAGACACGTGGATATACTCTATATTTGTCTTCTACCTCTGCTGTTCCTTGTGAGCAGGCTGAGTGAGGTGTAGATCAGACACGTGGATATACTCTATCTATGTCTTCTACCTCTGTTGTTCCTTCTGAGCAGGCGGATAAGACACGTGGATATACTCTATCTCTGTCTTCTACCTCTGCTGTTCCTTCTGAGGAGGCTGAGTGAGACACGTGGATATACTCTATCTCTGTCTTCTACCTCTGCTGTTTCTTATGAACAGGCTGAGTGAGGTGTAGATCAGACACGTGGATATACTCTATCTCTGTCTTCTACCTCTGCTGTTCCTTCTGAGCAGGCTGAGTGAGACACTTGGATATACTCTATCTTTGTCTTCTACCTCTGCTGTTCCTTCTGAGCAGGCTGAGTGAGGTGTCGATCAGACACGTGGATATACTCTATCTCTGTCTTCTACCTCTGCTGTTCCTTCTGAGCAGGCTGAGTGAGGTGTAGATCAGACACGTGGATATACTCTATCTCTATCTTCTACCTCTGCTGTTCCTTCTGAGCAGGCTGAGTGAGGTGTCGATCAGACACGTGGATATACTCTATCTCTGTCTTCTACCTCTGCTGTTCCTTCTGAGCAGGCTGAGTGAGGTGTAGATCAGACACGTGGATATACTCTATCTCTGTCTTCTACCTCTGCTGTTCCTTCTGAGCAGGCTGAGTGAGGTGTAGATCAGACACGTGGATACACTCTATCTATGTATTCTACCTCTGCTGTTCCTTCTGAGCAGGCTGAGTGAGACACGTGGATATACTCTATCTCTGTCTTCTACCTCTGCTGTTCCTTCTGAACAGGCTGAGTGCGACACGTGGATATACTCTATCTCTGTCTTCTACCTCTGCTGTTCCTTCTGAGCAGGCTGAGTGAGGTGTAGATCAGACACGTGGATATACTATATCTCTGTATTGTACCTCTGATGTTCCTTCTGAGCAGGCTGAGTGAGACACGTGGATATACTCTATCTCTGTCTTCTACCTCTGCTGTTCCTTCTGAGCAGGCTGAGTGAGGTGTAGATCAGACACGTGGATATACTCTATCTTTGTCTTCTACCTCTGCTGTTCCTTCTGAGCAGGCTGAGTGAGGTGTAGATCAGACACGTGGATATACACTATCTCTGTCTTATACCTCTGCTGCTCCTTCTGAGCAGGCTGAGTGAGGTGTATATCAGACACGCGGATATACTCTATCTCTGTCTTCTACCTCTGCTGTTCCTTCTGAGCAGGCTGAGTGAGACACGTGGATAAACACTATCTCTGTCTTCTACCTCTGCTGTTCCTTCTGAGCAGGCTGAGTGAGACACGTGGATATACTCTATCTCTGTCTTCTACCTCTGCTGTTCCTTCTGAGCAGGCTGAGTGAGGTGTAGATCAGACACGTGGATATACTCTATATCTGTCTTCTACCTCTGCTGTTCCTTCTGAGCAGGCTGAGTGAGACACTTGGATATACTCTATCTATGTCGTCTACCTTTGCTGTTCCTTCTGAGCAGGCTGAGTGAGGTGTCGATCAGACACGTGGATATACTCTATCTCTGTCTTCTACCTCTGCTGTTCCTTCTGAGCAGGCTGAGTGAGGTGTAGATCAGACACGTGGATATACTCTATCTCTGTCTTCTGCCTCTGCCGTTCCTTCTGAGCAGGCTGAGTGAGACACGTGGATATACTCTATCTCTGTCGTCTACCTCTGCTGTTCCTTCTGAGCAGGCTGAGTGAGGTGTCGATCAGACACGTGGATATACTCTATCTCTGTCTTCTACCTCTGCTGTTCCTTCTGAGCAGGCTGAGTGAGACACGTGGATATACTCTATCTCTTTCTTCTACCTCTGCTGTTCCTTATGAGCAGACTGAGTGAGACACGTGGATATACTCAATCTTTGTCTTCTACCTCTGCTGTTCCTTTTGAGCAGGCTGAGTGAGGTGTAGATTAGACACGTGGATATACTCTATCTCTGTCTTGTACCTCTGCTGTTCCTTCTGAGCAGGCTGAGTGAGACACGTGGATATACTCTATCTCTGTCTTCTACCTCTGCTGTTCCTTATGAACAGGCTGAGTGAAGTGTAAATCAGACACGTGGATACACTCTATCTATGTCTTCTACCTCTGCTGTTACTTCTGAGCAGACCGAGTGAGACACGTGGATATACTCTATCTTTGTCTTCTACCTCTGTTGTTCCTTCTGAGCAGGCTGAGTGAGGTGTAAATCAGACACGTGGATATACTCTATCTCTGTCTTGTACCTCTGCTGTTCCTTCTGAGCAGGCTGAGTGAGACACGTGGATATACTCTATCTCTGTCTTCTACTTCTACTGTTCCTTATGAACAGGCTGAGTGAGGTGTAGATCAGACACGTGGATATACTCTATATCTGTCTTCTACCTCTGCTGTTCCTTCTGAGCAGGCTGAGTGAGGTGTAGATCAGACACGTGGATATACTCTATCTCTGTCTTCTACCTCTGCTGTTCCTTCTGAGCAGGCTGATAAGACACGTGGATATACTCTATCTCTGTCTTCTACCTCTGCTGTTCCTTCTGAGCAGGCTGAGTGAGGTGTAGATCAGACACGTGGATATACACTATATCTATGTCTTCTACCTCTGCTGTTCCTTCTGAGCAGGCTGAGTGAGACACGTGGATATACTCTATCTCTGTCGTCTACCTTTGCTGTTCCTTCTGAGCAGGCTGAGTGAGGTGTCGATCAGACACGTGGATATACTCTATCTCTGTCTTCTACCTCTGCTGTTCCTTCTGAGCAGGCTGAGTGAGGTGTAGATCAGACACGTGGATATACACTATATCTATGTCTTCTAACTCTGCTGTTCCTTCTGAGCAGGCTGAGTGAGACACGTGGATATACTCTATCTTTGTCTTCTACCTCTGCTGTTCCTTGTGAGCAGGCTGAGTGAGGTGTAGATCAGACACGTGGATATACTCTATCTCTGTCTTCTACCTCTGCTGTTCCTTCTGAGCAGGCTGAGTGAGACACGTGGATATACTCTATCTCTGTCTTCTACCTCTGTTGTTCCTTCTGAGCAGGCTGATAAGACACGTGGATATACTCTATCTCTGTCTTCTACCTCTGCTGTTCCTTCTGAGCAGGCTGATAAGACACGTGGATATACTCTATCTCTTTCTTCTACCTCTGCTGTTCCTTATGAGCAGACTGAGTGAGACACGTGGATATACTCAATCTTTGTCTTCTACCTCTGCTGTTCCTTCTGAGAGGGCTGAGTGAGGTGTAGATTAGACACGTGGATATACTCTATCTCTGTCTTGTACCTCTGCTGTTCCTTCTGAGCAGGCTGAGTGAGACACGTGGATATACTCTATCTCTGTCTTGTACCTCTGCTGTTCCTTCTGAGCAGGCTGAGTGAGACACGTGGATATACTCTATCTCTGTCTTCTACCTCTGCTGTTCCTTATGAACAGGCTGAGTGAAGTGTAAATCAGACACGTGGATACACTCTATCTATGTCTTCTACCTCTGCTGTTACTTCTGAGCAGACCGAGTGAGACACGTGGATATACTCTATCTTTGTCTTCTACCTCTGTTGTTCCTTCTGAGCAGGCTGAGTGAGGTGTAAATCAGACACGTGGATATACTCTATCTCTGTCTTGTACCTCTGCTGTTCCTTCTGAGCAGGCTGAGTGAGACACGTGGATATACTCTATCTCTGTCTTCTACTTCTACTGTTCCTTATGAACAGGCTGAGTGAGGTGTAGATCAGACACGTGGATATACTCTATATCTGTCTTCTACCTCTGCTGTTCCTTCTGAGCAGGCTGAGTGAGGTGTAGATCAGACACGTGGATATACTCTATCTATGTCTTCTACCTCTGCTGTTCCTTCTGAGCAGGCTGAGTGAGACACGTGGATATACTCTATCTCTGTCGTCTACCTTTGCTGTTCCTTCTGAGCAGGCTGAGTGAGGTGTCGATCAGACACGTGGATATACTCTATCTCTGTCTTCTACCTCTGCTGTTCCTTCTGAGCAGGCTGAGTGAGGTGTAGATCAGACACGTGGATATACACTATATCTATGTCTTCTAACTCTGCTGTTCCTTCTGAGCAGGCTGAGTGAGACACGTGGATATACTCTATCTTTGTCTTCTACCTCTGCTGTTCCTTGTGAGCAGGCTGAGTGAGGTGTAGATCAGACACGTGGATATACTCTATCTCTGTCTTCTACCTCTGCTGTTCCTTCTGAGCAGGCTGAGTGAGACACGTGGATATACTCTATCTCTGTCTTCTACCTCTGTTGTTCCTTCTGAGCAGGCTGATAAGACACGTGGATATACTCTATCTCTGTCTTCTACCTCTGCTGTTCCTTCTGAGCAGGCTGATAAGACACGTGGATATACTCTATCTTTGTCTTCTACCTCTGCTGTTCCTTCTGAGCAGGCTGAGTGGGGTGTAGATCAGACACGTGGATATACTCTATCTCTGTCTTCTACCTCTGCTGTTCCTTCTGAGCAGGCTGAGTGAGACACGTGGATATACTCTATCTCTGTCTTCTACCTCTGTTGTTCCTTCTGAGCAGGCTGAGTGAGGTGTAAATCAGACACGTGGATATACTCTATCTCTGTCTTGTACCTCTGCTGTTCCTTCTGAGCAGGCTGAGTGAGACACGTGGATATACTCTATCTCTGTCTTCTACTTCTGCTGTTCCTTATGAACAGGCTGAGTGAGGTGTAGATCAGACACGTGGATATACTCTATCTATGTCTTCTACCTCTGCTGTTACTTCTGAGCAGACCGAGTGAGACACGTGGATATACTCTATCTTTGTCTTCTACCTCTGTTGTTCCTTCTGAGCAGGCTGAGTGAGGTGTAAATCAGACACGTGGATATACTCTATCTCTGTCTTGTACCTCTGCTGTTCCTTCTGAGCAGGCTGAGTGAGACACGTGGATATACTCTATCTCTGTCTTCTACTTCTACTGTTCCTTATGAACAGGCTGAGTGAGGTGTAGATCAGACACGTGGATATACTCTATATCTGTCTTCTACCTCTGCTGTTCCTTCTGAGCAGGCTGAGTGAGGTGTAGATCAGACACGTGAATATACTCTATCTCTGTCTTCTACCTCTGCTGTTCCTTCTGAGCAGGCTGATAAGACACGTGGATATACTCTATCTCTGTCTTCTACCTCTGCTGTTCCTTCTGAGCAGGCTGAGTGAGGTGTAGATCAGACACGTGGATATACACTATATCTATGTCTTCTACCTCTGCTGTTCCTTCTGAGCAGGCTGAGTGAGACACGTGGATATACTCTATCTCTGTCGTCTACCTTTGCTGTTCCTTCTGAGCAGGCTGAGTGAGGTGTCGATCAGACACGTGGATATACTCTATCTCTGTCTTCTACCTCTGCTGTTCCTTCTGAGCAGGCTGAGTGAGGTGTAGATCAGACACGTGGATATACACTATATCTATGTCTTCTAACTCTGCTGTTCCTTCTGAGCAGGCTGAGTGAGACACGTGGATATACTCTATCTTTGTCTTCTACCTCTGCTGTTCCTTGTGAGCAGGCTGAGTGAGGTGTAGATCAGACACGTGGATATACTCTATCTCTGTCTTCTACCTCTGCTGTTCCTTCTGAGCAGGCTGAGTGAGACACGTGGATATACTCTATCTCTGTCTTCTACCTCTGTTGTTCCTTCTGAGCAGGCTGATAAGACACGTGGATATACTCTATCTCTGTCTTCTACCTCTGCTGTTCCTTCTGAGCAGGCTGATAAGACACGTGGATATACTCTATCTCTGTCTTCTACCTCTGCTGTTTCTTCTGAGCAGGCTGAGTGGGGTGTAGATCAGACACGTGGATATACTCTATCTCTGTCTTCTACCTCTGCTGTTCCTTCTGAGCAGGCTGAGTGAGACACGTGGATATACTCTATCTCTGTCTTCTACCTCTGTTGTTCCTTCTGAGCAGGCTGAGTGAGGTGTAAATCAGACACGTGGATATACTCTATCTCTGTCTTGTACCTCTGCTGTTCCTTCTGAGCAGGCTGAGTGAGACACGTGGATATACTCTATCTCTGTCTTCTACTTCTGCTGTTCCTTATGAACAGGCTGAGTGAGGTGTAGATCAGACACGTGGATATACTCTATATCTGTCTTCTACCTCTGCTGTTCCTTCTGAGCAGGCTGAGTGAGGTGTAGATCAGACACGTGGATATACTCTATCTCTGTCTTCTACCTCTGCTGTTCCTTCTGAGCAGGCTGATAAGACACGTGGATATACTCTATCTCTGTCTTCTACCTCTGCTGTTCCTTCTGAGCAGGCTGAGTGAGGTGTAGATCAGACACGTGGATATACACTATATCTATGTCTTCTACCTCTGCTGTTCCTTCTGAGCAGGCTGAGTGAGACACGTGGATATACTCTATCTCTGTCGTCTACCTTTGCTGTTCCTTCTGAGCAGGCTGAGTGAGGTGTCGATCAGACACGTGGATATACTCTATCTCTGTCTTCTACCTCTGCTGTTCCTTCTGAGCAGGCTGAGTGAGGTGTAGATCAGACACGTGGATATACACTATATCTATGTCTTCTAACTCTGCTGTTCCTTCTGAGCAGGCTGAGTGAGACACGTGGATATACTCTATCTTTGTCTTCTACCTCTGCTGTTCCTTGTGAGCAGGCTGAGTGAGGTGTAGATCAGACACGTGGATATACTCTATCTCTGTCTTCTACCTCTGCTGTTCCTTCTGAGCAGGCTGAGTGAGACACGTGGATATACACTATATCTATGTCTTCTAACTCTGCTGTTCCTTCTGAGCAGGCTGAGTGAGACACGTGGATATACTCTATCTTTGTCTTCTACCTCTGCTGTTCCTTGTGAGCAGGCTGAGTGAGGTGTAGATCAGACACGTGGATATACTCTATCTCTGTCTTCTACCTCTGCTGTTCCTTCTGAGCAGGCTGAGTGAGACACGTGGATATACTCTATCTCTGTCTTCTACCTCTGTTGTTCCTTCTGAGCAGGCTGATAAGACACGTGGATATACTCTATCTCTGTCTTCTACCTCTGCTGTTCCTTCTGAGCAGGCTGATAAGACACGTGGATATACTCTATCTCTTTCTTCTACCTCTGCTGTTCCTTATGAGCAGACTGAGTGAGACACGTGGATATACTCAATCTTTGTCTTCTACCTCTGCTGTTCCTTCTGAGAGGGCTGAGTGAGGTGTAGATTAGACACGTGGATATACTCTATCTCTGTCTTGTACCTCTGCTGTTCCTTCTGAGCAGGCTGAGTGAGACACGTGGATATACTCTATCTCTGTCTTGTACCTCTGCTGTTCCTTCTGAGCAGGCTGAGTGAGACACGTGGATATACTCTATCTCTGTCTTCTACCTCTGCTGTTCCTTATGAACAGGCTGAGTGAAGTGTAAATCAGACACGTGGATACACTCTATCTATGTCTTCTACCTCTGCTGTTACTTCTGAGCAGACCGAGTGAGACACGTGGATATACTCTATCTTTGTCTTCTACCTCTGTTGTTCCTTCTGAGCAGGCTGAGTGAGGTGTAAATCAGACACGTGGATATACTCTATCTCTGTCTTGTACCTCTGCTGTTCCTTCTGAGCAGGCTGAGTGAGACACGTGGATATACTCTATCTCTGTCTTCTACTTCTACTGTTCCTTATGAACAGGCTGAGTGAGGTGTAGATCAGACACGTGGATATACTCTATATCTGTCTTCTACCTCTGCTGTTCCTTCTGAGCAGGCTGAGTGAGGTGTAGATCAGACACGTGGATATACTCTATCTATGTCTTCTACCTCTGCTGTTCCTTCTGAGCAGGCTGAGTGAGACACGTGGATATACTCTATCTCTGTCGTCTACCTTTGCTGTTCCTTCTGAGCAGGCTGAGTGAGGTGTCGATCAGACACGTGGATATACTCTATCTCTGTCTTCTACCTCTGCTGTTCCTTCTGAGCAGGCTGAGTGAGGTGTAGATCAGACACGTGGATATACACTATATCTATGTCTTCTAACTCTGCTGTTCCTTCTGAGCAGGCTGAGTGAGACACGTGGATATACTCTATCTTTGTCTTCTACCTCTGCTGTTCCTTGTGAGCAGGCTGAGTGAGGTGTAGATCAGACACGTGGATATACTCTATCTCTGTCTTCTACCTCTGCTGTTCCTTCTGAGCAGGCTGAGTGAGACACGTGGATATACTCTATCTCTGTCTTCTACCTCTGTTGTTCCTTCTGAGCAGGCTGATAAGACACGTGGATATACTCTATCTCTGTCTTCTACCTCTGCTGTTCCTTCTGAGCAGGCTGATAAGACACGTGGATATACTCTATCTTTGTCTTCTACCTCTGCTGTTCCTTCTGAGCAGGCTGAGTGGGGTGTAGATCAGACACGTGGATATACTCTATCTCTGTCTTCTACCTCTGCTGTTCCTTCTGAGCAGGCTGAGTGAGACACGTGGATATACTCTATCTCTGTCTTCTACCTCTGTTGTTCCTTCTGAGCAGGCTGAGTGAGGTGTAAATCAGACACGTGGATATACTCTATCTCTGTCTTGTACCTCTGCTGTTCCTTCTGAGCAGGCTGAGTGAGACACGTGGATATACTCTATCTCTGTCTTCTACTTCTGCTGTTCCTTATGAACAGGCTGAGTGAGGTGTAGATCAGACACGTGGATATACTCTATCTATGTCTTCTACCTCTGCTGTTACTTCTGAGCAGACCGAGTGAGACACGTGGATATACTCTATCTTTGTCTTCTACCTCTGTTGTTCCTTCTGAGCAGGCTGAGTGAGGTGTAAATCAGACACGTGGATATACTCTATCTCTGTCTTGTACCTCTGCTGTTCCTTCTGAGCAGGCTGAGTGAGACACGTGGATATACTCTATCTCTGTCTTCTACTTCTACTGTTCCTTATGAACAGGCTGAGTGAGGTGTAGATCAGACACGTGGATATACTCTATATCTGTCTTCTACCTCTGCTGTTCCTTCTGAGCAGGCTGAGTGAGGTGTAGATCAGACACGTGGATATACTCTATCTCTGTCTTCTACCTCTGCTGTTCCTTCTGAGCAGGCTGAGTGAGGTGTAGATCAGACACGTGGATATACACTATATCTATGTCTTCTACCTCTGCTGTTCCTTCTGAGCAGGCTGAGTGAGACACGTGGATATACTCTATCTCTGTCGTCTACCTTTGCTGTTCCTTCTGAGCAGGCTGAGTGAGGTGTCGATCAGACACGTGGATATACTCTATCTCTGTCTTCTACCTCTGCTGTTCCTTCTGAGCAGGCTGAGTGAGGTGTAGATCAGACACGTGGATATACACTATATCTATGTCTTCTAACTCTGCTGTTCCTTCTGAGCAGGCTGAGTGAGACACGTGGATATACTCTATCTCTGTCTTCTACCTCTGTTGTTCCTTCTGAGCAGGCTGATAAGACACGTGGATATACTCTATCTCTGTCTTCTACCTCTGCTGTTCCTTCTGAGCAGGCTGATAAGACACGTGGATATACTCTATCTTTGTCTTCTACCTCTGCTGTTCCTTCTGAGCAGGCTGAGTGGGGTGTAGATCAGACACGTGGATATACTCTATCTCTGTCTTCTACCTCTGCTGTTCCTTCTGAGCAGGCTGAGTGAGACACGTGGATATACTCTATCTCTGTCTTCTACCTCTGTTGTTCCTTCTGAGCAGGCTGAGTGAGGTGTAAATCAGACACGTGGATATACTCTATCTCTGTCTTGTACCTCTGCTGTTCCTTCTGAGCAGGCTGAGTGAGACACGTGGATATACTCTATCTCTGTCTTCTACTTCTGCTGTTCCTTATGAACAGGCTGAGTGAGGTGTAGATCAGACACGTGGATATACTCTATCTATGTCTTCTACCTCTGCTGTTACTTCTGAGCAGACCGAGTGAGACACGTGGATATACTCTATCTTTGTCTTCTACCTCTGTTGTTCCTTCTGAGCAGGCTGAGTGAGGTGTAAATCAGACACGTGGATATACTCTATCTCTGTCTTGTACCTCTGCTGTTCCTTCTGAGCAGGCTGAGTGAGACACGTGGATATACTCTATCTCTGTCTTCTACTTCTACTGTTCCTTATGAACAGGCTGAGTGAGGTGTAGATCAGACACGTGGATATACTCTATATCTGTCTTCTACCTCTGCTGTTCCTTCTGAGCAGGCTGAGTGAGGTGTAGATCAGACACGTGGATATACTCTATCTCTGTCTTCTACCTCTGCTGTTCCTTCTGAGCAGGCTGAGTGAGGTGTAGATCAGACACGTGGATATACACTATATCTATGTCTTCTACCTCTGCTGTTCCTTCTGAGCAGGCTGAGTGAGACACGTGGATATACTCTATCTCTGTCGTCTACCTTTGCTGTTCCTTCTGAGCAGGCTGAGTGAGGTGTCGATCAGACACGTGGATATACTCTATCTCTGTCTTCTACCTCTGCTGTTCCTTCTGAGCAGGCTGAGTGAGGTGTAGATCAGACACGTGGATATACACTATATCTATGTCTTCTAACTCTGCTGTTCCTTCTGAGCAGGCTGAGTGAGACACGTGGATATACTCTATCTTTGTCTTCTACCTCTGCTGTTCCTTGTGAGCAGGCTGAGTGAGGTGTAGATCAGACACGTGGATATACTCTATCTCTGTCTTCTACCTCTGCTGTTCCTTCTGAGCAGGCTGAGTGAGACACGTGGATATACTCTATCTCTGTCTTCTACCTCTGTTGTTCCTTCTGAGCAGGCTGATAAGACACGTGGATATACTCTATCTCTGTCTTCTACCTCTGCTGTTCCTTCTGAGCAGGCTGATAAGACACGTGGATATACTCTATCTCTGTCTTCTACCTCTGCTGTTTCTTCTGAGCAGGCTGAGTGGGGTGTAGATCAGACACGTGGATATACTCTATCTCTGTCTTCTACCTCTGCTGTTCCTTCTGAGCAGGCTGAGTGAGACACGTGGATATACTCTATCTCTGTCTTCTACCTCTGTTGTTCCTTCTGAGCAGGCTGAGTGAGGTGTAAATCAGACACGTGGATATACTCTATCTCTGTCTTGTACCTCTGCTGTTCCTTCTGAGCAGGCTGAGTGAGACACGTGGATATACTCTATCTCTGTCTTCTACTTCTGCTGTTCCTTATGAACAGGCTGAGTGAGGTGTAGATCAGACACGTGGATATACTCTATATCTGTCTTCTACCTCTGCTGTTCCTTCTGAGCAGGCTGAGTGAGGTGTAGATCAGACACGTGGATATACTCTATCTCTGTCTTCTACCTCTGCTGTTCCTTCTGAGCAGGCTGATAAGACACGTGGATATACTCTATCTCTGTCTTCTACCTCTGCTGTTCCTTCTGAGCAGGCTGAGTGAGGTGTAGATCAGACACGTGGATATACACTATATCTATGTCTTCTACCTCTGCTGTTCCTTCTGAGCAGGCTGAGTGAGACACGTGGATATACTCTATCTCTGTCGTCTACCTTTGCTGTTCCTTCTGAGCAGGCTGAGTGAGGTGTCGATCAGACACGTGGATATACTCTATCTCTGTCTTCTACCTCTGCTGTTCCTTCTGAGCAGGCTGAGTGAGGTGTAGATCAGACACGTGGATATACACTATATATATGTCTTCTAACTCTGCTGTTCCTTCTGAGCAGGCTGAGTGAGACACGTGGATATACTCTATCTTTGTCTTCTACCTCTGCTGTTCCTTGTGAGCAGGCTGAGTGAGGTGTAGATCAGACACGTGGATATACTCTATCTCTGTCTTCTACCTCTGCTGTTCCTTCTGAGCAGGCTGAGTGAGACACGTGGATATACTCTATCTCTGTCTTCTACCTCTGTTGTTCCTTCTGAGCAGGCTGATAAGACACGTGGATATACTCTATCTCTGTCTTCTACCTCTGCTGTTCCTTCTGAGCAGGCTGATAAGACACGTGGATATACTCTATCTCTGTCTTCTACCTCTGCTGTTTTTTCTGAGCAGGCTGAGTGGGGTGTAGATCAGACACGTGGATATACTCTATCTCTGTCTTCTACCTCTGCTGTTCCTTCTGAGCAGGCTGAGTGAGACACGTGGATATACTCTATCTCTGTCTTCTACCTCTGTTGTTCCTTCTGAGCAGGCTGAGTGAGGTGTAAATCAGACACGTGGATATACTCTATCTCTGTCTTGTACCTCTGCTGTTCCTTCTGAGCAGGCTGAGTGAGACACGTGGATATACTCTATCTCTGTCTTCTACTTCTGCTGTTCCTTATGAACAGGCTGAGTGAGGTGTAGATCAGACACGTGGATATACTCTATATCTGTCTTCTACCTCTGCTGTTCCTTCTGAGCAGGCTGAGTGAGACACTTGGATATACTTTATCTCTGTCGTCTACCTTTGCTGTTCCTTCTGAGCAGGCTGAGTGAGGTGTCGATCAGACACGTGGATATACTCTATCTCTGTCTTCTACCTCTGCTGTTCCTTCTGAGCAGGCTGATAAGACACGTGGACATACTCTATCTCTGTCTTCTACCTCTGCTGTTCCTTCTGAGCAGGCTGAGTGGGGTGTAGATCAGACACGTGGATATACTCTATCTCTGTCTTATACCTCTGCTGTTCCTTCTGAGCAGGCTGAGTGAGACACGTGGATATACTCTATCTCTGTCTTCTACCTCTGTTGTTCCTTCTGAGCAGGCTGAGTGAGGTGTAAATCAGACACGTGGATATACTCTATCTCTGTCTTGTACCTCTGCTGTTCCTTCTGAGCAGGCTGAGTGAGACACGTGGATATACTATATCTCTGTCTTCTACTTCTGCTGTTCCTTATAAACAGGCTGAGTGAGGTGTAGATCAGACACGTGGATATACTCTATATCTGTCTTCTACCTCTGCTGTTCCTTCTGAGCAGGCTGAGTGAGACACTTGGATATACTCTATCTCTGTCGTCTACCTTTGCTGTTCCTTCTGAGCAGGCTGAGTGAGGTGTCGATCAGACACGTGGATATACTCTATCTCTGTCTTCTACCTCTGCTGTTCCTTCTGAGCAGGCTGAGTGAGGTGTATATCAGACACGTGGATATACTCTATCTCTGTCTTCTATCTCTGCTGTTCCTTCTGAGCAGGCTGATAAGACACGTGGATATACTCTATCTCTGTCTTCTACCTCTGCTGTTCCTTCTGAGCAGGCTGAGTGAGGTGTAGATCAGACACGTGGATACACTCTATCTATGTCTTCTACCTCTGCTGTTCCTTCTGAGCAGGCTGAGTGAGACACGTGGATATACTCTATCTCTGTCTTCTACCTCTGCTGTTCCTTCTGAACAGGCTGAGTGAGACACTTGGATATACTCTATCTCTGTCGTCTACCTTTGCTGTTCCTTCTGAGCAGGCTGAGTGAGGTGTCGATCAGACACGTGGATATACTCTATCTCTGTCTTCTACCTCTGCTGTTCCTTCTGAGCAGGCTGATAAGACACGTGGATATACTCTATCTCTGTTCTCTATCTGCTGTTCCTTCTGAGCAGGCTGAGTGAGGTGTAGATCAGACACGTGGATATACTCTATCTCTGTCTTCTATCTCTGCTGTTCCTTCTGAGCAGGCTGACTGAGACACGTGGATATACTCTATCTATGTCGTCTACCTCTGCTGTTCCTTCTAAGCAGGCTGAGAGAGGTGTAGATCAGACACGTGGATATACTCTATCTCTGTCTTCTACTTCTTCTGTTCCTTCTGAGCAGGCTGAGTGAGACACGTGGATATACTCTGTCTCTGTCTTATACCTCTGCTGTTCCTTCTGAGCAGACTGAGTGAGACACGTGGATATACTCAATCTTTGTCTTCTACCTCTGCTGTTCCTTCTGAGCAGGCTGAGTGAGGTGTAGATTAGACACGTGGATATACTCTATCTCTGTCTTGTACCTCTGCTGTTCCTTCTGAGCAGGCTGAGTGAGACACGTGGGTATACTCTATCTCTGTCGTCTACCTCTGCTGTTCCTTCTGAGCAGGCTGAGTGAGGTGTCGATCAGACACGTGGATATACTCTATCTCTGTCTTCTACCTCTGCTGTTCCTTCTGAGCAGGCTGAGTGAGACACGTGGATATACTCTATCTCTGTCTTCTACCTCTGCTGTTCCTTATGAGCAGACTGAGTGAGACACGTGGATATACTCAATCTTTGTCTTCTACCTCTGCTGTTTCTTCTGAGCAGGCTGAGTGAGGTGTAGATTAGACACGTGGATATACTCTATCTCTGTCTTGTACCTCTGCTGTTCCTTCTGAGCAGGCTGAGTGAGACACGTGGATATACTCTATCTCTGTCTTCTACCTCTGCTGTTCCTTATGAACAGGCTGAGTGAAGTGTAAATCAGACACGTGGATACACTCTATCTATGTCTTCTACCTCTGCTGTTCATTCTGAGCAGACTGAGTGAGACACGTGGATATACTCTATCTTTGTCTTCTACCTATGTTGTTCCTTCTGAGCAGGCTGAGTGAGGTGTAAATCAGACACGTGGATATACTCTATCTCTGTCTTGTACCTCTGCTGTTCCTTCTGAGCAGGCTGAGTGAGACACGTGGATATACTCTATCTCTGTCTTCTACTTCTGATGTTCCTTATGAACAGGCTGAGTGAGGTGTAGATCAGACACGTGGATATACTCTATATCTGTCTTCTACCTCTGCTGTTCCTTCTGAGCAGGCTGAGTGAGACACTTGGATATACTCTATCTATGTCGTCTACCTTTGCTGTTCCTTCTGAGCAGGCTGAGTGAGGTGTCGATCAGACACGTGGATATACTCTATCTCTGTCTTCTACCTCTGCTGTTCCTTCTGAGCAGGCTGAGTGAGGTGTAGATCAGACACGTGGATATACTCTATCTCTGTCTTCTGCCTCTGCCGTTCCTTCTGAGCAGGCTGATAAGACACGTGGATATACTCTATCTCTGTCTTCTACCTCTGCTGTTCCTTCTGAGCAGGCTGAGTGAGGTGTAGATCAGACACGTGGATACACTCTATCTATGTCTTCTACCTCTGCTGTTCCTTCTGAGCAGGCTGAGTGAGACACGTGGATATACTCTATCTCTGTCTTCTACCTCTGCTGTTCCTTCTGAACAGGCTGAGTGAGACACTTGGATATACTCTATCACTGTCGTCTACCTTTGCTGTTCCTTCTGAGCAGGCTGAGTGAGGTGTCGATCAGACACGTGGATATACTCTATCTCTGTCTTCTACCTCTGCTGTTCCTTCTGAGCAGGCTGAGTGAGGTGTAGATCAGACACGTGGATATACTCTATCTCTATCTTCTACCTCTGCTGTTCCTTCTGAGCAGGCTGAGTGAGACACGTGGATATACTCTATCTTTGTCTTCTACCTCTGCTGTTCCTTGTGAGCAGGCTGAGTGAGGTGTAGATCAGACACGTGGATATACTCTATCTCTGTCTTCTACCTCTGCTGTTCCTTCTGAGCAGGCTGATAAGACACGTGGATATACTCTATCTCTGTCTTCTACCTCTGCTGTTCCTTCTGAGCAGGCTGAGTGAGGTGTAGATCAGACACGTGGATACACTCTATCTATGTATTATACCTCTGCTTTTCCTTCTGAGCAGGCTGAGTGAGACACGTGGATATACTCTATCTCTGTCTTCTACCTCTGCTGTTCTTTCTGAGCAGGCTGAGTGAGGTGTAGATCAGACACGTGGATATACTCTATCTTTGTCTTCTACCTCTGCTGTTCCTTCTGAGCAGGCTGAGTAAGGTGTAGATCAGACACGTGGATATACTCTATCTCTGTCTTCTACCTCTGCTGCTCCTCCTGAGCAGGCTGAGTGAGGTGTATATCAGACACGCGGATATACTCTATCTCTGTCTTCTACCTCTGCTGTTCCTTCTGAGCAGGCTGAGTGAGACACGTGGATAAACACTATCTCTGTCTGCTACCTCTGCTGTTCCTTCTGAGCAGGCTGAGAGAGACAAGTGGATATACTCTATATCTGTCTTCTACCTCTGCTGTTCCTTCTGAACAGGCTGAGTGAGGTGTAGATCAGACACGTGGATATACTCTATCTCTGTCTTCTACCTCTGCTGTTCCTTCTGAGCAGGCTGAGTGAGACACGTGGATATACTCTGTCTCTGTCTTCTTCCTATGCTGTTCCTTATAAGCAGGCTGAGAGAGGTGTAGATCAGACACGTGGATATACTCTATCTCTGTCTTCTACTTCTGCTGTTCCTTCTGAGCAGGCTGAGTGAGACACGTGGATATACTCTGTCTCTGTCTTCTACCTCTGCTGTTTCTTCTGAGCAGGCTGAGTGGGGTGTAGATTAGACACGTGGATATACTCTATCTCTGTCTTCTAGCTCTGCTGTTCCTTCTGAGCAGGCTGAGAGAGACACGTGGATATACTCTATTTCTGTCTTCTACCTCTGCTGTTTCTTCTGAGCAGGCTGAGTGCGGTGTAGATCAGACACGTGGATATACTCTATCTATGTCTTCCACCTCTGCTGTTCCTTCTGAGCAGGCGGATAAGACACGTGGATATACTCTATCTCTGTTCTCTATCTGCTGTTCCTTCTGAGCAGGCTGAGTGAGGTGTAGATCAGACACGTGGATATACTCTATCTCTGTCTTCAATCTCTGCTGTTCCTTCTGAGCAGGCTGACTGAGACACGTGGATATACTCTATCTATGTCGTCTACCTCTGCTGTTCCTTCTAAGCAGGCTGAGAGAGGTGTAGATCAGACACGTGGATATACTCTATCTCTGTCTTCTACTTCTTCTGTTCCTTCTGAGCAGGCTGAGTGAGACACGTGGATATACTCTGTCTCTGTCTTATACCTCTGCTGTTCCTTCTGAGCAGACTGAGTGAGACACGTGGATATACTCAATCTTTGTCTTCTACCTCTGCTGTTCCTTCTGAGCAGGCTGAGTGAGGTGTAGATTAGACACGTGGATATACTCTATCTCTGTCTTGTACCTCTGCTGTTCCTTCTGAGCAGGCTGAGTGAGACACGTGGGTATACTCTATCTCTGTCGTCTACCTCTGCTGTTCCTTCTGAGCAGGCTGAGAGAGGTGTCGATCAGACACGTGGATATACTCTATCTCTGTCTTCTACCTCTGCTGTTCCTTCTGAGCAGGCTGAGTGAGACACGTGGATATACTCTATCTCTGTCTTCTACCTCTGCTGTTCCTTATGAGCAGACTGAGTGAGACACGTGGATATACTCAATCTTTGTCTTATACCTCTGCTGTTCCTTCTGAGCAGGCTGAGTGAGGTGTAGATTAGACACGTGGATATACTCTATCTCTGTCTTGTACCTCTGCTGTTCCTTCTGAGCAGGCTGAGTGAGACACGTGGATATACTCTATCTCTGTCTTCTACCTCTGCTGTTCCTTATGAACAGGCTGAGTGAAGTGTAAATCAGACACGTGGATACACTCTATCTATGTCTTCTACCTCTGCTGTTCATTCTGAGCAGACTGAGTGAGACACGTGGATATACTCTATCTTTGTCTTCTACCTATGTTGTTCCTTCTGAGCAGGCTGAGTGAGGTGTAAATCAGACACGTGGATATACTCTATCTCTGTCTTGTACCTCTGCTGTTCCTTCTGAGCAGGCTGAGTGAGACACGTGGATATACTCTATCTCTGTCTTCTACTTCTGCTGTTCCTTATGAACAGGCTGAGTGAGGTGTAGATCAGACACGTGGATATACTCTATATCTGTCTTCTACCTCTGCTGTTCCTTCTGAGCAGGCTGAGTGAGACACTTGGATATACTCTATCTATGTCGTCTACCTTTGCTGTTCCTTCTGAGCAGGCTGAGTGAGGTGTCGATCAGACACGTGGATATACTCTATCTCTGTCTTCTACCTCTGCTGTTCCTTCTGAGCAGGCTGAGTGAGGTGTAGATCAGACACGTGGATATACTCTATCTCTGTCTTCAATCTCTGCTGTTCCTTCTGAGCAGGCTGACTGAGACACGTGGATATACTCTATCTATGTCGTCTACCTCTGCTGTTCCTTCTAAGCAGGCTGAGAGAGGTGTAGATCAGACACGTGGATATACTCTATCTCTGTCTTCTACTTCTTCTGTTCCTTCTGAGCAGGCTGAGTGAGACACGTGGATATACTCTGTCTCTGTCTTATACCTCTGCTGTTCCTTCTGAGCAGACTGAGTGAGACACGTGGATATACTCAATCTTTGTCTTCTACCTCTGCTGTTCCTTCTGAGCAGGCTGAGTGAGGTGTAGATTAGACACGTGGATATACTCTATCTCTGTCTTGTACCTCTGCTGTTCCTTCTGAGCAGGCTGAGTGAGACACGTGGGTATACTCTATCTCTGTCGTCTACCTCTGCTGTTCCTTCTGAGCAGGCTGAGAGAGGTGTCGATCAGACACGTGGATATACTCTATCTCTGTCTTCTACCTCTGCTGTTCCTTCTGAGCAGGCTGAGTGAGACACGTGGATATACTCTATCTCTGTCTTCTACCTCTGCTGTTCCTTATGAGCAGACTGAGTGAGACACGTGGATATACTCAATCTTTGTCTTCTACCTCTGCTGTTCCTTCTGAGCAGGCTGAGTGAGGTGTAGATTAGACACGTGGATATACTCTATCTCTGTCTTGTACCTCTGCTGTTCCTTCTGAGCAGGCTGAGTGAGACACGTGGATATACTCTATCTCTGTCTTCTACCTCTGCTGTTCCTTATGAACAGGCTGAGTGAAGTGTAAATCAGACACGTGGATACACTCTATCTATGTCTTCTACCTCTGCTGTTCATTCTGAGCAGACTGAGTGAGACACGTGGATATACTCTATCTTTGTCTTCTACCTATGTTGTTCCTTCTGAGCAGGCTGAGTGAGGTGTAAATCAGACACGTGGATATACTCTATCTCTGTCTTGTACCTCTGCTGTTCCTTCTGAGCAGGCTGAGTGAGACACGTGGATATACTCTATCTCTGTCTTCTACTTCTGCTGTTCCTTATGAACAGGCTGAGTGAGGTGTAGATCAGACACGTGGATATACTCTATATCTGTCTTCTACCTCTGCTGTTCCTTCTGAGCAGGCTGAGTGAGACACTTGGATATACTCTATCTATGTCGTCTACCTTTGCTGTTCCTTCTGAGCAGGCTGAGTGAGGTGTCGATCAGACACGTGGATATACTCTATCTCTGTCTTCTACCTCTGCTGTTCCTTCTGAGCAGGCTGAGTGAGGTGTAGATCAGACACGTGGATATACTCTATCTCTGTCTTCTACTTCTTCTGTTCCTTCTGAGCAGGCTGAGTGAGACACGTGGATATACTCTGTCTCTGTCTTATACCTCTGCTGTTCCTTCTGAGCAGACTGAGTGAGACACGTGGATATACTCAATCTTTGTCTTCTACCTCTGCTGTTCCTTCTGAGCAGGCTGAGTGAGGTGTAGATTAGACACGTGGATATACTCTATCTCTGTCTTGTACCTCTGCTGTTCCTTCTGAGCAGGCTGAGTGAGACACGTGGGTATACTCTATCTCTGTCGTCTACCTCTGCTGTTCCTTCTGAGCAGGCTGAGAGAGGTGTCGATCAGACACGTGGATATACTCTATCTCTGTCTTCTACCTCTGCTGTTCCTTCTGAGCAGGCTGAGTGAGACACGTGGATATACTCTATCTCTGTCTTCTACCTCTGCTGTTCCTTATGAGCAGACTGAGTGAGACACGTGGATATACTCAATCTTTGTCTTCTACCTCTGCTGTTCCTTCTGAGCAGGCTGAGTGAGGTGTAGATTAGACACGTGGATATACTCTATCTCTGTCTTGTACCTCTGCTGTTCCTTCTGAGCAGGCTGAGTGAGACACGTGGATATACTCTATCTCTGTCTTCTACCTCTGCTGTTCCTTATGAACAGGCTGAGGGAAGTGTAAATCAGACACGTGGATACACTCTATCTATGTCTTCTACCTCTGCTGTTCATTCTGAGCAGACTGAGTGAGACACGTGGATATACTCTATCTTTGTCTTCTACCTATGTTGTTCCTTCTGAGCAGGCTGAGTGAGGTGTAAATCAGACACGTGGATATACTCTATCTCTGTCTTGTACCTCTGCTGTTCCTTCTGAGCAGGCTGAGTGAGACACGTGGATATACTCTATCTCTGTCTTCTACCTCTGCTGTTCCTTATGAACAGGCTGAGGGAAGTGTAAATCAGACACGTGGATACACTCTATCTATGTCTTCTACCTCTGCTGTTCATTCTGAGCAGACTGAGTGAGACACGTGGATATACTCTATCTCTGTCTTCTACCTCTGCTGTTCCTTCTGAGCAGGCTGAGTGAGGTGTAGATCAGACACGTGGATATACTCTATCTCTGTCTTCTACTTCTTCTGTTCCTTCTGAGCAGGCTGAGTGAGACACGTGGATATACTCTGTCTCTGTCTTATACCTCTGCTGTTCCTTCTGAGCAGACTGAGTGAGACACGTGGATATACTCAATCTTTGTCTTCTACCTCTGCTGTTCCTTCTGAGCAGGCTGAGTGAGGTGTAGATTAGACACGTGGATATACTCTATCTCTGTCTTGTACCTCTGCTGTTCCTTCTGAGCAGGCTGAGTGAGACACGTGGGTATACTCTATCTCTGTCGTCTACCTCTGCTGTTCCTTCTGAGCAGGCTGAGAGAGGTGTCGATCAGACACGTGGATATACTCTATCTCTGTCTTCTACCTCTGCTGTTCCTTCTGAGCAGGCTGAGTGAGACACGTGGATATACTCTATCTCTGTCTTCTACCTCTGCTGTTCCTTATGAGCAGACTGAGTGAGACACGTGGATATACTCAATCTTTGTCTTCTACCTCTGCTGTTCCTTCTGAGCAGGCTGAGTGAGGTGTAGATTAGACACGTGGATATACTCTATCTCTGTCTTGTACCTCTGCTGTTCCTTCTGAGCAGGCTGAGTGAGACACGTGGATATACTCTATCTCTGTCTTCTACCTCTGCTGTTCCTTATGAACAGGCTTAGTGAAGTGTAAATCAGACACGTGGATACACTCTATCTATGTCTTCTACCTCTGCTGTTCATTCTGAGCAGACTGAGTGAGACACGTGGATATACTCTATCTTTGTCTTCTACCTATGTTGTTCCTTCTGAGCAGGCTGAGTGAGGTGTAAATCAGACACGTGGATATACTCTATCTCTGTCTTGTACCTCTGCTGTTCCTTCTGAGCAGGCTGAGTGAGACACGTGGATATACTCTATCTCTGTCTTCTACTTCTGCTGTTCCTTATGAACAGGCTGAGTGAGGTGTAGATCAGACACGTGGATATACTCTATATCTGTCTTCTACCTCTGCTGTTCCTTCTGAGCAGGCTGAGTGAGACACTTGGATATACTCTATCTATGTCGTCTACCTTTGCTGTTCCTTCTGAGCAGGCTGAGTGAGGTGTCGATCAGACACGTGGATATACTCTATCTCTGTCTTCTACCTCTGCTGTTCCTTCTGAGCAGGCTGAGTGAGGTGTAGATCAGACACGTGGATATACTCTATCTCTGTCTTCTGCCTCTGCCGTTCCTTCTGAGCAGGCTGATAAGACACGTGGATATACTCTATCTCTGTCTTCTACCTCTGCTGTTCCTTCTGAGCAGGCTGAGTGAGGTGTAGATCAGACACGTGGATACACTCTATCTATGTCTTCTACCTCTGCTGTTCCTTCTGAGCAGGCTGAGTGAGACACGTGGATATACTCTATCTCTGTCTTCTACCTCTGCTGTTCCTTCTGAACAGGCTGAGTGAGACACTTGGATATACTCTATCACTGTCGTCTACCTTTGCTGTTCCTTCTAAGCAGGCTGAGTGAGGTGTCGATCAGACACGTGGATATACTCTATCTCTGTCTTCTACCTCTGCTGTTCCTTCTGAGCAGGCTGAGTGAGGTGTAGATCAGACACGTGGATATACTCTATCTCTATCTTCTACCTCTGCTGTTCCTTCTGAGCAGGCTGAGTGAGACACGTGGATATACTATATCTTTGTCTTCTACCTCTGCTGTTCCTTGTGAGCAGGCTGAGTGAGGTGTAGATCAGACACGTGGATATACTCTATCTCTGTCTTCTACCTCTGATGTTCCTTCTGAGCAGGCTGATAAGACACGTGGATATACTCTATCTCTGTCTTCTACCTCTGCTGTTCCTTCTGAGCAGGCTGAGTGAGGTGTAGATCAGACACGTGGATACACTCTATCTATGTATTATACCTCTGCTTTTCCTTCTGAGCAGGCTGAGTGAGACACGTGGATATACTCTATCTCTGTCTTCTACCTCTGCTGTTCCTTCTGAGCAGGCTGAGTGAGGTGTAGATCGGACACGTGGATATACTCTATCTTTGTCTTCTACCTCTGCTGTTCCTTCTGAGCAGGCTGAGTGAGGTGTAGATCAGACACGTGGATATACTCTATCTCTGTCTTCTACCTCTGCTGCTCCTCCTGAGCAGGCTGAGTGAGGTGTATATCAGACACGCGGATATACTCTATCTCTGTCTTCTACCTCTGCTGTTCCTTCTGAGCAGGCTGAGTGAGACACGTGGATAAACACTATCTCTGTCTGCTACCTCTGCTGTTCCTTCTGAGCAGGCTGAGAGAGACAAGTGGATATACTCTATATCTGTCTTCTACCTCTGCTGTTCCTTCTGAACAGGCTGAGTGAGGTGTAGATCAGACACGTGGATATACTCTATCTCTGTCTTCTACCTCTGCTGTTCCTTCTGAGCAGGCTGAGTGAGACACGTGGATATACTCTATTTCTGTCTTCTTCCTATGCTGTTCCTTATAAGCAGGCTGAGAGAGGTGTAGATCAGACACGTGGATATACTCTATCTCTGTCTTCTACTTCTGCTGTTCCTTCTGAGCAGGCTGAGTGAGACACGTGGATATACCCTGTCTCTGTCTTCTACCTCTGCTGTTTCTTCTGAGCAGGCTGAGTGGGGTGTAGATTAGACACGTGGATATACTCTATCTCTGTCTTCTAGCTCTGCTGTTCCTTCTGAGCAGGCTGAGAGAGACACGTGGATATACTCTATTTCTGTCTTCTACCTCTGCTGTTTCTTCTGAGCAGGCTGAGTGCGGTGTAGATCAGACACGTGGATATACTCTATCTATGTCTTCTACCTCTGCTGTTCCTTCTGAGCAGGCGGATAAGACACGTGGATATACTCTATCTCTGTCTTCTACCTCTGTTGTTCCTTCTGAGCAGGCTGAGTGAGGTGTAAATCAGACACGGGGATATACTCACTTTCTGTCTTCTACCTCTGCTGTTCCTTCTGAGCAAGCTGATAAGACACGTGGATATACTCTATCTCTGTCTTCTACCTCTGCTGTTCCTTCTGAGCAGGCTGAGTAAGGTGTAGTTCAGACACGTGGATATACTCTATCTCTGTCTTCTACCTCTGCTGTTCCTTCTGAGCAGGCTGAGTGAGGTGTAGATCAGACACGTGGATACACTATATCTATGTATTCTACCTCTGCTGTTCCCTCTGAGCAGACTGAGTGAGACACGTGGATATACTCTATCTTTGTCTTCTACCTCTGTTGTTCCTTCTGAGCAGGCTGAGTGAGGTGTAAATCAGACACGTGGATATACTCTATCTCTGTCTTGTACCTCTGCTGTTCCTTCTGAGCAGGCTGAGTGAGACACGTGGATATACTCTATCTCTGTCTTCTACTTCTGCTGTTCCTTATGAACAGGCTGAGTGAGGTGTAGATCAGACACGTGGATATACTCTATATCTGTCTTCTACCTCTGCTGTTCCTTCTGAGCAGGCTGAGTGAGACACTTGGATATACTCTATCTCTGTCGTCTACCTTTGCTGTTCCTTCTGAGCAGGCTGAGTGAGGTGTCGATCAGACACGTGGATATACTCTATCTTGTCTTCTACCTCTGCTGTTCCTTCCGATCAGGCTGAGTGAGGTGTAGATCAGACACGTGGATATACTCTATCTCTGTCTTCTACCTCTGCTGTTTCTTCTGAGCAGGCTGAGTGCGGTGTAGATCAGACACGTGGATATACTCTATCTATGTCTTCTACCTCTGCTGTTCCTTCTGAGCAGGCGGATAAGACACGTGGATATACTCTATCTCTGTCTTCTACCTCTGTTGTTCCTTCTGAGCAGGCTGAGTGAGGTGTAAATCAGACACGTGGATATACTCTATCTCTGTCTTGTACCTCTGCTGTTCCTTCTGAGCAGCCTGAGTGAGACACGTGGATATACTCTATCTCTGTCTTCTACCTCTGCTGTTCCTTGTGAGCAGGCTGAGTGAGGTGTAGATCAGACACAGGGATATACTCACTTTCTGTCTTCTACCTCTGCTGTTCCTTCTGAGCAAGCTGATAAGACACGTGGATATACTCTATCTCTGTCTTCTACCTCTGCTGTTCCTTCTGAGCAGGCTGAGTAAGGTGTAGATCAGACACGTGGATATACTCTATCTCTGTCTTCTACCTCTGCTGTTCCTTCTGAGCAGGCTGAGTGAGGTGTAGATCAGACACGTGGATACACTATATCTATGTATTCTACCTCTGCTGTTCCCTCTGAGCAGACTGAGTGAGACACGTGGATATACTCTATCTTTGTCTTCTACCTCTGTTGTTCCTTCTGAGCAGGCTGAGTGAGGTGTAAATCAGACACGTGGATATACTCTATCTCTGTCTTGTACCTCTGCTGTTCCTTCTGAGCAGGCTGAGTGAGACACGTGGATATACTCTATCTCTGTCTTCTACTTCTGCTGTTCCTTATGAACAGGCTGAGTGAGGTGTAGATCAGACACGTGGATATACTCTATATCTGTCTTCTACCTCTGCTGTTCCTTCTGAGCAGGCTGAGTGAGACACTTGGATATACTCTATCTCTGTCGTCTACCTTTGCTGTTCCTTCTGAGCAGGCTGAGTGAGGTGTCGATCAGACACGTGGATATACTCTATCTTGTCTTCTACCTCTGCTGTTCTTTCCGATCAGGCTGAGTGAGGTGTAGATCAGACACGTGGATATACTCTATCTCTATCTTCTACCTCTGCTGTTCATTCTGAGCAGGCTGAGTGAGACACGTGGATATACTCTATATTTGTCTTCTACCTCTGCTGTTCCTTGTGAGCAGGCTGAGTGAGGTGTAGATCAGACACGTGGATATACTATATCTATGTCTTCTACCTCTGTTGTTCCTTCTGAGCAGGCGGATAAGACACGTGGATATACTCTATCTCTGTCTTCTACCTCTGCTGTTCCTTCTGAGGAGGCTGAGTGAGACACGTGGATATACTCTATCTCTGTCTTCTACCTCTGCTGTTTCTTATGAACAGGCTGAGTGAGGTGTAGATCAGACACGTGGATATACTCTATCTCTGTCTTCTACCTCTGCTGTTCCTTCTGAGCAGGCTGAGTGAGACACTTGGATATACTCTATCTTTGTCTTCTACCTCTGCTGTTCCTTCTGAGCAGGCTGAGTGAGGTGTCGATCAGACACGTGGATATACTCTATCTCTGTCTTCTACCTCTGCTGTTCCTTCTGAGCAGGCTGAGTGAGGTGTAGATCAGACACGTTGATATACTCTATCTCTATCTTCTACCTCTGCTGTTCCTTTTGAGCAGGCTGAGTGAGACACGTGGATATACTCTATCTCTGTATTCTACCTCTGCTGTTCCTTGTGAGCAGGCTGAGTGAGGTGTAAATCAGACACGTGGATATACTCTATCTCTGTCTTGTACCTCTGCTGTTCCTTCTGAGCAGGCTGAGTGAGACACGTGGATATACTCTATCTCTGTCTTCTACCTCTGCTGTTCCTTGTGAGCAGGCTGAGTGAGGTGTAGATCAGACACGGGGATATACTCACTTTCTGTCTTCTACCTCTGCTGTTCCTTCTGAGCAAGCTGATAAGACACGTGGATATACTCTATCTCTGTCTTCTACCTCTGCTGTTCCTTCTGAGCAGGCTGAGTAAGGTGTAGATCAGACACGTGGATATACTCTATCTCTGTCTTCTACCTCTGTTGTTCCTTCTGAGCAGGCTGAGTGAGGTGTAGATCAGACACGTGGATACACTATATCTATGTATTCTACCTCTGCTGTTCCCTCTGAGCAGACTGAGTGAGACACGTGGATATACTCTATCTTTGTCTTCTACCTCTGTTGTTCCTTCTGAGCAGGCTGAGTGAGGTGTAAATCAGACACGTGGATATACTCTATCTCTGTCTTGTACCTCTGCTGTTCCTTTTGAGCAGGCTGAGTGAGACACGTGGATATACTCTATCTCTGTCTTCTACTTCTGCTGTTCCTTATGAACAGGCTGAGTGAGGTGTAGATCAGACACGTGGATATACTCTATATCTGTCTTCTACCTCTGCTGTTCATTCTGAGCAGGCTGAGTGAGACACGTGGATATACTCTATATTTGTCTTCTACCTCTGCTGTTCCTTGTGAGCAGGCTGAGTGAGGTGTAGATCAGACACGTGGATATACTCTATCTATGTCTTCTACCTCTGTTGTTCCTTCTGAGCAGGCGGATAAGACACGTGGATATACTCTATCTCTGTCTTCTACCTCTGCTGTTCCTTCTGAGGAGGCTGAGTGAGACACGTGGATATACTCTATCTCTGTCTTCTACCTCTGCTGTTTCTTATGAACAGGCTGAGTGAGGTGTAGATCAGACACGTGGATATACTCTATCTCTGTCTTCTACCTCTGCTGTTCCTTCTGAGCAGGCTGAGTGAGACACTTGGATATACTCTATCTTTGTCTTCTACCTCTGCTGTTCCTTCTGAGCAGGCTGAGTGAGGTGTCGATCAGACACGTGGATATACTCTATCTCTGTCTTCTACCTCTGCTGTTCCTTCTAAGCAGGCTGAGTGAGGTGTAGATCAGACACGTGGATATACTCTATCTCTATCTTCTACCTCTGCTGTTCCTTCTGAGCAGGCTGAGTGAGACACGTGGATATACTCTATCTCTGTATTCTACCTCTGCTGTTCCTTGTGAGCAGGCTGAGTGAGGTGTAGATCAGACACGTGGATATACTCTCTCTCTGTCTTCTACCTCTGCTGTTCCTTCTGAGCAGGCTGATAAGACACGTGGATATACTCTATCTCTGTCTTCTACCTCTGCTGTTCCTTCTGAGCAGGCTGAGTGGGGTGTAGATCAGACACGTGGATATACTCTATCTCTGTCTTCTACCTCTACTGTTCCTTCTGAGCAGGCTGAGTGAGGTGTAGATCAGACACGTGGATACACTCTATCTCTGTCTTGTACCTCTGCTGTTCCTTCTGAGCAGGCTGAGTGAGACACGTGGATATACTCTATCCCTGTCTTCTACTTCTGCTGTTCCTTATGAACAGGCTGAGTGAGGTGTAGATCAGACACGTGGATATACTCTATATCTGTCTTCTATCTCTGCTGTTCCTTCTGAGCAGGCTGAGTGAGACACTTGGATATACTCTATCTCTGTCGTCTACCTTTGCTGTTCCTTCTGAGCAGGCTGAGTGAGACACGTGGATAAACACTATCTCTGTCTGCTACATCTGCTGTTCCTTCTGAACAGGCTGAGAGAGACAAGTGGATATACTCTATATCTGTCTTCTACCTCTGCTGTTCCTTCTGAGCAGGCTGAGTGAGGTGTAGATCAGACACGTGGATATACTCTATCTCTGTCTTCTACCTCTGCTGTTCCTTCTGAGCAGGCTGAGTGAGACACTTGGATATACTCTATCTCTGTCGTCTACCTTTGCTGTTCCTTCTGAGCAGGCTGAGTGAGGTGTCGATCAGACACGTGGATATACTCTATCTTGTCTTCTACCTCTGCTGTTCCTTCTGATCAGGCTGAGTGAGGTGTAGATCAGACACGTGGATATACTCTATCTCTATCTTCTACCTCTGCTGTTCATTCTGAGCAGACTGAGTGAGACACGTGAATATACTCTATCTTTGTCTTCTACCTCTGCTGTTCCTTGTGAGCAGGCTGAGTGAGGTGTAGATCAGACACGTGGATATACTATATCTATGTCTTCTACCTCTGCTGTTCCTTCTGAGCAGGCGGATAAGACACGTGGATATACTCTATCTCTGTCTTCTACCTCTGCTGTTCCTTCTGGGCAGGCTGAGTGAGACACGTGGATATACTCTATCTCTGTCTTCTACCTCTGCTGTTTCTTATGAACAGGCTGAGTGAGGTGTAGATCAGACACGTGGATATACTCTATCTCTGTCTTCTACCTCTGCTGTTCCTTCTGAGCAGGCTGAGTGAGATACTTGGATATACTCTATCTTTGTCTTCTACCTCTGCTGTTCCTTCTGAGCAGGCTGAGTGAGGTGTAGATCAGACACGTGGATATACTCTATCTCTATCTTCTACCTCTGCTGTTCCTTCTGAGCAGGCTGAGTGAGACACGTGGATATACTCTATCTCTGTCTTCTACCTCTGCTGTTCCTTGTGAGCAGGCTGAGTGAGGTGTAGATCAGACACGTGGATATACTCTCTCTTTGTCTTCTACCTCTGCTGTTCCTTCTGATCAGGCTGAGTGAGGTGTAGATCAGACACGTGGATATACTCTATATATGTCTTCTACCTCTGCTGTTCCTTCTGAGCAGGCTGATAAGACACGGGGATATACTCTATCTCTGTCTTCTACCTCTGCTGTTCCTTCTGAGCAGGCTGAGTGAGGTGTAGATCAGACACGTGGATACACTCTATCTATGTCTTCTACCTCTGCTGTTCCTTCTGAGCAGGCTGAGTGAGACACGTGGATATACTCTATCTCTGTCTTCTACCTCTGCTGTTCCTTCTGAACAGGCTGAGTGAGACACGTGGATATACTCTATCTCTGTCTTCTACCTCTGCTGTTCCTTCTGAGAAGGCTGAGTGAGGTGTAGATCAGACACGTGGATATACTATATCTCTGTATTGTACCTCTGCTGTTCCTTCTGAGCAGGCTGAGTGAGACACGTGGATATACTCTATCTCTGTCTTCTACCTCTGCTGTTCCTTCTGAGCAGGCTGAGTGAGGTGTAGATCAGACACGTGGATATACTCTATCTTTGTCTTCTACCTCTGCTGTTCCTTCTGAGCAGGCTGAGTGAGGTGTAGATCAGACACGTGGATATACACTATCTCTGTCTTATACCTCTGCTGCTCCTTCTGAGCAGGCTGAGTGAGGTGTATATCAGACACGCGGATATACTATATCTCTGTCTTCTACCTCTGCTGTTCCTTCTGAGCAGGCTGAGTGAGACACGTGGATAAACACTATCTCTGTCTTCTACCTCTGCTGTTCCTTCTGAGCAGGCTGAGTGAGACACGTTGATATACGCTATCTCTGTCTTCTACCTCTGCTGTTCCTTCTGAGCAGGCTGAGTGAGGTGTAGATCAGACACGTGGATATACTCTATCTCTGTCTTCTATCTCTGCTGTTCCTTCTGAGCAGGCTGAGTGAGACACGTGGATATACTCTATCTCTGTCTTCTACCTCTGCTGCTCCTTCTGAGCAAGCTGAGTGAGGTGTAGATCAGACACGTGGATATACTCTATCTCTGTCTTCTACCTCTGCTGTTCCTTCTGAGCAGGCTGAGTGAGACACGTGGATATACTCTATCTCTGTCGTCTACCTCTGCTGTTCCTTCTGAGCAGGCTGAGTGAGGTGTCGATCAGACACGTGGATATACTCTATCTTTGTCTTCTACCTCTGCTGTTCCTTGTGAGCAGGCTGAGTGAGGTGTAGATCAGACACGTGGATATACTCTATCTCTGTCTTCTACCTCTGATGTTCCTTCTGAGCAGGCTGATAAGACACGTGGATATACTCTATCTCTGTCTTCTACCTCTGCTGTTCCTTCTGAGCAGGCTGACAAGACACGTGGATATACTCTATCTCTGTCTTCTACCTCTGCTGTTCCTTCTGAGCAGGCTGAGTGGGGTGTAGATCAGACACGTGGATATACTCTATCTCTGTCTTCTACCTCTGCTGTTCCTTCTGAGCAGGCTGAGTGAGACACGTGGATATACTCTATCTCTGTCTTCTACCTCTGTTGTTCCTTCTGAGCAGGCTGAGTGAGGTGTAAATCAGACACGTGGATATACTCTATCTCTGTCTTGTACCTCTGCTGTTCCTTCTGAGCAGGCTGAGTGAGACACGTGGATATACTCTATCTCTGTCTTCTACTTCTGCTGTTCCTTATGAACAGGCTGAGTGAGGTGTAGATCAGACACGTGGATATACTCTATATCTGTCTTCTACCTCTGCTGTTCCTTCTGAGCAGGCTGAGTGAGACACTTGGATATACTCTATCTCTGTCGTCTACCTTTGCTGTTTCTTCTGAGCAGGCTGAGTGAGGTGTCGATCAGACACGTGGATATACTCTATCTCTGTCTTCTACCTCTGCTGTTCCTTCTGAGCAGGCTGATAAGACACGTGGATATACTCTATCTCTGTCTTCTACCTCTGCTGTTCCTTCTGAGCAGGCTGAGTGGGGTGTAGATCAGACACGTGGATATACTCTATCTCTGTCTTCTACCTCTGCTGTTCCTTCTGAGCAGGCTGAGTGAGACACGTAGATATACTCTATCTCTGTCTTCTACCTCTGTTGTTCCTTCTGAGCAGGCTGAGTGAGGTGTAAATCAGACACGTGGATATTCTCTATCTCTGTCTTGTACCTCTGCTGTTCCTTCTGAGCAGGCTGAGTGAGACACGTGGATATACTATATCTCTGTCTTCTACCTCTGCTGTTCCTTCTGAGCAGGCTGAGTGAGACACGTTGATATACGCTATCTCTGTCTTCTACCTCTGCTGTTCCTTCTGAGCAGGCTGAGTGAGGTGTAGATCAGACACGTGGATATACTCTATCTCTGTCTTCTATCTCTGCTGTTCCTTCTGAGCAGGCTGAGTGAGACACGTGGATATACTCTATCTCTGTCTTCTACCTCTGCTGCTCCTTCTGAGCAAGCTGAGTGAGGTGTAGATCAGACACGTGGATATACTCTATCTCTGTCTTCTACCTCTGCTGTTCCTTCTGAGCAGGCTGAGTGAGACACGTGGATATACTCTATCTCTGTCGTCTACCTCTGCTGTTCCTTCTGAGCAGGCTGAGTGAGGTGTCGATCAGACACGTGGATATACTCTATCTCTGTCTTCTACCTCTGCTGTTCCTTCTGAGCAGGCTGAGTGAGGTGTAGATCAGACACGTGGATATACACTATATCTATGTCTTCTAACTCTGCTGTTCCTTCTGAGCAGGCTGAGTGAGACACGTGGATATACTCTATCTTTGTCTTCTACCTCTGCTGTTCCTTGTGAGCAGGCTGAGTGAGGTGTAGATCAGACACGTGGATATACTCTATCTCTGTCTTCTACCTCTGATGTTCCTTCTGAGCAGGCTGATAAGACACGTGGATATACTCTATCTCTGTCTTCTACCTCTGCTGTTCCTTCTGAGCAGGCTGACAAGACACGTGGATATACTCTATCTCTGTCTTCTACCTCTACTGTTCCTTCTGAGCAGGCTGAGTGAGGTGTAGATCAGACACGTGGATACACTCTATCTCTGTCTTGTACCTCTGCTGTTCCTTCTGAGCAGGCTGAGTGAGACACGTGGATATACTCTATCCCTGTCTTCTACTTCTGCTGTTCCTTATGAACAGGCTGAGTGAGGTGTAGATCAGACACGTGGATATACTCTATATCTGTCTTCTATCTCTGCTGTTCCTTCTGAGCAGGCTGAGTGAGACACTTGGATATACTCTATCTCTGTCGTCTACCTTTGCTGTTCCTTCTGAGCAGGCTGAGTGAGACACGTGGATAAACACTATCTCTGTCTGCTACATCTGCTGTTCCTTCTGAACAGGCTGAGAGAGACAAGTGGATATACTCTATATCTGTCTTCTACCTCTGCTGTTCCTTCTGAGCAGGCTGAGTGAGGTGTAGATCAGACACGTGGATATACTCTATCTCTGTCTTCTACCTCTGCTGTTCCTTCTGAGCAGGCTGAGTGAGACACTTGGATATACTCTATCTCTGTCGTCTACCTTTGCTGTTCCTTCTGAGCAGGCTGAGTGAGGTGTCGATCAGACACGTGGATATACTCTATCTTGTCTTCTACCTCTGCTGTTCCTTCTGATCAGGCTGAGTGAGGTGTAGATCAGACACGTGGATATACTCTATCTCTATCTTCTACCTCTGCTGTTCATTCTGAGCAGACTGAGTGAGACACGTGAATATACTCTATCTTTGTCTTCTACCTCTGCTGTTCCTTGTGAGCAGGCTGAGTGAGGTGTAGATCAGACACGTGGATATACTCTATCTATGTCTTCTACCTCTGCTGTTCCTTCTGAGCAGGCGGATAAGACACGTGGATATACTCTATCTCTGTCTTCTACCTCTGCTGTTCCTTCTGGGCAGGCTGAGTGAGACACGTGGATATACTCTATCTCTGTCTTCTACCTCTGCTGTTTCTTATGAACAGGCTGAGTGAGGTGTAGATCAGACACGTGGATATACTCTATCTCTGTCTTCTACCTCTGCTGTTCCTTCTGAGCAGGCTGAGTGAGACACTTGGATATACTCTATCTTTGTCTTCTACCTCTGCTGTTCCTTCTGAGCAGGCTGAGTGAGGTGTAGATCAGACACGTGGATATACTCTATCTCTATCTTCTACCTCTGCTGTTCCTTCTGAGCAGGCTGAGTGAGACACGTGGATATACTCTATCTCTGTCTTCTACCTCGGCTGTTCCTTGTGAGCAGGCTGAGTGAGGTGTAGATCAGACACGTGGATATACTCTCTCTTTGTCTTCTACCTCTGCTGTTCCTTCTGATCAGGCTGAGTGAGGTGTAGATCAGACACGTGGATATACTCTATATATGTCTTCTACCTCTGCTGTTCCTTCTGAGCAGGCTGATAAGACACGGGGATATACTCTATCTCTGTCTTCTACCTCTGCTGTTCCTTCTGAGCAGGCTGAGTGAGGTGTAGATCAGACACGTGGATACACTCTATCTATGTCTTCTACCTCTGCTGTTCCTTCTGAGCAGGCTGAGTGAGACACGTGGATATACTCTATCTCTGTCTTCTACCTCTGCTGTTCCTTCTGAACAGGCTGAGTGAGACACGTGGATATACTCTATCTCTGTCTTCTACCTCTGCTGTTCCTTCTGAGAAGGCTGAGTGAGGTGTAGATCAGACACGTGGATATACTATATCTCTGTATTGTACCTCTGCTGTTCCTTCTGAGCAGGCTGAGTGAGACACGTGGATATACTCTATCTCTGTCGTCTACCTCTGCTGTTCCTTCTGAGCAGGCTGAGTGAGGTGTCGATCAGACACGTGGATATACTCTATCTCTGTCTTCTACCTCTGCTGTTCCTTCTGAGCAGGCTGAGTGAGGTGTAGATCAGACACGTGGATATACACTATATCTATGTCTTCTAACTCTGCTGTTCCTTCTGAGCAGGCTGAGTGAGACACGTGGATATACTCTATCTTTGTCTTCTACCTCTGCTGTTCCTTGTGAGCAGGCTGAGTGAGGTGTAGATCAGACACGTGGATATACTCTATCTCTGTCTTCTACCTCTGATGTTCCTTCTGAGCAGGCTGATAAGACACGTGGATATACTCTATCTCTGTCTTCTACCTCTGCTGTTCCTTCTGAGCAGGCTGACAAGACACGTGGATATACTCTATCTCTGTCTTCTACCTCTACTGTTCCTTCTGAGCAGGCTGAGTGAGGTGTAGATCAGACACGTGGATACACTCTATCTCTGTCTTGTACCTCTGCTGTTCCTTCTGAGCAGGCTGAGTGAGACACGTGGATATACTCTATCCCTGTCTTCTACTTCTGCTGTTCCTTATGAACAGGCTGAGTGAGGTGTAGATCAGACACGTGGATATACTCTATATCTGTCTTCTATCTCTGCTGTTCCTTCTGAGCAGGCTGAGTGAGACACTTGGATATACTCTATCTCTGTCGTCTACCTTTGCTGTTCCTTCTGAGCAGGCTGAGTGAGACACGTGGATAAACACTATCTCTGTCTGCTACATCTGCTGTTCCTTCTGAACAGGCTGAGAGAGACAAGTGGATATACTCTATATCTGTCTTCTACCTCTGCTGTTCCTTCTGAGCAGGCTGAGTGAGGTGTAGATCAGACACGTGGATATACTCTATCTCTGTCTTCTACCTCTGCTGTTCCTTCTGAGCAGGCTGAGTGAGACACTTGGATATACTCTATCTCTGTCGTCTACCTTTGCTGTTCCTTCTGAGCAGGCTGAGTGAGGTGTCGATCAGACACGTGGATATACTCTATCTTGTCTTCTACCTCTGCTGTTCCTTCTGATCAGGCTGAGTGAGGTGTAGATCAGACACGTGGATATACTCTATCTCTATCTTCTACCTCTGCTGTTCATTCTGAGCAGACTGAGTGAGACACGTGAATATACTCTATCTTTGTCTTCTACCTCTGCTGTTCCTTGTGAGCAGGCTGAGTGAGGTGTAGATCAGACACGTGGATATACTCTATCTATGTCTTCTACCTCTGCTGTTCCTTCTGAGCAGGCGGATAAGACACGTGGATATACTCTATCTCTGTCTTCTACCTCTGCTGTTCCTTCTGGGCAGGCTGAGTGAGACACGTGGATATACTCTATCTCTGTCTTCTACCTCTGCTGTTTCTTATGAACAGGCTGAGTGAGGTGTAGATCAGACACGTGGATATACTCTATCTCTGTCTTCTACCTCTGCTGTTCCTTCTGAGCAGGCTGAGTGAGACACTTGGATATACTCTATCTTTGTCTTCTACCTCTGCTGTTCCTTCTGAGCAGGCTGAGTGAGGTGTAGATCAGACACGTGGATATACTCTATCTCTATCTTCTACCTCTGCTGTTCCTTCTGAGCAGGCTGAGTGAGACACGTGGATATACTCTATCTCTGTCTTCTACCTCGGCTGTTCCTTGTGAGCAGGCTGAGTGAGGTGTAGATCAGACACGTGGATATACTCTCTCTTTGTCTTCTACCTCTGCTGTTCCTTCTGATCAGGCTGAGTGAGGTGTAGATCAGACACGTGGATATACTCTATATATGTCTTCTACCTCTGCTGTTCCTTCTGAGCAGGCTGATAAGACACGGGGATATACTCTATCTCTGTCTTCTACCTCTGCTGTTCCTTCTGAGCAGGCTGAGTGAGGTGTAGATCAGACACGTGGATACACTCTATCTATGTCTTCTACCTCTGCTGTTCCTTCTGAGCAGGCTGAGTGAGACACGTGGATATACTCTATCTCTGTCTTCTACCTCTGCTGTTCCTTCTGAACAGGCTGAGTGAGACACGTGGATATACTCTATCTCTGTCTTCTACCTCTGCTGTTCCTTCTGAGAAGGCTGAGTGAGGTGTAGATCAGACACGTGGATATACTATATCTCTGTATTGTACCTCTGCTGTTCCTTCTGAGCAGGCTGAGTGAGACACGTGGATATACTCTATCTCTGTCTTCTACCTCTGCTGTTCCTTCTGAGCAGGCTGAGTGAGGTGTAGATCAGACACGTGGATATACTCTATCTTTGTCTTCTACCTCTGCTGTTCCTTCTGAGCAGGCTGAGTGAGGTGTAGATCAGACACGTGGATATACACTATCTCTGTCTTATACCTCTGCTGCTCCTTCTGAGCAGGCTGAGTGAGGTGTATATCAGACACGCGGATATACTATATCTCTGTCTTCTACCTCTGCTGTTCCTTCTGAGCAGGCTGAGTGAGACACGTGGATATACTCTATCTCTGTCTTCTACCTCTGCTGCTCCTTCTGAGCAAGCTGAGTGAGGTGTAGATCAGACACGTGGATATACTCTATCTCTGTCTTCTACCTCTGCTGTTCCTTCTGAGCAGGCTGAGTGAGACACGTGGATATACTCTATCTCTGTCGTCTACCTCTGCTGTTCCTTCTGAGCAGGCTGAGTGAGGTGTCGATCAGACACGTGGATATACTCTATCTCTGTCTTCTACCTCTGCTGTTCCTTCTGAGCAGGCTGAGTGAGGTGTAGATCAGACACGTGGATATACACTATATCTATGTCTTCTAACTCTGCTGTTCCTTCTGAGCAGGCTGAGTGAGACACGTGGATATACTCTATCTTTGTCTTCTACCTCTGCTGTTCCTTGTGAGCAGGCTGAGTGAGGTGTAGATCAGACACGTGGATATACTCTATCTCTGTCTTCTACCTCTGCTGTTCCTTCTGAGCAGGCTGACAAGACACGTGGATATACTCTATCTCTGTCTTCTACCTCTGCTGTTCCTTCTGAGCAGGCTGAGTGGGGTGTAGATCAGACACGTGGATATACTCTATCTCTGTCTTCTACCTCTGCTGTTCCTTCTGAGCAGGCTGAGTGAGACACGTGGATATACTCTATCTCTGTCTTCTACCTCTGTTGTTCCTTCTGAGCAGGCTGAGTGAGGTGTAAATCAGACACGTGGATATACTCTATCTCTGTCTTGTACCTCTGCTGTTCCTTCTGAGCAGGCTGAGTGAGACACGTGGATATACTCTATCTCTGTCTTCTACTTCTGCTGTTCCTTATGAACAGGCTGAGTGAGGTGTAGATCAGACACGTGGATATACTCTATATCTGTCTTCTACCTCTGCTGTTCCTTCTGAGCAGGCTGAGTGAGACACTTGGATATACTCTATCTCTGTCGTCTACCTTTGCTGTTTCTTCTGAGCAGGCTGAGTGAGGTGTCGATCAGACACGTGGATATACTCTATCTCTGTCTTCTACCTCTGCTGTTCCTTCTGAGCAGGCTGATAAGACACGTGGATATACTCTATCTCTGTCTTCTACCTCTGCTGTTCCTTCTGAGCAGGCTGAGTGGGGTGTAGATCAGACACGTGGATATACTCTATCTCTGTCTTCTACCTCTGCTGTTCCTTCTGAGCAGGCTGAGTGAGACACGTGGATATACTCTATCTCTGTCTTCTACCTCTGTTGTTCCTGCTGAGCAGGCTGAGTGAGGTGTAAATCAGACACGTGGATATTCTCTATCTCTGTCTTGTACCTCTGCTGTTCCTTCTGAGCAGGCTGAGTGAGACACGTGGATATACTATATCTCTGTCTTCTACCTCTGCTGTTCCTTCTGAGCAGGCTGAGTGAGACACGTTGATATACGCTATCTCTGTCTTCTACCTCTGCTGTTCCTTCTGAGCAGGCTGAGTGAGGTGTAGATCAGACACGTGGATATACTCTATCTCTGTCTTCTATCTCTGCTGTTCCTTCTGAGCAGGCTGAGTGAGACACGTGGATATACTCTATCTCTGTCTTCTACCTCTGCTGCTCCTTCTGAGCAAGCTGAGTGAGGTGTAGATCAGACACGTGGATATACTCTATCTCTGTCTTCTACCTCTGCTGTTCCTTCTGAGCAGGCTGAGTGAGACACGTGGATATACTCTATCTCTGTCGTCTACCTCTGCTGTTCCTTCTGAGCAGGCTGAGTGAGGTGTCGATCAGACACGTGGATATACTCTATCTCTGTCTTCTACCTCTGCTGTTCCTTCTGAGCAGGCTGAGTGAGGTGTAGATCAGACACGTGGATATACACTATATCTATGTCTTCTAACTCTGCTGTTCCTTCTGAGCAGGCTGAGTGAGACACGTGGATATACTCTATCTTTGTCTTCTACCTCTGCTGTTCCTTGTGAGCAGGCTGAGTGAGGTGTAGATCAGACACGTGGATATACTCTATCTCTGTCTTCTACCTCTGATGTTCCTTCTGAGCAGGCTGATAAGACACGTGGATATACTCTATCTCTGTCTTCTACCTCTGCTGTTCCTTCTGAGCAGGCTGACAAGACACGTGGATATACTCTATCTCTGTCTTCTACCTCTGCTGTTCCTTCTGAGCAGGCTGAGTGGGGTGTAGATCAGACACGTGGATATACTCTATCTCTGTCTTCTACCTCTGCTGTTCCTTCTGAGCAGGCTGAGTGAGACACGTGGATATACTCTATCTCTGTCTTCTACCTCTGTTGTTCCTTCTGAGCAGGCTGAGTGAGGTGTAAATCAGACACGTGGATATACTCTATCTCTGTCTTGTACCTCTGCTGTTCCTTCTGAGCAGGCTGAGTGAGACACGTGGATATACTCTATCTCTGTCTTCTACTTCTGCTGTTCCTTATGAACAGGCTGAGTGAGGTGTAGATCAGACACGTGGATATACTCTATATCTGTCTTCTACCTCTGCTGTTCCTTCTGAGCAGGCTGAGTGAGACACTTGGATATACTCTATCTCTGTCGTCTACCTTTGCTGTTTCTTCTGAGCAGGCTGAGTGAGGTGTCGATCAGACACGTGGATATACTCTATCTCTGTCTTCTACCTCTGCTGTTCCTTCTGAGCAGGCTGATAAGACACGTGGATATACTCTATCTCTGTCTTCTACCTCTGCTGTTCCTTCTGAGCAGGCTGAGTGGGGTGTAGATCAGACACGTGGATATACTCTATCTCTGTCTTCTACCTCTGCTGTTCCTTCTGAGCAGGCTGAGTGAGACACGTGGATATACTCTATCTCTGTCTTCTACCTCTGTTGTTCCTTCTGAGCAGGCTGAGTGAGGTGTAAATCAGACACGTGGATATTCTCTATCTCTGTCTTGTACCTCTGCTGTTCCTTCTGAGCAGGCTGAGTGAGACACGTGGATATACTATATCTCTGTCTTCTACTTCTGCTGTTACTTATGAACAGGCTGAGTGAGGTGTAGATCAGACACGTGGATATACTCTATATCTGTCTTCTACCTCTGCTGTTCCTTCTGAGCAGGCTGAGTGAGACACTTGGATATACTCTATCTCTGTCGTCTACCTTTGCTGTTCCTTCTGAGCAGGCTGAGTGAGGTGTCGATCAGACACGTGGATATACTCTATCTCTGTCTTCTACCTCTGCTGTTCCTTCTGAGCAGGCTGAGTGAGGTGTAGATCAGACACGTGGATATACTCTATCTCTGTCTTCTACCTCTGCTGTTCCTTCTGAGCAGGCTGATAAGATACGTGGATATACTCTATCTCTGTCTTCTACCTCTGCTGTTCCTTCTGAGCAGGCTGAGTGAGGTGTAGATCAGACACGTGGATACACTCTATCTATGTCTTCTACCTCTGCTGTTCCTTCTGAGCAGGCTGAGTGAGACACGTGGATATACTCTATCTCTGTCTTCTTCCTCTGCTGTTCCTTCTGAGCAGGCTGAGTGAGACACGTGGATATACTATATCTATGTCGTCTACCTCTGCTGTTCCTTCTAAGCAGGCTGAGAGAGGTGTAGATCAGACACGTGGATATACTCTATCTCTGTCTTCTATCTCTGCTGTTCCTTCTGAGCAGGCTGACTGAGACACGTGGATATACTATATCTATGTCGTCTACCTCTGCTGTTCCTTCTAAGCAGGATGAGAGAGGTGTAGATCAGACACGTGGATATACTCTATCTCTGTCTTCTACTTCTTCTGTTCCTTCTGAGCAGGCTGAGTGAGACACGTGGATATACTCTGTCTCTGTCTTATACCTCTGCTGTTCCTTCTGAGCAGGCTGAGTGAGACACGTGGGTATACTCTATCTCTGTCGTCTACCTCTGCTGTTCCTTCTGAGCAGGCTGAGTGAGGTGTCGATCAGACACGTGGATATACTCTATCTCTGTCTTCTACCTCTGCTGTTCCTTCTGAGCAGGCTGAGTGAGACACGTGGATATACTCTATCTCTGTCTTCTACCTCTGCTGTTCCTTATGAGCAGACTGAGTGAGACACGTGGATATACTCAATCTTTGTCTTCTACCTCTGCTGTTCCTTCTGAGCAGGCTGAGTGAGGTGTAGATTAGACACGTGGATATACTCTATCTCTGTCTTGTACCTCTGCTGTTCCTTCTGAGCAGGCTGAGTGAGACACGTGGATATACTCTATCTCTGTCTTCTACCTCTGCTGTTCCTTATGAACAGGCTGAGTGAAGTGTAAATCAGACACGTGGATACACTATATCTATGTCTTCTACCTCTGCTGTTCCTTCTGAGCAGACTGAGTGAGACACGTGGATATACTCTATCTTTGTCTTCTACCTATGTTGTTCCTTCTGAGCAGGCTGAGTGAGGTGTAAATCAGACACGTGGATATACTCTATCTCTGTCTTGCTGTTCCTTCTGAGCAGGCTGAGTGAGACACTTGGATATACTCTATATATGTCGTCTACCTTTGCTGTTCCTTCTGAGCAGGCTGAGTGAGGTGTCGATCAGACACGTGGATATACTCTATCTCTGTCTTCTACCTCTGCTGTTCCTTCTGAGCAGGCTGAGTGAGGTGTAGATCAGACACGTGGATATACTCTATCTCTGTCTTCTGCCTCTGCTGTTCCTTCTGAGCAGGCTGATAAGACACGTGGATATACTCTATCTCTGTCTTCTACCTCTGCTGTTCCTTCTGAGCAGGCTGAGTGAGGTGTAGATCAGACACGTGGATACACTCTATCTATGTCTTCTACCTCTGCTGTTCCTTCTGAGCAGGCTGAGTGAGACACGTGGATATACTCTATCTCTGTCTTCTACCTCTGCTGTTCCTTCTGAACAGGCTGAGTGAGACACTTGGATATACTCTATCACTGTCGTCTACCTTTGCTGTTCCTTCTGAGCAGGCTGAGTGAGGTGTCGATCAGACACGTGGATATACTCTATCTCTGTCTTCTACCTCTGCTGTTCCTTCTGAGCAGGCTGAGTGAGGTGTAGATCAGACACGTGGATATACTCTATCTCTATCTTCTACCTCTGCTGTTCCTTCTGAGCAGGCTGAGTGAGACACGTGGATATACTCTATCTTTGTCTTCTACCTCTGCTGTTCCTTGTGAGCAGGCTGAGTGAGGTGTAGATCAGACACGTGGATATACTCTATCTCTGTCTTCTACCTCTGCTGTTCCTTCTGAGCAGGCTGATAAGACACGTGGATATACTCTATCTCTGTCTTCTACCTCTGCTGTTCCTTCTGAGCAGGCTGAGTGAGGTGTAGATCAGACACGTGGATACACTCTATCTATGTATTATACCTCTGCTTTTCCTTCTGAGCAGGCTGAGTGAGACACGTGGATATACTCTATCTCTGTCTTCTACCTCTGCTGTTCCTTCTGAACAGGCTGAGTGAGGTGTAGATCAGACACGTGGATATACTATATCTCTGTATTGTACCTCTGCTGTTCCTTCTGAGCAGGCTGAGTGAGACACGTGGATATACTCTATCTCTGTCTTCTACCTCTGCTGTTCTTTCTGAGCAGGCTGAGTGAGGTGTAGATCAGACACGTGGATATACTCTATCTTTGTATTCTACCTCTGCTGTTCCTTCTGAGCAGGCTGAGTGAGGTGTAGATCAGACACGTGGATATACTCTATCTCTGTCTTCTACCTCTGCTGCTCCTCCTGAGCAGGCTGAGTGAGGTGTATATCAGACACGCGGATATACTCTATCTCTGTCTTCTACCTCTGCTGTTCCTTCTGAGCAGGCTGAGTGAGATACGTGGATAAACACTATCTCTGTCTGCTACCTCTGCTGTTCCTTCTGAGCAGGCTGAGAGAGACAAGTGGATATACTCTATATCTGTCGTCTACCTCTGCTGTTCCTTCTGAACAGGCTGAGTGAGGTGTAGATCAGACACGTGGATATACTCTATCTCTGTCTTCTACCTCTGCTGTTCTTTCTGAGCAGGCTGAGTGAGACACGTGGATATACTCTATCTCTGTCTTCTTCCTATGCTGTTCCTTATAAGCAGGCTGAGAGAGGTGTAGATCAGACACGTGGATATACTCTATCTCTGTCTTCTACTTCTTCTGTTCCTTCTGAGCAGGCTGAGTGAGACACGTGGATATACTCTGTCTCTGTCTTATACCTCTGCTGTTCCTTCTGAGCAGGCTGAGTGAGACACGTGGGTATACTCTATCTCTGTCGTCTACCTCTGCTGTTCCTTCTGAGCAGGCTGAGTGAGGTGTCGATCAGACACGTGGATATACTCTATCTCTGTCTTCTACCTCTGCTGTTCCTTCTGAGCAGGCTGAGTGAGACACGTGGATATACTCTATCTCTGTCTTCTACCTCTGCTGTTCCTTATGAACAGGCTGAGTGAAGTGTAAATCAGACACGTGGATACACTCTATCTATGTCTTCTACCTCTGCTGTTCCTTCTGAGCAGACTGAGTGAGACACGTGGATATACTCTATCTTTGTCTTCTACCTATGTTGTTCCTTCTGAGCAGGCTGAGTGAGGTGTAAATCAGACACGTGGATATACTCTATCTCTGTCTTGCTGTTCCTTCTGAGCAGGCTGAGTGAGACACTTGGATATACTCTATCTATGTCGTCTACCTTTGCTGTTCCTTCTGAGCAGGCTGAGTGAGGTGTCGATCAGACACGTGGATATACTCTATCTCTGTCTTCTACCTCTGCTGTTCCTTCTGAGCAGGCTGAGTGAGGTGTAGATCAGACACGTGGATATACTCTATCTCTATCTTCTACCTCTGCTGTTCCTTCTGAGCAGGCTGAGTGAGACACGTGGATATACTCTATCTTTGTCTTCTACCTCTGCTGTTCCTTGTGAGCAGGCTGAGTGAGGTGTAGATCAGACACGTGGATATACTCTATCTCTGTCTTCTACCTCTGCTGTTCCTTCTGAGCAGGCTGATAAGACACGTGGATATACTCTATCTCTGTCTTCTACCTCTGCTGTTCCTTCTGAGCAGGCTGAGTGAGGTGTAGATCAGACACGTGGATACACTCTATCTATGTATTATACCTCTGCTTTTCCTTCTGAGCAGGCTGAGTGAGACACGTGGATATACTCTATCTCTGTCTTCTACCTCTGCTGTTCTTTCTGAGCAGGCTGAGTGAGGTGTAGATCAGACACGTGGATATACTCTATCTTTGTATTCTACCTCTGCTGTTCCTTCTGAGCAGGCTGAGTGAGGTGTAGATCAGACACGTGGATATACTCTATCTCTGTCTTCTACCTCTGCTGCTCCTCCTGAGCAGGCTGAGTGAGGTGTATATCAGACACGCGGATATACTCTATCTCTGTCTTCTACCTCTGCTGTTCCTTCTGAGCAGGCTGAGTGAGATACGTGGATAAACACTATCTCTGTCTGCTACCTCTGCTGTTCCTTCTGAGCAGGCTGAGAGAGACAAGTGGATATACTCTATATCTGTCGTCTACCTCTGCTGTTCCTTCTGAACAGGCTGAGTGAGGTGTAGATCAGACACGTGGATATACTCTATCTCTGTCTTCTTCCTATGCTGTTCCTTATAAGCAGGCTGAGAGAGGTGTAGATCAGACACGTGGATATACTCTATCTCTGTCTTCTACTTCTGCTGTTCCTTCTGAGCAGGCTGAGTGAGACACGTGGATATACTCTGTCTCTGTCTTCTACCTCTGCTGTTTCTTCTGAGCAGGCTGAGTGGGGTGTAGATTAGACACGTGGATATACTCTATCTCTGTCTTCTAGCTCTGCTGTTCCTTCTGAGCAGGCTGAGAGAGACACGTGGATATACTCTATTTCTGTCTTCTACCTCTGCTGTTTCTTCTGAGCAGGCTGAGTGCGGTGTAGATCAGACACGTGGATATACTCTATCTCTGTCTTCTACCTCTGCTGTTCCTTCTGAGCAGGCTGATAAGACAAGTGGATATACTCTATCTCTGTCTTCTACCTCTGCTGTTCATTCTGAGCAGGCTGAGTGAGGTGTAGATCAGACACGTGGATATACTTTATCTCTATCTTCTACCTCTGCTGTTCATTCTGAGCAGGCTGAGTGAGACACGTGGATATACTCTATCTTTGTCTTCTACCTCTGCTGTTCCTTGTGAGCAGGCTGAGTGAGGTGTAGATCAGACACGTGGATATACTCTATCTATGTCTTCTACCTCTGCTGTTCCTTCTGAGCAGGCGGAT